>OV702289.1:283265757-283865757 GCA_916181665.1 Avena sativa | reverse complement strand
ACCACTGCACCAACCAAGGCAAGCCACCATTAACAGTGCAAGCTACCCTTAGCAAGCTAGCAATACCCAAGATTAACCCTTGCTAGTTTAGTGCTTAGCAAACTAGAAACAAACTAGATGGTTTACCCAAGATGCCTTAAGCATGCTTTGACCACACCCCCTTTAACTATTAGTACCTCAAGTCTTATTGACAAGTTTTACCTCCCTTAGTTTACACAAAGTTCTTTACTTGTTTTGAAGGTAGCATAAAAAGTATAAAACTTGACCTACTTAGAAACCTTTAGATGTCATTGTATGGCATGAGATTGATCCCATCCTTCCACCTTAGTGAACACTCTTAACTTAGTAATTTAGAGTAGATAAAAAACTTGAGTCACTTTAGATGGGAACAATTGGTGAAAATGAATTGTGAAAACGTTGGAATGATGAGTCATTCTATTGAGATGTTTTGACATGTGTTGAGAAACACAACTGGTTTATGATGATGAAAATGATGAGGCATGAGCCTTAACCCTTTTATAAAACTGATGGTTGGATTCGGATGCGATACCATTCCAAATTTACCGTACAACCACATTACCTGAATTGGGTAAGGCTTAGCTGGAAATTTATATGCATTAGTATTAGTTCCCAAATAGGAGAGGTTTGAGCTGAGGCTACCTCTCATGATGTCCACCTATGCAGTGCCCAAGATGACTGATGGTCATGGTTGGGAGGCCATGCTCATAGGAGAGGTGCTTATACTAGGGCGTGTAAAGGGAAGGTTATGTTTGATTATCTGCATACTAAGTATGATGATTCAGGGTTATCCCTGACAGATGTATCGAATCTTGTGGTGAAAGTGTACCACCTCTGCAGAGTGTCAAACTATTCGAATAGCCGCATCTGCAGTTATGGACAGTTGGAATGTCCATACTGTTTCATTGTCAGATGTTTTCCAAATAACTTGAAATTAATGATGAATCTTGACTTGACCACAACAGGGTTGTGTTGATGATAATAGCTTCCCAACTTAAGTGATTCTAGAACTGTACTTTATCTTTCTTTGCTTCTGAACTCAGCTTAGGTTTCAAACTTAACTTTAGAGTTAAACTTAGATTTAGCACTTTAACTTAGAACTATAGTACCTGTTAATAGTAGTTTCTGAGTACTTAAAGAGTACTCATGGCTTTTTTCCCTGGCTATTCCCATGGCCAGACTATGAAGGAGACTATCAAGAGGATGGTCAGCAGGACGGCTATGATAACTAGGACTATCTGCCTTCGTCAGCATTGCCTGTTCCCCTGAAGATGGACCCCACCGCTACGCTTATCTTTTATTTCCGCTGCTTGTTGTATTAAAGACTGGATCATGAGATCCTTATTTGTGTAAGACCTTATGTATTGTTTGTAATGGATGATGTACTGTGATATCCAATCCGTTATTTCTCGCAAAAATGGTAATCCTGGGATTGCGAGGTATGGCATAGCAGGCATCTGGGATTAAAAGTCCGGGTGTTGACACCTCCTCTATGCAGGAAACGTGTGCATGCTAGAATTTTTTTCTTCTCTCGCCCCTCCCCGTTTGGAACTTGGCAACATTGCTCGATCTAGCACCCGTATAATGTCTCCCTGCTGGGTCCACATGTCAGCCTCCTATGTAGATGTAACGTATGTATGTTGGACATTTTTTATGGTCGCGTCCGCCGGTTTGACCTTGGTAACTTTGTTCCATGTGGCATGCGTGTATGGTCTTGCTGTTGGGGCCCACGTGTCAGTCTCTCTCGATAAGAAACGTGTCGATCTTGGTCTTCTTTTTTCCGGTCGAGACTGTTGTACAAGTACTTTTTAAACGCTCGTTAAACTTGATATCTTGTATGGTAAGGTTGATGGGCGCTAGCTGCAGGCAGGTGGGTCGGCCATGTCAGCCTCTCAGTACAAAAATATTGCTACAATTAAACTGCATGCCTTGCCACTACACAAGAAAATTGTTATCCTTTTATAAAACGTAAAAAATGTATAGTAACATCGTATATAACTTATTTATTTTTCTTCTTAAAAATTTCTTGTCCATCTGCTACGCATGATTGCTAGCAGCTCAACTAAAAAATGTTATGTATAAATAATGTAGTAGGTAGTACTTAAAAACATGGATATGCAGAGCTTTTTTAGGGGTGGGTGGATGGTGCCCAAAAATGGCCGAATTGAAGAAAAATGGGCCAAGCAGGGATTGATGGGCTATTTTTCATGGGCTCTCGCCCAATCTAACTGGACTATTTGCACGGCCGAATGACCCAAAACATGGCCGAGTTAGAAGGTCTTGGGCTATAATGAGGCTGCATGGGCTAATTTCTTGGGCTCGATAGTTAAAATCCCAAGGTATGTGCTGGGGCTCGGCCGGATTCGAAACAAAGCCGTCAACAAGGGAAAAAAGTATAAAATATGAGCGCCTAGATCCTAGGCGCCTGAGAGATTATTATGTTAAGGAGCTGAGGTCACCCTACTAGTTGTGCTAATACTCAGTTGTAACCTAGTAGTTGTAACTCATTAAATTTCTAGTTAGAAGCTATTGCAACAAATGTGTAACCCTCATGTTGCACCAATCGCGAGGTAAATCCAATGACGAGAGAGGTGACTCTTGAGAACTGGCAAATCCGATAAAATATTCACAGATATTTCTGTGAAAATTGTGGATAAACACCCTGCGCCTGCCAAAACTTTCCACCGAGACCCCAAACTTTCCTAAGCCCACCCTCAATCGAGCGACCAGCCCCTGTCTCTTCAAATTTTGCGCCGTTCTTATGGGAGATGCACCAGATTAGAACCAGGCTGCAAACTTCTCCATGCCTTAAAAAAACTTCTCGACGCCTTTCTATCAACGGTGCCAGCCTACCACCATTGGCCGTGCTGGTCTTCACGAGACGCACCGACCAGCGGTCAGCTGGGCAATCCCCACACTTCACCTGCTAGATTCAGGCACTAGACATTCTTCTTGGCTTTGGTTTGTTCTCCAACTCTCTTAGAAATAGTTAAAGCTTGTGACCATCTAGATTTACAAGGTACTTGTATATTTGGGTAGGTACATTCTTTAGGTAAATCTATAGTAAAGCTCTAGACAGAAGAGTTCGAAAACATCTTAAAAAGGACTTGGCAGAGATCCTGTGCAAGCTTTTGACCTCATATATTCCCCATCCTTCTTTGATACGATGGAGCATTTGGCTGTTGATGTACCTGACGAGGAAGTACTTAGAGGTACAGTACAGTATAGATGGATGTACCCTATAGAACGTCGACTTCGCATTTCCAAGGAGCGGGAAGATTTCCATAGACAGTTTGATAAGTGAGTGTTATCCAAAGATATCTTCACATATAAGACTATAGAAAAGTTAGATATATTCAGATGTCTGACTCGGCTATGTTTTGTAGGTTCTTCGCAGAAATAAAAGTACCAGCAAATTTCATTCCACCAACAAAAAGACCGGACGGACTAGGATCTAAGGATCATGTAAGACGCTCAAATTGCACTGTGAATTGTCTATGAATTGTCCAGATGGGGTAACCTCTTGTCTATTTTGTAATGCTAGATTTTGGAGCTTGAATTTCTAGCCCTTATCTGTGGTCCTGATAGGAGTATAACAAAAGCTTCAGCTTGCATTTCCAACGGTGTTTGCCATAGTGCTGATGTACCTTCTATGGAGACTGACGCAGCTGGAGGTTGTCCTGATGAACCTGCACTGGATTGCATTTATATTCGAAATCGTGCACTTGACATTGTCGGCCCAAGGAAAAGAAGGTTGTGGATATAGTAATAACGCCTTCTATCGAAGAAGATGGTGGAGGTGATGATTTATGAATTGCATGTCCCTCTCTATCAATGAAAATGGCATATCGTTTGCCTTGTTACAAAAATAAATAAATATTTCCATGTCTCCTTGTGTTAGTCGATACAAAGAAGATACTGTTTTCGGTTCAGGTCATGTGAACAAATATGTTTGTATGTAGAGACATAAATGCGGATTGGGTGACAAAATCAGCATAAAATTGCCATATCAATAACACAAGCATAATGGCATTGCAAGAAAATGAACAGAACCATCTTTTCACCGTGCTTGTGAAAGGGAGATGAGCCAGGAACCACACCTGCAAGTGGCAGAGGCCAATTCTCGTGCAGCTCAGCTAGCATTGGTTTATCATTGATAATACTCAAGCATACGAATATTATGATTACATACTAGGAGTAGTTCCAGTTCCCCACTACAGTTCAACAGGCAAAAGTGTAAGAAATGCGTAAGGTAGCTCCATAATACAAGTTCCAGATAAAAGCATACAAATCATAAGAAAGAAAGCTACGCATCATAGTTCAACGCCTTCAGGTGCAATAGTTTCTATAGATTGTAAACACAAATCACCGCCTCCTTCAGGTGGCATGATAATTTTGAGAGCGGGATCAGCAGCACCAACAGCAGCGCCAGCACCGGTAGCACGAGTCTCCAGAATAGGTGAACTATCGAGCACCACAATGTCCTCTGAAGGCTCTTCACTGCTAGCTCCAGCAGCACAAGTCTCCGCGGATGGTAAAACCAATCCACCACCTCCATCATCTGGCATGACGATGGCAGGTGCAGGCTCATCAGTACCAGCTGCAGCTGCAACTGCATCAGTCTCCACAGAAGGTAAACAAGGAGGCGTCTTAGGTGTAGAGATCTGACATACATGTTCTACTCCGTCATCAGGAAACTAAGAGTCTTCTTCAATGTCGTGGTGGTGTCACGGCAGATGCCATGTATAGGCTAAAGGTGGGGCCAATATGCACTAGAGGAATCCAGGGAGGGATAGTGTGGTGATTCCACACACAGTTGCTTTGTATTCTCCAAGTTCACTAGGTTTACAGATTGTAGCATCCCAATTGTCTAACAATTGCAATGCTACTAGCCTAGTCTATATAAGGGCTACTTCTAATATATAATTGTTACATCATAATTATATCATGCTCATGTCATCATGCCACCTTGCATTTGAGCATCATATAAAACCCTTTTCCATTTGGTTCTTATCTCATATGCATTATTAATTGTATTTGCCTCTTGATATTGTTTTTGGTTGTTGATATATTGTTTAAATGCCCAAGTTGAGTTGGGGGCATATCTTTTATTTAACTCCACCACCTTTCTTGTCATCACCCCATCTTTCCACCATTCCATTATCCATGAGCTTGCAATTGTTTTTTTTTTGGGTTTTACCACTAGCTCATATGGGTTGGGATGGATCCAATTCTATTTCCACAAGCTCTCATCTTAGCATCATGTTGTTTTCACATTATTGATATATGAGAGCCACATGGCCACCTTTGCATGCCTTGTGAGTGGAACCCTATTTCTAGCTTCCATATGTGTTGTTTTGGATTTATGCTCATGTGGGGATATTTTTGGGACTAGTAAGCATCTAGTGGAATATACACACTAGCAAGTCCCAATTATAATCAAATGTGATCATCTCCAACTACTCCACTTGGAACTTTCTCCTACAATTCTTTTGCTTGGCTTTATTCCACCTTTGGAAATGCAAATGAACAATGCCATGTTTAATATTATTGTTTTCACAAGAATCAACATGGTATTAAATATTTTGCATGGGCCATGCAAGTACCACCCATTCTAGATTTTGGTTTTTATTTAAATCCTTGAGTGGTTTACCTCTCATCTCTCTCTTTCTCCTTGGCTTGATCTAGTTGTCTTGCAAAGATCCATCATCACACCACATCTCTCTACTCCTCATCTCCCCTCCCTTTTCATCTCCATCCTTGCATGATCATGTGGATCATGCATAAACCCTAAGCCCTACCCTCTCTTCTTAATCTTTGCCCCAAATCTACACCTAATCTAACCTACACCCCCATATAATCTAACATACCCCCCCTCATCTCTCCTCTCTCTAGCCGAACCACCCCACCATGACCTACCCTAGCTGGCCCCACCTGGCCACCTAGCTACCCCAACCCTAAAACCAAGCCTAACCCGAGCCATACCCTCCTACCCTAGCTCCAACCCTAGCTAGCCCGAGCCTCCCCTCTCCCTCTAGCTCTCTCTCTCTGCCAATAGGGGCCCCATCCCGAGCACCACCTCTCTGGCCTCACCCTGACCCCACCTGGAAGCCCCCACCTGCCCTGCCCTGGCCCTGCCCGGCCACAAGCACGTGAAGGAGGAGAGGGTAAAAGGTGGCCGAAGCCACCTTTTCCATCTACCTGCTCCCCACGGCTCCTCCCTCCCCTCTCCCTGCTTTATCCCCCTCTCGACACCTCTGGCCGATCCCAGATCCACCCAAACCACCTCCCCTCCTCCCTTCTTCTCCATCGCCGCCAGCTACCCATCGCCGGCCAAACCGTCGGCCTCCACCGCACCCCGACGAACCAGCAGTGCAGCACGTCGTGGAGGTGATCGAGAAGCCTTGGAGTACCTCCTGCTTCACCTGTACCGTGCCAACGAGGAGGAGAAGTCCTGCACCCTGCTGTGCACCGTCGACGCCGAACAGAAACCCTAGACCGCCCGGCCTCTGCATCACCGTCGCCCTGCTGCGCCTCGACCCGATCCGCCACCACCGACACACTCCCGGTGAGCCCCGCTACCTCCTAGACACCTTCGTCTTCATCGTCATTTCCTAGATCCGCCGGCCTTTACGTCGAACGCCCTCTGCGCGCCGCCGCACGTTTCTGTCTACTCGCTCGCGCCGCACAGAACCATATCTAGGCCGCGCCGACCATCCCTGACACCAAGCCCAGGCCAGCGCAGTGGCTCCGCCTCTGCGCGCGAGCCCTGGGTCCCAGGATCGATCCCCGCCCGCGCCGCGCACCGACCCGTCGCTCGGTGCAGAGAGAGAGAAGAAGTACAGTAGCCGTCGCCATTTTACGCTTAACCCCCTGCACTTTTTGTTGCATCAACCCGCGCTCCGCTAGGCCCACTTGTCGGCTTCCGTAGCGTTTTTGCAAAAAGGGTCCCGGAGTTTTGTACTCCTCAACCCGCACTCCCTGGCTTCCCCCACGTGGCACGCCCCCGCTGGCGCGCCCGCGTGTGGCCCCGAGGACGCCCAGGCCCCACCTGTCATTCTCTGTGTCTGGCAGCACCCGCGGTGTAAAAACCTTTTCTGCGCAGTGAGCTGCTGAGTCAGCCAGTGGCCCCACCAGTCAGTGTCTGAGGCTAGATAAACTTGAGTATAAAAAGTATTTCTGCTTTCCTTTTTAAATTCAAATCTTTTCAAATTTAATTCAAAATCAAATTTAAATCTGTTTTTAAATAACTTTTAAAATACAAATCCAAATAATGCATATAATATATGTTTTGAAATCAGAAAAATATGAGGAATTCAAATATGCCATTAAAAATATATTTTGACACTTTAATTTTCCAAGTTTATTTAAATTACAATAAATTCCCCTTTTGACTTAAATAATTAATAACTTTTGTTTTATAACTCCAAATTTAACAAATAATATGTCTAAAATGATTAGCTCGACGAGACCTTTCTGTTTATGCATTCCATGTTTTGATTTGAAGCATGCATCATATAAATATAATGTGTATAGTGACTAATATGAGGATAAAATGTGGTTAAAACCCAATAAAACTGTTGATTCTTGTATTCCACACCTCACCCATGCCATGCTACCTTATTGCCATGAAAATTGTGCATCATTCATCATGGCATGATTGTTTGCTTGTCGCATTTTATTCATATGCTTGCGCACTTTATTTATGTTGGCCCTTTTTTGTTTGGTTCTTCTCCGAATAGACGCTGAGCACGGGATATATCAAGAGAACCAGGAGCACTACCCAGATCCATCCATTGCTTCAACTGAGCTGCCAGGCAAGCACTACCACATGCTTGCATACATATAGTACCTATTGCCTCCTTCTTATTCTTGCATCATGGAGTCGCGATTGCATTAATCTGAATCCCAAGTATTGCATAGCCTCTACTTTTAAACCCCACCGAAGCTTGTTCCTCCATCCCATGAGCCATTACTAGAGGAGTTGTTTGAGCCATGCGAGTCGTAGAACAGCATGTGTAGGGTATGTGAGTGTCTGATGGATAACGAGGTACCTATACAACTTAATCTGAGTAGTAATGGGATAACTAATGAAAGTGGCATCGGTGAGCCATATTTGCTATTTGGTTTTTCAGGCTCACTTGTGTCCCGTAGGACCCCGAGTACTTGATTCCTGTTCCTTGAATATTCGCGCTATCCACATCCGGGAGGCTTATGAACCCCCCTGAGCCAGAGCTTGATTCATTCTTATTTCTTGAGGCCACAAACTAGTTTGAGGTTTTATTTACTATCCTGTACTTATGCCATGCTTTACTGCTTTATTTAAATAGTGCGAGGTACTGCACACTGTATTGTTTAGGTAAGCGGAGTGTTTTCGCGGTATCGACAAGCCCAGTCACATTTTCGGGTTCCCAGTCGTTTACAGCCACTAACGCAAACCTTGAGGCCGTCTCGGAGTCAGCTAACTTCGTTGCGGGTAGCTCAATGGGGTGGCCCCCTGAAATATTTTTGAATCCTGTAATTGCTTTGTCGTGACTGCCTCGTTGGGTTTTGATTTGGTTTTTCCGAGGTATATCGAGTGTGTGTTGCTATTTGTGCATCCCTGCAGGGTAAAACTTTCTGAAAGCCATGTCCGCGGTTATGGACGACTTGGAGCACAGTTTCTCGATCATAGACAAGAATAACTAAAGTACCGCTTTTAATTTGACTAAGTACCTGACTAGTAAATAGTGCAACACTCATGGAATGGATAATAAAACTGCCAACGGATGGGGGGTTGTTCGTCCGCTTCCTCGTCGGTAAGCGAGGAGGAGGATGGATCTGTTAAGATTACCGTTATTACTGTTATAACTGTTGTTATTAATTCACGGACATTCGTCTATCTTTGGTTAGGCGGATGGTTAGCGAGTATCTATAAAATTGTTAGGGTTTATCTTTTGCTGCAATTGCGTCACCCCAGGTTGTGTCCCCTTTAGAGGCATAAAGACTTGCTGAGTACCCCTAGGGTCTCACACGATAAATTATTGGTTCAGATGAACAGGTACACTCTCATGATGGATACTGGGTGGAAGAGACGGATGGTGTGGGCAACGATCATTCGGTGTAGAGATTCCAGGAACGGGGATCCGTGAGATCTGTGGGTGTGATCTGCTTATTTATGGGGCATCTTATGCCGATTTGCTTCTTATCCGTACTCGGATTTTGTCTTCCGCTTCCGCCTGATACTCTGTTGACTGATGTATGAGGAGATATCCTAAACTATTATATCTATCTAGGATATTTGGATCTTGCCGTATGGCGTTGCTATATTTCCTTTCTTTTTAGATGGAACGGCTCTGATGTACTGTTGTATGGTGGCTTGCATACATACTCATTTGTGTATGTAGTTGATCCCTTCGCCTGCCGATTACGCCGCCCATTCTTGTCCCGATGTTTAGAAATGGTTGGGACGGCCGAAAGGTCTACCTGTGAGTGGCATTTGGGCCCCACCGTACTATTTCAACCATTTCTGCTCATCCAGGCTTGTAACTAGGAGCGTAATTCACCGAGGTAGTTACAATTGGTATCAGAGCCATCCCGCCCTTCAGGGTCTCAGCCAAATGGTCGTTGTCTGTCTAGCAAGTATTTTGGTAGTTATGTATACTAGGGAAAAACAAAACGCGAGAGTAGGACTGCTTCCACTTTTCTTCTTACCCACCCACCCACCCTTTTCTGGAAAGGAAGTGTAACGTTTTCAATCCTCTTCTTATAATTCAAACTAGGATTCACGTGTTCTGGGTTTCCGTAGTACCATAGAAAGTGTGTGTGTGTGTGTAATTCCTTGTCTATCTGTTGCATCCAATTTGTTATCACAATCTTCCTTTGGTTATCAACTGTTGGTATATTCCATACCGACAGGCTTTTGCAAACCGGCACGATCTATCTGACTCCTTGTTACCCGGTGCCATCTTCTTAAGGGTGTCCTTCCTTCTAGCAACTCCACATTCTGTGTAAGCATCAGTTGCTAATCGCTACCTGATAAGGGATTTTGCGCATCTATTGGTATTTTAATGCCGGAAAATGCGGAAAATTTTTCTTTGATACATCTGTGTTTCCACACTCCTTTGCAGTCGTGTGTGAAACATTATCTATCTCCCTTTTATCAGCATGTCTGAGCTAACTCATTCTTTTGTCACCGGCGCTTAATCCTGGAGTTTCTTTTCGTCTCCAATTCTTTTGGGCTAATTACATAACGTGCGTCGATCCGATGCTGGTGATTGTAATTTGGCTCTCGGCATAGCTATATTCCACTCATGATAAGTGACGATTGGAATATGGAAAATGCTATCACACTATCCTCCAAATGGTGACGGTTATCTCCTGTGATTTTGAGTACACCGTGATCATATCTATGCATATTCAAGCATCTTTGGCAATCCGGAGTTTCCCAAGGCACTACGGCGGTCTATCATCTATCCATCATGCTGCACATCTTTTGAACCACATATCTGCAAATCCTCTTTGAGACGAGGGAATTACCTCTTTTCGTCTCTGAAAAGCTTTGTTTAAGGTATGATCTATCCTCTTTTCTTTATCCAAGATCTCTTTATCTTTGTAACCGGTGATCCTAACGACAATGTGAACCAGGTGACATCTCTTTTTCTTCCGAAGGACCAGATAATCTATTCTTCCAGTGCATCTTCTTCAACACGAACCCGTGCTCTTAATATTGATCTTTCAAAGAGCGTTGAGCTCAGAAAGTGTTTCGAGCATTTGTTCGTTTCTCCCGCCTCTTAAACTTGATATTCTGGGAATGTCCTGTTAATCCATGGTGGTATATGTTGATAATATTCTTGCCTATTCGATATCAATGGAAGAACATGTAAGATCATCTGTGTCTCTTTCTCTCAAGCTTTGTTAACACTGCCTGTGTGCAAAGTTCTCAAAGCGTGAATTCTGGCTTCTTGAAGTCACCTATCTCGACCACGTCCTTCTGCTAAATAGATTGCTTCAATTCTGGAATCAGCAAGTCCATTGTTAATTCCAGCTTCCATCTTCAATCAACCCGGAGTTTTCCTTGTTGGCAAGTTATCGTCGTCTTTTCGCTAAAGTTTTCCTCAAGACTGCTAAATCTCTCTCAATCATTTCAAGAAGAACATGGAGTTCTTTCACCTTAGTCTCTTCAAGTAATCTCTTGAAACCCTCTCGTTCTATCGTCTATGCTCAATCCACCGGAGGCCATGAAGACTTTTCAGATCTTTTGTAATCCTTCTGTGCAAGTGGTGCTATCTTTTTCTTTATCTGTGGAATCTTGCAGTTCTTCTCCGTAAACTTCCTTCATATCTTTCCGGTGGCTTGGTACTTCCGACTTGACGACAACATCATCATCTTTATCTATCTATGAATCCGGCGAATCGTTTGCATCTATCCTTGTTTTCTAACAAAGTTCCATGAGTTATTGTCAATACCTTCAGTCTGTTTCGGTAGTTGGGTTGCATGGTTTTCTTATTCATGTGCGGAGTAATGCTTTGAGTGCGGGATGGAGTAGCTACCATACCACTACTCTTATCATTCGCTCTTGTACATTGAATTGGTGAATTAATGTGATTTCACTCATTCCACGGAAGATAGAAGTGGCCTTTATCCCTTGATACTTTCAATTCCGTCCTTGTTTTCTGGAGTGCTCTCTCGAAGAAAGTAATCAATAATCTCTTGTTGGTGGTCTGTCTATTCTAGACGGAGCAAAATCCTCAATTATCTGGTGGAAACAAACGCAAACTCCTTTCGTTCCTCGTCCTTCTACCGATGCTCGACATCCACAAACAAGATGAAAGGAAACTATCTCTCTCTTTGTTTCATCAATTCTTTTTCTGTGGTAAAGCCAATTATGGTTGATGCCATCAGTCGCTAATCTATTGTGTTAGCCTCAAGGCTAAAGAAAGAAATAAGTATCTCTACAATAAACCCCAGATCCTCCATATTCTTTGCTTCTCGGGATTCCACCATGATCTAGTTTCACATCCGTCTCTGGAAGTTATATCCAATTGCGTGATCCTTTGGTTCTTACCGGCGCAACAATAATCTAATCCGACGATGTCTAACTAAATCTTTCTTTTGATATCAAGGGACTCTATTGTTTGAAGGCAATATTGTTTCCGAACTTCATTTCTCAAATCCGAGAGAGGATACGATGCTATTGTCATAGTGGTTCCAAACATCTCCAACCTAGCCCTTTTCTTCCGGCGAGACAAGATTCATCCTCTCTAGTATCGATAAATCTTTAATCTTAACGGTGCGTGTTCTTTATCCATGATACATCATCTTGTCCTTTCTTTCACAAGTGGTTATAGTCTTTTATCTTATTTCTTGAGAAAACCGGAGCTATGTCCATCATATCCTTCTTGTCTCACGACAATCCTACAATTCTTCTAACCCGTTGTTTCTCAAGCAAAACGCAAGACTCGCAACAAGTCTAGCAAGTTTTGCAAGGTGTAGTGGTCGCACCATTCCATTCTTCATCATCTTGGGAACGCAAGGATCACCTTCGTTCCGAACACCCGCCTCTCCTTGTGTTGTTTTCTTTTCCCTAGGAATCTCGGGGCGAGATTCTTGTTTAGTGGGGGAGAGTTGTAGCATCCCAATTGTCTAACAATCGCAATGCTACTAGCCTAGTCTATATAAGGGCTACTTCTAATATATAATTGTTGCATCATAATTATATCATGCTCATGTCATCATGCCACCTTGCATTTGAGCATCATATAAAACCCTTTTCCATTTGGTTCTTATCTCATATGCATTATTAATTGTATTTGCCTCTTGATATTGTTTTTGGTTGTTGATATATTGTTTAAATGCCCAAGTTGAGTTGGGGGCATATCTTTTATTTAACTCCACCACCTTTCTTGTCATCACCCCATCTTTCCACCATTCCATTATCCATGAGCTTGCAATTGTTTTTCTTTTGGGTTTTACCTCTAGCTCATATGGGTTGGGATGGATCCAATTCTATTTCCACATGCTCTCATCTTAGCATCATGTTGTTTTCACATTATTGATATATGAGAGCCACATGGCCACCTTTGCATGCATTGTGAGTGGAACCCTATTTCTAGCTTCCATATGTGTTGTTTTGGATTTATGCTCATGTGGGGATATTTTTGGGACTAGTAAGCATCTAGTGGAATATACACACTAGCAAGTCCCAATTATAATCAAATGTGATCATCTCCAACTACTCTACTTGGAACTTTCTCCTACAATTCTTTTGCTTGGATTTATTCCACCTTTGGAAATGCAAATGAACAATGCCATGTTTAATATTATTGTTTTCACAAGAATCAACATGGTATTAAATATTTTGCATGGGCCATGCAAGTACCACCCATTCTAGATTTTGGTTTTTATTTAAATCCTTGAGTGGTTTACCTCTCATCTCTCTCTCTCTTTCTCCTTGGCTTGATCTAGTTGTCTTGCAAAGATCCATCATCACACCACATCTCTCTACTCCTCATCTCCCCTCCCTTTTCATCTCCATCCTTGCATGATCATGTGGATCATGCATAAACCCTAAGCCCTACCCTCTCTTCTTAATCTTTGCCCCAAATCTACACCTAATCTAACCTACACCCCCATCTAATCTAACATACCCCCCCTCATCTCTCCTCTCTCTAGCCGAACCACCCCACCATGACCTACCCTAGCTGGCCCCACCTGGCCACCTAGCTACCCCAACCCTAAAACCAAGCCTAACCCGAGCCATACCCTCCTACCCTAGCTCCAACCCTAGCTAGCCCGAGCCTCCCCTCTCCCTCTAGCTCTCTCTCTGCCAATGGGGCCCCAGCCCGAGCACCACCTCTCTGGCCTCACCCTGACCCCACCTGGAAGCCCCCACCTGCCCTGCCCTGGCCCTACCCGGCAACAAGCACGTGAAGGAGGAGAGGGTAAAAGGTGGCCGAAGCCACCTTTTCCATCTACCTGCTCCCCACGGCTCCTCCCTCCCCTCTCTCTGCTTAATCCCCCTCTCGACACCTCTGGCCGATCCCAGATCCGCCCAAACCACCTCCCCTCCTCCCTTCTTCTCCATCGCCGCCAGCTACCCATCGCCGGCCAAACTGTCGGCCTCCACCGCACCCCGACGAACCAGCAGTGCAGCACGTCGTGGAGGTGATCGAGAAGCCTTGGAGTACCTCCTGCTTCACCTGTACTGCGCCAACGAGGAGGAGAAGGCCTGCACCCTGCTGCGCACCGTCGACGCCGAACAGAAACCCTAGACCGCCCGGCCTCTGCATCACCGTCGCCCTGCTGCGCCTCGACCCGATCCGCCACCAACGACACACTCCCGGTGAGCCCTGCTACCTCCTAGACACCTTCGTCTTCGTCGTCATTTCCTAGATCCGCCGGCCTTTACGTCGAACGCCCTCTGCGCGCCGCCGCACGTTTCTGTCTACTCGCTCGCGCCGCACAGAACCATATCTAGGCCGCGCCGACCCTCCCTGACACCAAGCCCAGGCCAGCGCAGTGGCTCCGCCTCTGCGCGCGAGCCCTGGGTCCCAGGATCGATCCCCGCCCGCGCCGCGCACCGACCCGTCGCTCGGTGCAGAGAGAGAGAAGAAGTACAGTAGCCGTCGCCATTTTACGCTTAACCCCCTGCACTTTTTGTTGCATCAACCCGCGCTCCGCTAGGCCCACTTGTCGGCTTCCGTGGCGTTTTTGCAAAAAGGGTCCCGGAGTTTTGTACTCCTCAACCCGCACTCCCTGGCTTCCCCCACGTGGCACGCCCCCGCTGGCGCGCCCGCGTGTGGCCCCGAGGACGCCCAGGCCCCACCTGTCATTCTCTGTGTCTGGCAGCACCCGCGGTGTAAAAACCTTTTCTGCGCAGTGAGCTGCTGAGTCAGCCAGTGGCCCCACCAGTCAGTGTCTGAGGCTAGATAAACTTGAGTATAAAAAGTATTTCTTCTTTCCTTTTTAAATTCAAATCTTTTCAAATTTAATTCAAAATCAAATTTAAATCTGTTTTTAAATAACTTTTAAAATACAAATCCAAATAATGCATATAATATATGTTTTGAAATCAGAAAAATACGAGGAATTCAAATATGCCATTCAAAATATATTTTGACACTTTAATTTTCCAAGTTTATTTAAATTACAATAAATTGCCCTTTTGACTTAAATAAATAATAACTTTTGTTTTATAACTCCAAATTTAACAAATAATATGTCTAAAATGATTAGCTCGACGAGACCTTTCTGTTTATGCATTCCATGTTTTGATTTGAAGCATGCATCATATAAATATAATGTGTACAGCGACTAATATGAGGATAAAATGTGGTTAAAACCCAATAAAAATGTTGATTCTTGTATTCCACACCTCACCCATGCCATGCTACCTTATTGCCATGCAAATTGTGCATCATTCATCATGGCATGATTGTTTGCTTGTCGCATTTTATTCATATGCTTGCGAACTTTATTTATGTTGGCCCTTGTTTGTTTGGTTCTTCTCCGAATAGACGCTGAGCAGGGGATATATCAAGAGAACCAGGAGCACTACCCAGATCCATCCATTGCTTCAACTGAGCTTCCAGGCAAGCACTACCACATGCTTGCATACATATAGTACCTATTGCCTCCTTCTTATTCTTGCATCATGGAGTCGCGATTGCATTAATCTGAATCCCAAGTATTGCATAACCTCTACTTTTAAACCCCACCGAAGCTTGTTCCTCCATCCCATGAGCCATTACTACAGGAGTTGTTTGAGCCATGCGAGTCGTAGAACAACATGTGTAGGGTATGTGAGTGTCTGATGGATAACGAGGTACCTATACAACTTAATCTGAGTAGTAATGGGATAACTAATGAAAGTGGCATCGGTGAGCCATATTTGCTATTTGGTTTTTCAGGCTCACTTGTGTCCCGTAGGACCCCGAGTACTTGATTCCTGTTCCTTGAATATTCGCGCTATCCACATCCGGGAGGCTTATGAACCCCCCTGAGCCAGAGCTTGATTCATTCTTATTTCTTGGGGCCACAAACTAGTTTGAGGTTTTATTTACTATCCTGTACTTATGCCATGCTTTACTGCTTTATTTAAATTGTGCGAGGTACTGCACACTGTACTGTTTAGGTAAGCGGAGTGTTTTCGCGGTATCGACAAGCCCAGTCACATTTTTGGGTTCCCAGTCGTTTACAGCCACTGACGCAAACCTTGAGGCCGTCTCGGAGTCAGCTAACTTCGTTGCGGGTAGCTCAATGGGGTGGCCCCCTGAAATATTTCTGAATCCTGTAATTGCTTTGTCGTGACTGCCTCGTTGGGTTTTGATTTGGTTTTTCCGAGGTATATCGAGTGTGTGTTGCTATTTGTGCACCCCTGCAGGGTAAAACTTTCTGAAAGCCGTGTCCGCGGTTATGGACGACTTGGAGCACAGTTTCTCGATCATAGACAAGAATAACTAAAGTACCGCTTTTAATTTGACTAAGTACCTGACTAGTAAATAGTGCAACACTCATGGAATGGATAATAAAACTGCCAACGGATGGGGGGTTGTTCGTCCGCTTCCTCGTCGGTAAGCGAGGAGGAGGATGGATATGTTAAGATTACCGTTATTACTGTTATAACTGTTGTTATTAATTCACGGACATCCGTCTATCTTTGGTTAGGAGGATGGTTAGCGAGTATCTATAAAATTGTTAGGGTTTATCTTTTGCTGCAATTGCGTTACCCCAGGTTGTGTCCCCTTTAGAGGCATAAAGACTTGCTGAGTACCCCTAGGGTCTCACACGATAAATTATTGGTTCAGATGAACAGGTACACTCTCATGATGGATACTGGGTGGAAGAGACGGATGGTGTGGGCAACGATCATTCGGTGTAGAGATTCCAGGAACGGGGATCCGTGAGATCTGTGGGTGTGATCTGCTTATTTATGGGGTATCTTATGCCGATTTGCTTCTTATCCGTACTCGGATTTTGTCTTCCGCTTCCGCCTGATACTCTGTTGACTGATGTATGAGGAGATATCCTAAACTATTATATCTATCTAGGATATTTGGATCTTGCCGTATGGCGTTGCTATATTTCCTTTCTTTTTAGATGGAACGGCTCTGATGTACTGTTGTATGGTGGCTTGCATACATACTCATTTGTGTATGTAGTTGATCCCTTCGCCTGCCGATTACGCCTCCCGTTCTTGTCCCGATGTTTAGAAATGGTTGGGACGGCCGAAAGGTCTACCTGTGAGTGGCATTTGGGCCCCACCGTACTATTTCAACCATTTCTGCTCATCCAGGCTTGTAACTAGGAGCGTAATTCACCGAGGTAGTTACACAGATGCTCCTTGAGCTGTATTGGGGAGAGGAGGAAGAAGAAGCTCTCTTACTCTCACCACTGCTTGTCTCTCTACGAACCAACTACTCAAGATCCAATCAACCAGCCATTACTACAGAGGCCCTAGTGCTCCTTATAAAGGGGAGCTAGGTATCCAGTTAGGGCATACGTGGAAGCATATTCCTGGGAATATGCCTCTCCCAAAATAGCAAACCGATTGGGTCACCTTTTACCATCGTAAGCCATGCAGAGGCTACGTAAGCCTCCGCGGCGCCAGCATCAGCCGACATATGGTATGTCACCTCTGTCGGCCACGCCTCACTTGACCCTCCCTCTGTTCGCTTCGCTCACGCTCCAACATACAGTGACCACCTTTTGACCAGCGAGGTACCTTCCTTCTCTTGCAAGCCTGATATAACCCGGATCATGCATGGTTAATCCGGCCTCGTGGGTACCTGCATACAAGTTACAAAAAGCCTGGCGGCATATGGCATACGTCTGCCGGGACATAGTTAGGTGGACATCCTCCGGTCCGAGTTACTCCATAAGTCGGCCTGCCTTGAGGTGACTCGGCCAGCATACGCTTTGACCTTGCCGTACCTCAGCTAACTCGACCTCTATACCCCAGTGTGACCCTACCCGGGGGTATCCCCCTAACATTAGTCCCCGAAGCTGGTGCAGTCTTAGCAACTTCAGCTGCTAAGGCCATGGCTGGTTCAATCTACCGAGCCTTTTCCGAGTTACTCCGTAGCTCGGATCTCATGGCGTAGCATTCCCTTGGCACATTCCGAGTCATCTCTTGCTGGCCGGGCTACCCTTCAGTTTTCCGGGTTATCCTTCCTTCTCTCATATGCTTCCCCACGTCCCACGTGGAGGGTAATCATTATCTTGCCTCATTTTAAGGGCCTGCGCTAGTTACTGCACTTATTGTCAGGGGTTACTGTTGCACACGTCGCGTCGCAGCTGCCTCCTCGTTAACTGTATCACCACGTTGCGTCATGGGATCCCTTGTTTCCTATGGCCCTTCCTGTGGCTTGCCTCTGATTGGTTGATCCGGCTGATACACGGCCACACCGTGTGGCCTCGACACACAACACGATCCCACTACCCACCACTGGGGCTTGGTTAAATAGGGGAGGGGGTGCGTCCCTTGGTGGTTTTCCCACTTCTCGTGCCCCTCTGCCTCTTTGCCTCTTTGCCTCTTCTTCTTCCTTGCGACAGTGCCGCCGCCGCCGCATCTACTCTGCAGCGTTGCCGCCGCACCGTGCTTCTTCGCACTAGCTTCGCTGCCGCTCCCGCGCTGCTCCACCGTCACGGGTCCGCGCCAATCCAAGCCTCTGTGCTCCACCTCCGATCGGGCCGGTGAGGACAGTGACCTAGAGATGACCGAGGAAGAGCTCGCCGTCGTTGAAGAGGAGATGGAGGAGGGGGGTGAGACCATGGAGCGCGGGGCTTGGGCCGGTTCTTGGGTGTGTCAAGATGACCTGGACTGGCTCTACCGCACCTGCCGTATCCCGGAGGGCGTGATCTCTCGCCTCGCCTCCGAGGAGCTTGCTCCCTCACCCAATCCGGGTGAGTTCGTCGTCTTCCTTTCTCACTTCCAGCGCAGCTTCGGCCTGCCAGTGAGTGATTTCTTCCACAATTTCATCAACATCTACGAACTCCAACCCCACCATCTTCTGGCGAATGCCATTACATCCCTTTCTTCCTTCGCCTCCGCCATAGAACGATACCTCGGCCTGTGGCCCACCAAAGAGCTCTAGATCCGGTTCTTCGGTCTGCGAAGGAATGTTGTTCCGGATAAGCTACGTGCCCCAGAGGACAAGCACCTGACCCAATGTGGTGCGGCCTCCATCTCACCTCGGAAGCAATCTGTCTTCCCCCGGGTTACAAGGCTTGATTCCTGCAAGGGCTGGGCCCGGACCTTCTTCTATTGAGGAATGGTTCGGATGAGGATCTGAACCGTCTGTGCCCCTTCGCAATGGGTCCTCCTAATCCGGATCTGTGGGACCGGGTTTCCAAGACACCAACTGCCTTGGCGAATCAAGTCAAGAAGCGGTTCCTGGAGCTGAAGGATCTGGGGCTGCGCAACAAGGACATAATAATCACATTCATCCGCAGCCGGATTTCCCCCCTACAGAAGCGCACACACAAGCTCTGCCATATGAGCTGGCGACTTGACCCCAACTGGACCTCCTCCTTCAAGTTGAACAACACCGAGATTTTCCGCCGGGTCAAGGCCATCTTCACGACCGATAAGGACTTCTCCGTTTATTGGGAGTGGGGGTTGGAGCATTACTGCCGAGACAAGCCTCCTCCTACGGTAAACCTCATTACCCACCTCTTCTCTGAGTTATATCCTATGTCGGAGCATGTTGCTTACTTGATCCTTTTGCATTTTCCTTTTAGTTGTTCCTCCAGCAGACCCTTGAAGATGGCACCGAGCCTTCCCTCAAATGGGGGAAGGATCGACTTGTCTCAGACGAGGAGGAGCCGGATCAGGAAATGTTCCTGCCTACCCCGGACGCAACCAAGCGACCCTCTGGTAACTTCTCTTCCTTAAGGAATTGGCTTGATGATGAAGATGATTCTGACATTGAGGTGATGGAGGCATTTGACGCAATACCCATTTCTTACGCATTTCCGGCTTCATCTAACCCGGCTGGGCAGATCCATGAAGGTCCCCCTCTCGCTTTGAGTGAGCCGGCCCCAGCCGCGTCTAAGAAGAGGGCCGCTACCTTGGCTGATTCCTCCAAGCAACCCCAAGCAACCAAAACCCAGAAGAAGTCCGCCGACAAGGCCGCCACCAAACCTCCGACTAAAGGCATAGTTCGGAGAGCTCGAAAGCCCAAGGAGCCTTTGACTTCGACGAGTAAGTCACTTTTTCCTTTTGGCCAATTCTCTGCTTGATGCTTCTTTGTCTATATGCCTTTTTTGTTATAACCTATTATTCATTGTTTGATTCGACAGGGCTGCGATGGAGGTTCCCCAGAGTGGCTAAAGCATCGCTTCGCCCCTCCGGCATACCCCATCTCCCCCTCGTGGTGACAACACACGCCCACTGAGCCCAATTCATGAGGGTTCCGTGGCTGCTCCGGGTCACAGCCCACCTCGTCCGGAGGAGGGCAACCTCGGAGCAGGGGGAAGTGTTGGAGATATGCCCAAGAGGCAATAATAAAAGTGGTTATTATTATATCTTTGTGTTTATGATGAATGTTTACATCCCATGCTATAATTGTATTATTAGGAAACACTGAAACTTGTGTGTTTTGCAAACATAAAAGAGTTCCTAGTAAGCCTCTTGTTGAACTAGCTTGTTGATTAATAGATGATCATGGTTTCCTAATCATGGACATTGAATGTCATTAATAACAAGGTCATATCATTAGGAGAATGATGTGATGGAGACACACCCATAGTAAGTGTAGCATAAGATCAAGTCATTTAGTTCGTATTGCTACAAGCTTTCAAATGCATAGTAACCTAATCCTTCGACCATGAGGTTATGTTAATCACCATCACCGGATGGGTGCTTTGATGACATCAAACACCGCTTCGTAACTGGGTGGTTATAAAGGTGTCATTGAGTATTCGAAAAGTATGTGTTGAAGCGCATGGACCAAGATTGGGGTTTGTCCATCCATATGACGAATAGATATGCTCTGGGCCCTCTCGGTGGAATGTCATCTAGTTAGCTTGCAAGCATGTGACTAGGTCACAAGGGATGACATAACATGGAACGAGTAAAGAGTACTTATCAGTAACGAGGTAGAACTAGGTATGGAGATACTGACGATCAAACCTCGGAGACCGAATGTTGTTCGGAGTCTCGGATTGGATCTGAGACATCACGAGGAGATTCGGAATTGTCCGGAGAATAAGATTCATATAATGGAGATCATTTTCTAGGTTCGGAAATGTCCCGGAGTGTTTATATGGGGGTTCTAGAAGGTTTCGGAATGTTCAGGAAGGTTCTAGAAATTTCTATGGAGTTTACTTGAAAACCAAGAAAGAAAAAGGGGAAACTTGGGGGGGAAGGAAACTCCCCCCAAGCCCCCCTTGCGCGCCGGCCCTAGGAGGTGGGCCTAGGGGTGGGAACCCTAGGTCGCACCCCTTCCTCTATATATAGAGGGGTGGAGGCGCCACCCCCCTTGCCCCTCCACTCTTTCCCTAGCCGCCTCTCTCCTCCTCCTTCGCTCTGCTCAGGCTTAGGCGAAGCCCTACAGAATTCTCTACTCCACCACCACCACCACGCCGTCGTGCTGCTGGGATTCCGTGGAGAGATCTACTACCTCCGCTGCTCGCTGGAACAAGGAGAGGAAGGTCTGCATCGACTCCGCACGTGTGACCGACTGCGGAAGCGCTGCCGGAACGCGGTGCCGGAAGGATCGTCTACTCGATCTTGAGATCGGCAAGTGATCGTCTACATCAACCATGAGATTCGATCTCGCACAAGGCTTTCGGATCTACAAGGGTTAGTACAAATCTATCTCGTTGCACATGTCTAATAGATTAGATCTTGGCTTTTATCTAGATTAGATCTGGGTTTTGTTCGTTCTTGCGGTAGAAATTTTTTGTTTTCCATGCTACGAACCCATCAGGAAGTGGCACAGCCGAGGTAGCTGATGCTCCCAGCTCTTCATCGGCTCAGCCGCAACCTGTCACCTCTGAGGTATCAGCAGCAACAGCAGCACCACCGCCTACACCAGCACCAGCACAAGCACCAGTGCCAACACCAACAGCAGCATCAGCAGCAACACAAGCACCAGTATCAGCACCAACTCCTTCTGCCTCGTCCGAGTCTTCCAAGACCAGGCGAGAAGACCCCGCCAGCACCAAGGCTGCACCCAAGTCCAAATCAGCAGCTCAAGCTTCAGCCTCCCAACAGCAACCCAAGGCCAAGAAAGGTTCTGGGGCCACCAAGGCAGCATCCATCGAAGCTGGACAGCGCATGCTCGTGTCCATGCTGCCAAAGAAACATGCCCCCTCCAGGTCAGCTAGCAGTAAGCAACTCGCACTGCATACCAGCCCTGCTGCTGCCCAAGTTGCAACGAAGGAGGCCCATGCCAAAGGCTTGGCCACGCCCCACATGCTCATTGGAGAAGGCTATCCTCCGGCTCTGATCGAATATGTCAATAATTGGAACAGACCGGAGTTCGTCAATCCCAACGACAATCTCCTGAAAAGTTTGGGCCTGCCGAATTCAGCGCACAAATGAACACAGCAGCCAAGGCTATCAACATTGATGGCCGGATGATGGAGGTATGATACTTTGTCCTTTACTTAATACGCATAAGTGCTTAGAGACATATCCAATAGTCCCCGAGCCTCCGGGGAAGTAACTTGTTATTCGGTCGGATGCTCCTTAGAGAACTAGCGTAGCTCCTTAGTAATTTAGAATATGCACACACCTAGAGCCGAGTTAAGTTCCACTTGGCCCGGATTTTGTACACCTCGAACATGCACACACCTAGAGCCGGGTTAAGTTCCACTTGGCCCGGATATTGTACACTTCGAACATGCACATACCTAGAGCCGGGTTAAGTTCCACTTGGCCTAGACTTTGTACACTTCAAACATGCACACACCTAGAGCCGGGTTAAGTTCCACTTGGCCTGGATTTTGTACACTTCGAACATGCACACACCTAGAGCCGGGTTAAGTTCCACTTGGCCCGGATTTTGTACACTTCGAACATGCACATACCTAGAGCCGGGTTAAGTTCCACTTGGCCTGGATTTTGTACACTTCGAACATGCATATAACTGAGCCGACCTTGCTTTTTGTAGGTCACCACCAACCGTCGGAGCGCTGAGTTTCAGCGCCTCTTGGACTCCCACAAGGTGCCGCGCTCGAAACATGCTACACTCCTCGCCGAGTTCGAGAAAAGGGGTAAGTTTTCACTTTGACTTTTTTCCCATATTGCTGTGCCTTTTCTCACCGAACTAATCAGTGATTCGAATTGCATAGCCGAAGTGGAGGCCGAAAACACAATTATGAGAAAAAACTTGGCCGAGATAAAAGGTAATTTTCTTTGATTACTCAATTTCCATGCTCTCTCTCTCCTTTCTCCTAAGATCGGCAGATATTCATACCTCGGCTCTGCCGGGTCAACAAACCGTTGCAGCATCCCTTGAAGATAGTGTGCCCGTGCCTGATATGATGCTACATTTTCTCGAACAAGCAGGGCAACATCAGGCCGAGCTCAAGAAGAAGGACGACAAACTTGCCAAACCCCAAGCCAAGGATGATGAAATTGCCAAGCTCAAGGCTGAGATGAAAAACTCAAAGAGCTCCACAAGGTTGAGATGGACAAAGCTGGCCAGGACTTCACCGAAGAGCGAGAGCGCCTTAACCTTGAACTTTGAAAAGATGAAGAGTTGCTGAAGGAGGCCGACGTCAAGCTTGACGCGGCTAATGCTGAACTTGAGAAGCTCCAGAAGAGGCGTGCTGATTGCACCCAAGAGCTGACTCGGATCCATAGTCATATCTCCCGTAAACTCTTTTCCTTCCATCGATATGTATTTCTCCGGGTTAAACTCTTTTACTTATCTCACTTTTTTTGTTTTCAGGCAAGTTCCCACAGGGTAATGCCATTGCGGCTACTGCCGTTGCCAAGTTCCGCCAGCAGAGGGGTACCCCAACTGGTCCTGGATCTGAAACCATTCCCTTTGACATGGAGGACTTGCTGGTCAGCCTATCGTCTTGCATTGAGATTGTGAAAAACTATGGTTCGGATATCCTGGACGCAGCCGTCCGGATCTTTCGTGCCCTTTGGCCTCAAGAGGATGTTCTGGAGGGATCCACTGCTTTGATCAACAGGCTGATGGATTGCGAGACTCAGCTCGACCTCTGGAGGGAATCTGTCGCTCGCGCTGGAGCTGATACTGCCCTCCACTTTGTGCTCATGTGGTATGAAAAACTAGATCTGAAGATTCTCGAGCGCTTGCGCACTGGGTCAAAGTGGTCGAATGATCCGGATTGGGTAGCTCGGCGCAAGGCTTGTGCCCACAACCTCATCCATTTTGCCCCTGTCCATCAATGGAATGAGGGACCAAGCTTCCTCGGCGCCGTTGACGACAAATACGTCGAAGATGGTTTGGATGAGGAGGAAGAGGACGAAGCCTCAGATCTCAAAGAAAATGAAGATGACGATGAGGCTGAAGCCGGAGTTCCACCTGCTGGCGCCGAGTTACCTCCTCCTGCTACTGCTCCTTGAGCATGAAAAACACTTTGAAATTTATCAGATCCCCGGTATGCCGGGTGTAGATGTATTAAGCATAGAGATTATGTTTTGCTACTAAGTTGTTCATGCCGGATTAACTTGGGCATAGTCCCCGAGTTTCATTTTCTTGTTCCTACAATTTCATGGCTCGGCTCGCGTCTACCTTGATTCGATTTTGTGACTTACGAGTCCGAGTTTCAAAAATTGACTTAACAATACTGGGAAACTTTAGGATTAGCTCAAAACAATCCAGCATAGTGAAAGTAAAGTAAACATAAAGTTAGTTCGAATAACCAATGTCGGCTCGATTACGTTCTTTTCCTTTGTCGTTTTTCATGTGCTACGCAATTCCAAACTTGTTCTCTTGCTTGCCATGAAGCCAATTCTTGTTGGACAGCAGCAAGTCGAAGAGTTGAGTTTTTGGTGCTCACACACTACTAATCCGGCTTAGGCAAAAGCAACTTATGCCAGCCGACACAAAAATAAATAACAAACAGAGAGGAAAACAAATAATACTAAGGCAGTCCCCAAGTTACTGCTCGAGGTGCCAAGGTTTCATTGATAAATTCATTGCCAGCATACATACCGACATATGAGAAACTCGGATACACACACTTCTTTGTTAAGTGTAGAATGGATGAAGTAGGGCTACATTCCATGGTTGCTTAGATTCCTCACCAGACCTGTCCGCCTTGTTCTTCTCCTGTGGTTGTGCATCAATGAGATAATAAGAGTCATTGTGCAATGCTTTGCTCACAATGAATGGCCCTTCCCATGGGGGGGATAACTTATGCATGCCAGCAATACGTTGTACCAGCCGAAGTACCAGATCACCTTCTCGAAAGACTCGAGGGTTTACTTTCCGGCTATGATAGTGTCAGAGATTTTGCTGATATATGTTGGATCTGGACAATACCAATTCTCTCGCTTCTTCCAGCAGATCAACATCATTTTGCCGGGCTTCTCGCACTTCGGCTTCTGTGTATTGGGTGACCCTAGGCGAATCATGCTCTATGTCGGCTGGTAATACAGCTTCTGCCCCATATACCAGGAAAAATGGCGTATAGCCTGTTGATCGATTCGGAGTTGTTCTTAAAATCCACAGTACCGCTGGTAGTTCTTCTATCCAGCACCCCGCTGATCTTTGCAGTGGCTCAATGAGGGTAGCCATATCTCAAGATGATATCTTTGAGGAATGTCACGGGTGTAGCTCCATCACATTTTCTTATTGGCTTTACTTCAATCCATTTTGTAAACTTGTCTACCATAACCAAGATATGGGTCATGTTTCCTCTCGCCGGCTTAAACGGACCAACCATATCCAAACACCATACAACAAATGGCCTGGTAATTGGTATGGTCTTGAGCTCCGACATTGGCATGTGTGTCTTGGTAGCATATCTCTGGCAACCATTACATTTTCTCACTAGATCCTCTGCTTGTTCCAAGGCACTTGGCCAGTAGAATCCATGCCGGAAAGCTTTTGCCACTAAGGCTCTGGATGAGGCATGATGCCCACATTCCTCTTGATGTATATCTCAGAGAATGTCAAGCCCTTCTTCCGGGTCAACACACCGTTGTAGGACATTTGTGACACTCCTCTTGTATAGCTCGGCATTGATAATCGTGTATGCTTTTGCTCTCCTCTGAATTTGCCTTGAAAGCACTTCTTCATTGGGCAAGGATCCATCCTTCAAGAACTAGAATATGGGTAGTGCCCAAGCTAGTATAGTTTGCACTGGAAACACATCCTCGTCAATTTCCATTTGATCCACCAACATAACCTCAGCCGGATCACGCTTCGCAGTCCCCGGGTTTCCTGAACCACTTCCCACATCAATGTCCATGGGTGCAGCTTCCGACTCCTGATTTGCCGGGATATAGATTGACTCGGATTCTGGGGATGGCCTGATAGATGGCTTTCTGAGGTGCTCTAGTGCTACACCCGATGGAATCGCTTGTTGGGTTGATCCGAGTTTTGATAGTACATCGACAACCTCGTTTTCTAGCTAGGGTACATGGTGAAACTCGCATCCCTCGAAGTATCCTGATATCTTCGGCACGTGAAATCTGTATAATGCCATGTTTGCATCCAAAGCATCCCATTGCCCCGAGACTTGCTGAACTACCAGATCCGAGTCACCAAAGCACTAGATCCGCCGTATCCCAATTTCTTTTGCCACTTTGAGCCCATGCACAAGTGCTTCATATTTTGCAACATTGTTTGATGCTGCAAAGTGGATCTGCAGCACATACTTCAGCTAGTATTTCTTGGGTGAGGTGATTACAACTCCGGCGCCTAACCCGATCTTCATCTTTGATCCGTCGAAATGCATTCTCTAGTAGTTCGGATCTGGCAATGGTGGCTCATATTGCATTTCGGCCCAATCCACGAAAAAGTCAGCCACAACCTGAGACTTGATCGCATCTCTCCTGTCGTATTGTGGAGCATACGGGGCTAGCTCAATTGCCCATTTTGCGATCCGGCCGCTTGCATCCTTGTTGCTCTTTATCTCAGAAATTGGGGCTTCACATATCACTTTGATGGTGTGCTCTTCAAAATAGTGCTTCAGCTTCTTTGCTTCCATATACACACCATATGCCATCTTCTAACAGTGAGGATAGTTTTGTTTTGATGCTGACAATACCTCACTCAGGTAATATACTGGCCTTTGCACCGACTTACCCTCTTCGTCGTGCTCTACCACTATTATTGCACTTACAACTCGGTTGGTTGCGGCTATGTAGAGCAACATTGGCTCTTTTGATAGTGGAGAGGCTAATACTAGTGAAGTGGCTAACATTTTCTTTAACTGGATGAAGGCTTCATTGTCCTGTGGCATCCATACGAATTTGTCCGACTTTTTCATTAGTTGATAGAGAGGCAATGCCTTTTCTCCCAACCGACATACAAACCGACTTAATGATGCCAGACAACCAGTGAACTTCTGGACATCCTTAAGGCACTTCGGTAATTCCATTTGCTCTATGGCTCGGATTTTAGTTGGGTTAGCTTCTATACCTCGGCTGGAGACAAGAAATCCGAGTAGTTTTCCAGCCGGGCCACCAAAGGTACACTTCTCCAGGTTGAGCTTCATTCAGAACCTCCTTAGGTTCGCGAACGTTTGCCTGATATCATCAAGGAGCGTTTTGCTTTCCTTAGTTTTTATAACCACATCATCCACGTACACTTGCACATTTCGGCCAATTTGGTCGTGCAAACATTTTTGCATACATCTTTGATATGTTGCCCATGCATTACGTAAACCAAAAGGCATGCTGCGATAGCAATAAGCCCCGTATGGGGTAATAAATGCAGTCTTTATTTGATCATTTGGGTTCAGAGGTATCTGGTGGAAACCAGAATATGCGTCTATGAACGACAATAACTCACACCCAGCAGTAGAATCTATGACCTGATCTATCCTTGGCAGTGGGAATGGATCTTTTGGGCACGCCTTATTCAGGTTCGTGTAATCGATACACATACGCCAAACCACTTACACATTCGGATAATATTTCTTCTTTTCCACCAACACCGGATTAGATAGCCAATCCGGGTAAAGCACTTCCATGATCAACCCGGCTGCAAGGAGCCGAGCTATCTCATCTCTAATGACCTTTCTCCTATCTTCGGCAAAGCGGCGGAGAGGTTGCTTCACCGGCTTTGCTCCGGGTCTCACATTCAAAGAGTGCTCGGCCAACTCCCTTAGAACACCTTGCAAGTTCTATGTGGACCAAGCAAAGATATCCCGATTCTCACGGAGGAAGTTGACGAGCTCGCTTTCCTATTTCTCATTTAACCCGACACCAATTGTTACTGTGCACTCTGGGAACAGATCATCAACATGTACTTTCTTTGTATCCTTTGTTGCTTGAAATGATACACTTCCATGTGGGTTACTCAACACCGGCATATACTGCTGTGCGAACTGAGCTAATTCCGCTACTTCCTGGATCTTTCTCTTTTCTAGTGCAATCACGAGTGACTCGGCCAGGTTAGATCCGGCTGATGCACACTCAATGGAACGTCGGAAATCCCCAGCTATGGTAATCACACCGTTTGGCCCAGGCAACTTCATCTTCAGGTAACTAATGTGAGTACTTTCCATGAATTTGTTTAGGGCTGGCCTGCCGAGTAACGCGTGATATGCGCTTTCTAAGTTCACAACCTCAAACTCCAAATTTTTAGTTCGGCAGTTATCTCTTGTGCCAAATAACACGTCAACCCGGACTTTGCCAATGGGTTCACAGGAGATACCAGGTACAATGCCATGGAAAGTTGTCCTTGTAGCTTGGAGCATGTTCTCCGAGATACCCAACTTGCGCATTGTATCCACGTACATGATATTGATGTTGCTGCCATTGTCAATTAGCACTTTAGAAAACCTCACATTGATATTTGGCCCAATGAACGTTGGGTCCAACATCAATGCATATGAACCAGGGCTCGGCATGAGCTTGGGATAGTCCTTGATACTCCAGGTAATTTCCTGATCCGACCAAGGCATATACCTCGTTACTGCCGGCATAACCGCATTCACTTCCATATGTCGGCGCTGCAAGCTTTTTCTATCTGTTTCCTCTATGGTAAACACACAGTAACTCTGGTGATGCTCTCTGTATTCATTTCTCCCCTCATTGCCGGGATACCTTTGATCTGGTTGATGCTGATTTTCCACCTGATGCACTGCATCCCTTGTTTCCTGATTCTCATACCTCGGTGGAGGTGGTGGTAACATTAACTGTTGCGTATTTGCTCCGGAGAGCAATTGCTGCTGAGGTAACTCCTGTCGAGGTTGATCGCTCCGAGGTGCCTGAGTGTTCCCCAAGCCAATTTTCTCTATCTTCCTCATCCACTCACATAGTCGGGTTGTATGACCCGCCGGGTTACTCGGATTTGGCGTGTGAAATTTGCACGGCTGATCCAGCATTGCCTCATACGTATACCTCGGTCGGTCTTTCTTTTCTTATCACTGTCTCTTTTGCTCGGGCGTCCAAGTTTTCTTGCCATCATTTCTTGGAGTCCACTGTTGCCCTCCAGTTTTCTAACGCTGATTACTCCCT
The DNA here is from genome assembly GCA_916181665.1 of Avena sativa. Taxonomy (NCBI): domain Eukaryota; kingdom Viridiplantae; phylum Streptophyta; class Magnoliopsida; order Poales; family Poaceae; genus Avena; species Avena sativa. Next base: position 283,836,134 of record OV702289.1, on the reverse strand, counting down.
ACTCCGGGTTGATCTTGATTTACAGCAGCAACTTGTTGTGAACTATACCTGTAATCCGGTCTATCGTCTCTTCTCTTACCCCGGTAATCATTTCGCCGGGATGATCCTGCTCCATCTCGCTGGTAGTACTCCTCATTTGACTCGTTCGACACAAGCCTAGGTTGAGTTGGATCACCCAAAGCATATGAATCAGCAATCCGGATTGTCTCAGCCAGTGTGGTTGGCATATCCCTTTGTAACCTTTGCCACAGCATGCTTGCATATCTACACCCTTGTGCAAACCAAGCTATGGCCTGAGACTCAATCACGCCTTCACATGAGTTTCTCACGATGCACCAGCAGTTTATGAACTCCCGGTCTGTTTCATTTGGTCTCTGCTTGCACATTGCTAAGGTCTGTGGCCTATTTGGCCTCTGATACGTGCTCGAGAAGTTACTGACGAACATTTCCACAAAATCGATCTAGCAGTTGATACTACCGGGTGGTAAATTGTTTAACCATACCCTCGCTGGCCCTTCTAGCATCTGAGGTACATATCTTACTGCCCATCTCAAATTGCCTGTCGCAATTTTCACTGCCGTTGCGTAGTTGATTAACCAATCCTCCGGCTTAGTGTTGCCGTCATATGTTTTTGTGCCTCTGGGTAACTGGAAGTTAGGTACCAGAGGCTCTTTCATGATCCGGGGCCCAAAGCACGCTGGACCTGGAGGACCTTGCCCCTCAATTAACTCCGACCTATAGAGCCGATCCAGTTTTAACCTAGCGTCATCAGGCAGCAAGTTCCTGCTTCCCAACCTTGATCCTATCACATGATGATCCGGCCTATGGTATCCTGCATTCACCATTTTTGAATCACCGTCGTTGTATCTGTCTTCCTCTTGTTGAGAACAATTTTGCTACATACCCTGGCCGTCATTCTGCTCTTGCCAAGGTATACTACGCTGCTGCTATTGCCGAGCTGGGTTTTGCCCTGCACCCGCCGAGTTACGCTGTCCAGCATTGCCGTTTTCAGCGTTTCTCTGACTGGCATTGCCTTGGTCACGGTTACCTCAGCCAGCTTCACCTCGGCTGACACTTCGTCGATCCTCATTTGCCTTTATTGCTTTTCCTTTCCCTGCCCTTGCCGGGTCATATGGGACTATCTGTTTGTTTCTCCTTGCCGAGGTTACCACTTCCTCTCTTCTAGGGCCATCATGAGGTGATGATGCAGCCCCATCGGATTTCTCCGGGTTTCCCGCTGCTGAATAAACGACCTTGGAAGCCCCAGCTCTTGCCGGGTTAGCCCTGAGCAACTCCTCATTCTGCCTGTTAGCAATCCGAACTAACTCATTGACCCTCTCTTGCTGTCTTTGCTGGGCTTCACCCGTCAAACCTTCTAACTCGGATGCAACTGCATCTGCCGCTCTGAGGTTCTTTGCTGGGGTACTATACTTCGGCAGCCCCATGTACAAAACGTTCTCTAATTCCTCAACCCTAGTATCACCCTCTTTGTTTATTTCACTGATGAAGTTTCTCCCTTTTACTTTTACAGCATCTACTTTGTTTGCTCTTGCGTACTCGCACAGCGTCATGTTCAACGACTGCTGAGCCGCGGCTATCTTTTTCGCACCCTCTAGTATTTTCTACCTAGTTTCCTCTAACTTGGCTTGTGCCTGAGCCGGATCTACCACAGGTGCTATGGTGCTTGCCAAGCTATCTATCGGTTGCTGCAGCACATTCTCTGGCATCTCTAGCGGAGGACCTCTGCTTTTCCTCGGTGCCTTGGGTGTTACCTCCGGATCTGGTGCCGGATCCTTGCTCGTGCTAGCGTCAGGCACTGTCATCATCACCTCAGCACGGTTAGGGGAGCGAGTGATACGCGCACCGTGAACCGCGCTAAGTGGTGGCTCGCCTCCCTCGACGACGTGCCGCGGGTGAACGCAACACACATCGACGCCGACGTAGATCATGTGGGCGCCAAGCTTGACGAAGAGGCCGTTGCGTGGTGGAGGTCGCTTGCCGAAGCAACCAGCATTATCGCTGATGTAGTCCAGCGCTCCAAAGCGCTGAACAAGCCCAGAGACGATGCGCTCGCCGTTGCCGATGATGCATCCCGTCCGGATCTTCACTCCTGCTAGCACCGCTAGCCCCACGGTGGGCGCCAACTGTCGTGGTGGTGTCACAGCAGATGCCATGGATAGGCTAAAGGTGGGGCCAATATGCACTAGAGGAATCCAGGGAGGGATAGTGTGGTGATTCCACACACAGTTGCTTTGTATTCTCCAAGTTCACTAGGTTTACAGATGCTCCTTGAGCTGTATTGGGGAGAGGAGGAAGAAGAAGCTCTCTTACTCTCACCATTGCTTGTCTCTCTATGAACCAACTACTCAAGCTCCAATCAACCAGCCCTTACTATAGAGGACCTAGTGCTCCTTATAAAGGGGATCTTGGTCTCCAGTTAGGGCATACGTGGAGGCATATTCCTGGGAATATGCCTCTCCCAAAATAGCTACCCGACCGGGTCACCTTTTGCCATCGTAAGCCATGTAGAGGCTACGTAAGCCTCTGCGACACCAGCGTCAGCCGACATAGGGTACGTCACCTCTGTCGGCCACGTCTCGCTGGTCCCTCCCTCTGTTCGCTTCGCTCATGCTCCAGCATACAGTGACCACCTTTTGACCAGCGAGATACCTTCCTTCTCCTGCAAAGCCTGATATAACCCGGATCATGCCTGGTTAATCTGGCCTCGTGGGTACCTGCATACAAGTTACAAAAATCCTGCCGGCATACGACATACGTCGGACGGGACACAGTTAGGTGGACATCCTCCGGTCCGAGTTACTCCGTAAGTCGGCCTGCCTTGAGGTGACTCGGCCAGCATACGCTTTGACCTTGCCGTACCTCGGCTAACTCGGCCTCTATACCCTGGTGTGACCCTACCCGGGGGTATCCCCCCAACACTCAACTTTGTGCTTCTACGGTTACAAGATAAAGAGGGATTAGAGCGAAAGCATCTATGCGCAACGACAAGAACATATGTCATTCTATTGATTTACCTTGTCATCTGGGATAACAGAAGTCACATGATTGGAACCTATTTCATCGAGAATCCTCTTTTTCGCTCCTTCCCCTATCTCCTTCTATAGCAAGTTGTAATATTGATTACATGATGCTGATTGACAAATATATGCAATGTTCAAAAGTTTGCGCTGTCGAACTACCAACTTTGAACGGATCCCCACTGTTCTTAGTTATGGGATTGATGACCCAAAAGTATAGGGGGTGTATCGCGGTATTTTCGATAAGTAAGAGTGTCGAACCCAACGAGGAGCAGAAGGTGCTGGCTAGTGGCTAGGAGCAGGAATTCTCTGTAAATACTTAGCAAACAGATTTTTAGGGGTTTTTGATAATGCAAGTAAATAAAGTACGAGTAAATAAAAGACAATAAGAATAAATGCAGCAAGTGGCCCAATCCTTTCTTTAGCAAAGGACAAGCCAGTTGTATTACTTAAGATGACCAAACGTTCTCGAGGACAGACGGGAATATCGTCAAGTGCTTTCGCTTCATATAGTTGATTAATCTTCTTTAGTTTGCTAAGTGTTGTGTGGGTGAACCTGTGCTAATGTACCGACCTTCCTAGGACTAATACATACTTGTGATTATACCCCTTGCAAGCATCCGCAAGTACAAGAAAGTAATTAAGGTAGAGACCTAACCACAACTTTAAACTCTAAGACCCTGACGTCCCTTGTGCAAAGGTTTCCTAACGGGGGTTCAGGTTTCTGTCACTCCTGCAACCCCTACGATTAGTAGCCAAATACACAATGCATTCCCCTAGGCCCATATAGGTGAAGTGTCATGTAGTCGACGTTCACATGACACCACTAGAAGAAGTACACGACAACTTAAATATCAAACTATTGAATCTTTCTCAACACAATTCCACTACTAACAACATGACTTCTCCCATGTCCTTAAGAACAAAACGAACTACTCACAAGACATCATATGGATCATGATTAGAGATGAAATAATGATGTGTAACAATCTGAACATAAACAATAATTCAATGGTTCACTCAATAGCATCAACTACAAAGAGTAATCAACACCGGGAAATTTTCCCCTAAGAACTATGCAAGATTCAACCCAATTGTTACAGCGATATGAAGTGGTGATGATGGTGCTGGTGGAGATGATGGTGGTGATGATGATGATAATCCTGATGAAGTCCAGCTTGATGGTGGTGTTGATGGCGACGGTCTCCCCTCTTCAGGAAGGAATTCCCCGTCAGAATTCTGTCTGTCGGAGAGATCTTTCTCTCTCGGTGTTTTCCACCCCGCAGAGGCGGCGGAATCTTTCTATGGTCGCCCCCCCAGTCTTAGGTTTTTGGGAGGATAATATACGCCAGAGGGGAGAGCCAGGGGTGGACCAGGGCGGCCACACCACCTAGTGGCGCGGCCTAGGTTGGCCCGCGCCAGGGGGTGGTGTGGGCCCCCTGTGGCCCATCTCCACTTCCCCGTCTGGCTTCCTTCATCTTCTAGAAAAATAGGATTTTTCATGTATTTTCCCGGATTTTCTGATCTTCGCGAATTTTGCCTTCAATCAGCACATTTTCCATCAGAATCCTGAATACAGCGGTCCATGCTCCAAAAGTCATCAACCATGCAAAAACATATGAAATAACATAAGTATCATCTCTTAATATGAAATACATCAATGAATAACAGTAAATTATGATATAGAATAGTGATGGAAAATGGACGTATCAACTCCCCCAAGCTTAGACTTCGCTTGTCCCCAAGCAAAAACTGAGCTTAATAAACATGACCTCAGGTTTATGGAGTGAAGAGTCGATAAAATAATACGGACAAGAAGCATCACATTCATAAATACATAAGTTATAATAGAAGACAACTCACTATTATATAACTTAACTTGCAATAAGTAAAGGAAACACAATAAAGATACATAAAGTAAATCATAATTGGTAATGGCAAACTTAGCTCTTGGTCGAAGAATAGTTGACAATTTGCTGGAGTTCACAAATAACTGATTTTCAATGATAGCTTTCAAAGTAGTAGACACTAAGATAAGAGCAAAGTGCAATACAAGGAACATAAGAAACATGATTGAATAAATCATTATATGAATGAATGAAACACAATAACTCAAAATGCTTGCTGAGGTAGAAGGGAATAGGTTTACTGACTCAACTAAAAGGTAAAAGACACGCCCTACGCAGAGGGAAGAAGGGATTTCAAGTTTCATAAAGAGCTTCCAAAAATTATGATACTTATTAGCTTTCAGCTCTCATTGCCCCTATCATAAGCATCTTTAGGTGATTAAGATTAAAGTGACACAACTAAGAGGATATGCTTGACAAGTTATAAGTTGAAATCTCATGCCCCTTACTTACAAGTACCGAACCTCATGCTACTCAACTTCAGTCACAAGTAAGCTCTTGTCATTGTAAATACATATGTATCATAGAGAACCGCTAACGAGGTACCCCTTCCACATGATACAGGAGCTATCCCATAATCACAATGACAAGGAAAGCAGAAAATGAGCATATCAGCGATCCTTTTATTTACTATTTGCATAGGTTTTTATTAAGGATGCTTCATAGAATTCTCATTATGGTTATGGTGCAAGTTTCCACCATGATTAGGCATGGCTTTAGGCTAGCGGCCTAGGCGTTTCTCTAACACACATATAAACTCCATGATCTTACAAGTTCCCCTTTTATTTCACACCACCGGGATCCATAAGCAAAAGAATCATGCTAACAACAAGGTACAAAGTACCAGTGCAATGTTGAAAGCGTTCCCCATGATACATGGTTCTGCTAACTTCAACTTATAAAGCGCAAGCATATACGCAACAGAGATGGACACAATGGTTCAAGTTTATTAAATGCAGGAAAGTAAAAGTGTGCCATCAAGTTCGTGAGAGCTTAAATCACTAATCTTCTCACAACAAGTTTAATTCGGAAGGTAGATAAAAACATGAATTTACTTGGAATAGCAATAGTGCTAATATGTAGGTATGGTGGACACGAATGGCATAGGTTTTGGTTTAAGGAATGGATGCACGAGAAGCATTCCCTCTCAGTACAGGTTTTTGGCTAGCAAGGCTGGGTAGCAAGCATAAGAGTTGAAGGAAACAAACAAACATACAAGTGATAAAAACAAACATGCAATCTTCCTTGGAAGCACAAAAGATCTTAACTAGAGAATACTAAACTTATGAGCAAATCAAGAAAGAAAGATGATGAAATTATATTTCTTTTAAGAGTACTTTTATCTTTTTCATTCAGTTCTCAAAATAGTGTTGCTACTGACCGAGCCAGATTTGCCAAAACCAACTAAATTAACTCAATGATCCCAAAGTGATACCAATACTAACGACAAGATCAATCATATAACTATGAATTGAAAACTAATATAAGATATGCAAAAGAATAAATGATAGAACTTCTCATTAATATTCCATAACGGCAACTCACTCCAAGGGATACATAGATATCTAACAAGAGGGGGGACACTTCCATAAAGCAAACCATCCTACATGATAACTTCTCTATTCATGATATGACTCTACTAAAAAGGTAAAATGATAGAAGATAGTGATGTGATACTGCGGCACTCCCCCAAGCTTGGAACAAACCAAGGGGATGCCAAAACCTGATGACGAATTACTCCTTCGATGGTGGTGGTATTCTCTCGTCATCGTCCGACTTCCAGGGTAAGGGCTCCCCATCAACAAAGGACATCGTGGTCTCCAGCATCCTGAAACTTGCAGCAGCACTTATGCGTTTAAACCTAACCTCGTACTCACAGTTTTGATTTTGAATGGCGTAGAGCTGTTCTTGCAGTTGGTTGGTTGTTTGGCAGAGTGAGAGGACTTCATCCTTGAGATCAGCAGTCTCCTTTTGGTGCTCAGTGATGAGTTCAGAACAAATCTTATGGATGATATCCACTTTGTGTTCTGCCATCTTCTTGGACTTAAAGACTTCTTGCTCTAGTGCTTCCATCCTGTCCTCCAGACTTCCTTCACCTTTAGGGCCTCGAACCTCTTTTATCTGTACCTCCCCATCTTCAAGCAAAAACTCCTTGGGATGAATCTTCAACTCTCTCATGTATGGGTTGATGATATCCGCTATGGAATCTTCCTTGGCTGATCCAGAGGAAGACATTGTGGCTCTAAATCAGAACTGTTACCTATTCGAAAACGGACTCTGCAGGTCTCTAAATTTGGCATTTAGTAGATTCTTCCGGAGTCACCACTTGACTAACATCAATATCTTCATCTTCATACTCATATTGCTTGAGTCATGAAACCTTTCTCTTTCTCATTACACCATTTTCTCCACTAACTTGGAAATTTCTTCACACAAAACTTCACACAATTCTCATTAGCAACATTAGTGTGAGCGAGGTAATAAACCTTTTAGGTTCAATTTCAACTTAAATCTGTCAAAACATAAGCTACTGTAGCAACTCCTTCCAAAAACCCAAAAATAATTCAAAAAGGAAATCGATTAAAGAAGCAAATGAAAGAGTGGCACAATCTGTCAAAACAGACCAGCAGGTAAAGCTCAATTTTTTAGAACATCTTCTGTTGCTCAAATCAAAAAGTGAAAAACAAACGAAAGTTAAATAACAACCTGGGGTAGAAGCACAAAAAATTAGAGCTCAATCCGACATACAGAGATCTCTCATGAATTTTTACGGTGAAGCATTTTTAGAGCCCAAATCTTACTTCTCTCTCATTGGAGGTTGATCTTGACACAAAAACCAAAAAAAGGATAAGGAGAGGTTATTACAGAAGTAATAACTTCCAAGGCTCAAAGAAACAAAAACAAACTGAAAGCAAAAATAAATTGGGCTGTCTCCCAAAAAGCTCTTTCTTTATAGCCATTAAGATGGGCATGATAATTTTAAAGATGCTCACATAAAAATATGAATTGAAGTGAAAAAGAGCATTAAGAAGCAAAAATATATACATGTTTAAGTCTAACCCACTTCCTATGCAAGGGAATTTTGTAAACAAACAAGTTGTTGAAACCAGAGGCTACTAGCATAGGAAGGAAAAAGAAGTGCAACATTAAAACTTTCAGCATAAAACGAGGAAACTTGATATTATTGAGATGCATAAGAACAACCTTTCCTATCTCATAATAACTTGCAGTATCATGCATAAACTTAATGATATAGCTATCACAAGAACCATTGTAGCAATGATCCTTTATCCTAACAGAAAACACAGGGACACTAGCTCTCATAACACTACTTTGTGAAACAATATTAGGGATATCCTTACAGAGGATAGTGTGTGCATCTTCTTCGTATTTAGTGACAAAGTCTTTCACATTTGCTATTCTTCATATCAGGCTCATCATCTTTATTTGTACTTTCATTAACCATACTAGCTATCATAGAATGTTCCTTTATCTTAACTAGGAAAGACATTTTCTCAATGTAAGGTTCAGGTAAAACATGATTAGCAGTATAAACTTCAGTATTTCTTGCAGGAACACTCTTAGAAACATCTTTATATGGTTCATGATACTTATTCCACTTATTTTTAGGAACTTCAATATAGGAAGCAAAAGCCTTAAAATAAGTAGGAATAGCTTGAGAATCTAGACCATAAGCATTTTTAATATTTGAAAATCATCAGTTCCCATAAAAGATTCAATGCATTCATAATCATAATTTATACATGACTTTCTTTCTTTGTCATTCTCCCATGCTTCAGCATTGTCTTGAATACGGTCTAGAAGATCCCATTTAGCTTCTTCTTCCATGCGTGTAAATGATCCAGCACAAGAAACATCCAATAAATCCTTATCATGAAGAGAAAGCCTTGCATAAAAGTTATTGATAATAATATTGTTGGGGAGCTCATGAATGGGACATTTGAGCACTAGTAACTTCAATCTCCCCCAAGCTTGAGTTGTACTCTCTCCATCAAGAGGCCAAAAGTTGTATATTTGATTCCGATCTTTATGAATCTCACTAGGAGGGTAAAATTTGGAATAAAAGAGAGGTACTATTTCCTCCCATTCAAGAGCTAGACCATTCTTCAGCAGCTTATACTATTCCTCAGCTCTTCCTTTCAGTGATAATGAAAATAACTTCTTCTTAACTTGATCTATAGTAATATCTGCACACTTGAACAACCCGCATAATTCATGTATAAAGAGCAAATGATAACCAGGATGGACAGTTCCATCTCCAACATAATAGTAATCCATAACACGATCAATAATTCTTGTAGGTATTTTGAAAGTATCATTCTCAGCAGGTGGTGGTTCATCTACTACCTTAGCAGTGGTAGTAGCATTATGAAATAAGAAACTCAGCGAATTATCCATATTGAAAATAAAGCAACTAACAGAAGTAAACAAATACTCATAGTAGAAGTTTCCTTTACCAGTTCCACTCTCCAATAGCGCTTCACTCCTCGGCAACGGCGCCAGAAAATAGTCTTGATGACCCACAAGTATAGGGGGTGTATCGCAGTATTTTCGATAAGTAAGAGTGTCGAACCCAACAAGGAGCAGAAGGTGCTGGCTAGTGGCTAGGAGCAGGAATTCTCAATAAATACTTAGCAAACGGATTTTTAGGGGTTTTTGATAATGCAGGTAAATAAAGTACGAGTAAATAAAAGACAATAAGAATCAATCCAGCAAGTGGCCCAATCCTTTCTTTAGCAAAGGACAAGCCAGTTGTATTACTTAAGATGACCAAACGTTCTCGAGGACACACAGGAATATCGTTAAGTGCTTTCGCTTCATATAGTTGATTAATCTTCTTTAGTTTGTTAAGTGTTGTGTGGGTGAACCTGTGCTAATGTACCGACCTTCCTAGGACTAATACATACTTGTGATTATACCCCTTGCAAGCATCCGCAAGTATAAGAAAGTAATTAAGGTAGAAACCTAATCACAACTTTAAACTCTAAGACCCTGACGTCCCTTGTTCAAAGGTTTCCTAACGGGGGTTCAGGTTTCTGTCACTCCGGCAACCCCTACGATTAGTAGCCAAATACAAAATGCATTCCCCTAGGCCCATATAGGTGAAGTGTCATGTAGTCGACATTCACATGACACCACTAGAAGAAGTACACCACAACTTAAATATCAAACTATTGAATCTTTCTCAACATAATTCCACAACTAACAACATGACTTCTCCCATGTCCTCAAGAACAAAACGAACTACTCACAAGACATCATATGGATCATGATCAGAGATGAAATAATGATGTATAACAATCTGAACATAAACAATAATTCAATGATTCACTCAATAGCATAAACTACAAAGAGTAATCAACACCGGGAAAGTTTCCGCTAAGAACTATGCAAGATTCAACCCAATTGTTACAGCGGTATAAAGTGGTGATGATGGTGCTGGTGGAGATGATGGTGGTGGTGATGATGATGATGATCCCGATGAAGTCCAGCTTGATGGTGGTGTTGATGGCGACGATCTCCCCTCTTCGGGAAGGAATTGCCCCGGCAGAATTCTGTCTGCCGGAGAGATCTTTCTCACTTGGTGTTTTCCGCCCTGCGGAGGCAGCGGAATCTTTCTATGGTCGCCCCCTAGTCTTAGGGTTTCGGGAGGATAATATACGCCAGAGGGGAGAGCCAGGGGTGGACCAGGGCGGCCACACCACCTGGTGGCGCGGCCTAGGGTGGCCCGCGCCAGGGGGTGCTGTGGGCCCCCTGTGGCCCATCTCCGCTTCCCCTTCTGGCTTCCTTCGTCTTCTAGAAAAATAGGATTTTCCATGTATTTTCCCGGATTTTCTGATCTTCGCGAATTTTGCCTCCAAACAACACCTTTTCCATTAGAATCCTGACTGCAGCGGTCCATGATCCAAAAGTCATCAACCATGCAAAAACAGATGAAATAACATAAGTATCATCTCTTAATATGAAATACATCAATCAATAACAGTAAATTATGATATAGAATAGTGATGCAAAATGGACGTATCAGGGATCTAGCCTAGAAAACAAGCTTCTATGGAATCCTAGTCCACAAAAAAAGATGCATACCCGGGATAAGAACTACTCTACACATGACAATGCTGCACAATCGGTAATAAAAATTTAACCGCATCATCAACTATATCATGTAAGTTCGGAGTGAATCTAGATACACTTGTTTCACATAAGCTAAAACATATTATATTATGAAACGGAGGGAATAGGTATGAGTGTTCTAGTATTTCACAAACCACCATTGCTGCCGCGGGACAGAGATGACGGATGCTCCACCGCCCTACAAAAGGTTGTCGCGTCGATCTCGCTGCCACCTGTAGAGGACGGAGCTGAGGAGCTGGTCGGCAACAATATGGAGCGAGAGGCCAGGGGGCGGTAGTGGATGGGGAGAAGGGACTTAGTAAAAGAGGTTGCGTGTGCGTGGGGGGAGGCTGGCAAGGGAGTTAAATCCATCTTGTCTCAGAAGGAACGCGATGCCACGTGCACCGGCGTGTGCAAAACTCCCTCCCTCTCTCTTCTGCGGAAGCTACTGACAGTGGTACTCCAACTAGCTTCATCGAGTTCTCTAGTACTCCTACTAGTAGACCTTTACTACTACTACTAGGTAGACATGGAGTACTTGTTCAGAAAAAGAAAAAAACTAGACTAGCACACAGTCGTAGAGTATTACCTTGTCAAATCACTGGTGATGCCATGATGAGCGACATGTTTTTCCTGGTAAACCTGAAAACATCGTGTTCCTTCCACCGCGTGAAGTTTCTGAGTGAAGTACTTACCTACACATCCAACTTAGGCTTACAACACCCAAACTAAAGTGAAAAAGAAACAAAACTACGGACCTGCAAGGAGTAATACTAACAGTACTACTATTATACAACATTCTGGAAGAAATTATGTACGGAATAGTAGTAGTAGAGTACAATTGTACTCCTAATAAGGTTCTTTTACAAGCTTGGTGAAATATACATACTGGAGAAACTACCAAGTGTACAAAAGGGGTTTTTGGTCATACGGAGTATTTTACAAGCCGGACCGTGTGCGAAACTAAAGGCTAAGTACTCGTACATTAGCTAAAAACCAGCCAAAAGAAAGAATTCAACAGAAGGTCGAGACCAAATGATCTATCCTTGAACAGGCTCGTTCCACTCCAAGGCATTTGAGAAGCTTGGGATGAACCATAATGGAGTCTCCGACCATGTCCAGTGAGTCTTGGTGTGGAAACCAATAGCTGTGTCACCATTCAGACCGAAGCGGCAAATTTCAGGACGCATCATGTACTCGTAGACAATTTCTTGGTGTGATGTGTTAACACAGTTCCTTCTCGTCAGATGTCCTGGCAGATCATTTGCATCGCCTACTGGAATGATAATCATATAGTTCACGCCAAGGAAAAGAGAATATGATCCAAGGTCAGTAACCCTTTTCCATCAGTTAGCTGCAGTTAACTGGCTTGTGTCCATCGAGAACACCATGCACTCAAACCCAGAAGGATAGATGCGAACGGTGCGACCATAGTGAACAACACTAGAATCATCAACAATTGCATTGCCTGAGACACCATATGTATAGACCAGAAGAAGTCTTGAACCACTGGCAGATCTTGCTAACCACCACCTAGTAGGATCATTCTCCTCATCGTCCTCAACAAACCCATGTGTCAGTACAACACATCGCGTGGAAACATGATAAGGATAGGACCTTCAAAGGGAAAGGAAATGTAACATGGAAATAATATTGATATTGATCTGACATTGTAGAAGCTGATATACAGTACTATTTTAGAAAATCTTGATTATACTTATGATGTTTGATTGTGTAAAAAATGCCAACCTAGGGAGATGCTATGAAAATTCTAATTCTTTTCGAAATGGGATATGCTATGGAAATTGTCCTAGAGACGCAGTTTGATTCATGGGATCAAATGAAATAGGAAATAATCCTATAGGATCTTGAATGTAAAGCTCATAGGGAAAAAAAGCAAGGTTCGATCCTATAAGATTTTGGTATCTTATATACCAAAGGAAAACCAACAAGGATTATTTCTAGGAGGTTTAATATCTTATCTTATCTTATCTTACCACTATGTAGTGTATGAATAACTTTGAATATTCACTGTTGGATCAGGACTTGTGAATCCCAACATTGCCAGCAGTTGGATCTTCTTTTCCATTCTAGAATCTACTTGAAGATTCTATTGATAGTCTTTAGCACAATGAATGCTATGCACAATCCTCAAAACACACTTCTCCATCATTCTAGAATCTTCTCCTTCATTTCTCAATACCATTGTTAACACCCGGATTTTTAATCCCAGATGCCTGTTATGCCATACATCGCAATCCTAGGATTACCATTTTTGCGAGACATAACAGATTGGATATCACAGTACATCATCCATTACAAACCATAATAAGGTCTTACACAAATAAAGGATCTCATGATCCAGTCTTAGTACAAACAAGCAGCAAAATAGTAAGTGTAGCGGTAGGCTCCATCTTCAATGTCACAGGCAATGCTGACGATGGCAGATGATCCTAGTTGTTGTAGCCGTCCTGCTATCCTTCTTCCGGATAGTCCACCTCATAGTCTGGCCACGGGAATAGCCAGGGACAAAGCCATGAGTACTCTTTAAGTACTCGCAAACTATCACAAACAAGTAAGGTAGTTCTAGTAGGAATGCTAAACTCTAACTTTATTTGCAAAGCTAAGTTTGAAACCTAAGCTGCATTCAGAAACACAGAAAGATAAAATAAAGTTCTAAATCACTTAAGTTGGGAACTTAGTTTTCTTAGTCATAACCCTGTTGTGGTCAAGTCAAGTCACAATTCTTTCATAAGTCATTTTGAAAACATCTAACGATGGAACAGTATGGCCACTCCAACTGTCCATCACCGCGGATGCGGCTATTCAAATAGTTTGACACTCTGTAGAGGTGGTACACTTTCACCACAAAATCCGATACATCCGTCAGGGACAACCCTGAATCATCATACTTAGTATGCGGATAATCAATCATAACCTTTCCTTTACACACTCTAGTATAAGCACCTCTCTTATGAGCTTGGCCTCCCAGCCATGGCCATCTGCCATCCTAGACACTGCATAGGTCAACAACATCAAGAGGTAGCCTCATCTCAAACCTCTCCCGCGAGGGAACTCATACTAATGCATATAAACTTCCGTCTAAGCCCTACCCAATTCAGGTATTGTGGTTGTACGGTAAAATTGGAATGGTATCGCATCCGAACCCAACCATCAGTTTTTATAGAAGGACTAAGGCTCATGCCTCAACATTTTCATCATCATAAACCATTTGTGTTTCTCAACACATGTCAAAACATCTCAATAGAATGACTCATCATTCCAAGGTTTTCATAAGCATTTTCACCAAGTATTCCCATCTAAAGTGATCAATTTTTATGCTTAGCACTAGCTACTAAGTTAAGAGTGTTCACTAAGGTGGGATGCTAATCTCAATCTCATGCCATAGAATGACATCTAGTATAGGCCAAGTTTTATACTCTTTATGCTATCTATACTACTTTCTAAAATATCACAAAACATTACTAAAAGTAAAGAAACTTTGATAAAGAAAAAAGTAAAGCTTGTAAGTAAAACTTGGGATGGGTATAAATCAAAATGTATAACCAAGCATGCCTAATGCATCTTGCTTAGGTTATCTTGTATAATCCTAGCTTGCTAACTAATGATGGCTTGCATAGTTAAGAAACTTTCAAGTGTTAGCTTGCCTTGATTGGTGCAGTGATTGAAGTTCTCTTTGTCTTCTTCGGGGTAGAACTCCTCCTCCTCGTAGACTTGGTTGGTACTATCGTCTATAAATTAAATACGGGATACACAATCACCAAAAAATACTTAACTAGTCTATTTAGCATGCTAAGGCACACACTTGATGGTCTAGCATCATCACACTCATCACAAGATTTAAAGAACTACTTTCATTTATTTTATTTGAGAAAAGTAATTTCTACTCATTGAAATTAATTAAGATTTAATATTCTCCAATTAATATATGGGATCATGTGGATACATGTTATCACCACATATTCTAATACATGGGAATGTGATTTAAATGGTTGGTCACATTTTATAAAGTTTAAGATTATTATTTAAATGATTTAAAGTGACTAGAAATGCGTATATAGCATTATTTTGGTACTAGTCCAAAGTCACTGCATGCAATCCTAGATATTTTTACATACTTAGATAGATATTATCAAATGTGATTTTTGAGAGTTGGAATCAACTCAAAAGCTATCATGGTTGGTTTTCGAAAAATGTTTGAAGTTGCAAAAGTCTGTGTTTTGTTATTTTTAGTATATGTGATCTCTAACTCCATTTGATTTAAATCCAACGGGCTTGGATAGGTATTTTAATTATCTTTCTAACAAAATTTGAAACATGCCATTTGGTTTGGTGAATCTCTCTGAGTTGATTTTTAATGAAGTGGATAGAATCTAGTTTAAACCTACATAGAAAAATATCCATTTGAATCTGTGGGCTAGCGCCGGAAAACTAACGGGCCGGCCCAGTGGCGCTCCGCGGTGCAGAGGGAAACTGACAGGGGGGGTCCGCATGTCAGTGACTAATTCCAATCGAAGAGGTACGGGGCAATCTCAACCATGCGATTAGAACAAGAATCTACGACTGAGGTTCATCGTCTCCGGTGAACAGCTCCAGCGAGAACAAACCCTAATGCGGCACGGTGGGGGTACGTGGGGGCTTACCAGGACTCCAGCTAGACATGGCGATGGGGGCCATCGAGCTGGTGAACGATGGCGGTTCTAGGTGTGGTCGCAGTGGCTCCTAGGGTAGTCGCAATCAACGGCGCCTCTTCTCCTCTGTTGCGGCAAGCTCCGGCAAAATTTCGGCGAACTGCACCTCGAGTGGCTTCAGGGAAAGGTCGGGGGTGGTCATTAGTGATAGGGGAGTTAGATGGTGTGAGGATTGAGGCTAGGGGAGGCCTCCTTTTATAGGCTCGACGACGGGTAAGAGCGGCATGGTCAGGCGACGATGGCGACATGGCTACAGGCTGCTAGCGGTGTGGCTGGAGGTAGGGGACGGTGCGCGGTCTCCTGGTGGTCCTCTACGGATTAAAGGCGCGGCTAGGGGTGGTGGCATTTGGTCGGGCACGGATGGTGCTCTGCGCGGCAGAAGTAGCGTTCGACGCGGTGCACGGTGGCTGTGGGTCAAGCGGCGGCGCACGGGCATGTCTGAGCGCTTCCTGGGGTTGTGGCGAGGTGGTGCACGTAAGCTACGGTCGA
Organism: Avena sativa; assembly: GCA_916181665.1. NCBI lineage: Eukaryota > Viridiplantae > Streptophyta > Magnoliopsida > Poales > Poaceae > Avena > Avena sativa. Next base: position 283,819,853 of record OV702289.1, on the reverse strand, counting down.
GGCGCGGTCTGTGCTGGCTTGTAGGGCGCGGTGCTCTGGCGCATGCTCGGCATGGCGCAGACGCATGGGGCGCGGTCGTTCTGCGGTGGTCCAGGGTGTGGCAGCGCTTGGGGAAGGGACAGAGGGGGGCGTTAGGGTGCGGCGATCCTCCTAGGCACGACGGGAGAGAGAAGGGTGGTCTGCTGGGAGTGGTCCCTGCTCGACCGGTGGGCATGGTGCTCGGGTGGCACGGCACTGCTGCAAGTGGCTAAGGGGTAACTCGTTTATGTCCTAGTTGTGACTAGAGGGGACAAGGGGAGTGGATTGAGGCCTTAGTGGCGCTTGATCACTGCTCTAGAACAATAATAGTTAGGCCAGATAAATTTTGCCTGCCAAGTGCTCGATCAAATGGCTGCAAGAAATTTATATTTGAATTTTGGAAAGATTTTTGGTGTGTGATCTGCACTTATGCTTGAGAGTCTCTGGTTGCTTGGGATTGTCAAGTAGAGTTGGTTTGGTGGGTTTTGAAAAAAAAAGGGATCTTCTCATATGCATTGGATTCCATTTTCAAATGCCATTTAAAATTAATGGCTAAGTGTTTTTGTAAGTTTCTAAAGTGGGCCTTGGTACATCTTTACTTGTACTATAAGGGGTGCAAAGATCTAGAATTGTTTCTGTATGAAATTGACTTCTAGGAACACCTAAAGTGGCCTAGTGGATTGAAATTGTGAAAATGACCATTTGCATTATTTAATCTTATTTGATTTCTTTTTCTTTGGATTTTGTTTGTAAATGGTGTAGATGATGTGGCATTCACCTTTAAACCATTTCACAACAATTAGAATAATCAAACATGCCATTTTCAAACAATTCTATATTAATGCAAACACACATGCATTCATAATTATTTAGTTAATAAAAGGTGTTTGTTAACCCTAAATTGGGTGATTTGAATTGATAGCCTTGATTAAAGATTTGGGATGTTACAAACCTTCCCCCCTTACACAAAATCTCATCCCAAGATTTAAGAAAAACTAGGAACTAAAGAGATCTGGAAACTCAGTCCTAATATAATCTTCTCGCTCCCAAGTAGCTTCCTCTTCGGTATGGTTGCTCCATTGGATCTTGAGAAATTTGATACTCCGGGTCCTGGTGGTTTTGAAGGCTTATTCCAAGATACGAATGGGCACTTCACGATACGTCAGATCCTTGTTGATATCAATGGCTCGGTGATCGATGTTCTTGAAAACTTCGGTCTTCTCCGGCACTTTGAGATATGGAACACATTATGGATGGCTGACATCTCCTCTGGCAGTTCTAGTTGATACGATACCTCTCCCCGACGATTTAGAATCTTGAAGGGTCCAATATATCTCAGGGCTAACTTTCCTTTCAGACTAAAACGTTGCATTCCTTTCAACGGCGAAACTTTGAGATACACAAAATCTTTGACATTGAAAGTCAGGTCTCTATGTCTCTTGTCAGCATAACTCTTGTGTCTGGATTGGGCAGTCTTGAGGTGCTCATGGACTTTGTGAACATTCTCTTCGGCTTCTCGTAGGATGTCGGGTCCAAAAATCTGACTCTCTCCTACTTGCGACCAATTCAAGGGGGTACGGCACTTTCTTCCATATAAGAACTCAAATTGGGCTAGTTTGATACTGGCTTGATAACTGTTGTTATATGAGAATTCTGCGAAAGGCAGACTGTCTTCCCATTTTGATCCATACTCTAACACACAAGCTCTCAACATATCTTCTAAGATCTGGTTGACTCTTTCAGTCTGTCCATCGGTCTGCGTGTGATAAGCTGTGCTGAAATTCAACTATATCCCTAATCCTTCTTGGACTTTCAGCCAAAATCTCGAGGTAAATTGGGTTCCTCGATCCGAAACTATCGTCTTGGGGATTCCATGCAAACTGACAATTCTAGCAATGTATAGCTCTGCTAGCTTCGAACTTTGGTAGGTTGTCTTGACAGGTATAAAATGGGCTACCTTGGACAGTCTATCAACTATGACCCAGATTGAGTCATTTCCCTTACTAGAAGTAGGCAAGCCGGTGATAAAGTCCATTCCGACGGAATCCCATTTCCATTCCGGAATCTGCAATGGTTGCAACAGTCCTGCGGGTCTCTGATGTTCCGCTTTGACTCTTTGACAGATATCACACTTGGCGATGTATCTCCCAATTTCTCTCTTCATCTTGTGCCACCAAAATTGCTCCTTTAAATCTTGATACATCTTCTTTCCTCCAGGGTGGATAGAATAAAGAGTATCATGAGCTTCTTGCATGATAACTTGCTTCAGCTCCGAATCTGCTGGCACACAGATACGTCCTTTGTACCACAAAACTCCTTCTTCATCTTCGGTGAATCCGGGTACCTTTCCTGTACCAATACGATGTTTGATTCTGTCGATACTTGCATTTCCCTTCTGGGCTTCCCTGATTTGACTAATCAAAGTGGGTTGAAGTTCAAGGCTAGCTAAAAGTCCTTTGCTAACTAGCTCAGTCCTAAACTGCTCGAACTCCTCATGCAAACTTGGCTGGTTCTCTTTGATCATGGTGTTTAACCTAAATGGCAACCTGCTAAGAGCATCCGCTACCACATTGGCTTTGTCGGGGTGATAGTGAATGTCAAGGCCATAATCCTTGATTTACTCTATCCATCTCCTTTGCCTCATATTCAGCTCCTTCTAAGTGAAAATATACTTCAATCTCTTGTGATACGAGTAAATCTCATAGCGGTTACCCATAAGGTAATGACGCCATGTCTTCAAGGCTAAAACTATAACTGCTAGTTCAAGATCATGGGTAGGGTTGTTTTTCTCATGTTGCTTCAGTTGTCGGGACAAATATGTGATGACTTTGCCTTCTTGCATCAACACACATCTGAGAACAATCTTGGATGCATCACAATACATATGAAACGGCTTCTTGATATCTGGCATGATCAATATTGGGGCTGAAATCAATCCCTTCTTGATCTCTTGAAAACTTTCTTCACATTTGTTGGTCCATTCAAACTTCTTATCTTTCTTCAATAATTGGGTCATCTGTCTTGTGATGCTCGAAAATCCTTCAACAAACTTGCGGTAATATCCCGCTAATCTGAGAAATGCACGGACTTGGGTTTGAGTGGTTGGGGCTTCCCATTCTTCAACATCTTTTATCTTGGCGGGATCAACAGCGACTCCTCCTGCCAACACAATATGTCCGAGGAATCCTACTTCTTTCAGCCAAAACTCACATTTGCTGAACTTGACATACAACTGATGCTCTTCGAGGGTTTCGAGAATGACTCTCAGATGTTGCTCATGGTATTCTTCTAACTTGGAATAGATAAGAATATCATCGATAAACACCACGACAAACTTATCTAGAAAGTTCATAAAAATCTTATTCATGAGATTCATGAAATAAGCGGGGGCATTGGTTAATCCAAAATACATGACCGTATACTCATACAATCCATATATGGTGGTAAGGCGGTCTTTGGAATATCCGTTGCATGAATTTTGAGTTGGTGATAACCAGTTCTAAGATCAATCTTAGAGAACACTCTGGCACCAGCCAACTGATCAAACAGATCCTCTATCTTGGGTAGTGGGTACTTGTTCTTGATGGTGACATTATTCAGCTTCCGGTAATCTGTGCACAAACGGTTACCTCCATCTTTCTTGTGGACAGACAAAACAGGCGATCGCCATGGCAATGCGCTTGGTTGAATAGCCTTTCTCCAGCATAGCATCAAGTTGCCTCTTCAGATCCACTAACTCTGATGGGTTCATGCTATAAGCTCTCTGAGCTATGGGTCCATTTCCAGGAATTAGTTCAATAATGAACTCAATATCCCGATCTGGGGGCATACCGGGCAATTCATCTGGGAATACGTCGGGGTATTAACAGACTACTCTAATTTGGTCTATGGTGGTTAGGGCTAGACTATTGTTGCATTTGAACTGGTGGGGCAAGGTTTCGGATACATGACCTACTGATACTCCAGAGCTACTGGTCATGGTGATGGCTTTCTTGGCACAGTCGATCAATCCTTTATGTTTCGACATCCAATCAATTCCTAGTACTACTTCCAAACCTTTGGTTCCAAGTACTATTAGATTGGCATAAAAATCTATCCCATGGATTCTGATAGGTACAACCTTGCAAATTTTTCTAGGTTTGGTGGTTGAACCAGGTACTTGAACTATCATAACATGCTTCAAATTGGTTGGGTGAATCTTACTAGTGCATGCAAATTATTCTGTAACAAACGAGTGTGATGCTCCAGAATGAAACAACACTCTTGCTAATACTGAGTTAACAAAAAACATACCCAGCACGACATCTGGCGCTTCTTGGGCTTCTTCAGCATTCATGTGGAACAGACAGCCGTTGCGGTTGAGCGAATTCCCTGGGGCAAATCTTCTTCCAGGCTGAACATGGCGCTGCTGCTGAGCTGGGGCATTCACATTGGTGGTGGCTGCAAGCTTCTTGGGACACTCGTTGGAGTAGTGATCCTTGATTCCACACTCAAAACAAGTAATCTGAGACTTGTCTTTTGCTACAACAGGCACGACATTGCTTCCAGTCCTTGGGGCAGTGTTGTTGTTGTTGTTGGACTTGGGCGGTGCACGGTTGAAGTTGTCGGGGTTGTTGTTGTGGTTTCCTCCGGACTTCATGTTTCCTCCGCTTCTATTAGGGTAGCTTGGACGAGATATTGGGGATCTATTGTTCCTTGGGGCATATCCTGTAGACGGGTTGGGGCGATACTTCTGAACATGGTTTGATCCACTCTGGTGCATCATGCGACGCTTGCGGTTGTTATTTGCTTGGTTGATCTTCCCTTCCATCTAGATGGCAGAGTCGACTAGCTCTTTGAGATCATCAAAACGGATATTGACTAACACTGTTTGCGTCTCATCATGTAGTCCGTTCAGGAATCTTTCCTTCTTCTTGGCTTTAGTGTTGATCTCATCAGGGGCATATCTTGCTAAGGACAAAAATTGGTCACGGTACTCCACTACCATCATTCTGCCTTGCTTCAGTTCCCTGAACTCATCTCTCATTCTGGTGACTAAACCTTGCGGCACATGAGTGCGACTAAACTTGGTCTTGAAGGCTTCCCACGTCATCACTTGACCATGGTTCATTGTGCGGGTGCTGTTCCACTAGGCTCTTGCATCTCCGACCAGATAGTGGATGGCAAACAGTACCTTCTCGTTGGCGTTAACTCCTATGACTTCTAGGTTGTTCTCCATTGTCTGCAACCAATCATCAGCATCCAATGGGTCTTTAGACTTGTTAAAGATAGGGGGATTGGTATTCTGAAAGTTCTTGAGTTTGGACCCATGATGATCCTGATTTCCATGGCCTTGATTATTGTGGGCGATCTGAGCGATCTGTTGCAGGGTGGCTAGATTGGCTTGGCGCTCTGCTCTACTAGCTTCATGGTCGGAAACTAGGATCTATAGAATCTGCAGCATCAGGTCCTGCGATGAGCTGCTTCCTCCTTGGTTTCCACGAGTCATCTGAAGATTGAGGTAGATAAAGGGGTAAGAGGGAAAGTTCTAAGGTTCATGGTTTTGTTTTCAAAGATAAAACTTTGAGTTTGAACTCAGGTTTTGGAACCGAACTTCTCATTCATTCATTCAATCAAGCACACGATACAAACGCACACAACACAACATAAAAGGAAAATAGATGGTTTTAAGAACCATTCTGTAAGCTAAGATACATTGGGACTGACACATCTCACTCCTACGGTAGTGATCAAGTGAATATACTCATCATCGATGAAGTCGGAGTCATCATCATCTGTGTAGAAGTCCATGGCATCATCCTCCAGGTAGTCATTGTGATCACTGAGGTATGAGTGAATATCTCCCTGGATGTCTTCACCTTCTTCCTCTTCTTCTTCTTTTGCTGCAAGCTGAGCTTCTTGTTCCTGGATGGTCTTCTCAAGGTTGGCCACCTTCTTCCAAAGACGAGTGATGGTGCGATCCTTCTTCTCGCATTGCCAGCAAAGTGATTGACGATCCTTGACGAGCAGGGCGAAAGTTTGGGCCTTCTAGGAGGCAATGGCAAGGTTGTGGTTGGCGTAGGCTCGAGCATTGTCCAATTCCTTCTGCCTATCATACAACACGAAGTCAAGGTTCTCTACTTGGCGCTTCAACTCTGGGTGACTTGGCATCTCCAACGGCATTCCCATAGAATCACGCCTTGCATAGTGATCAAAGCGAGTTCCCTGGATCAAGTTGACATTCTGCCCACACAGACGGGCAAGAGCTTCATTCATAGCCCTACCTAATCCATCTAGCCAGTTTTTCTCCCGTACAGTGAATTGAATCTTCTCAGAAAGGGGTGCTTCCATCTTGCCGCGAAGATCAGCAACTATCAGCCATTGTAGATCTCCTCCTGGAAAATCCTTGAGTTGAGCTCCGAAGAACTCCGAATGCGGACGCTCAAGGTGCTCTGACAGTGCATCAAGATCCCTCTCAAAGATTAGTTGGCCTCCGTTGCCCAACTGGTAGAACTTGCAATACTAAACTTCCATCTATAAGAATTTAGGATGAGTAAGTTAGTGATGATTTTTTTTTGAAAGAATCTCAAGGATAAGAGGGGAAATAGGTTTTCATAAATACTCACATCGTTTGTTTTTGAAACTAAGTTTTTTGTTCGGACGTCCATTCTAACTAGGGTCTCCTATGGTCAGGATGGCTCTGATACCAACTTGTCAACACCCGGGTTTTTAATCCCAGATGCCTGTTATGCCATACATCGCAATCCCAGGATTACCATTTTTGCGAGACATAAAAGATTGGATATCACAGTACATCATCCATTACAAACCATAATAAAGTCTTACACAAATAAAGGATGGGAGATGACGATGGGAGATGATCCTAGTTGTTGTAGTACAAACAAGTAGCGGAATAATAAGCGTAGCGGTGGGCTCCATCTTCAGTGTCACAGGAAATGTTGACGATGGGAGATGATCCTAGTTGTCGTAGCCGTCCTGCTGCCCTTCTTCCGGATAGTCCTCCTCATAGCCTGGCCATGAAAATAGCCAGGGACAAAGCCATGAGTACTCTTTAAGTACTCGCAAACTATCACTAACATGTAAGGTAGTTCTAGTAGGAATGCTAAACTCTAAGTTTATTTGCAAAGCTAAGTTTGAAACCTAAACTAAGTTCAGAAACAAAGAAAGATAAAATAAAGTTCTAAATCACTTAAGTTGGGAACTTAGTTTTCATAGTCACAACCCTGTTGTGGTCAAGTCAAGTCACAATTCATTTCATAAGTCATTTTGAAAACATCTGACGACGGAACAATGTGGCCACTCCAACTGTCCATGACTGCGGACGCGGCTATTTGAATAGTTTGACACTCTGTAGAGGTGGTACACTTTCACCACAAAATCTGATACATCCGTCAGGGATAACCCTGAATCATCATACTTAGTATGCGGATAATGAATCATAACCTTTCCTTTACACACTCTAGTATAAGAACCTCTCCTATGAGCTTGGCCTCCCAGCCATGGCCATCTGCCATCCTAGGCACTTCATAGGTGGACAACATCAAGAGGTAGCCTCAGCTCAAACCTCTCCTGCGAGGGAACCCATACTAATGCATATAAACTTCTGGCTAAGCCCTACCCAATTCAGGTATTGTGGTTGTACGGTAAAATTGGAATGGTATCACATACGAACCCAACCATCAGTTTTTATAGAAGGGCTAAGGCTCATGCCTCAACATTTTCATCATCATAAACCATTTGTGTTTCTCAACACATGTCAAAACATCTCAATAGAATGACTCATCATTCCAAGGTTTTCATAAGCATTTTCACCAAGTATTCCCATCTAAAGTGATCAAGTTTTATGCTTAGCACTAGCTACTAAGTTAAGAGTGTTCACTAAGGTGGGATGCTAATCTCAATCTGATGCCATAGAATGACATCTAGTATAGGCCAAGTTTTATACTCTTTATTCTATCTATACTACTTTCTAAAATCTCACAAAGCATTACTAAAAGTAAAGAAACTTTGGTAAAGCAAAAATTAAAGCTTGCAAGTAAAACTTGGGATGGGTATAAATCAAAATGTATAACCAAGCATGCCTAATTCATCTTGCTTAGGTTATCTTGTATAATCCTAGCTTGCTAAGTAATGATGGCTTGCATAGTTAAGAAACTTTCAAGTGTTAGCTTGCCTTGATTGGTGCAGTGATTGAAGTTCTCTTTGTCTTCTTCGGGGTAGAACTCCTCCTCCTCGTAGACTTGGTTGGTACTATCGTCTATAAATTAAATACGGGATACACAATCACCAAAAAATACTTAACTAGTCTATTTAGCATGCTAAGGCACACACTTGATGGTCTAGCATCATCACACTCATCACAAGATTTAAAGAACTACTTTCATTTATTTTATTTGAGAAAAGTAATTTCTACTCATTGAAATTAATTAAGATTTAATATTCTCCAATTAATATATGGGATCATGTGGATACATGTTATCACCACATATTCTAATACATGGGAATGTGATTTAAATGGTTGGTCACATTTTATAAAGTTTAAGATTATTATTTAAATGATTTAAAGTGACTAGAAATGCGTATATAGCATTATTTTGGTACTAGTCCAAAGTCACTGCATGCAATCCTAGATATTTTTACATACTTAGATAGATATTATCAAATGTGATTTTTGAGAGTTGGAATCAACTCAAAAGCTATCATGGTTGGTTTTCGAAAAATGTTTGAAGTTGCAAAAGTCTGTGTTTTGTTATTTTTAGTATATGTGATCTCTAACTCCATTTGATTTAAATCCAACGGGCTTGGATAGGTATTTTAATTATCTTTCTAACAAAATTTGAAACATGCCATTTGGTTTGGTGAATCTCTCTGAGTTGATTTTTAATGAAGTGGATAGAATCTAGTTTAAACCTACATAGAAAAATATCCATTTGAATCTGTGGGCTAGCGCCGGAAAACTAACGGGCCGGCCCAGTGGCGCTCCGCGGTGCAGAGGGAAACTGACAGGGGGGGTCCGCATGTCAGTGACTAATTCCAATCGAAGAGGTACGGGGCAATCTCAACCATGCGATTAGAACAAGAATCTACGACTGAGGTTCATCGTCTCCGGTGAACAGCTCCAGCGAGAACAAACCCTAATGCGGCACGGTGGGGGTACGTGGGGGCTTACCAGGACTCCAGCTAGACATGGCGATGGGGGCCATCGAGCTGGTGAACGATGGCGGTTCTAGGTGTGGTCGCAGTGGCTCCTAGGGTAGTCGCAATCAACGGCGCCTCTTCTCCTCTGTTGCGGCAAGCTCCGGCAAAATTTCGGCGAACTGCACCTCGAGTGGCTTCAGGGAAAGGTCGGGGGTGGTCATTAGTGATAGGGGAGTTAGATGGTGTGAGGATTGAGGCTAGGGGAGGCCTCCTTTTATAGGCTCGACGACGGGTAAGAGCGGCATGGTCAGGCGACGATGGCGACATGGCTACAGGCTGCTAGCGGTGTGGCTGGAGGTAGGGGACGGTGCGCGGTCTCCTGGTGGTCCTCTACGGATTAAAGGCGCGGCTAGGGGTGGTGGCATTTGGTCGGGCACGGATGGTGCTCTGCGCGGCAGAAGTAGCGTTCGACGCGGTGCACGGTGGCTGTGGGTCAAGCGGCGGCGCACGGGCATGTCTGAGCGCTTCCTGGGGTTGTGGCGAGGTGGTGCACGTAAGCTACGGTCGAGGCGCGGTCTGTGCTGGCTTGTAGGGCGCGGTGCTCTGGCGCATGCTCGGCATGGCGCAGACGCATGGGGCGCGGTCGTTCTGCGGTGGTCCAGGGTGTGGCAGCGCTTGGGGAAGGGACAGAGGGGGGCGGTAGGGTGCGGCGATCCTCCTAGGCACGACGGGAGAGAGAAGGGTGGTCTGCTGGGAGTGGTCCCTGCTCGACCGGTGGGCATGGTGCTCGGGTGGCACGGCACTGCTGCAAGTGGCTAAGGGGTAACTCGTTTATGTCCTAGTTGTGACTAGAGGGGACAAGGGGAGTGGATTGAGGCCTTAGTGGCGCTTGATCACTGCTCTAGAACAATAATAGTTAGGCCAGATAAATTTTGCCTGCCAAGTGCTCGATCAAATGGCTGCAAGAAATTTATATTTGAATTTTGGAAAGATTTTTGGTGTGTGATCTGCACTTATGCTTGAGAGTCTCTGGTTGCTTGGGATTGTCAAGTAGAGTTGGTTTGGTGGGTTTTGAAAAAAAAAGGGATCTTCTCATATGCATTGGATTCCATTTTCAAATGCCATTTAAAATTAATGGCTAAGTGTTTTTGTAAGTTTCTAAAGTGGGCCTTGGTACATCTTTACTTGTACTATAAGGGGTGCAAAGATCTAGAATTGTTTCTGTATGAAATTGACTTCTAGGAACACCTAAAGTGGCCTAGTGGATTGAAATTGTGAAAATGACCATTTGCATTATTTAATCTTATTTGATTTCTTTTTCTTTGGATTTTGTTTGTAAATGGTGTAGATGATGTGGCATTCACCTTTAAACCATTTCACAACAATTAGAATAATCAAACATGCCATTTTCAAACAATTCTATATTAATGCAAACACACATGCATTCATAATTATTTAGTTAATAAAAGGTGTTTGTTAACCCTAAATTGGGTGATTTGAATTGATAGCCTTGATTAAAGATTTGGGATGTTACAAACCTTCCCCCCTTACACAAAATCTCATCCCAAGATTTAAGAAAAACTAGGAACTAAAGAGATCTGGAAACTCAGTCCTAATATAATCTTCTCGCTCCCAAGTAGCTTCCTCTTCGGTATGGTTGCTCCATTGGATCTTGAGAAATTTGATACTCCGGGTCCTGGTGGTTTTGAAGGCTTATTCCAAGATACGAATGGGCACTTCACGATACGTCAGATCCTTGTTGATATCAATGGCTCGGTGATCGATGTTCTTGAAAACTTCGGTCTTCTCCGGCACTTTGAGATATGGAACACATTATGGATGGCTGACATCTCCTCTGGCAGTTCTAGTTGATACGATACCTCTCCCCGACGATTTAGAATCTTGAAGGGTCCAATATATCTCAGGGCTAACTTTCCTTTCAGACTAAAACGTTGCATTCCTTTCAACGGCGAAACTTTGAGATACACAAAATCTTTGACATTGAAAGTCAGGTCTCTATGTCTCTTGTCAGCATAACTCTTGTGTCTGGATTGGGCAGTCTTGAGGTGCTCATGGACTTTGTGAACATTCTCTTCGGCTTCTCGTAGGATGTCGGGTCCAAAAATCTGACTCTCTCCTACTTGCGACCAATTCAAGGGGGTACGGCACTTTCTTCCATATAAGAACTCAAATTGGGCTAGTTTGATACTGGCTTGATAACTGTTGTTATATGAGAATTCTGCGAAAGGCAGACTGTCTTCCCATTTTGATCCATACTCTAACACACAAGCTCTCAACATATCTTCTAAGATCTGGTTGACTCTTTCAGTCTGTCCATCGGTCTGCGTGTGATAAGCTGTGCTGAAATTCAACTATATCCCTAATCCTTCTTGGACTTTCAGCCAAAATCTCGAGGTAAATTGGGTTCCTCGATCCGAAACTATCGTCTTGGGGATTCCATGCAAACTGACAATTCTAGCAATGTATAGCTCTGCTAGCTTCGAACTTTGGTAGGTTGTCTTGACAGGTATAAAATGGGCTACCTTGGACAGTCTATCAACTATGACCCAGATTGAGTCATTTCCCTTACTAGAAGTAGGCAAGTCGGTGATAAAGTCCATTCCGACGGAATCCCATTTCCATTCCGGAATCTGCAATGGTTGCAACAGTCCTGCGGGTCTCTGATGTTCCGCTTTGACTCTTTGACAGATATCACACTTGGCGATGTATCTCCCAATTTCTCTCTTCATCTTGTGCCACCAAAATTGCTCCTTTAAATCTTGATACATCTTCTTTCCTCCAGGGTGGATAGAATAAAGAGTATCATGAGCTTCTTGCATGATAACTTGCTTCAGCTCCGAATCTGCTGGCACACAGATACGTCCTTTGTACCACAAAACTCCTTCTTCATCTTCGGTGAATCCGGGTACCTTTCCTGTACCAATACGATGTTTGATTCTGTCGATACTTGCATTTCCCTTCTGGGCTTCCCTGATTTGACTAATCAAAGTGGGTTGAAGTTCAAGGCTAGCTAAAAGTCCTTTGCTAACTAGCTCAGTTCTAAACTGCTCGAACTCCTCATGCAAACTTGGCTGGTTCTCTTTGATCATGGTGTTTAACCTAAATGGCAACCTGCTAAGAGCATCCGCTACCACATTGGCTTTGTCGGGGTGATAGTGAATGTCAAGGCCATAATCCTTGATTTACTCTATCCATCTCCTTTGCCTCATATTCAGCTCCTTCTAAGTGAAAATATACTTCAATCTCTTGTGATACGAGTAAATCTCATAGCGGTTACCCATAAGGTAATGACGCCATGTCTTCAAGGCTAAAACTATAACTGCTAGTTCAAGATCATGGGTAGGGTTGTTTTTCTCATGTTTCTTTGGGGTAGAACTCCTCCTCCTCGTAGACATGGTCGGTACTATCGTCTATAAATAAAATACGGGATACAATATCACCAAACAATACTTAACTAGTCTATTTAGCATGCTAAGGCACACACTTGATGGTCTAGCATCATCACACTCATCACAAGATTTAAAGAACTAGTTTCATTTATTTTATTTGAGAAAAGTAATTTCTACTCATTGAAATTAATTAAGATTTAATATTCTCCAATTAAAATATGGGATCATGTGGACACATGTCATCACCACATATTCTAATACATGGGAATGTGATTTAAATGGTTGGTCACATTTTATAAAGTTTAAGATTATTATTTAAATGATTGAAAGTGACTAGAAATGCCTATATAGCATTATTTTGGTACTAGTCCAAAGTCGCTGCATGCAATCCTAGATATTTTTACATACTCAGATAGATATTATCAAATGTGATTTTTGAGAGATGGAATCAACTCAAAAGCTATCATGGTTGGTTTTTGCAAAATGTTTGAAGTTGCAAACGTCTCTGTTTTGTTATTTTTGCTATATGTGATCTCTAACTCCATTTGATTTAAATCCAACGGGCTTGGGTAGATATTTTAATTATCTTTCAAACAAAAATTGAAACATGCCATTTGGTTAGGTGAATCTCTCTATGTTATTTTGAAACAAGTGGACAGAATCTAGTTTAAACCTAAATAGAAAAATCTCCATTTGAATCTGTGGGCTAGCAAAGGAAAACTAATGGGCCGGCCCAGTGCCTCTCCGCGGCGCGGAGGGCAAGTGACAGGGGGGTCTGCATGTGAGTGACTAATTCTAACCAAACAGTACAGGGCAATCTCAGCCGTGCAATTAGAACAGGAATCTACGGCTGAGGATCATCGTCTCCGGTGAACAACTCCGGCGAGAACAAACCCTAACGCGGCATGGTGGGGGTACGTGGGGCTTACCAGGGCTCCACCTAGATGTAGCGATGGGGGCGATCGAGCAGGTGGACGATGGTGGTTCTAGGCGTGGTCGCGGAGGCTCTTGGGGTAGTCGCAACCAACGACGCCTCTTCTCCTCTGCTGCGGCAAGCTCCGGCAAAATTCCAGCGAACTGCAGCTCGAGTGGCTCTAGGGAAAGGTCAGGGGTGGTCAGTGGTGAGAGGGGAGTTAGATGGTGTGAGGATTGAGGCTGGGGGAGGCCTCCTTTTATAGGCTCGACGACGAGGCAGAGTGGCATGGTCAGGCAACGGTGGCGACATGGCTACAGGCTGCTAGCGGCGTGGCTGGAGGTAGGGGACAGTGCACGGTCTGCTGGCGGTCCTCTACGGCTTAAAGGCGCGGCTAGGGGCGGTGGCATTTGTTCGGGCGCGCCTGGTGCTCTACGTGACAGAAGCAGCATTCGACGCGGCGCACGGTGGCTACGGGTCAAGCGGCGGCGCACGGGCATGTCTGGGCGCTTCGTGGCGTCGTGGCGAGGCGGTGCGCACGAGCTACTGTCTAGGGCGTGGCATCGCTTGGGGAAGGGATAGAGAGGGGAGATAGGGTGCGGCGATCCTCCTAGGCACGGCGGGAGAGAGCGGGGTGGTCTGCTGGGAGCGGTCCATGCTCGACAAGCGGGCATGGCAATCGGGTGGCGCGGCACTGCTGCAAGCGGCTAAGGGGTAGCTCGTTTATGGCCTGGTTGTGACTAGAGGGGACAAGGAGAGTGGATTGAGGACTTAGTGGCGCTTGATCACTGCTTTAGAACAGTAATAGTTAGGCCAGATAATTTTTGCCTGCCAAGTGCTCGATTAAATGGCCGCAAGAAAAATATATTTGAATTTTGGAAAGATTTTTGGTGTGTGATCTGCACTTATGCTTGAGAGTCTCTAGTTGCTTGGGATTGTCAAGTGGAGTTGGTTTGGTGGGTTTTTGCAAAACAAATGGGATATTCTCATATGCATTGGATTCCATTTTCAAATGCCATTTAAAATTAGTGGCTGATACGTTGCAAACCTGTCCATAATTTTTGATGTTCCATGCTTGGTTTTATCTACTTTCTTATCTTTTGTCCACACTTTGGAGTAATTTTCATATGCTTTCTTGGACTAACCTATTAACAAGAGCCACAGTGCCAGCTGCATATTTTCTGCTATTTTTGGTTTTAGGAAAGTCAAAAAATGAATATTCTCAGAATTGGACAAGACAAAAGCCAAAGTCAGTTTTTCACCAAGGGACACCAGGATCCAGAATACGAGACGGAGAGGGGCTGGGCCCGGCCACACCACCTGGCCGCGCGAGGGAGAATATCATTTTGCGGCCCGAAAGTTGGGGCGCCCAGGCAACACGGTACCCAAGTTCCCTAAAATCAGCCGGGATGAGTACAGTTGGTGTGCCAAATAGTCAGGGGGTCCTTTTCGGCATGAATTCAACTTTACGCTTCAATACAAAAAATCAGAACGACCGCCAAGTTGGGCCCCCTGTCAGTTCTCGCTGTTATGTCGCTCCCGTCGCTTAGGTGTCAATTAGGCTTGTAGCGTTGGCGCCTGCATCCATTAAGCGTCTTCTTCTTCCCCGGAGCGGCAATCTGTGGGGCGTCGCAACCATGGCGTGGAGCTGGGACATGGACGAACCTGCTCGGCCCAGCTCTCCTCCATGTAGGCTTGCAGCGTTGGCGCTTGCATCCATTATGCGTCTTCTTCTTCCTCGGAGCGGCAATCTGTGGTCGCTGCCATGGCGCAGAGCTAGGACGTGATGAACCTACTCGGCCCCGCTCTCGTCCCTATCCCGAGTCGGAGCTCGCCCTCACCATGGATGCACCCATGGCACGGTGCGGGGACGAGAATGTTGGAATTATGCCCTAGATGCAATAATAAAGATGTTATTATTATAATTCTTGTTCATGATAAAGTTTATATTCCATGCTAGAATTGTATTAAGCGGAAACTTTAATACTTGTGTGGTTTGTGAACAACACCGTGTCCCTAGTACGCCTCTATGGACTAGCTCATTGATCAATGATGGTTAAGGTTTCCTAACCATAGACATGAGTTGTCAATTGATAATGAGATCATATCATTGGGAGAATGATATGGTGGACAGACCCAAACTAAGAAAAGCTATTAGATCGTTTCATCGTGTTCGTCTTTGCGAAGCTTTTCTCATGTCAAATATTGTATTCCTTAGACCATGAGATAATACAACTCCCTGGTATCGGAAGAAAGCTTTGAGGTCATCAAACGTCATCCTATGAGAGGGTGATCATAAAGGTGTCTCTCAGGTGATCGGAAAGTATCTGTTGGGTTGTATGTATCGAGATGGGATTTGTCCCTCCCAAGTCGGAGAGATATGCTTCGGGCCCACTCGGTAATCGATATCAACACCGCTTGCAAGCATGTGGTTAAGGAGTTAATCACAAAGTGATATCGGATTACGGAACGAGTAAAGTACTTGCTGTGAACGAGATTGAACTAGGTATGACGATACCGACGATCGAATCTCGGGCAAGTAAAATATCGCCAGACGAAGGGAATATATATATGGGATTGATTGAATCCTGGCATCGTGGTTCATCCGATATGATCATCGATGAATGTGTGGGAGTCAATATGGGTGCCCAGACCCCGCTGTTGATTATTGATAGAAGATCATGTCTGCATATTCTCGAACCCGCAGGGTCACACACTTAACGTGTCTCGACGCTAGGATAGATTGGATAATTGGTTTATGAATTTTTGTTCGGAGTCTCGGATGGGATCCGGGATATCACGAGAGGTTCCGGAATGGTCCGGAGAATAAGATTCATATAAGACAATGCAGTTTTTGGAGTTCAGAATAGTTCCGGGTTAATCGGTATTGTACCGGAAGCTTCTAGAACCTTCCAGAAGGGGACCAACGTGGCCCCACCTTCCGGGAGGGTGCATGGGCCTATGAGGGAGTGTCCTGGCCGCATTGGGCCAGGGGCACAAGGCCCCATAGGGCCCAGCCGATCCTAGATAAGTTTAAATCGTTTAAACTAGAGATAAGATAGGGTTTCTAGAAGGGAGAGTTTAAATCGTTTAAACTAGAGATAGGCTTGGAGGATGGGCAAGGGCTGGCTGCACCCCCCCTCTATATATAGAGGGCTGGTGCGCCCCCTTCCCCCCACACACACCTCCCTCCAAGCCCTAGTAGCCTTGCTGCCTTCCTCTCTCCCTCCCGACTGTTTGTAGGCGAAGCCCTACTGCAGAAATTCTCCACCATATACACCACGCCGTCGTGTTGTAGATCCAATCTATCTCTCCACCCTACTTGCTGGTCCGAGGAAGGAGGAGACGTCGAGGTGCTGCACGTGTGCATCTCACGGAGGCACCTCCACTTGTGGTGCTAGATCGGATCGGATCGCGAGGAGAAGCGAGTACGACTACATCACCCACGTTCCGACGAACGTTCCGCTATGCGAATCTTCAAGGGTATGAAGATCTAATCCAATCTCTCTCGTTGTTTGCATCTGCTAGATTAGATCTTGGCTTTCCCTCTGTTCGCTTCCGTAGAAAAAATTGATTTACTATGCTGCGAAACCCTTCAGTGGTATCAGAGCTAGATCTATGCGTAGATGTGATTCACGAGTAGAACGCAACATGGTTGTTGCGGGCGTTGATGTTTTCTGTTGCAAGCCTCTTGTTTGTGTTCTTCTTATGACGCGGGATAGTGAGATTGAAGCGGTCCAGGCCAACCTTACGCGACGTCGTTCGCGAGACCGGCTCCGCACTTGACGTGTGGCTTGTACCACACATGCGGCTGGTGGATGTCAGTTTCTCTCACTATAGTTGTCATGGGATTAACACCGGAGTTTGGCAACCATAATATCACCGTTGTGGCTTTCCGTAGGTAAGAATCGTTCTTAGCATCTACTCCCATAAGCCACGTAAAACATGCAACAACAAAGTAGAGGCGTCTAACTTGTTTTTGCAGGGAGTGTTTTCTGTGATATGGTATGGCCCAAGATGTGATGTGTATATTGTATGCGATGATCATGTTTTGTAATGTTTCACGACTTGCATGTCGATGAGTACACAACCGGCAGGAGCCATATGGTTGTCTTTATAATTGTGTATGACCTGCGAGTCAACTTCTTATACGCCATGTAATAGCTTTACTTTATCGCTAAGTAGTTAGCAATAGTTGTAGTTGCTATTCGTGGTGGAGGCAATCATGGTGGAGTGATGGAGATCATGCCGGAACGCACAAGATGGAGATCATTGCGCGAAGATTGGCTATACCATGTCACATAAAGTTATATGCATGTGATGTTTATCCTTTTATGTATCTTATTATGCTTAGATCGCGACGGTAGCATTATAAGATGATTCCTCACTTAAAGATCAAGATAAAAACTGTGTTCTCCCCAAGTATGCACCGTTGCGAAAGTTCGTCGTGTCCAAGCATCACGTGATGATCGGGTGCTATAGACTCTACGCTCACATACAACGGGTGCAAGCCAGTTTTGCACACGCGGAAATACTTGGGTCTAACTTGACGAGCCTAGCATGTACAAACATGGCCTCGGAACACAAGAACCGAAAGGTTAAGCATGAGTCATATGAATGATATGATTGACACTTCGTTGTCCACCATTGAAACCACATCTCTTCTCGTGATGATCGGATTAGGTGTGGTGAATTTGGATCGTGTTCACTAAACAACTTGAGGGATGTTGAATTTAGTGGGAGTTCATCTAGTAATTTGTTTAAGTTGAACTATTTATCATGAACATAGTCTAAATTGTACTTGCAAATACTGTAGATCACATGGCCAAGTCCAACTTCAACTTCAACGTTTTTGCTGAGAAAGAAAAGCTTAGAAACAATGGGTCTAACTTCACCAACTGGTTCCGCAATCTAAGAATCATTCTGTCTGGCGGACAAAAGGACTATGTCCTTGGGAAAGCGTTAGGTGACCCCCCTGCTGCAACTGCGCCGGCTGATGAGAAAGCTGTCTATCAGTCGCGCAAAGATGATTATGGTGTGATTAAGAGAACCATGTTGTTTGCTATGGAACCGGAACTTCAAAATCGTTTTGAAAACTATCCCGGGCCCTTTGAGATTCTCGAGGAGCTGAAAACCATGTTTCAGACTCAGGCCCGTTCTGAGAGATATGAGATCTCCGAGAAGTTCTTTAACTGCAAGATGGAGGAAGGGAGTTCCGTTAGTGAGCACGCCATTAAGATGTCGGGCTACACTCAATGCCTTGAGCAACTGGACTGCAAGATTCCAGAGGAGCTCAAGATTGACAGGGTTCTGCAATCACTCCCTCCCAGCTACAAAAGTTTTGTAGTGACTCATAATCAGATTGGTTCCACTGATACGATCACCGAGCTCTTCGCAAAGCTGAAGGCTGCGGAGGTGGACATCAAGAAGGATAATCATGTGTTGATGGTCAACAAGCCCTCCTTTAAGAAAGGTAAAGGTGCAAAGAAGCCCTTCAAGAACAGCGGCGGCAAGCGCGTTGCCCCTGCTGAGAAGAAGCTCAAGTCTAGACCTAAGCCGGACACTGAGTGCTTCTATTGCAAGGACAAGGGTCACTGGAAGCGCAACTGTCCGAAGTACTTAGCGGACAAGAAGGCTGGCACCATCAAAGGTATATTTGATATACATGTTATTGATGTTTTCCTTACTAGCCCTCGTAGTAGTGCCTGGGTATTTGATACTGGTTCAGTTGCTAATATTTGTAACTCGAAACAGGAGCTACGGAATAGACGACGGCTTGCGAGGGATGAGGTGACGATGCGCGTTGGCAACAGATCAAGAGTTGATGTGATGGCCGTCGGCACGCTCTCCTTAGTTTTACCTTCGGGATTAGTTTTAAACCTTAATAAATGTTATTATGTGCCTGCGTTGAGCATGAACATTATTTCTGGATCGTGTTTATTGCAAGACGGTTATTCATTTAAATCGGAGAATAATGGTTGTTCTATTTATATGAGTAACATCTTTTATGGTCATGCACCCCTTGTAAATGGTTTATTTCTTCTAAATCTCAAAAGGGATGAAACACACATCCATAACATTGAGGCTAAGAGATGCAAAGTGGATTGTGATAATACTACTTATTTGTGGCATTGTCGTCTAGGTCATATTGGTGTAAAGCGCATGAAGAAACTCCATTCTGATGGACTTTTGGAGTCTCTTGATTTTGAATCATTTGACACATGCAAACCATGCCTCATGGGCAAGATGATCAAAACCCCGTTCTCCGGTATGATGGAGCGAGCAACGGACTTGTTGGAAATCATACATACCGATGTATGCGAACCGATGAGTGTTTCGACGCACGGTGGATATCGCTATTTTCTCACTTTTACCGATGACTTAAGTAGATATGGGTATATCTATTTAATGAAACATAAATCTGAAACGTTTGAAAAGTTCAAAGAATTTCAGAATGAAGTGGAGAACCATCGTAACAGAAAGATTAAGTTTCTACGATCCGATCGTGGGGGCGAATATTTGAGTTATGATTTTCTCACGCATATCAAGGCAAGTGTAATCGTTTCACAACTCACGCCACCCGGAACACCACAGCGCAATGGTGTGTCTGAACGCCGGAATCGAACCCTATTAGATATGGTCCGATCGATGATGTCTCTTACTGATTTGTCGTTATCGTTTTGGGGTTATGCATTAGAAACCGCTGCATTCACTTTAAATAGGGCTCCATCTAAATCCGTTGAGACGACACCGTATGAACTGTGGTTTGGTGCTAAACCTAAGTTGTCGTTTCTTAAAGTTTGGGGATGCGAAGCCTACGTCAAGAAGTTGATGCCGGACAAGCTCGAACCCAAAGCAGAGAAATGCGTCTTCATAGGATACCCTAAGGAAACTATTGGGTATACCTTCTATCACAGAACCGAAGGCAAAGTGTTTGTCGCAAAGAACGGTTCCTTTCTTGAGAAGGAGTTTCTCTCGAAAGAAGTGAGTGGGAGGAAAGTAGAGCTAGACGAGGTTGTTGAACCTTCTCTTGAATTGGAGAGTAGCGCAGCACCTGAAATTGTTCCAGTGCCGCCTGCGCCAACAATAGAGGAAGCTAATGACAAGGATCATGAAGCTTTGGACGATGCTGCTACTGAACGTCGCAGGTCGACAAGGTCGCGTGCCCCTCCTGAGTGGTACGGCAACCCTGTCTTGATAGTCTTGTTAGTAGAAGACAGTGAACCTACGAACTATGAGGAAGCGATGATGAGCCCAGACTCTGAGAAATGGCTAGAAGCCATGAAATCCGAATTGGGATCCATGAGCGAAAACCAAGTATGGACTTTGGTGGACCCTCCTAGCGACCGAAAGGCCGTTGAGTGCAAATGGATCTTCAAGAAGAAAACGGACGCGGATGGTAATGTTACCGTCTATAAAGCACGGCTTGTCGCGAAAGGTTTTCGACAAGTTCAAGGTGTTGACTACGATGAGACTTTCTCTCCCGTAGCGATGTTTAAGTCTATTCGGATTTTATTAGCAATTGCTGCGTTTCATGATTATGAAATATGGCAGATGGATGTCAAGACTGCGTTCCTCAATGGCAACATTGATGAAGAGTTGTATATGATGCAACCCGAAGGTTTTGTCAATCCTAAGGATGCTGATAAAGTATGCAAACTTCAGCGTTCCATTTATGGACTGAAGCAAGCATCTCGGAGTTGGAACCTTCGTTTTGATCAAGTGATCAAGAGCTTTGGATTTGTTCCAAATTGCTACGAAGCTTGCATCTACAAGAAAGTGAGTGGGAGCTCGGTGACGTTTCTGGTACTATATGTGGATGACATATTGATTATTGGAAATGACATCAACATGCTTAACGATGTGAAGAGTTATTTGAACAAGTGTTTTTCAATGAAAGACCTAGGTGAAGCTGCTTATATATTGGGCATCAAGATCTATAGAGATAGACAAAGATGCCTGATAGCTTTAAGCCAGAGTACATACCTAGACAAAGTTCTGAAAAGGTTCAGAATGGATAAGGCATTGAAAGGTTCAGTGCCTATGTTGTCAGGGAAGATATTGAGCAAGGCTCAGTGTCAAGCTACGGTAAATGATAGGGAAGCTATGAGCAAAGTGCCTTATGCCTCGGCCATAGGTTCCATCATGTATGCCATGCTGTGTACTAGACCGGATGTGTCCAATGCTCTTAGTTTGACGAGCAGATATCAAAGTGATCCAGGAGTGGAACACTGGACAGCCGTGAAGAACATCCTAAGGTACCTAAATAGGACTAAAGAAATGTTCTTAGTCTATGGGGGTGATGAACAGCTCGTCGTAAAAGGTTACGTTGATGCTAGTTTCGACACCGACAAGGATGATTGTAAATCTCAGACAGGATACGTGTATATTTTGAATGGAGGAGCTGTGAGCTGGAGAAGCTGCAAGCAAAGCGTGATCGCGGGATCTACAGTAGAAGCGGAATACATGGCTGCTGCAGAAGCGTCAAGTGAAGGAGTTTGGATCAGGAACTTCATCACTGAGCTTGGCGTGGTTCCAAGTGCATTGGACCCACTGGAGATATTGTGTGACAACACTGGCGCCATAGCACTCGCTAAGGAACCAAGATATCATCCAAAGACCAAGCATATCAAACGCAAGTTTCATATAATCCGAGATTATATAGCAGATGGAGATCTGAAGATCAGCAAAGTACATACAGATCTGAATGTCGCAGATCCATTGACTAAACCTCTTCCACGTGTAAAACATGATCAGCACCTCAGTGCCATGGGTGTGAGATTGTTGCCAAATGTAAACTAGATTATTGACTCTAGTGCAAGTGGGAGAATGTTGGAATTATGCCCTAGATGCAATAATAAAGATGTTATTATTATAATTCTTGTTCATGATAAAGTTTATATTCCATGCTAGAATTGTATTAAGCGGAAACTTTAATACTTGTGTGGTTTGTGAACAACACCGTGTCCCTAGTACGCCTCTATGGACTAGCTCATTGATCAATGATGGTTAAGGTTTCCTAACCATAGACATGAGTTGTCAATTGATAATGAGATCATATCATTGGGAGAATGATATGGTGGACAGACCCAAACTAAGCAAAGCTATTAGATCGTTTCATCGTGTTCGTCTTTGCGAAGCTTTTCTCATGTCAAATATTGTATTCCTTAGACCATGAGATAATACAACTCCCTGGTATCGGAAGAAAGCTTTGAGGTCATCAAACGTCATCCTATGAGAGGGTGATCATAAAGGTGTCTCTCAGGTGATCGGAAAGTATCTGTTGGGTTGTATGTATCGAGATGGGATTTGTCCCTCCCAAGTCGGAGAGATATGCTTCGGGCCCACTCGGTAATCGATATCAACACCGCTTGCAAGCATGTGGTTAAGGAGTTAATCACAAAGTGATATCGGATTACGGAACGAGTAAAGTACTTGCTGTGAACGAGATTGAACTAGGTATGACGATACCGACGATCGAATCTCGGGCAAGTAAAATATCGCGAGACGAAGGGAATATATATATGGGATTGATTGAATCCTGGCATCGTGGTTCATCCGATATGATCATCGATGAATGTGTGGGAGTCAATATGGGTGCCCAGACCCCGCTGTTGATTATTCATAGAAGATCATGTCTGCATATTCTCGAACCCGCAGGGTCACACACTTAACGTGTCTCGACGCTAGGATAGATTGGATAATTGGTTTATGAATTTTTGTTCAGAGTCTCGGATGGGATCCGGGATATCACGAGAGGTTCCGGAATGGTCCGGAGAATAAGATTCATATAAGGCAGTGCAGTTTTTGGAGTTCGGAATAGTTCCGGGTTAATCGGTATTGTACCAGAAGCTTCTAGAACCTTCCGGAAGGGGACCAACGTGGCCCCACCTTCCGGGAGGGGCATGGGCCTATGAGGGAGTGTCCTGGCTGCATTGGGCCAGGGGCACAAGGCCCCATAGGGCCCAGCCGATCCTAGATAAGTTTAAATCGTTTAAACTAGAGATAAGATAGGGTTTCTAGAAGGGAGAGTTTAAATCGTTTAAACTAGAGATAGGCTTGGAGGATGGGCAAGGGCTGGCCGCACCCCCCCCTCTATATATAGAGGGCTGGTGCGCCCCCTTCCCCCCACACACACCTCCCTCCAAGCCCTAGTAGCCCTGCTGCCTTCCTCTCTCCCTCCCGACTGTTTGTAGGCGAAGCCCTGCTGCAGAAATTCTCCACCATATACACCACGCCGTCGTGTTGTAGATCCAATCTATCTCTCAACCCTACTTGCTGGTCCGAGGAAGGAGGAGACGTCGAGGTGCTGCACGTGTGCATCTCACGGAGGCACCGCCACTTGTGGTGCTAGATCGGATCGGATCGCGAGGAGGAGAAGCGAGTACGACTACATCACCCACGTTCCGACGAACGTTCCGCTGTGCGAATCTTCAAGGGTATGAAGATCTAATCCAATCTCTCTCGTTGTTTGCATCTCCTAGATTAGATCTTGGCTTTCCCTCTGTTCGCTTCCGTAGAAAAAATTGATTTACTATGCTGTGAAACCCTTCAGAGAATTGGTTCCCGGTGAGATCTATAACCGTGTCGACCATGCTCGGTTCTGTTTTCCTCCTCTAGGATCCGAGCTCATGGTCGCCGTGGTTGCACCCGCACAAATTTTGCCACCCCTTCCGAGGTCTCTATGGTAGGTCAAGTTATGTCATGTTGGACCTGTAAGCGAATTCGGAGCTAGGCGGCGGCAACCCATTGTTGAACCTGCAAGGAATTTGCTGAAGACTGCGTGTCGCTCCAAGGTCTTCGGCTGATGCCAACGTCCATCGCCGATGTGAGATCATTTAGTGACTTCAATACAAAATTTCGACCAATTTAACTTGTTGATGTATTCCTTGAAAATTATAATATAATCGAGCACTAGAAATATTTTGTAGTATGCATGAGCATGATCAGTAATATAATTGAACACTAGAAATTTTAAGGCACTCCATATAAAGGAGTAGATTACTATTGAAGGTTCACCAGAGACACCACGGATATATTGTCTTACATGCCACACGCAGGTAATAATTAACTAAAATAAAATAAAAGCAGGGGCGATAGCAGGAGGCCGAGACACGGAGAAGCCTAGCAGAGCAGGGGCATATCAGCAGGAGGCAGCGACAACCTAGTCGATGGGATACAGGCCAGTCCGGAGATACTCCCGGAGGAATTTGCCATAGGCTGCGTGCCGCGCCAAGGTAATCGGCCTATGGCTTCTGCCTCTGCCAACGCCCTCCGCGTGCTAGATCATGCTGTTGAGGTCCACGTTGATTGCTCTACCATAGAATGGGCAAAACAGTCTCCCCCTACGGTGGAAATGGATTAGCCCACACCGTAACCGTCTCAGCACGTAGTGGCTCTTGTTGTCCCTAGACACATTCCTATCGTCCACTTCATCATCATCATCCTATTGATTTTTAAGAACATAACTTAGAACTCATACATATGATTGAATTGTATTACAACTTAAGAATTGACAACATGTATATGTAAGACAATATATCAGTGTATATCAAAGATAAAGCATGTCAGCAATAGTTTGATCGGTTCATATATCATTTCATCTCAACACAATGACAAATAATTGCATCAGAGTGTATGTAGAATAAAGATTGCGGCCTCATAAGTTTATTTAGGGAAGGCGTGAGTGAACTAGGTAACAGTTGCACAACCTATATTGTTCTTGTACATCGCCCCAGGTTCACTAACTCGTCCCTGAAAAAATCTGACACCAATATGTCTGCCTCTCTTTTGGGACAAATTTGAATCATTGGCCACAATAAGAAATTGAAATGTAATCGTACAAAACAATATTCAGGGATATACATAGTCAGGTACAAAAACACGCCTAAATATTGTAATTATAAATAAAAAACCAAACAATTGATCTTCAGGTACATGTTAAAAATACTTATGATCAAAACCATTCATATACATATGCATCATACCAATCATTAAAAGATCAGAAACAATTCAAGGATCATATATGTAGTTCCATATGTGAATAAATCTAGGCCCTCATAATTTGTTTCAGAGATGGAGTTAGTGAACCAAAGTACCAACAACATAACCTATATTGTTTGTGTGCATTGCTGCCTCAGGTTCATGAACCCATCCCTAAAACATGACACCATCATACGTGTCTCCCCTTGAACTCTTTTGGGGCAAATTTCAATCATCGGCCTCGGTGACAAACTATAATGTAATTCTTATACACTATGAATGCATGGAATAGATAATTTGAATATCATAGTTTTATGAATGTAGAATAAAGATTGCGGCCTCATAAGTTCCAACCACATGGTGTAAGTGAACCAAGTAACACTTGCACAACTTATATTGATCTTATACATGGCCCCAGGTTCGCTAACTCATCCCTAAAAAAATCTGACACCAATGTGTCTGCCTCTCTTTGGGGCAAATTTGAATCATTGGCCACAATAAGAATTTGAAATGTAATCGTATAAAACAATATTCAGGGATAACATAGTCAGGTACAAAAACAAGACTAAATATTGTAATTATAAATTAAAAAACCAAACAATTAATCTTCAGGTACATGTTAAAAATACTTATGATTAAGCCATTCATATACATATGCATCATACCAATCATTAAAAGATCAGAAACAAATCAAGGATCATATATGTAGTTCCATATGAGAATAAATCAAGGGCCTCATAATTTGTTTCAGAGATGGAGTTGGAGAACCAAAGTACCAACAACACAACCTATATTGTTTGTGTGCATTGCTTCCTCAGGTTCACCAACCCATCCCTAAAACACGACACCTTCATACGTGTCTCCCCTTGAACTCTTTTGGGGCAAATTTCAATCATCGGCCTCGATGACAAACTAAAATGTAATTCTTATACACTATGAATGCATGGAATAGATAATTCAAATATCATAGTTCTATGAATGTAGAATAAAGATTGCAGCCTCATAAGTTTCTAAAGAGATGGCGTGAGCGAACCAAGTAACAATTGCACAGCTTATATTGATCTTGTACATGGCCCCAGGTTCGCGCACTCATCCCTGAAAAAATCTGACACAAATGTGTCTGCCTCTCTTTGGGGTAAATTTGAATCATTGGCCACAATAAGAAATTGAAATGTAATCGTACAAAACAATATTCAGGGATATACATATGCATCATACAACGCATTCATAGATCAGAAACAATACAAATATTATATATATAGGTTCCATATGAGAAAAAAATTAGGGCCTCATTTTTTCAGCGATGGAGTCGGAGAACCAAAATACCAACAGCACAACCTATATTGTTTATGTGCATTGCTGCCTCAGGCTCACTAACCATGCCTAAGAAAACGACACCATCAGATGCCCTTGCACTATTTTGGGGCAAAATTGAATCATTGGGCTCAGTAAGGATTAGAAATGTAATGTTATAGGCATGCTGTGTATCAAAATCAACACTCAACTAGCAAACTCAACTAGATGACAGAGGAGCAGATTGGGGTTTTGTGACTAGATGGCAGATGCATCAATCAACCGATCGAACCATATATATACTACCCTACTTAAAGAGTAAAAGAATCTGTACACGATTGAGCAAATCCTATGTATGAACAGTGAAATCTGTGGCTGCGACTAGAGAAGCTAGCAATGTAGTACCTCAGACTCCTCATCAGGGATCCCCCCCTCAAACTCGTCATTTTTCGCGATTGCGTCTAAGATTTCTTGTACGGCGATGGGGTCATTGATGTAGAGCACCGGATTTCCTCCGCCTGCCGCCTGCCCCCCATCCAGATCTGCCGCTGGCACCACGACATTATCGGCCACGACGTTGTCGGCCACCTACTGCTCGGCGGAGACGGCTACTACCTGCTGCTCGGCGGAGACGGTTACTACCTGCTGCTCGGCGGTGATGGCTACTACCTGCTGCTCGGCAGCAACGGCTACTACCTGCTGCTCAACGGCGATGGCTACTACCTGCTGCTTGGTGGCGACGGCTACTGGCTGGACGGATGAGCTCACATCCTTGACGGTGCGGCGACGAGCGGCGTTTGTGCCCGGAGAAGACCCATCCGCCTGCTTCGCGACGACCGAGCCATCTGCTACTGCGCCTTCAACTGGCTTCACCTCCGGCTCATCTCGACGCGTACGCTTCATGGTGCACCCAGGGAAGGAGGTAGTGCAAGCGACGAAGCTTCGGTGCGCGCGATAGGTGCAGATTGGGGTCTTGGGACTAGACAGACTGGGGGAAAATGACACGAGCTCATGGAAGAAGAAGGTTGAGGGGGGTTATAAACACCGGACCGTTCGTAGTCCTCGAGTGGACACGTGTGGTGGGTGAGGGGCTACCATGATCTCCACCCTTTTTTTTGGGTTCCCTTTTTTTTGAAACAACCACGATCTCCACTTTAGAGCTGCATTGAAAACACGCTCATGGCAGACCTCGATTCCACTGCATGCAAGTGGCACGAAACCAATTTCTAGCAATGTTATATCTACTCATGGGGGGCCCTTGACTCATGGAAGTTACTAGCGGTAGGGCCCAGTTGGAAGTGAGATTGAGAACGCTGCGTAAAAAGTGGGATATGTCTTATTAAAATCAAGTTGTAATAAATTGCAGTGTCCCGTCGACAACCGTGCACTCGATGACCCCGTTGGCCTGTGCATGTCTTGTAGTAGCAGTAGTAGGCTTTTCAGACTTGATTAAACGTGACATGACCGCTCGACGACTTTTTCCATGGATGGCATCATGTTCCTTCTTATAGAATTCTCGCTGAGGGAGACGTCCATGCTATCTCACGATGTACTATGAAGGGCACGACGTGTGCAACGATCATCGTTGGATCACACAGAATCAACGGTTGGTGCGCATGATCTGCGTGACAACTGTGACAACCAATTAGGGAGTAGCAAACAGGGTGATCACAGGTTTGGGCTTCTACGAAAGATAGAGAGGGGGGCAAAACTGAGTAGTACCACATACAACCAAGGGCAAAACTGAGTAGTATAAAAATGGAAAGTGTCTTGTACAATGAAATACATCATGGCATACATCAAATTATGCCAAGATAGATCCACTAGAGTTCATTGGATGTGTGTTCTTCTCATAAACCACACATGGATCCACAAGTGTGATTGCATGTCTGCTCTTTTCATGAACCACACCCAGTGTCATTGCATGTTTGTTCTTCTCATGAACCACATAAGGATCCACCAGTGTCATTGCATGTCTCTTCTTTTCACAAACCCCATAAGGATCCACCAGTGTCATTGCATGTCTGTTCTTTTCATGAACAATATAAGGATCCACTAGTGTCATTGGATGTGTGTTCTTCTCATGAACCACACATGGATCCACCAGTGTCATTGCATGTCTGTTCTTTTCATGAACCACGCCCAGTGTCATTGCATGTCTGTTCCTCTAAACAAACCACATAAGGATCCACCAGTGTCATTGCATGTGTGTTCTTTTCATGAACCACACCCAGTGTCATTGCATGTGTGTTCTTCTCATGAACCACACATGGATCCACCAGTGTCATTGCATGTCTGTTATTTTCATGAACCACAGCTAGAGTCATTGCATGTATGTTACTTCCACAAACCACATATGGATCCACCAGTGTCATTGCATGTCTGTTCTTTTCATGAACCATAGCTAGAGTCATTGCATGTCTGTTCTTTTCATGAACCACATAAGGATCCACCAGTGTCATTCGATGCATGTCCTTCTCGTGAACCACTCATGGATCCACCAGTGTCATTGCATGTCAGTTCTTTTCATGAACCACACCCAATGTCATTGCCTATCTGTTCCTCTAAACAAACCACATAAGGATCCACCAGTGTCATTGCATGTCTGTTCTTTTCATCAACCACACATGGATCCACTAGTGTCATTGCATGTGTGTTCTTTTCATGAACCACAACTAGAGTCATTGCATGTGTGTTCTTCTAAACAAACCACACATGGATCCACCAAGTGTGATTGCATGTCTGTTCCTTTCACAAACCATACATGGATCCACCAGTGTCATTGCATGTGTGTTCTTTTCATGAACCATGGCTAGAGTCATTGCATGTCTGTTCTTTCTGCAAACCACACATGGATCTGAAGGAAATATGCCCTGAGAGGCAATAATAAAGTTGTTATTATGTATTCCTTGTATATGATAAATGTTTATTTTACATGCTATAATTGTATTGATAGGAAACATCAATACATGTGTGTTTAATAAACAAAAAGGGTTCCTAGTCATGCCTCTCTTATAGACTAGCTTGTTGATTAACAAGATGATTAAGGTTTCCTGATCATGGACATTGGATGTTATTAATAACAAGGTCACACCATTGGTGGAATGATGTGATGAACATTCATCCGAAGTATAGCATTATGATCAAGTCATTGTGTTTATATTTCTATAACATCATACGAAGTAATCTTTATCCTTAGACCATGAGATCATGTTA
Organism: Avena sativa; assembly: GCA_916181665.1. Taxonomy (NCBI): domain Eukaryota; kingdom Viridiplantae; phylum Streptophyta; class Magnoliopsida; order Poales; family Poaceae; genus Avena; species Avena sativa. The sequence goes on along the minus strand of OV702289.1, from coordinate 283,789,883 downwards.
ATTGCTAACACCGGAAGAGTATCTTGATAACATCAAACGTCACACCGTAACAGGGTGACTATAAAGATGGGTTTAGTGCTACGAAGGTGTTATGTTGAGGCTCATGGATCAAGAGTGGAATTTGTCAATCCAGATGACAGATAGATATACTCTGGGCCCTCTTGGTGATATCACATTAGGATAGCTTGCAAGCAAGTGATGTGATCACTAGAATGTTATATCATGGGAACAAGAAAAGAGTGCATGTCGGTAACGAGATCAAACTAGGTATGGAGATACCGATGATTGAATCTCGGACATGTAATATATCGAGAGACAAAGGGATTTAGTTACAAGCATTAAAGGTTCTCACGATCACAGGAGTCATCGTTGAATGTGTAGGAGTCAGTACGGATCTCCAGGTCCCGCTGCTGATTATTGATCGGAGAAGGGTCTCGATCATGTCTGCATTATTCGCGAACCATAGGATGGCACACTTAAGAGTTATCGGACACAATTTTGGAGCACATATGATTCATACGAAAGAATTGCAAAGCGCAGGAATTGTTTCAATAGAAACCGGAAATTGTTTCGGGTGAAATTGCAGAAGGTGGTTCTGCATGTGATATTGAAATATTGCAAGGGGCTATATGTGAATGTTTGTTAATTAAAGTAATTCAAAAAATTCTTAATAAATTTAATAAAAGAGTTTTATTAAATGAGAGAGCATTAAATTTGGAGAAACTTAATGCATTTAAAGTGGAGACTTTAAAAGGGAATGTGAAGAGGCATTTTAATGTGGAGGAGTTACCACCACATGAATGGGGGAGGTGAGGGGTCACCCCCCCATGCGCCGGCCATGGAGAGAGGGGGCACCCCCTCCTCCTATAAAAGGCCACCCATTCCCTCCTTCATCCTCACACCTCCTTGTGAAGGATCTCTCTCCCTCTAGAATTATTCCCCATGGTCTCGGATTAGCGAGATACATGTTCCCGGTGGCATTTCGTCTGGAAGGAGTTGCTGCTTCCGCTGGATCGCTGGAGCGAGGAGGTGGAGGTTGTCCGGTGGCTTGAACGTGTGTGCGAGTGCGGATGCGCTGCTGAGTTGTGGCGCTCGGACTTCCTCACGATCTTGAGATCAGCAAGTGTACGACTACATCAACCACGAGTTCCTACTCGTTAACAAAGTTCATTGTCTTCAAGGGTAAGTTCTCTATGGATGTATGTCCACCCGTTTGCTTTGTACCTAGTAGATAGATCTTGGCGTGTAGTTCACACCGTAGGAAATTTTTTGTTTTCTATGCTGCGGACCCAACAGTGGTATCAGAGCCTGATCTATGCGTAGGTGCTTTGCACGGGTAGTACACATATGTTTATATGTGGGCAATGATGATCATGTTATTGCATCTTCTATGTACTTTGGATATTGGTGGCATAATGGGATGAAGCGGCCCGGACCAACTTTACATGTCATCGTACATGAGACCGGTTCCACGACTGACATGCAACTTGTTTTGCATAAGTGGCTGGCGGGTGTCTGTCTCTCCTACTATAGTCAATATCTGATTTACAATGAGTTGCTAATAACTTAGTTATCCTCGTTGTGGTTCATGTTCGTAGGTTAGACAGGTTCTATCTCCGAAAGCCCCAAGCCACGTAAAACTTGCAATTGATAAATTAGAGGCGTCTAGTTTAGATCGTTGCTGGGCTAGTGTTTTGATATGGCATTGTTGTAAGTAGATGTATAATAGATACTCTTACAACTCACTTAACGTGTAAGTTCCATAGACCTTGGCCTTACACACAAAGGAATGATAAAGATCATACCACGATGCAAATGATAGAGATCAAATGCATGGACCATATCATCTCACTTCACACATTAGATGTTAGCATCTTATATTGCTAGTTTGGCGCGTTTGGTAGCATTATAAGATAATCCCTCATTTAGATATCAAGATAAAATGTGTTCTTCCTTAAGTATGCACCGTTTTGTGGATCTTGTTTTGAGGCATCACGTGATGATCGGGTGTTTTCAACTCTACGCTTTCATACAACGGGTGTAAGACAGTTTTACACACGCAAATACTAAGGTTCTTACTTGACGAGCCTAGCATGTACAGACATGGCCTCGGAACACAGACCAAAAGGTTAAGCATGAGTCATATAGTTGATATGATGCCCATATAGATGCTCGCCTTTGAAGCTACACCGACTCACGTGATGATCGGACTTGGTGTAGTGGATTTGGTTCATGTAATCACCAAAAGGACACGAGGGATGTCGTTTTTGAGTGGGAGTTCATTAGTAATTTGGATTAGTTGAACTCAATCTATCATAAACTTAGTCTAAATATACTTTACAAATTCTGTTGTAGATGGCACCACCTGCTTTTAATTTCAATGTGTTCATGGAGAAAGAGAAACTTGCTGCGAATGGTAGCAACTTCACCAACTGGGCTATGAATTTGAGGATTCTCCTCACTGCTTCACAAAAGAAATATGTGCTAGATGCGCCGCTAGGCCCCCCACCAGCTCCTGATGCCCCTAACGAGGAAAAGAACGTCTATATAACTCATCAGGAGGACCACAACTTAGTTCATTGCGGCATACTGTATGGGCTAGAGCCAGAACTTCGAAAGTATTTCGAAAATGGCAATGCCTTTGATACCATGGGAGAATTGAAAATGATTTTCGATACCCATGCTGCCATAGAGAGTTATAATGCTACAGAAAAGTTCTTTAGCTGCATGATGGAGGAAAACAGCTCCGTTAGTGAGCACGTACTCAAAATGTCTGGGTACGCCGATAAGCTTGTGTCCTTGGGAATAACGATTCCCATTGACTTAGGCATACATCGTGTTCTCCAATCTCTGCCACCTAGCTACAAGAGCTTCGTGATGAACTATAATATGCAGGGCATGAAGAAGTCTCTTCCCGAGCTTCTGTCAATGCTTAAGACTGTAGAAGTGGAGATTAGGAAAGAACATCAAGTGTTGATGATCAATAGGACCACCGGTTTCAAGAAGGACAAGAAAGTCAAGCACAAGGGAAAGAAGGGTGGCAAGTCTGTTACCACGCCTGAAAAGAAACCACGACCTGGCCCTAAGTCTGACACCGAGTGCTACTATTGCAAGGGGACTGGCCATTGGAAGCACAACTGCCCCAAGTATTTGGCGGACAAGAAGTCCGGCAAGGCAAACAAAGGTATATGTGATATACATGTTATTGATGTGTACTTGAATAGTACTCGCAGTAGCACCTGGGTATTTGATACGGGATCGGTTGCTAATATATGTAACTCGGTTCAGGGGCTGCGGAACAAGCGACAACTAGCAAGGGATGAGGTCTCGATGCGGGTCGGCAATGGATCAAGAGTTGATGTGATCGCCGTCGGAACGCTGCCTCACCATATGCCATCGGGATTAGTTATAAACCTAAATAATTGTTATTTGGTGCCTGCACTGAGCATGAACATTGTATCCGGATCGTGTTTGATGCAAAGTGGTTATTCATTTAAGTCTGAAAACAATGGTTGTTCGATTTATATGAATAATATCTTTTATGGTCATGCACCTATGTTGAATGGTTTATTTCTGCTGGATCTCGATAGTAGTATTACGCATATTCATAATGTTGATGCTAAAAGGATTAAACTTGATAATGATATATCTACATATATGAGGCACTGCCGTCTAGGTCATATTGGCGTTAAACGCATGAAGAAACTCCATTCTGATGGACTTTTGGAATCACTTGATTTTGAATCATTTGATACATGTGAGCCATGCCTTATGGGCAAGATGACTAGAACGCCGTTTTCCGGTTCAATGGAACGGGCGACAGATCTATTGGAGATCATACATATTGATGTGTGTGGACCAATGAGTGTGTCGGCGCGAGGTGGATATCGTTATTTTGTTACTTTCACGGATTATTTGGGTAGATATGGGTATATCTATTTGATGAAACACAAGTCTGAAACTTTTGAAAAGTTCAAAGAATTTCAGAATGAAGTGGAAAATCATCATAACAGAAAGATCAAATTTCTATGGTCCGACCATGGAGGAGAGTATCTTAGTTACGAGTTTAGCACACATATGAAAGATTGTGGAATAGTTTCACAACTCACGCCTGCCGGAACACCACAACATAATGGTGTGTCAGAACATCGTAATCATACTTTATTGGATATGGTTCGATCTATGATGTCTCTGACTGACTTGCCACTGTCATTTTGGGGTTATGCACTTGAAACCGCTACATTGATTTTAAATATGGCACCATCTAAATCCGTTGAAAGGACACTATAAGAATTATGGTTTGGAAACAAACCTAAGCTGTCATTTCTTAAAGTTTGGGGATGCGATGTTTATGTGAAGAAACTTCAACCGGATAAACTCGAACCCAAAGCGGAAAAATGCGTCTTCATAGGATACCCTAAGGAAACGATTGGGTATACCTTCTATCACAGATCCGAGGGCAAGGTCTTTGTTGCCAAGAATGGATCCTTTCTTGAGGAGGAGTTTCTCGCGAAAGGTGTGAGTAGTCGGAAGGTAGAACTCGAAGAGGTTATTGAACCTTCTCTTCATGAAATGGCGAGTAGCGCAGCTCTAGAAGTTGTTTCGGAGTTGACTTCACCTAATGAAGAGAGAGCTAATGATATTGATCATGAAACTCGAAAAGAGGACACTACCGAACCTCGCAGGTCAAGCAGGACACGTGCAGCTCCTGAACTGTACGGCAATCTTGTTATGAATTTCATGATTGATGAAATGGAAGACCCTGCGACATATGAAGAAGCGATGATGAGCCCGGATTCCAACAAATGGCTAGAAGCCATGAGATCCAAGATGGAATCCATGTACGAGAACCAAGTTTGGAACTTGGTGGACTTACCTCACGACCGAAAGGCCGTTGAGAATAAATGGATTTTCAAAAGGAAAACTGATGCTGATGGTAATGTGACCATCTATAAGGCTCGACTTGTCGCAAAGGGGTTTTTACAAATTCAAGGAGTTGACTACAATGAGACATTCTCTCCCGTAGCGATGCTTAAGTCGGTTAGGATTATGTTAGCAATTGCTGCATATTTCGATTATGAAATATGGCAGATGGATGTCAAAATTGCGTTCCTCAATGGTAATATTGAAGAAGAGTTGTATATGATATAACCTAAGGGTTTTGTCGATCCTAAGGATGATAATAAGGTGTGCAAACTTCAGCGATCCATCTATGGACTGAAGCAAGCATCACGGAGTTGGAATCTCCGCTTTGATGAGGTCATCAAAGAGTTTGGATTTGTCCAAACTTATGGAGAGGCTTGTATTTACAAGAAAGTGAGTGGGAGCAATGTGGCATTTCTAATATTATATGTGGATGACATATTATTGATTGGAAATGATTTAGATCTTTTAAACAGTGTTAAAAGTTATCTAAACAGCAAATTTTCGATGAAGGACCTTGGTGAAGCTTCATATATATTAGGCATTAAAATCTATAGAGATAGATCAAGATGCCTAATTAGGCTATCGCAGAGTATATACCTTGATGAGATATTAAAGAAGTTTAATATGGACGGAAGTAAGAAGGGGTTCTTACCTTTGTTGCAAGGCAAGACATTGAGTAAGACTCAAAGTCCGGCTACGGCGGAAGAAAGAGAGATAATGGATAAGATCCCCTATGCCTCAGCCATAGGCTCTATAATGTATGCCATGCTATGTACAAGACCGGATGTGGCACATGCTATTAGTTTGACTAGTAGGTACCAATCTGATACAGGTTCGGAACACTAGATAGCGATCAAGAATATCCTTAAGTACTTGAGAAGAACTAAGGATATGTTTCTTGTATACGGAGGTGAAGAAGAGCTAGTCGCTAAGTGTTATGTCGATGCTAGCTTTGACACTGATCCAGATGACTCTAAGTCTCAATCCGTATACGTATTTCTCTTGAACGGAGCAGCAGTTAGTTGGAGGAGCTCCAAACAACCTATGGTGGATGGATCAACAACAGAGGCGGAATATGTTGCTGCTTCAGAAGCGGCGCAGGAAGCAGTTTGGATGAAAGAGTTCATTATGGAACTGGGTGTGGTTCCCAGTGCATTGGACCCGATGGTGATCTATTGTGACAACAATGGAGCCATAGCCAACGCCAAGGAACCAAGGTCTCACAAGAATTCCAAGCATATTAAGCGCCGGTTTCACTCCATCCGCGAACATGTCAAGGATAGAGATATAAAGATTTGTAAAGTGCACACGGACCTGAATGTAGCAGATCCGTTGACTAAAGTACTCCCTAGGGCAAAACATGATCAACACCAGAACTCCATGGGTGTTAGATTTATCACTATGTGAACTAGATTATTGTCTCTAGTGCAAGTGGGAGACTGAAGGAAATATGCCCTGAGAGGCAATAATAAAGTTGTTATTATGTATTCCTTGTATATGATAGATGTTTATTTTACATGCAATAATTGTATTGATAGGAAACATCAATACATGTGTGTTTAATAAACAAAAAGGGTTCCTAGTCATGCCTCTCTTATAGACTAGCTTGTTGATTAACAAGATGATCAAGGTTTCCTGATCATGGACATTGGATGTTGTTAATAACAAGGTCACACCATTGGTGGAATGATGTGATGAACATTCATCCAAAGTATAGCATTACGATCAAGTCATTGTGTTTATATTGCTATAACATCATACGAAGTAATCTTTATCCTTAGACCATGAGATCATGTTAATTGCTAACACCGGAAGAGTATCTTGATAACATCAAACGTCACACCGTAACAGGGTGACTATAAAGATGGGTTCAGTGCTACGAAGGTGTTATGTTGAGGCTCATGGATCAAGAGTGGAATTTGTCAATCCAGATGACAAATAGATATACTCTGGGACCTCTCGGTGATACCACATTAGGATAGCTTGCAAGCAAGTGATGTGATCACTAGAATGTTATATCACGGGAACGAGAAAAGAGTGCATGTCGGTAACGAGATCAAACTAGGTATGGAGATACCGATGATCGAATCTCAGACATGTCATATATCGAGAGACAAAGGGATTTAGTTACAAGCGTTAAAGGTTCTCATGATCACAGGAGTCATCGTTGAATGTGTAGGAGTCAGTACGGATCTCCAGGTCCCGCTGCTGATTATTGATAGGAGAAGGGTCTCGATCATGTCTGCATTATTCGCGAACCATAGGGTGGCACACTTAAGAGTTATCGGACACCATTTTGGAGCACATATGTTTCAGACGAAAGAATTGCAAAGCGCAGGAATTGTTTCAATAGAAGCCGGAAATTGTTTCGGGTGAAATTGCAGAAGGTGGTTCTACATGTGATATTGAAATATTGCAAGGGGATATATGTGAATGTTTGTTAATTAAAGTAATTAACAAAATTCTTAATAAATTTAATAAAAGAGTTTTATTAAATGAGAGAGCATTAAATTTGGAGAAACTTAATGCATTTAAAGTGGAGACTTTAAAAGGGAATGTGAAGAGGCATTTTAATGTGGAGGAGTTACCACCACATGAATGGGGGAGGTGAGGGGTCACCCCCCCATGCGCCGGCCATGGAGAGAGGGGGCACCCCCTCCTCCTATAAAAGGCCACCCATTCCCTCCTTCATCCTCACATCTCCTTGTGAAGGATCTCTCTTCCCCTCTAGAATTATTCCCCATGGTCTCGGATTAGCGAGATACATGTTCTCGGTGGCATTTCATCTCGCAGGAGTTGCTGCTTCTGCTGGATCGCTAGAGCGAGGAGGTGGAGGTTGTCCGGTGGCTTGAACGTGTGTGCGAGTGCGGATGCGCTGCTGAGTTGTGGCGCTCGGACTTCCTCACGATCTTGAGATCGGCAAGTGTACAACTACATCAACCACGAGTTCCTACTCGTTAACAAAGCTCGTTGTCTTCGAGGGTAAGTTCTCTATGGATGTATGTCCACCCGTTTGCTTTGTACCTAGTAGATAGATCTTGGCGTGTAGTTCACACCGTAGGAAATTTTTTGTTTTCTATGCTGCGGACCCAACAGGATCCACCTAGTGTGACTGCATGTGTGTTCTTTTCACAAACCACAGATGGATACAGCAGTGTCATTGCATGCGTGTTCTTCTCATGAACCACAGCCAGTGTCATTGCATGTATGTTCTTCTCACAAACCACATAAGGATCCACCGGTGTCATTGCATGTCTATTCTTCTAAACAAACCACATAAGGATCCCCCAGTGTCATTGCATGTGTGTTATTTTCATGAACCACAGCTAGAGTCATTACATGTGTGTTCTTCTAAAGAAACCACATAAGGATCCACCAGTTTCATTGCATGTCTGTTCTTTTCATGAACCACACCCAGTGTCATTGCATGTCTGTTCCTCTAAACAAACCACACATGGATCCACCTAGAGTCATTGCATGTCAATTCTTTTCACAAACCACACATGGATCCACCAGTGTCATTGCATGTGTGTTCTTTTAATGAACCACATCTAGAGTCATTGCATGTGTGTTCTTCTAAACAAACCACATAAGGATCCACTAGTGTAATTTCATGTGTGTTCTTCTCATGAACCACACCAAGTGTCATTGCATGTGTGTTCTTCTCATGAACCACACATGGATACACCAGTGTCATTACATGTGTGTTCTTTTCATTAACCATAGCTAGAGTCATTGCATGTCTGTTCTTCTAAACAAACCACATAAGGATCCACCATTGTCAATTCTTGTGTGTTCTTTTCACGAACCATAGATAGAGTCATTGCATGTGTGTTCTTCTAAACAAACCACATAAGGACCCACCAGTGTCATTGCATGTTTGTTCTTTTCATGAACCACATAAGGATCCACCAGTGTCATGGGATGTTTGTTCTTCTCATGAACCACACATGGATCTACCAGTGTGATTGCATGTTTGTTCTTTTTATGAACCAGAGCTAGAGTCATTGCATGTCTGTTATTTCCACAAACCACATATGGATCCACCAGTGTCACTGCATGTCTATTGTTTTCATGAACCATAGCTAGAGTCATTGCATGTGTGTTCTTATCATGAACCACACATGGATCCACCTAGTGTGATTGCATGTCTATTCTTTTCCCAAACCAAATATGGATCCACCAGTGTCATTGCATGTCTGTTCTTTTCATGAACCACACCAAGTGTCATTGCATGTTTGTTCCTCTAAACAAACCACATAAGGATCCACTAGTATCATTGCATGTCTGTTCTTTTCATGAACCACAGCTAGAGTCATTGCATGTCTATTCTTTTCACAAACCACACATGGATCCACCAGTGTCATTGCATGTATATTCTTTTCATGAACCATAACTAGAGTCATTGCATGTCTATTCTTTCCACAAACCACACATGGATCCACCTAGTGTGATTGCATGTCTGTTCTTTTCACAAACCACACATGGATCCACCAGTGTCATTGCATGTGTGTTCTTCTCATGAACCACAGCTAGTGTCATTGCATGTCTGTTCTTCTCATGAACCACACATGGATCCACTCAGTGTCATTGCATGTCTGTTCTTTTCATGAACCATAGCTAGAGTCATTGCATGTCTGTGCTTTCCACAAACCACATATGGATCCACCATTGTCATTGCATGTCTGTTCTTTTCATGAACCACACCCAGTGTCATTGCATGTTTGTTCCTCTAAACAAACCACACATGGATCCACCTAGTGTGATTGCATGTCTGTTCTTCTCACAAACCACACATGGATCCACCAGTGTATTTGCATGTGTGTTCTTTTCATGAACCACACCTAGAGTCATTGCATGTGTGTTCTTCTAAATAAACCACACATGGATCCACCTAGTATGATTGCATGTCTGTTCTTTTCATGAACCACACCCAGTGTTATTGGATGTGTGTTCTTCTCATGAACCACACATGGATACACTAGTGTCATTGCATGTGTGTTCTTTTCAAGAACCGCAGCTAGAGTCATTGCATGTGTGTTCTTGTAAACAAACCACATAAGGATCCACCAGTGTCATTGCATGTGTGTTCTTTTCATGAACCACAGCTAGAGTTATGGCATGTGTGTTCTTCTAATGAAACCACATAAGGATCCACCAGTGTCATTGCATGTCTATTCTTTTCATGAACCACATAAGGATCCATAAGTGTCATTGGATGTGTGTTCTTGTCATGAACCAAACATGGATCCACCAGTGTCATTGCATGTTTGTTCTTTTCATGAACCTCAGCTAGAGTCATTGCATGTCAGTTCTTCTCACAAACCACATAAGGATGCACTAGTGTCATTGGATGTGTGTTCTTCTCATGAACCACACCCAGTGTCATTGGGTGTGTGTTCTTCTCATGAACCACACATGGATACTCCAGTGTCATTGCATCTGTGTTCTTTTCATAAACCACAGCTAGAGTCATTGCATGTGTGTTCTTCTAAACAAACCACATAATGATCCACCAGGGTCATTGCATGTGTGTTCTTCTCATGACCCACACCCAGTGTCATAGCATTTGTGTTCTTCTCATGAACCGCAGCTCGAGTCATTGCATGTGTGTTCTTCTAAACAAACCACATAAGGATCCACCGGTGTCATTGCATGTCGGTTCTTTTAATGAACCACTTAAGGATCCACCAGTGTCATTGGATGTGTGTTCTTCTCATGAACCACACATGGATCCACTAGTGTTATTGCATGTCTGTTCTTTTCATGAACCACAGCTAGAGTCATTGCATGTCTGTTACTTCCACAAACCTTATATGGATCCACCAGTGTCATTGCATGTCTGTTCTTTTCATGAACCACGGCTAGAGTCATTGCATGCCAGTTCTTCTCACAAACCACATATGGATGCACTAGTGTCATTGGATGTGTGTTCTTCTCATGAACCACACCCAGTGTCATTGGGTGTGTGTTCTTCTCATGAACCACACATGGATACTCCAGTGTCATTGCATCTGTGTTCTTTTCATAAACCACAGCTAGAGTCATTGCATGTGTGTTCTTCTAAACAAACCACATAATGATCCACCAGGGTCATTGCATGTGTGTTCTTCTCATGAAACACAGCTAGAGTCATTGCATGTTAGTTCTTCTCACAAATGACATATGGATCAACCAGTGTCATTGCATGTCTGTTCTTTTCATTAACCTCAGCTAGAGTCATTGCATGTCAGTTCTTATCACAAACCACATAAGGATGCACCAGTGTCATTGGATATGTGTTCTTCTCATGAACCACACTCAGTGTCATTGGGTGTGTGTTCTTCTCATGAACCACACATGGACACTCTAGTGTCATTGCATGTGTGTTCTTTTCATAAACCATAGCTAGAGTCATTGCATGTGTATTCTTCTAAACAAACCACATAAGGATCCACCATTGTCATTGCATGTGTGTTCTTTTCATGAGCCACATAAGGATCCACCAGTGTCATTGCATGTCTGTTCTTTTCACAAACCACATAAGGATCCACCAGTGTCATTGCATGTTTGTTCTTTTCATGAACCACATAAGGATCCACCAGTATCATTGGATGTGTGTTCTTCTCATGAACCACACATGGATCCACCAGTGTCATTGCATGTCTGTTCTTTTCATGAACCACACCCAGTGTCATTGCATGTTTGTTCCTCCAAACAAACCACATAAGGATCCACCAGTGTCATTGCATGTCTGTTCTTTTCATGAACCATAGATGGATACACCAGAGTCATTGCATGTGTGTTCTTCTACACAAACCACATAAGGATCCACCAGTGTCATTGGATGTGTAATCTTCTCATGAACCACACATGGATCCACCCAGTGTAATTTCATGTATGTTCTTTTCATGAAGCACAGCTAGAGTCATTGCATGTCTTTGCTTTACACAAACCACATATGGATCCACCAGTGTCATTGCATGTCTGTTCTTTTCATGAACCACACCTAGTATCATTGCATGTCTGTTCCACTAAACAAACCACATAAGGATCCACCAGTGTCATTGCATGTCTCTTCTTTTCATGAACCACACATGGATCCACCAGTGTCATTGCATGTGTGTTCTTTTCATGAACCATAGCTAGAGTCATTGCATGTGTGTTCTTTTAAACAAACCACACATGGATCCACCTAGTGTGATTGCATGTCTGTTCTATTCACAAACCATACATGGATCCACCAGTGTCATTGCATGTGTGTTCTTTTCATGAACCACAGCTAGAGTCATTGCATGTCTGTTCTTTCCACAAACCACACATGGATCCACCTAGTGTGATTGCATGTCTGTTCTTTTCACAAACCACACATGGATCCACCAGTGTCATTGCATGTGTGTTCTTTTCATGAACCACAGCTAGAGGCAATGCATGTGTGTTCTTCTAAACGAACCACATAAGGATCCACCACTGTCATTGCATGTGTGTTCTTCTCATTAACCACACCAAGTGTTATTGCATGTGTGTTCTTCTCCTGAACCACACATGGATACACCAGTGTCATTGCATGTGTGTTCTTTTCATGAACCACAGCTACAGTCATTGCATGTGTGTTCTTCTACACAAACCACATAAGGATCCACCAGTGTCATTGCATGTGTGTTCTTTTCATGAACCACAACTAGAGTCATTGCATGTCTATTCTTTCCACAAACCACACATGGATCCACCTAGTGTAATTGCATGTGTGTTCTTTTCACAAACAACACATGGATCCACCAGTGTCATTGCATGTGGGTTCTTCTCATGAACCATAGCCAGTGTCATTGCATATCTGTTCTGCTCACAAACCACATAAGGATCCTCCAGTGTCATTGGATGTGTGTTCTTCTCATGAACCACACATGGATCCACCCAGTGTCATTTATTGTCTGTTCTTTTCATGAACCACTGGTAGACTCTTTCCATGTCTGTGCTTTCCACAAACCACATAAGGATCCACCAGTGTCATTGGATGTGTGTTCTTCTCATGAACCACATATGGATCCACCAGTGTCATTGCATGTCTATTCTTTTCATGAACCACACCCAATGTCATTGCATGTCTGTTCCTCTAAACAAACCACATAAGGATCCACCAGTGTTATTGCATGTCTGTTCTTTTCGTGAACCACACATGGATCCATCAGTGTCATTGCATGTGTGTTCTTTTCATGAACCACACATGGATCCACCAGTGTCATTGCATGTCTATTCTTTTCACAAACCACACATGGATCCACCAGTGTCATTGCATGTTTGTTCTTCTCACAAACCACATAAGGATCCACCAATGTCATTGTATGTGTGTTGTTCTCATGAACCACACATGGATCCACCCAGTGTCATTGCATGTGTGTTCTTTTCATGAACCACAGCTAGAGTCATTGCATGTCTGTGCTTTCCACAAACCACATATGAATCCACCAGGTGATTGCATGTCTGTTCTTTTCATGAACCACACCTAGTGTCATTGCATGCTACTCCTCTAAACAAACCACACATGGATCCACCTAGAGTCATTGGATGTCAGTTCTTTTCACAAACCACACATGGATCCACTAGTGTCATTGCATGTGTGTTCTTTTCATGAACCACAGCTAGAGTCAATGCATGTGTGTTCTTCTAAACAAACCACATAAGGATCCACCACTGTCATTGCATGTGTGTTCTTCTCATTAACCACACCAAGTGTCATTGCATGTGTGTTCTTCTCCTGAACCACACATGGATACACCAGTGTCATTGCATGTGTGTTCTTTTCATGAACCACAACTAGAGTCATTGCATGTGTGTTCTTCTACACAAACCACATAAGGATCCACCAGTGTCATTGCATGTGTGTTCTTCTCATGAACGACACATGGATCCACCAGTGTCATTGCATTTATGTTCTTTTCATGAACCACAGCTAGAGTCATTGCATGTCTATTCTTTCCACAAACCACATATGGATCCACCTAGTGTAATTGCATGTGTGTTCTTTTCACAAACCACACATGGATCCACCAGTGTCATTGCATGTGTGTTCTTCTCATGAACCGTAGCCAGTGTCATTGCATGTCTGTTCTTCTCACAAACCACATAACGATCCAGCAGTGTCATTGGATGTGTGTTCTTCTCATGAACCACACATGGATCCACCCAGTGTCATTTATTGTTTGTTCTTTTCATGAACCACAGCTAGAGTCATTCCATGTCTGTGCTTTCCACAAACCACATAAGGATCCACCAGTGTCATTGGATGTGTGTTCTTCTCATGAACCACATATGGATCCACCAGTGTCATTTCATGTCTATTCTTTTCATGAACGACACCCAATGTCATTGCATGTATGTTCCTCTAAACAAACCACATAAGGATCCACCAGTGTCATTGCATGTCTGTTCTTTTCGTGAACCACACATGGATCCAGCAGTGTCATTGCATGTGTGTTCTTTTCATGAACTATATCTAGAGTCATTGCATGTGTGTTCTTTTAAACAAACCACACATGGATCCACCTAGTGTGATTGCATGTTTGTTCTATTCACAAACCATACATGGATCCTCCAGTGTCATTGCATGTGTGTTCTTTTCATGAACCATAGCTAGAGTCATTGCATGTCTATTCTTTCCACAAACCACACATGGATCCACCTAGTGTGATTGCATGTCTGTTCTTTTCACAAAGCACACATGGATCCACCAGTGTCATTGCATGTGTGTTCTTTTCATGAACCACAGCTAGAGTCATTGCAGTGTGTTCTTCTAAACAAACCACACATGGATCCACCTAGTGTGATTGCATGTCTGTTCTTTTCACAAAGCACACATGGATCCACCAGTGTCATTGCATGTGTGTTCTTTTCATGAACCACAGCTAGAGTCATTGCAGTGTGTTCTTCTAAACAAACCACACATGGATCCACCTACTGTGATTGCATGTCTGTTCTTTTCACAAACCATACATGGATCCACCAGTGTCATTGCATGTGTGTTCTTTTCATGAACCACATCTAGAGTCATTGCATGTCTGTTCTTTCCACAAACCACACATGGATCCACCCAGTGTGATTGCATGTCTGTTATTTTCACAAACCACACATGGATCCACCAGTGTCATTGCATGTGTGTTCGTCTCATGAACCACAGCTAGTGTCATTGCATGTTTGTTGCTCTAAACAAACCACATAAGGATCCACTAGTGTCATTGCATGTTTATTCCTCTCATGAACCACACATGGATCCACCAGTGTCATTGCATGTGTGTTCTTTTCATGAACCATAGCAAGAGTCATTGCATGTCTGTCCTTTCCACAAACCACATATGGATCCACCAGTGTCATTGCATGTATGTTCTTCTCATGAACCACACCCAGTGTCATTGCATGTCTGTTCTTCTCACAAACCACATAAGGATCCACCAAAGTCATTGTATGTGTGTTGTTCTCATGAACCACACATGGATCCACCCAGTGTCATTGCATGTGTGTTCTTTTCATGAACCACAGCTAGAGTCATTGCATGTCTGTGCTTTCCACAAACCACATATGAATCCACCAGGTGATTGCATGTCTGTTCTTTTCATGAACCACACCTAGTGTCATTGCATGTCTGTTCCTCTAAACAAACCACACATGGATCCACCTAGAGTCATTGGATGTCAGTTCTTTTCACAAACCACACATGGATCCACTAGTGTCATTGCATGTGTGTTCTTTTCATGAACCACAGCTAGAGTCAATGCATGTGTGTTCTTCTAAACAAACCACATAAGGATCCACCACTGTCATTGCATGTGTGTTCTTCTCATTAACCACACCAAGTGTCATTGCATGTGTGTTCTTCTCCTGAACCACACATGGATACACCAGTGTCATTGCATGTGTGTTCTTTTCATGAACCACAACTAGAGTCATCGCATGTGTGTTCTTCTACACAAACCACATAAGGATCCACCAGTGTCATTGCATGTGTGTTCTTCTCATGAACGACACATGGATCCACCAGTGTCATTGCATTTATGTTCTTTTCATGAACCACAGCTAGAGTCATTGCATGTCTATTCTTTCCACAAACCACACATGGATCCACCTAGTGTAATTGCATGTGTGTTCTTTTCACAAACCACACATGGATCCACCAGTGTCATTGCATGTGTGTTCTTCTCATGACCCGTAGCCAGTGTCATTGGATGTCTGTTCTTCTCACAAACCATATAACGATCCACCAGTGTCATTGGATGTGTGTTCTTCTCATGAACCTCACATGGATCCACCCAGTGTCATTTATTGTTTGTTCTTTTCATGAACCACAGCTAGAGTCATTCCATGTCTGTGCTTTCCACAAACCACATAAGGATCCACCAGTGTCATTGGATGTGTGTTCTTCTCATGAACCACATATGGATCCACCAGTGTCATTGCATGTCTATTCTTTTCATGAACGACACCCAATGTCATTGCATGTCTGTTCCTCTAAACAAACCACATAAGGATCCACCAGTGTCATTGCATGTCTGTTCTTTTCGTGAACCACATATGGATCCAGCAGTGTCATTGCATGTGTGTTCTTTTCATGAACCATAGCTAGAGTCATTGCATGTCTATTCTTTCCACAAACCACACATGGATCCACCTAGTGTGATTGCATGTCTGTTCTATTCACAAACCATACATGGATCCACCGGTGTCATTGCATGTGTGTTCTTTTCATGAACCATAGCTAGATTCATTGCATGTCTATTCTTTCCACAAACCACACATGGATCCACCTAGTGTGATTGCATGTCTGTTCTTTTCACAAAGCACACATGGATCCACCAGTGTCATTGCATGTGTGTTCTTTTCATGAACCACAGCTAGAGTCATTGCAGTGTGTTCTTCTAAACAAACCACACATGGATACACCTAGTGTGATTGCATGTCTGTTCTTTTCACAAACCATACATGGATCCACCAGTGTCATTGCATGTGTGTTCTTTTCATGAACCATAGCTAGAGTCATTGCATGTCTGTTCTTTCCACAAACCACACATGGATCCACCTAGTGTGATTGCATGTCTGTTCTTTTCACAAACCACACATGGATCCACGATTGTCATTGCAAGTGTGTTCTTATCATGAACCACAACCAGTGTCATTGCATGTCTGTTCTTCTCCCAAACCTCATAAGGATCCACCAGTGTTATTGGATGTCTGTTCTTCTCATGAACCACACATGGATCCAACCAGTGTCATTGCATGTCCGTTCTTTTCATGAACCACAGCTAGAGTCATTGCATGTCTATTCTTTCCATAAACCACACATGGATCCACCTAGTGTGATTGCATGTATGTTCTTTTCATGAACCACACCTGGATCCACCAGTGTCATTGCATGTGTGTTCTTCACATGAACCACACCCAGTGTCATTGCATGTATGTTCCTCTAAACAAACCACATAAGGATCCACCAGTGTCATTGCATGTCTGTTCTTCTCATGAACCACACATGGATCCACTAGTGTCATTGCATGTGTATTCTTTTCATGAACCACATCTAGAGTCATTGCATGTATGTGCTTTCCACAAACCACATATGGATCCACTAGAGTGATTGCATGTGTGTTCTTTTCATGAACCACACCCAGTGTCATTGCATGTCTGTTCCTCTAAACAAACCACACATGGATCCACCTAGTGTGATTGCATGTCTGTTCTTTTCACAAACCACGCATGGATCCACCAGTGTCATTGCATGTGTGTTCTTTTCATGAACCACAGCTAGAGTCATTGTACGTGTGTTCTTCTAAACAAACCACATGAGGATCCACCAGTGTCATTGCATGTGTGTTCTTCTCATGAACCACACATGGGTCCACCAGTGTCATTGCATGTGTGTTCTTTTCATGAACCATAGCCAGAGTCATTGCATGTCTATTATGTCCAAAAACCACACATGAATCCACCTAGTGTGATTGCATGTGTGTTCTTTTCACAAACCACACATGGATCCACCAGTGTCATTGCATGTGTGTTCTTCTCATGAAACACAGCCAGTGTAATTGCATGTATGTTCTTCTCACAAACGACATAAGGATCCACCAGTGTCATTGGATGTGTGTTCTTCTCATTAACCACACATGGATCCACCTAGTGTCATTGCATGTCTGTTCTTTTCATGAACCACAGCTAGAGTCATTGCATGTCTGTGCTTTCCACAAACCACATAAGGATCCACCAGTGTCATTGGATGTGTGTTCTTCTCAAGAACCACATATGGATCCACCAGTGTGATTGCATGTCTGTTCTTTTCATGAACCACACATAGTGAAATTGCATGTCTGTTCCTCTAAACAAACAACATAAGGATCCACCAGTGTCATTGCATGTCTGTTCTTTTCATGAACCACACATGGATCCAACAGTGTCATTGCATTTGTGTTCTTTTCATGAACCACACCTAGAGTCATTGCATGTGTGTTCTTCTAAACAAACCACACATGGATCCACCTAGTGTGATTGCATGTATGTTCTATTCACAAACCATACATGGATCCACCAGTGTCATTGCATGTGTGTTCTTTTCATGAACCATAGCTAGAGTCATTGCATGTCTATTATTTCCACAAACCACACATGGATCCACCTAGTGTGATTGCATGTCATTTCTTTTCACAAAGCACACATGGATCCACCAGTGTCATTGCATGTGTGTTGTTTTCATGAACCACAGCTAGAGTCATTGCAATGTGTTCTTCTAAACAAACCACACATGGATCCACCTAGTGTGATTGCATGTCTATTCTTTTCACAAACCATACATGGATCCACCAGTGTCATTGCATGCGTGTTCTTTTCATGAACCATAGCTAGAGTCATTGCATGTCTGTTCTTTCCACAAACCACACATGGATCCACCTAGTGTGATTGCATGTCTGTTCTTTTCACAAACCACACATGGATCCACCATTGTCATTGCAAGTGTGTTCTTCTCATGAACCACAACCAGTGTCATTGCATGTCTGTTCTTCTCACAAACCGCATAAGGATCCACCAGTGTTATTGGATGTCTGTTCTTCTCATGAACCACACATGGATCCAACCAGTGTCATTGCATGTCCGTTCTTTTCATGAACCACAGCTAGAGTCATTGCATGTCTATTCTTTCCATAAACCACACATGGATCCACCTAGTGTGATTGCATGTATGTTCTTTTCATGAACCACACCTGGATCCACCAGTGTCATTGCATGTGTGTTCTTCACATGAACCACACCCAGTGTCATTGCATGTCTGTTCCTCTAAACAAACCACATAAGGATCCACCAGTGTCATTGCATGTCTGTTCTTCTCATGAACCACACATGGATCCACTAGTGTCATTGCATGTGTATTCTTTTCATGAACCACATCTAGAGTCATTGCATGTATGTGCTTTCCACAAACCACATATGGATCCACCAGAGTGATTGCATGTCTGTTCTTTTCACAAACCACACATGGATCCACCAGTGTCATTGCATGTGTGTTCTTTTCATGAACCACAGCTAGAGGCAATGCATGTGTGTTCTTCTAAACAAACCACATAAGGATCCACCACTGTCATTGCATGTGTGTTCTTCTCATTAACCACACCAAGTGTTATTGCATGTGTGTTCTTCTCCTGAACCACACATGGATACACCAGTGTCATTGCATGTGTGTTCTTTTCATGAACCACAGCTACAGTCATTGCATGTGTGTTCTTCTACACAAACCACATAAGGATCCACCAGTGTCATTGCATGTATGTTCTTCTCATGAACGACACATGGATCCACCAGTGTCATTGCATGTGTGTTCTTTTCATGAACCACAGCTAGAGTCATTGCATGTATATTCTTTCCACAAACCACACATGGATCCACCTAGTGTAATTGCATGTGAGTTCTTTTCACAAATAACACATGGATCCACCAGTGTCATTGCATGTGGGTTCTTTTCATGAACCACAGCTAGAGTCATTGTATGTGTGTTCTTCTAAACAAACCACATGAGGATCCACCAGTGTCATTGCATGTGTGTTCTTCTCATGAACCACACATGGGTCCACCAGTGTCATTGCATGTGTGTTCTTTTCATGAACCATAGCCAGAGTCATTGCATGTCTATTATGTCCACAAACCACACATGGATCCACCTAGTGTGATTGCATGTGTGTTCTTTTCACAAACCACACATGGATCCACCAGTGTCATTGCATGTGTGTTCTTCTCATGAAACACAGCCAGTGTCATTGCATGTCTGTTCTTCTCACAAACCACATAAGGATCCACCAGTGTCATTGGATGTGTGTTTTTCTCATTAACCACACATGGATCCACCTAGTGTCATTGCATGTCTGTTCTTTTCATGAACCACAGGTAGAGTCATTGCATGTCTATGCTTTCCACAAACCACATAAGGATCCACCATTGTTGTTGGATGTGTGTTCTTCTCAAGAACCACATATGGATCCACCAGTGTCATTGCATGTCTGTTCTTTTCATGAACCACACATGGTGAAATTGCATGTCTGTTCCTCTAAACAAACAACATAAGGATCCACCAGTGTCATTGCATGTCTGTTCTTTTCATGAACCACACATGGATCCACCAGTGTCATTGCATTTGTGTTCTTTTCATGAACCACACCTAGAGTCATTGCATGTGTGTTCTTCTAAACAAACAACACATGGATCCACCTAGTGTGATTGCATGTCTGTTCTTTTCACAAACCACACATGGATCCACCAGTGTCATTGCATGTGTGTTATTTTCATGAACCACATCTAGAGTAATTGCATGTATGATCTTTCCACAAACCACACATGGATCCACCTAGTGTGATGGCATGTCTGTTCTTTTCACAAACCACACATGGATCCACCAGTGTCATTGCACGTGTGTTCTTCTCATGAACCACAACCAGTGTCATTGCATGTCTGTTCTTCTCACAAACCACATAAGGATCCACCAGTGTTATTGGATGTCTGTTCTTCTCATGAACCACACATGGATCCACCCAGTGTCATTGCATGTCTGTTCTTTTCATGAACCACAACTAGAGTCATTGCATGTCTATTCTTTCCATAAACCACACATGGATCCACCTAGTGTGATTGCATGTATGTTCTTTTCATGAACCACACATGGATCCACCAGTGTCATTGCATGTGTGTTCTTCTCATGAACCACACCCAATGTCATTGCATGTCTGTTCCTCTAAACAAACCACATAAGGATCCACCAGTGTCATTGCATGTCTGTTCTTCTCATGAACCACACATGGATCCACCAGTGTCATTGCATGTGTATTCTTTTCATGAACTACATCTAGAGTCATTGCATGTATGTGCTTTCCACAAACCACATATGGATCCACCAGTGTCATTGCATGTTTGTTCTTTTCATGAACCACACCCAGTGCCATTGCATGTCTATTCCTCTAAACAGATCACACATGGATCCACCTAGTGTGATTGCATGTCTGTTCTTTTCACAAACCACACATGGATCCACCAGTGTCATTGCATGTTTGTTCTTTTCATGAACCACACCCAGTGTCATTGCATGTCTGTTCCTCTAAATAGACCACACATGGATCCACCTAGTGTGATTGCATGTCTGTTCTTTTCACAAACCACACATGGATCCACCAGTGTCATTGCATGTGTGTTCTTTTCATGAACCACAGCTAGAGTCATTGTATGTGTGTTCTTGTAAACAAACCACATAAGGATCCACCAGTGTCATTGCATGTGTGTTCTTATCATGAACCACACATGGGTCCACTAGTGCCATTGCATATGTGTTCTTTTCATGAACCAGAGCCAGAGTCATTGCATGTCTATTCTGTCCACAAACCACACATGGATCCACCTAGTGTGATTGCATGTGTGTTCTTTTCACAAAACACACATGGATCCACCAGTGTCATTGCATGTGTGTTTTTCTCATGAAACACAGCCAGTGTCATTGCATGTCTGTTCTTCTCACAAACCACATAAGGATCCACCAGTGTCATTGGATGTGTGTTCTTCTCATTAACCACAAATGGATCCACCTAGTGTCATTGCATGTCTGTGCTTTCCACAAACCACATAAGGATCCACCAGTGTCACTGTATGTGTGTCCTTCTCAAGAACCACATATGGATCCACCAGTGTCATTGCATGTTTGTTCTTTTCATGAACCACACATGGTGAAATTGCATGTTTGTTCCTCTAAACAAACCACATAAGGATCCACCAGTGTCATTGCATGTATGTTCTTTTCATAAACCACGCATGGATCCACCAGTGTCATTGCATTTGTGTTATTTTCATGAACCACACCTAGAGTCATTGCATGTGTGTTCTTCTAAACAAAGCACACATGGATCCACCTGGTGTGATTGCATGTCTGTTCTTTTCACAAACCACACATGGATCCACCAGTGTCATTGCATGTGTGTTCTTTTCATGAACCACATCTAGAGTCATTGCATGTCTGTTCTTCCCACAAACCACACATGGATCCACCTAGTGTGATTGCATGTCTGTTCTTTTCACCAACCACACATTGATCCACCAGTGTCATTGCATGTGTGTTCTTCTCATGAACCACGGCCAGTGTCATTGCATGTCTGTTCTTCTCACAAAATAAACATGGATCCACCTAGTGTGATTACATGTCTGGTCTTTTCACAAACCACACATGGATCCACCAGTGTCATTGCATGTGTTTTCTTTTCATGAACCACAGCTAGAGTCATTGCATGTCTATTCTTTCCACAAACCACACACGGATCCACCTAGTGTGATTGCATGTCTGTTCTTTTCACAAACCACACATGGTTCCACCAGTGTCATTGCATGTGTGTTCTTCTCATGAACCACAGCCAGTGTCATTGCATGTCTGTTCTTCTCACAAACAACATAAGGATCCACCAGTGTCCTTGGATGTGTGTTCTTCTCATTAACCACACATGGATCCACCTAGTGTCATTGCATGTATGTTCTTTTCATGAACCACAGCTAGAGTCATTGCATGTCCGTGCTTTCCACAAACCACATAAGGATCCACCAGTGTCATTGGATGTGTGTTCTTCTCAAGAACCACATATGGATCCACCAGTGTGATTGCATGTCTGTTCTTTTGATGAACCACACATAGTGAAATTGCATGTCTGTTCCTCTAAACAAACAACATAAGGATCCACCAGTGTCATTGCATGTCTGTTCTTTTCATGAACCACACATGGATCCAACAGTGTCATTGCATTTGTGTTCTTTTCATGAACCACACCTAGAGTCATTGCATGTGTGTTCTTCTAAACAAACCACACATGGATCCACCTAGTGTGATTGCATGTCTGTTCTTTTCACAAACCACACATGGATCCACCAGTGTCATTGCATGTGTGTTCTTTTCATGAACCACATCTAGAGTCATTGCATGTATGATCTTTCCACAAACCACACATGGATCCACCTAGTGTGATGGCATGTTTGTTCTTTTCACAAACCACACATGGATCCACCAGTGTCATTGCAAGTGTGTTCTTCTCATGAACTACAACCAGTGTCATTGCATGTCTGTTCTTCTCACAAACCACATAAGGATCCAACAGTGTTATTGGATGTCTGTTCTTCTCATGAACCACACATGGATCCACCCAGTGTCATTGCATGTCAGTTCTTTTCATGACCCACAACTAGAGTCATTGCATGTCTATTCTTTCCATAAACCACACATGGATCCACCTAGTGTGATTGCATGTATGTTCTTTTCATGAACCACACATGGATCCACCAGTGTCATTGCATGTGTGTTCTTCTCACAAACCACATAAGGATCCACCAGTGTCATTAGATGTGTGTTCTTCTCATGAACCACACATCGATCCACCCAGTGTCATTTATTGTTTATTCTTTTCATGAACCACAGCTAGATTCATTCCATGTCTGTGCTTTCCACAAACCACATAAGGATCCACCAGTGTCATTGGATGTGTGTTCTTCTCATGAACCACATATGGATCCACCAGTGTCATTGCATGTCTATTCTTTTCATGAACGACACCCAATGTCATTACATGTATGTTCCTCTAAACAAACCACATAAGGATCCACCAGTGTCATTGCATGTATGTTCTTTTCGTGAATCACACATGGATCCAGCAGTGTCATTGCATGTGTGTTCTTTTCATGAACCATAGCTAGAGTCATTGCATGTGTGTTCTTTTAAACAAACCACACATGGATCCACCTAGTGTGATTGCATGTCTGTTCTATTCACAAACCATACATGGATCCACCGCTGTCATTGCATGTGTGTTCTTTTCATGAACCATAGCTAGAGTCATTGCATGTCTATTCTTTCCACAAACCACACATGGATCCACCTAGTGTGATTGCATGTCTGTTCTTTTCACAAAGCACACATGGATCCACCAGTGTCATGGCATGTGTGTTCTTTTCATGAACCACGGCTAGAGTCATTGGAGTGTGTTCTTCTAAACAAACCACACATGGATCCACCTTGTGTGATTGCATGTCTATTCTTTTCACAAACCATACATGGATCCACCAGTGTCATTGCATGTGTGTTCTTTTCATGAACCATAGATAGAGTCATTGCATGTCTGTTCTTTCCACAAACCACACATGGATCCACCTAGTGTGATTGCATGTCTGTTCTTTTCACAAACCACACATGGATCCACCATTGTCATTGCAAGTGTGTTCTTCTCATGAACCACAACCAGTGTCATTGCATGCCTGTTCTTCTCACAAACCGCATAAGGATCCACCAGTGTTATTCGATGTCTGTTCTTCTCATGAACCACACATGGATCCAACCAGTGTCATTGCATGTCCGTTCTTTTCATGAACCACAGCTAGAGTCATTGCATGTCTATTCTTTCCATAAACCACACATGGATCCACCTAGTGTGATTGCATGTATGTTCTTTTCATGAACCACACCTAGATCCACCAGTGTCATTGCATGTGTGTTCTTCACATGAACCACACCCAATGTCATTCATGTCTGTTCCTCTAAACAAACCACATAAGGATCCACCAGTGTCACTGCATGTCTGTTCTTCTCATGAACCACACATGGATCCACCAGTGTCATTGCATGTGTATTCTTTTCATGAACCACATCTAGAGTCATTGCATGTATGTGCTTTCTACAAACCACATATGGATCCACTAGAGTGATTGCATGTGTGTTCTTTTCATGAACCACACCCAGTGTCATTGCATGTCTGTTCCTCTAAACAGACCACACATGGATCCACCTAGTGTGATTGCATGTCTGTTCTTTTCACAAACCACACATGGATCCACCAGTGTCATTGCATGTGTGTTCTTTTCATGAACCACAGCTAGAGTCATTGTATGTGTGTTCTTCTAAACAAACCACATGAGGATCCACCAGTGTCATTGCATGTGTGTTCTTCTCATGAACCACACATGGGTCCACCAGTGTCGTTGCATGTGTGTTCTTTTCATGAACCATAGCCAGAGTCATTGCATGTCTATTATGTCCACAAACCACACATGGATCCACCTAGTGTGATTGCATGTGTGTTCTTTTCACAAACCACACATGGATCCACCAGTGTCATTGCATGTGTGTTCTTCTCATGAAACACAGCCAGTGTCATTGCATGTCTGTTCTTCTCACAAACCACATAAGGATCCACCAATGTCATTGGATGTGTGTTTTTCTCATTAACCACACATGGATCCACCTAGTGTCATTGCATGTCTGTTCTTTTCATGAACCATAGCTAGAGTCATTGCATGTCTGTGCTTTCCACAAACCACATAAGGATCCACCAGTGTCGTTGGATGTGTGTTCTTCTCAAGAACCACATATGGATCCACCAGTGTCATTGCATGTCTGTTCTTTTCCTGAACCACACATGGTGAAATTGCATGTCTGTTCCTCTAAACAAACAACATAAGGATCCACCAGTGTCATTGCATGTCTGTTCTTTTCATGAACCACACATGGATCCACCAGTGTCATTGCATTTGTGTTCTTTTCATGAACCACACCTAGAGTCATTGCATGTGTGTTCTTCTAAACAAACCACACATGGATCCACCTAGTGTGATTGCATGTCTGTTCTTTTCACAAACCACACATGGATCCACCAGTGTCATTGCATGTGTGTTCTTTTCATGAACCACATCTAGAGTCATTGCATGTATGATCTTTCCACAAACCACACATGGATCCACCTAGTGTGAATGCATGTCTGTTCTTTTCACAAACCACACATGGATCCACCAGTGTCATTGCACGTGTGTTCTTCTCATGAACCACAACCAGTGTCATTGCATGTCTGTTCTTCTCACAAACCACATAAGGATCCACCAGTGTTATTGGATGTCTGTTCTTCTCATGAACCACACATGGATCCACCCAGTGTCATTGCATGTCTGTTCTTTTCATGAACCACAACTAGAGTCATTGCATGTCTATTCTTTCCATAAACCACACATGGATCCACCTAGTGTGATTGCATGTATGTTCTTTTCATGAACCACACATGGATCCACCAGTGTCATTGCATGTGTGTTCTTCTCATGAACCACACCCAATGTCATTGCATGTCTGTTCCTCTAAACAAACCACATAAGGATCCAACAGTGTCATTGCATGTCTGTTCTTCTCATGAACCACACATGGATCCACCAGTGTCATTGCATGTGTATTCTTTTCATGAACTACATCTAGAGTCATTGCATGTATGTGCTTTCCACAAACCACATATGGATCCACCAGTGTCATTGCATGTTTGTTCTTTTCATGAACCACACCCAGTGTCATTGCATGTCTATTCCTCTAAACAGATCACACATGGATCCACCTAGTGTGATTGCATGTCTGTTCTTTTCACAAACCACACATGGATCCACCAGTGTCATTGCATGTTTGTTCTTTTCATGAACCACACCCAGTGTCATTGCATGTCTGTTCCTCTAAACAGACCACACATGGATCCACCTAGTGTGATTGCATGTCTGTTCTTTTCACAAACCACACATGGATCCACCAGTGTCATTGCATGTGTGTTCTTTTCATGAACCACAGCTAGAGTCATTGTATGTGTGTTCTTCTAAACAAACCACATAAGGATCCACCAGTGTCATTGCATGTGTGTTCTTATCATGAACCACACATGGGTCCACTAGTGCCATTGCATATGTGTTCTTTTCATGAACCACAGCCAGAGTCATTGCATGTCTATTCTGTCCACAAACCACACATGGATCCACCTAGTGTGATTGCATGTGTGTTCTTTTCACAAAACACACATGGATCCACCAGTGTCATTGCATGTGTGTTCTTCTCATGAAACACAGCCAGTGTCATTGCATGTCTGTTCTTCTCACAAACCACATAAGGATCCACCAGTGTCATTGGATGTGTGTTCTTCTCATTAACCACAAATGGATCCACCTAGTGTCATTGCATGTCTGTGCTTTCCACAAACCACATAAGGATCCACCAGTGTCACTGTATGTGTGTCCTTCTCAAGAACCACATATGGATCCACCAGTGTCATTGCATGTTTGTTCTTTTCATGAACCACACATGGTGAAATTGCATGTTTGTTCCTCTAAACAAACCACATAAGGATCCACCAGTGTCATTGCATGTATGTTCTTTTCATAAACCACGCATGGATCCACCAGTGTCATTGCATTTGTGTTATTTTCATGAACCACACCTAGAGTCATTGCATGTGTGTTCTTCTAAACAAAGCACACATGGATCCACCTGGTGTGATTGCATGTCTGTTCTTTTCACAAACCACACATGGATCCACCAGTGTCATTGCATGTGTGTTCTTTTCATGAACCACATCTAGAGTCATTGCATGTCTGTTCTTCCCACAAACCACACATGGATCCACCTAGTGTGATTGCATGTCTGTTCTTTTCACCAACCACACATTGATCCACCAGTGTCATTGCATGTGTGTTCTTCTCATGAACCACGGCCAGTGTCATTGCATGTCTGTTCTTCTCACAAAATAAACATGGATCCACCTAGTGTGATTACATGTCTGGTCTTTTCACAAACCACACATGGATCCACCAGTGTCATTGCATGTGTTTTCTTTTCATGAACCACAGCTAGAGTCATTGCATGTCTATTCTTTCCACAAACCACACACGGATCCACCTAGTGTGATTGAATGTCTGTTCTTTTCACAAACCACACATGGTTCCACCAGTGTCATTGCATGTGTGTTCTTCTCATGAACCACAGCCAGTGTCATTGCATGTCTGTTCTTCTCACAAACCACATAAGTATCCACCAGTTTCATTGGATGTGTGTTCTTCTCATGAACCACACATGGATCCACCCAGTGTCATTGCTTGTCTATTCTTTTCATGAACCACAGCTAGAGTCATTGCATCTCTGTGCTTTCCACAAACCACATATGGATCCACCAGTGTCATTGCATGTCTGTTCTTTTCATGAACCACACACAGTGGCATTGCATGTTTGTTCCTCTAAACAAACCACGCATGGATCCACCTAGAGTCATTGCATGTCAGTTCTTTTCACAAACCACACATGGATCCACCAGTGTCATTGCATGTGTGGTCTTTTCATGAACCACGGCTAGAGTCATTGCATGTATGTTCTTCTAAAAAAACCACATAAGGATCCATCAGTGTCATTGCATGTGTGTTCTTCTCATGAACCACACATGGATACACCAGTGTCAATGCATGCGTGTTATATTCATGAACCACAACTAGAGTCATTGCATGTGTGTTCTTCTAAAAAACCACATAAGGATCCACCAGTGTCATTGCATGTGTGTTCTTTTCATGAACCACAACTAGAGTCATTGAATGTGTGTTCTTCTAAACAAACCACATAAGGATCCACCAGTGTCATTGCATGTCTGTTCTTTTAAGTAACCACACCCAGTGTCATTGCATGTGTGTTCTTCTAAACAAACCACATAAGGATCCACCAGTGTCATTGCATGTCTGTTCTTTTAATGAACCACATAAGGATCCACTAGTGTCATTGGATGTGTGTTGTTCTCATGAACCACACATGGATCCACCGGTGTCATTGCATGTCTATTCTTTTCATGAACCACGGCTAGAGTCATTGCATGTCTGTTACTTCCACAAACCACATAAGGATCCACCAGTGTCATTGCATGTCTGTTCTTTTCATGAACCACACCCAGTGTCATTGCATGTGTGTTCTTCTAAACAAACCACATAAGGATCCACCAGTGTCATTGCATGTCTGTTCTTTTCATGAACCACATAAGGATCCACAAGTGTCATTGGATGTGTGTTCTTCTCATGAACCACACATGGATCCACGAGTGTCATTGCACGTATGTTCTTTTCATGAACCACAACTAGAGTCATTGCATGTCTGTTACTTCCATAAACCACATATGGATCCACCAGTGTCATTGCATGTCTGTTCTTTTCATGAACCACAGCTAGAGGCATTGCATGTCTGTGCTTTGCACAAACCACACATGGATCCACAAGTGTCATTGCATGTCTGTTCTTTTCATGGACCACATATGGATCCACCAGTGTCATTGCATGTCTGTTCTTTTCATGAACCGCACCTAGTGTCATTGCATGTTTGTTCCTCTAAACAAACCACATAAGGATCCACCAGTGTCGTTGCATGTCTGTTCTTTTCATGAACCACACATGGATCCAGCAGTGTCATTGCATGTGTGTTCTTTTCATGAACCACAGTTAGCGTCATTGCATGTGTGTTATTCTAAACAAACCATGGATGGATCCACCTAGTGTGATTTCACATTTGTTCCTTCCACAAACCACAAATGGATCCACCAGTGTCATTGCATGCGTGTTCTTTTCATGAACCACAACTAGAGTCATTGCATGTATGTACTTTCCACAAATCACACATGGATCCACCTAGTGTGATTGCATGTCTGTTCTTTTCACAAACCACACATGGATCCACCAGTGTCATTGCATGTGTGTTCTTCTCATGAACCACAGCCAGTGTCATTGCATGTCTGTTCTTCTGACAAACCACATAAGGATCCACCAGTGTCATTGGATGTGTATTCTTCTCATGAACCAAACATGGATCCACCCAGTGTCATTACATGTATGTTATTTTCATGAACCACAGCTAGAGTCATTGCATGTCTGTGCTTTCCACAAACCACATATGGATCCACCATTGTCATTGCATGTCTGTTCTTTTCATGAACCACACCCAGTGTCATTCGATGTCTCTTCCTCTAAACAAACCACGCATGGATCCACCTAGTGAGTCTGTTCTTTTCACAAACCACACATGGATCCACAAGTGTCATTGCATGTGTGTTCTTTTCATGAACCACAACTAGAATCATTGCATGTGTGTTCTTGTACACAAACCACATAAGGATCCACTAGTGTCATTGCATGTGTGTTGTTCTCATGAACCACACCCAGTGTCATTGGATGTGTGTTCTTCTCATGAACCACACATGGATCCACCAGTGTCATTGTATGTGTGTTCCTCTCATGAACCACACATGGATCCACCAAGTGTGATTACATGTCTGTTTTTCTCACAAACCACACATGGATCCACCAGTGTCATTGCAGGTCTGTTCTTTTCATGAACCACACCCCGTTTCATTGCATGTATGTTCCTCTCATAAACCACACATGGATCCACCAGTGTCATTGCATGTGTGTTCTTCTCATGAACCACAGCCAGTGTCATAGTATGTGTGTTCCTTTCACAAACTACACATGGATCCACCAATGTGATTGGATGTGTGTTCCTCTCATGAACTACATCTAGAGTCATTGCTTGTTTGTTCTTCTCACAAACCACATAAGGATACACCAGTGTCATTGCATGTGTGTTCTTCTCATGAACCACAACTAGAGTCATTGCATGTCTGTTCTTCTCACAAACCACATAAGGATACACCAGCATCATTGCATGTGTGTTCTTCTCATGAACCAGAACTAGAGTCATTTCATGTCTGTTCTTCTCACAAACCACATAAGGATCCACCGGTGTCATTGGATGTGTGTTCTTCTAATGAACCACACATGGATCCACCAGTGCCATTGCATGTCTGCTCTTTTCATTAACCATAGTTAGAGTCATTGCATGTCTATTCTTTTCACAAACCACATAGCACCAGTGTCATTGCATGTGTGTTCTTCTCATGAACCACACATGGATCCACCCAGTGTGATTGCATGTCTGTTCTTTTCACAAACCACATATGGATCCACCAGTGTCATTGCATGTCTGCTCTGTTCACAAACCACATATGGATCTTAATTAACCTTAGGAGAGCCCTAACCTTAGCCCCCCAATGGGTGGCCGTTAGACCGAGTCTTCGAGAAGGCACTCCCTAACACAGTTGTTCTGCTTGACGATTGTTACATACCGTTTGATCGGGGCGCTTGGACTATTTGGATGGTCTTCGTGAGAGCGATCCGCGAGTAGGCTGTTCTGCGGCATGATTGGCCACGCTTGCTCTGGACAAACTAGCAACATCGGGCGCTCCCATGTTGCGAGTGTCACGACTCACGAGTTCAGTGGGCCATATCCCAGTGTCACGGCCCCATTACTTGTCTTCCTCCCCGTACTTCTCTTCCTTCCCCTCGAAGCCACTTTCCCCACTTCACTCCCATCCTGCCGTAGCCGCAAGCCAACGGTGCCTCCATCCCAATACCCTCTCCGGCAGCCAACCCCCTCCCCTCTCGCCATGGGTTCAAGGGCAGACAGTGAGGAAACGCGTCGTGACGACAGGGATAGTGATTTCGATGTGAGTCGTCTCATCTCTATCTCTATCATCTGTGGCCAGTTATCTATTTTTTGAGCTAGATCTAATCTGTTTACTCATGCGCGTATGATGTGTTAGGCCAACCAGACGATGTATGACTCCGACTATCACGGTTTAGCGGATGCAGATAGTCGTCTGCTATGTAAATATGGATATGTGTCCACTAAATTTGTAGCATTCGAAGGACGAAACGCAGGCCAGAGGTTTCTACGGTGTCAAGGACATTGTGCAATGATGCAAGGAGGAAGTTGCGGTGTTGTCAAATGGGTAGATCCAGAGTGGCCCAAATCGATGCAGAAAAGGCTGGACAAACTATTGGAAATGACTGTTGAGTTGAAAGAATCTGTATTCAGCTCACTTCTTGACAGTGTTGAGATGAAGCTATGGGAACCAGTTGACACGACCAAGCATAAGCGAGATCTCAGGTGGGTGCAAGACAAGGTTAGCAAAGTCGAGAAGGAGAGGGACGCGGTGTTGGCCCTGAAGGCTAAAGTAGAGCAAGAACTGACTCAAGCAAGGAATGATCTTCACCAGGCCAAAGTCCTGCAGTTCACAACTACGAGTATTGACAAGTGCATGAGGAAAAATGCAGAGAAACAATTGAAGTTGTGCAAGGAAGATGCTAAAAGGAAGGATCAGACGATTTGATCCTTGCTCTTGCAGGAAGATGCGCATCGAGCTAAGATTAGGAAGATCAAGGAGATGTGTGATTACTAGTTCTATTTAGCTTAAGCTCCGTTCTTTTTTAAGTTGTAATAGTTGTACTTGTTGACCTAGCGGTCTGAACTATTGGCCCTGGAGTCCTGGGATGAAAAAATTGGTCACCCGTTAATCTGTCTTAACCCTGCATTACTTCCTTTTGTCTGACCAATGCCCCTTGGATATTCCGCTCGTCACTTCGTTGTCCTCGTGTACTAATAGGAGGCGCCACAGCGTGTCGCTTCGTCGTCCATTCCCTCATCCTCTCCAATCTCCACCGCAAAGTCGCTTCGTCGTCCATCCCCTCGCTCCCTCTCCAATCTCCACCGTACCGCCATGGAGATGCCCGCGCTGAACTTCTACGAGGCGCTGATGTTCGCGCACTTCGACATCCTCGCGCCGCCGGCCGCGATGGTGCCCCACGGATGGCGCATCAGCTATGAGGGGGTGCCGGTGGCTCCGCTCCCTGGCCGAGCCAAGATGGAGAGCAAAATCACGGCGCGCCACCGCCAGGTGCCCGCGTGGAAGAGGGCGTGTCCCGGTACACGGCGGCCAGCCCATACTGGCCGGCGCTGTTCAAGAAGGAGTGGAAGGCCAAGATTGGCAACCGCATCGTTGATGGGCGCATGGTTCATCGGGATATCCACAACCGAGAAGGGCGGGAGAGGTTCTGTTCCGTCCCTGGACGGACCAAGTACACTATCATTGCCGCCGCTCGCCGCGAAGATGTGCTCCGACTCGCAAACAATGCGGAAATCGTGGAGGTTCCGTCCGACGACGACGAGGAAGCCGGCGGCTCGGAGGACAGTGGCAGTGGAAGTGAAATTGTTGACTAGTGGTTGAATTAATGTAGGATGTGAAATCGCACCTTTGTTTAGAAGAATTTGTGGTTGAATTAATAAAATGCCTCGATTTAGATCTCTGTCTCTATTAATTTGTGGAAGAATTTGTGATTTAGATCAATTTCTGTCTCGATTTAGATCTCTATCCCAGATTGGGAACGTGACCGTGGACCAAAGACCCATTTTCTACTAGTGTATTCTGACATTGGTGGTTTGTTTAAACATAATCTATGTAGATTGTGCCGCATGCAAATGGCACAACCACAATTTATAAAGTGGAAGCACATACACCCGGTTACTGGAGATCCGGGAGCTTCGCCAGATGCAAGGGATGCAGGAGCAGAGAGGCGGTGAGATAGACGGGCTCAAGATTAGGCTAGAAAGTGGTACCGATTTCCTCCTCATCTGGGTATTATCGGTTGCCATTGCTGTTTATGTTGCTACATCGTTGTGTAGCATCTGAAATAAGTTGCTGCTTCGTGCAGTGTGGCAGCTTAAATAATTTATTTCTATTCCACTTACATTCCATCAAATTTGGAGACCTCCTGCTCCTCAGCAATCATGGAACCGTTGCTGCATGTTTTCAGATAGTAGTGGCACAATCACAGTTTCGGATTCAACTACTAACTCGGGCGTTTCAAAACCCTAAGTCGCTATACATTTTACTCAGAGAATGTGGGTTGATTGTTTCGCCCAGCAAAGTACCACACACAAAGCTCCAGAATTTAACCGAATTACATATATAGGTTCAAGTTCAACACATTACTATGCATCTTCATTGCCAGCAGCCTTCTTCTGCAGCCTGGGTACCAAGCATTCACGTCCACTGGCTTCTTCATTTCCTGCCTTCTTCCTCTTCCTCAGCGCCAATTTTCTTAGCTTCACGTACTCTGCATCGCCGAGACAATGGGCACCAGAATCGTGCCCAGCATCATCTTTCCACTCGTTTTTAATTTCTTCGGGCAGCAAAATGACTGACCCGGCAGTCATGTTTCTAACCTTGTGGCGCTTCCTGTCAAAGAAACAAGACTATTGCATAACTGCCCAATATCTACAGAGTAAATAAAACAAAAATTATAATTTAGCACAAACATGCGAACCCCAAGAGTCCTTTGCTTACCAGGAGCTAACTGGGTTCGAGCAACCACCCTGTCTAAGAATAGAAGGGTGACTCCCAGTTGCAGCAGCTT
Organism: Avena sativa; assembly: GCA_916181665.1. Classification (NCBI taxonomy): domain Eukaryota; kingdom Viridiplantae; phylum Streptophyta; class Magnoliopsida; order Poales; family Poaceae; genus Avena; species Avena sativa. The sequence goes on along the minus strand of OV702289.1, from coordinate 283,755,377 downwards.
CCATATCCAGTACATCACAATTCAGCTCAAACATGCAAGCCGAAGCATACCTTTTCATCAACCCAATTAGCTGACTGTCACACGTTAGAGGAACCATGATGCCACGTTCATCCATGAAGCTGAACTTTGTAGTCTGCTTCGGCCATAATTCATCATGATTACACAGAGCAGCAACCATACCAGATATAGTGCAGATCTGCGTAGGCGCTTCTTCCATTGTGATACAATGGTGTCCATACCACTTGCCCTTAGAGTTGTACCTAAAGAGGACTACCGTAACCAGGTAAGGGAGGTCCACGGAGATCCCACTTGATAGAATACTATGGACAAAATATGTTTGTCAGCGTTGGGCTAACAAACAATTTGAGGTTCAGTAGCCAGCTAGCAGTTATAATTAGTGAAAATAACAAAGAGAAGGGTACCTCACCCGCTTGTAGCCAGAACTTCTTCTTCCTTGGTAGTAGGATCTGCCATCCTCTGAGCTGCTCGGCTCGTCGGTGGCGGAGGCGGGCTAGAGCCTCGCAACGGCAGCTACGGCATGCGCCATTGGAGCTCGGGATCAGCGACTGGGCGCAACAACTGGGCACAACAACTTGGCCCCGGAAGTCAAATGTCCGAAGGGATCGTCCTGCCTGGAGGGTGGATTCTGACGCTGCCGGTGCTAGGGGAAAGGTGGGAATGGATTTGTGAAATTGGTCAACACATCCAATCCACTTAGCTACTCGATTTGCCTAAGAGGTTGCCGTGTTGGCGCTCGCGTCACGGACAGATGACCGACATGAGGGTTCTGGCCGTCTACTTCACGGGGCAGTTTAACGGAATGTTTGAATTTGGCAGGGGTGAGATGAGTTTGCCTCGAAATGGCCCCTCTCAGTATTTGGCGGCCCAACATTTCGAAACACGGCAATTTCAGGAAACTTAGGTACAACCATGCGCTGGCCTGTGAACGCTGGCCTGCTAATCTCAATCTCATGCCATAGAATGACATCTAGTATAGGCCAAGTTTTATACTCTTTATGCTATCTATACTACTTTCTAAAATCTCACAAAGCATTACTAAAAGTAAAGAAACTTTGGTAAATCAAAAAGTAAAGCTTGCAAGTAAAACTTGGGATGGGTATAAATCAAAATGTATAACCAAGCATGGATAATGCCTCTTTCTTAGGTTATCTTGTATAATCGTAGCTTGCTAAGTAATGATGGCTTGCATAGTTAAGAAACTTGCAAGTGTTAGCTTGCCTTGATTGGTGCAGTGATTGAAGTTCTCTTCGTCTTCTACGGGCTAGGACTCCTCCTTCTCGTAGACTTGGTCGGTACTATCGTCTATAAATAAAATACAGGATACACAATCACCAAACAATACTTAACTAGTCTATTTAGCACACTAAGGCACACACTTGATGGTCTAGCATCATCACACTAATCACAAGATTTAAAGAACTAGTTTCATTTATTTTATTTGAGAATAGTAATTTCTACTCATTGAAATTAATTAAGATTTAATATTCTCCAATTAAAATATGGGATCATGTGGACACATGTCATCACCACATATTCTAATACATGGGAATGTGATTTAAATGGTTGGTCACATTTTATAAAGTTTAGGATTATTATTTAAATGATTTAAAGTGACTAGAAATGCCTATATAGCATTATTTTGGTACTAGTCCAAAGTCACTGCATGCAATCCTAGATATTTTTACATACTCAGATAGATATTATCAAGTGTGATTTTTGAGAGTTGGAATCAACTCAAAAGCTATCATGGTTGGTTTTTCAAAAATGTTTGAAGCTGCAAAAGTCTCGTTTTGTTATTTTTGCTATATGTGATCTTTAACTCCATTTGATTTAAATACAATGGGCTTGGATATATATTTTAATTATCTTTCTAACAAAAATTGAAACATGCCATTTGGTTAGGTGAATCTCTCTGAGTTGATTTTTAAACAAGTGGACAGAATCTAGTTTAAACCTAAATAGAAAAATCTCCATTTGAATCTGTGGGCTAGCGCGGGAAATGTAACATCCCAATTTCAGCCACCCTGATTAGTTGTCTAGAAGGCAAAAATCAGGGGGAACAAAAACTTTTTCTTGTCCTTTGGTGCAGTGTTTGCTTGTTGTTAGTTTGTGCTTATGCATATGAATGTGTATTGGATGATATACTCCTCACCTTAACACCAGTTGACAAAAGCTACTTTCCAAAACAGTCTTGGCTTAATTCCCATATTCTCAAATGTTCTGGCATTCCAAAACCTGAGCCAAGATGCTTATCTAACAAAAACTATTTTAGTAGCTTCTATTGACAAAACTATGGAGAGATATATAATTGAATCTCCTTATGTTTTCAAGACAGAACCTTCAACTATTCTTATCTCTAGTTTTCCCAAAAACTCTTTTTAAAGATTTGAATTCTACTCTTGGTAGAGATACCAAGGACCTTACCTTGTTCCAACTCCAACCTATTTCAAAAATACCCATCCTTACCTCAAGCTAAGCTTGGTGGTAACCCCAGTAGTAGTTGATTTGTTTGTAAGATGAGTTGCCTTGATCCGCTGTCTGATGAGTTGTATTGATATGCTGCTTGACTTGTTTGCTTAGGAAGTAGTATGAGCCACTCTAGGAGCTCATCACTAGGACATAGATGTTTCCCAATCATCAACTCCTAAGCAATAAAGCAAACCTTGTTATGATCCCTAGGTATTAAGTGATCATCTAAAACCCTCAACCAGATCTTTTTTGAGGATTTCCATTCGAGATGTCTCCAAGTTCATGAAGACCAATATCAAGCAAGGATCTTTTCTACTCACTCTACACTTCAATATCACCCACTTTTTAAAGATCGGATACCTTGCAACTCCTCCAAGAACATTCCCTCTCCTACTCTAGTCAAATTCCTCAAAACTGCCAAATTTGGCTAAGTCTGGAAACAGTTCCAGCATCACCTTTTTGGATGCCTCCCTTTTCTCAAACCCTGTGCATTTTTGGAAATGCACCTGAACCATCTTGTTAAACATCCTAAGGACTACCAAGGCCCACATTTTCCCTTGGTTAAATCCTCCTCCAACCCACTTGTCCATGATGGTTTTGTAGACAAGAAAATAACATTTACTGCAAAACTAGTCATCATGCCTACTTTGCTAGAAGCTCACACCCTCATCTAACCTCCTATGGACCAACTATCTGCATGGTTGTTATCTTCTCAGTGAGTTCTATAAAAACCTACTTCACTTTCCCCAAGTGGATCTCTGTGATGCTTAAGCCCACATGGTTTATACTGCATCATGACCCATATTTCTTGGCAGCCTTCTTTTCAACAAAGTTTGCCATTACTTCTAGATCACCTCAAATACAATTAATTCAAACTATTTCTTCCATGGTCATCTGTATGACCTGGTTTACCTATCCATCTATCCCTTGCACCAAGGTGAGCTCTCAGCTCCAAGATGCAAGCATGTTTTGGTGGTATAAAAATAACACCACCCTAGATCCTCAACTCATTGTTTTCCATCCTTTTCTAGATGGAATTTCATTCCACAAGGTTGAAAATGCTTGCTACACCTTGTCTATCCCATCTACCTTGATCACCAATATTTATCAATAATTATCCATAATTATTGTGGCCCCAAAACTATTTAATTCCTTAAATAGTCAAAATCTCCAAAACTCCCTCCATAAAGGAAAGTTTGGTTTTTACCAAACCACTTCCCCAAATTTTGACTCATGTGAGTCCCAAAAGTCATATCCTATCTTCCCATCTCAAAAACAAATATTTTTGAGAAGCTTTATTATTTCTTTTTGCCCATTTTCTTAAATGGCTGAATTGGAATAATAATTGTTTTAAATACTTTTAATCTCCAATAAATCTTGGGAAAATTCCCCTAGGTGTGTATTCACATTTGGGACCCTTCCACACCAAAATCCAACCTTGTCCAATGGAAATTTATCAAATGATCTTCTAAAAATCATCTCTATCCTTTTTGAGTAATTGGATTTAAGTGGACTTAAACTCCACATAAAATTCCCAAATAAATCCTAGGAATGTATCTTTACCTCCTATACTCACAAGTACCATTTTCTCCTCTGGTCCAATGTGAAATTTTGGACTTCATTCAAAACCATCTACTAGATCAATAATTGTCAATTAAGCAAATCACCACTCTAAGCACTTCCATTCTCCATCAATTCTTGATCAATGCTTATCCTCAGCATCAGACACACCCTTGGTAGACCACCATTGCAAGATCCACCCCAAACAAATCCCCATTTGCCCTTACCGTATTAGGAAGAAGGAGATATAACCCCATTTCTTACAAGGATCAATCTAATTAAATTACCACTAATGCCACAGCTTCCCCCTCTGACCCAGCTCGACTAAATTCCCATCCTACCCCTCTCCACCTCCCCTGGAACAATCTCTGGCCAGCATTGCTCTCCCCCATGCCCACATTGGTAATTTACCACATCCACTCCCTCCCCTTGGTATAAAGCCAACAGCCCTTCCCTCGGCTCTCCCTACCCTCATTTGTCCCCTATCCACCCCACTTACCTCCCCCGAGCACCACACCCACTCCTCTGTTCTGTGTTGTCCGAAGGAAGGAGAAGAGGAGCTCTCGGCCTCCTCTCAAAAATCGAGCAAGGCACCTCCCCCTCTTCTCCATTCTCTCTGCATGTCATCCCATGTGATCTCCTTGCTCTCCTGCATCTAATGGTGCCTTCCTTTTTGCCTAGGACCATCTCCTCCGCCATCGCCGTTGAGCACCGACGAGATCCTCCTCAGCCGCCGTCGTGCGAGCTGCTTCCTGTGGGCCTCTGTCGTCGTGCCGCCCACCGATCTACTCGCCGTCTCTGACCGCGTCGTCCTGCACCATCCCCAACCCTCCTCAAGCCCTCAAGTGAGCTCCCCGCTCCGCGCCACCCTCTGCTAGGTTTTGTCTTGTCGCCGGCCAGCCCCGGGTGGACGATGACGCTGCGCCGTCGATCGTCACTTAAGCGGACGGCTGAGATCCGCCGATACCCCTTCGGCCCCCTCCTCTCGCTGATGGCCGAGCCCTACCTGGCAGGTTCGACTGCCGGCTCCCGCGCGCCCCGCTGAGCGCCGTGGGCCGTTATTCCCTCTATGCGGCCCAATACTCCCCAGATCCAGCCCAGTGCATCCCTTTTTCTTTTTCCTTTTAGCAGATCCATTTATTCTAGAAATGTTTCTGCTAGGTTTAAATCTAAATAAAATGGTAAATCATTTCCAAATGCCTAGATCTAATTTTCTGGTGGTTCTCTGATGTTTTCTCAAACATGCAGAGCCAACCCCATGGCCTAAATAATTTTCTCTAATTACTAGTAATTATTCTACTAGAATGTATCTGGTACACTAAATAATTTCTACAGAGAGTTCTGCATCTCCATTTGAGATAAATCAAAGACCTACTGGAAGGTATTTGAAATACCTCTTTTCCAGCATAGGTCTCATCCCAAGGTGAACAGTATACTGCCTTTAGAAAAATTAACAAAACTGACAACTTTCTGTCTTAGATAAATTCCCCAGGTCAAACCAAATAGGGTATTGACCTGATTCCAACTCCCAATACCCACCAGTACCCATATCTACAAAACCCCAGCAGGTCATAATTTATTGAGCTATGGATCAATTTTAGTGAATTAAATACTTCTGTGATGAGTATTTTCACTAATTAAATCACTCCAGGAGTTTGACAACTCCAAAAAGGGTGAATCCAATTGCTACAGAAAGGTATTTGAAATACCTATCCCCTGCCCTTGGAATCAACTCAATCGCTCCTGTAGAACTAATTTGGTGATAAAGAGACGGATCATACAGAACTGTCTTTAGGAATTTCCCGAGGGCATTCTGTTAATTCTTCTGACTTGATTCCAACTCTAGGTGGTTCAGTACAGCAAGTACTACCTAACCATCCAAGAAAATAATGTTTGGAGCTCCAGAACATTTCTTGTGAATTATTTCCTCAAACTAGAGTTTATTCCACTATAAAAAGCATAACTAATTCTAGAAAAGTGATAATCAAGTGAAATCACTTGTGATGGTTTTGTTTTGTCAAGACCTGTCAGAGGATATCACTTTTGCATATTGGTATCCTACTGACCACAGATCCCTAATCCAAGTTCCTTATATCTAGCCTTGACAACCATCTTCCAAGAGAAAAATACCCCAGTGGCAATCTTGTAAATTCCATCCTTTGAATCCCACTTCTCCAAAACCTCCCAAGTCCAGTAGTATCCCTTATGCTTGCTTGATGTATGATTTGATGTGGTATGCCTTGTATTGAGTGTGGTATTGTCTGCTTGCATGTATACCCGATGACGACGATAGTGTGAGTGTCTGACGACAAGAAGAAGGGAATTCTTATTATTATTATTTGGGTATTCTAGGTTATCTAAAGAAGAAGTCCAGGGACATTTATGCCATATTGCTGATCCTCGGGCAAGCCACCTTCTTGCTCATAAGCCTCGTCCTACTATTTTACTTATGCATGTTTTACTTATTGTTTTATGAAAACTGCATTGTTTTACTTTATGTTGACGTATATATTTATATGGTAGTGGTTTGGCTCCTCCGAACCAGTATACCCTTGTACTATTAAGTACAGCCCCCTTGGTGACACCTACCTGTCCCTAGTAGAATAGATGGTGCATATCCACCATACCCCTTTGGAGACCCCGATTTAGCCGAAACAAAAGCTAGAGGATGGGAAGACCCCGGAAATTTTTTTACCAAATGTTTTCTGATAAAACCTTGGTGAGGTAGGACCTCCCAAGAGATGTTGAGAAATAAAAAAGTTTTGTTTTATAAATGCTGGAGGAAAACCGGAGGAAAAAGGTTTATGAAAATGCACCTGGTTCTCTGCAGTTTTGCTAGAACAATTAACCATGTGCAACCACATTACTCTGGTATGGGACAGGGCTGGATTTGATGCTTGTCTATTCTTGTATGAGCTGCCTCGCAACAACTACAGGGGATCTGGGATCCCTGGAGGGTGGGCCTTCTCCGATATAGGTCCATCGACCTGGAGAAGGAATGAAGGGTCGGTAGGCCTCCACGCGTTACTATGAGCCCCTCATTGAAAGCGTGCACGTGGGACGTGCAATAAGCGCTCCTGTTGGTCCTCGCCCGACGTCCCGGTGTTGAGGGGATTAACACTCATAGGGTAGACACTTATGTTGGAGTGGGCATCTGGAGAGTCTTGATCGGTTACTCGACCCACGATCGGTGAAGATCAGGGTAGTGTACCCGGATGGTGTTGGTAAAGTGTACAACCTCTATAGAGTGTAAATCTATTCGAATAGCCGCGTCCGCGGTCATGGACGGTTGGGAAGGTTGCTATAGAGCGGTGCTGGTTTTGTTTTCAAAAAGGATTTCGGAAAAGAAATGATTTTGAAATGTTTTGACCATGGGATGGTCAGAGAGGTATGGAAGAAGTTTGGGTCGTGGGACGACCTGAAAACGGGAACAAATGGGTGACCCAGTCCTGAGGTTTTCCAAAACTTTTCAAAATGGTTTCCAAAACTGTTTACAAAGGTTTTCAACAAAGATATGTAGATGTTATATCTACAAGAGAACTATTTAGAGAAGAACCCCTCTTGGAGCCCTCCTAATACCATAGCCATATTGCATAGCCCCTTGTTATTACTATTTCCTTAAGGTGGTTTGCGAGTACATTCAATGTACTCACTTGCATTGTCCCTGGCTATTAACTTGGCCAGATCTCAAGAAGAAGATGAGGATGGCGACTATGCGAGCTAGGACGTCCTCCCAGTCAGTTGCCTGTGGGTTAAGGCATGGCTCGGGCTCTGCGCTTGATGAAGTCCGCTGCTGATTATTGATGTAGCCATAACGGCATTTATGTAAGTATTGTAATTCGGTATATTCTTGGATGTTGTAATGATACTTGTCGGTTATGTGCCACGACTAATTGATCATGGGATCGTGGTTGTATGCATAACAGGGATTCTCGGAGGATTAATCCGGGGGCCCCATAGGAAAACTAACGGGCGGGCCTAGTGGCGCTCCGCAGCGCAGAGGGCAACTGACAAGGGGGTCCGCATGTCAGCGACTAATTCTAACCGAAGCGGTACAGGGCAATCTCAGCCGTGCGATTAGAACAGGAATCTATGGCTGAGGATCATCGTCTTCGGTGAAAAGCTCCGATAAGAACAAACCCTAACGCGGCACGGTGGGGATACGTGGGGGCTTACCAGGGCTTCAGCTAGACATAGTGATGGGGGCGATCGAGCTGGTGGACGTTGGCGGTTCTAGGCGTGGTCGCGGAGGCTCTTGGGGCAGTCGCAATCAACGGCGCCTCTTCTCCTCTGCTACAGCAAGCTCCGAAAAAATTCCGGCGAACTGCAGCTCGAGTGGCTCCGGGGAAAGCTCGGGGGTGGTCAATGGTGAGAGGGTAGTGAGATGGTGTGAGGATTGAGGCTAGGGGAGGCCTCCTTTTATAGGCTCGATGACGGGGCATAGCGGCATGGTCAAGCGACGGTGGCGTCATGGCTACGGGGTGCTAGCGGCATGGCTAGAGGTAGGGGACAGTGCGCGGTCTCCTGGCGGTCCTCTACGGCTTAAAGGCGCGACTAGGGGTGGTGGCATTTGGTCGGGCACGGCTGGTGCTCTGCGCGGTAGAAGCGGCGTCCCACGCGGTGCACGGTGGCTGTGGGTCAGGCGGCGGCGCACGGGCATGTCTGGGCGCTTCTTGGGTTCTTGGCAAGGCGGTGCGCGTGCGCTATGGTCAAGGCGCGGTCTGTGGTGGCTTGTCGGGCGTGGCGCTCTGGCGCGTGCTCGGCATGGCGCAGACGCGTGGGGCGCGGTCGTTCTGCGGTGGTCTAGGGCGTGGCATCGCTTGGGAAAGGGACAGCGAGGGGCGGTAGGGTGCGGCGATCCTCCTAGGTACGGCAGGAGAGAGCGGGGTGGTCTGCTGGGAGCGGTCCATGCTCGACCGGCGGGCATGGTGCTCGGGTGGCGCGGCACTGCTGCAAGCGGCTAAGGGGTAGCTCGTTTATGGCCAGGTTGTGACTAGAGGGGACAAGGGGAGTGGATTGAGGACTTAGTGGTGCTTGATCACTGCTCTAGAACAGTAATAGTTAGGCTAGATAAATTTTGCATGCCAAGTGCTTGATCAAATGGCCGCAAGAAATTTATATTTGAATTTTGGAAAGATTTTTGGTGTGTGATCTGCACTTATGCTTGAGAGTCTCTGGTTGCTTGGGATTGTCAAGTGGAGTTGGTTTGGTGGGTTTTTGCCAAAAAATGGGATCTTCTCATATGCATTGGATTCCATTTTCAAATGCCATTTAAAATTAGTAGCTGATACGTTGCAAACGTATCAATAATTTTTGATGTTCCATGCTTGCTTTTATCTACTTTCTTATGTTTTGTCCACATTTTGGAGTACTTTTCATATGATTTCTTGGACTAACCTATTAACAAGAGTCATAGTGCCAGCTGCATGTTTTCTGCTGTTTTTGGTTCTAGGAAAGTCAGAAACTGAATATTCTCGGGATTGGACGGGACAAAAGCCAAAGTCAGTTTTTCACCAAGGGACACCAGGAGCCAGAATACGAGACGGAGAGGGGTTGGGGCCCGGCCACACCACCTAGCCACGCGACGCCAGGCCTGGCCGCGCCAGGGAGTGGTCTGGCCACCCCAGGCACCCCCTCGGCCTCCCTCTTCGCCTATAAGTTGCTTCCTAACCTAAAAACCTAGGGAGGGTCGACGTTTTTCCAGAAAGACTTCCGCTCCGCCGCCACCACCAGATTCCGTGATTCGGAACCACGAACTCCGTTCTGGCACCCTGCCGGGACGAGAAATTGGAGGAGATCATCGCCATCACCATCGCTTCTCCATGGACCATCCATGTTTCCCCCATCTATGAGTGAGTAATCCCCCGCTGTAGGCTATGGGGATGGTAGGGATTGGATGAGATCGTTCATGTAATGGCATCGGATTGTTAGGGCTTGGTGCCTAGTATCCACTATTAGTTCTTTTTGACTTTGTTGCAACTTGTTATGCTTAATGCTTGTCACTAGGGCCCGAGTGCCATGATTTCAGATCTAAACATGTTATTGATTCATTATGATAGTATTGTTTATGGTGTTATCTGCAAGTTGTATACACACGTTGTTGTCCGGAACCAAAGGTCCCGAAGTAAAAGAAAACGGGATATCCGGCGGGAATGACTTTGATGTGAGGATCACATGTGTTCACGGGGTGTTAATGCTTTTCTCCGGTGCTCTATTAAAAGGAGAACCTTAATTGTCAGTAGTTCCTTTGAGGCCCCGCTGCAAACGTGCTGGTAGGACAAAAGATGTTGTGCAAGTTCTCATTGCGAGCACGTATGACTATATATGGAACACATGCCTATGATTATTTAGTACTTGGATGCTTTATCTTAATTATCTGCAAATGCCCTATGTTCTGATTACTATATGAATTGTCTTGTCCATGCAACGCCCGTCCATCCATCCCTATGCCTAACGCTCTTTAATCATACTGTTTACTACAATTGCTACTACCGTCTTTACCTTTACTACTGCTATTATTTTACTATTGCTACTACAAAACTATTGCTACTGATAAACTGCTGTGAGCAAGATTGTTTTGGTAACCGGACTTTCCCGGTGAAACTGGCACGTTCAATTTCGAAATTTCAAAAGTCAAAACAACCTGATCCTGCACCAACGGATTTTTTGGATAGATTTGCTCCAACGTTAGCTGCCATGTGTGATTTACGTCAAGCGAAGTATTCTGATAGGAAATCATGCATGTAGTGGGCCTCTTTTTTTTGCCAGATATCTTCGATTTGCAAACAGAATGCCCTCTCTGTCTTGGTCCGGGCCGGTTCTGCCATCATAATGGACCCAAATGTGTTATTGGGTTGCGCTGCAGATTTTGTCAGATACATGGACACATCTAGAAAAAATGCCCAGTTTGGCTCTCTTCTATTTCCGTGGAGGATCATCGGAATTTTAGTTTTAATTCCGTTACAGACGCAGCCTGTTCTGTTCAGTTTGAGCATCGTGCTTTAAGGCCATTATCAATGAATTTTTGTTCAAGGTGTCTGAATGTGGGCCATTCGGGACTCAAGTGCTCCAATAGGATCTAATGTTTCAAGTGTGGTAAAGAGGGTCATATTTCTGTCAAGTACAAATCGTTCTAGTCTGGAAACCGAAGCAACAACCTTAGCGCTTATCTCCTGTTTCTAGTAACAATATTGGCAATACCTTGGGTATTTTAAGGGGTGTTGAGCGTTCCTCCCCTCCTTTTCCTCCTTATCCACCTGACAGCACCATGGCCTATTTTCCAGTTAATCCCTTTTGCTTTGTTCCTGATGGCCTGACGTTGGATGATGGCCCTGCTGATCGCTTGGTTCGTGCTCACTTGGCGGTTCCTGCAGATGCCTCCCTTTTTCATTGTGATACTGCAATTGATGTGGCCAACTGGGAGGTACCTGACCTGATGAGGCCTGAGATGTTGGAGGACTTGGTGAGTTTGCTTAGATATGATCAGCATGTCGTCATTAGAAGTGCTCACAGTTCTCCTTTTGGCATTGGTCTGCTTCGCTTTGAAAATGTCATTGTTAGAGATGCAATAATAGATGGGCCTGGATATGAACTAGATGAAGATACACACATATCTTTTGTTCGTCATGGTGCTGCCTTAATTCTTAGAACTCATGTACTGGGTCAAGAGAGATGGGTGCTGTTTTTGGGGTTTCCCTTGGATTATCGCACCAAGAGTTTTATCACAACTGCATGTGCTGGCTTTGGTAGACTTATCCTATGGCATGAGCCCAATGGAAATTTGTCGAGAGTACTAGCTAGGGTCTAGTATGAAGCACTGGTGCCACGTAGTCTCGTTATTCGTCAGGTTGGAGGGCCTAATAATTCTTGGACTGTAACCACATATCTCCTACGGGGGTTTGGTGCTCATGCAGCTATTGGTTTGGCGCCACCATTGGAGGTGAATATGGAGGAGCCGCCACCGCCACCTAATGTTGATCCTCACCCGTTTCATGGTCATGTTCTGCCTGTCATCCATCAGTGGAATAATGTTCAGCAACCTGAAAACAATATTCAGCAGCAGTTCTTAAACCTCCACAATAATCTGCAACTTCCCCCAGAGGATCAGATTCTTGTGCCAGTTGGAGTTTTGCAGCAGTTGTTTCACATTCCTATTGAGCAAGGTGTTAACTGAAGATGGCATGGTTCCCGTTAATAATGTTGTTGATGACCTCTCTGATGTTGGATTCAATGCAATTGATGATGATGTTGTGACTAATGTGTCTCTGGTAGGTACTGGTGTGATGATTTTTCTGTCTGCTTCAGTGGTGGAATCACTGCAGAACCTGCTTCACTTTTAGTTTAGGACGTTGGGAGCACAAGGGTCAACTGATTTTTCGACTGTTACATCTGAGTTGTGAATTGGGTCTCAGTTTTGGATGGCGTGGAAGGCCAAGACAGGGTGTTGGACTTGTCTGATTGTCTGGTTGAGGTTGTCTCATGCAAGAGACGTCATAACAATTATGCTACGCCAAATAATGTTCAGCCGGTGCGCCGTAGTCCTCGAACTACTCGTTATCTGGTTTTTAAGGGGAAGAACATGTCTGATACTCAGAAAACAAAGTCCAAAGTGAAGCCACGTTTGGTGCCATCTGTGATTAATGTTAAGGTTGTGATATCTAACGATGCGATGCAGCGTCTCTGTGAGGAACCGATGCAGTCTTAGGCTGAGATCCGGCCTGAAACTCCAGTGGTTGTTATTCAGGATATTGGTGTTCGCCTGTGTGGCATTCGTGCAGAGGAGCTTAAGGCTGATCTGCTGCTTGCGTCTGTCCAGAAGGAGGCAGAGGGAGAGCCATCTGATGCTTAGATGGACGACTGGCTTTTTAATAAAGTGGCCATGTCTGCTCAGCATGCCTTTTCTATTAGATTTTATTTCCACACCATGTTGCTTTTATATGAGTTGAACCTTTGCTTTGTAAGCCCTGTGGGCATTATTTGTACTCCTTTATTTTCCTCTAGTCATGTCATCTAGGTGCTGGATTGTTTTATCATGGAACATTAGAGGGTTAAATAGTGAAGCTAAATGGTTAGCACTAAAAAACAAAAGAGAGGAATCGGGATGTGCAGTCATCTGCTTACAAGAAACTAAAAAGGAGGATTTTGATCACTCTTATATTCGGAAATTCTGTCCAAGACGTTTTGATAAATTTGAATTTGTTCCATCAATTGGAGCTTTGGGAGGGCTAATCATCATTTGGAACAGCTGAATTTTCCTGGGACAGTTGGTTCATAAGGAGAAGTTCGCCATTTCTGTTCAGTTTTCTTTAGTTCACTTGAACTGTTCTTGGACCCTAACAAATATTTATGGGCCATGTAGAAATCTTGAGAGGTAGACTTTTATTGATTGGTTTAAAAATTTGGATGTTCTTATTGACAGTCTATGGTTTTTTCTTGGGGATTTTAACTTCATCCGGTCACAGGATAATAGAAACAAGCCGGGTGGAAATGTTGTAGAAATGCAGCAGTTCAACGAGTTGATCAATGGTCAGTCTTTAATTGAAATCCCTTTGAAAGGTCACAGATTCACCTGGAGTAATATGAATGAGTCTGATCCTCTTCTTGAACAGTTGGACTGGTTCTTTTCAACAGTAGAATGGACTTCAGTTTTTCCCAACACAAGGGTAACACCTCTTTCAAAGCCAATATTAGACCATGTCCCTTGTGTGTTGTCTATTGAAACATCAATACCCAAGAGCAGAATATTCAGATTTGAAAATTTCTGGCCTTTACACCCAGGTTTTTTGGATGTGGTAAAGTCAAGTTGGGGGAAGCAGGTCAGAGCTTCTAACAGTGCTGCAGTGCTTTCTGTGAAAATGAAAAACCTAAGGAGAAGTCTGAGAGTATGGAGTAAATCCATCTCAAAGTTAAAGCTCATGATTGATAATTGTAATAAATTGCTGCTGGAATTGGACAATATTGAGGACAAGAGGCCTCTTTTTGTTCAGGAGAGGAATTTTAGAGGAATTTTGAAGAATCACATCAATAGATTGCTTGGTTATCAAAATAAATACTAGCAGAGAGATGCACTTACAGATGGGCTCAACTTGGAGATGAAAATACTAAATATTTCCATGCCCGGGCCACTGAGAGGTACAGGCATAACTCAATACCTACTATTACACTGGAGGATGGGAGACAAGTGGATAATCATGCAGAAAAGGCTACTTCCTTCCTAGCCTCCTTTAAAAACAGAATGGGTGTCTCTCATTCCTTAGACATGCTTTTTGATCAGGATGCTCTCTTCACAAGAGTGGATGGTCTTCAGGAGCTATCTGTCCATTTTACTTCGCAAGAGGTTGATAAAATAATTGCTATGATTCCTGCTGATAAGGCACCATGGCCAGATGGTTTCAGTGGGTTATTCTTAAAAGTTTGTTCGGACATTTTGAAGGAATATTTTTATAAGTTGTGCAGTGATTTTTGGGAAGGCAAGATCAACTTGCAATGTTTGAATACGTCATTTATCACACTTGTTCCCAAGGTAATGTCTCCTGAAACTGTAAATGATTATAGGCCCATTTCTTTATTGAACTGTGTGTTGAAAGTTTTGACAAAAATATTGGCTGAGAGATTTCAGAAGTGGATACTCAAATTGGTGCATAGAAATTAGTATGGATTATAAAGGGGAGGAATATTCAAGACTGTTTGGCTTGGTCATTTGAATACCTCCATCAATGCAAAGCTTCTTGTAGAGAAATTATAATTATAAAGCTTGACTTTGCCAAGGCATTTGACATCATTGAGCATTCATCCATTATTCAGATTCAGAGGCATATGGGATGTGATGATAGATGGATCTCTTGGATACAATTGATTTTTCAATTTGGTTCATCCTCTGTTCTACTCAATGGAGTTCCTGCCAAAGAGTTTCAGTGTAAAAGGGGAGTTAGACAGGGTGATCCCCTCTCTCCTCTCTTATTTGTGGCTGGTGCCGAATTGGTGCAGGTGGCTATTAACTCTGCATGCTCTGAGGGACTAATATCCTTACCAATTGGACAGCCTGCATCTGAAGATTTCCCTGTGGTAGAGTATGCTGATGACACTTTGATTATCCTTCCAGCTGAAATGGATCAACTTATGAACTTAAAAGCAATTCTTGATGCTTATGCTCTGTCCACTAGCTTGGAAATTAATTATCATAAGTTACAGCTCATACCTATTAACCTGAAACAAAATAAGGCAAATGATCTAGCTGCTGCACTTGGATGTCAAGTTGGTACTATGTTATTTACATATCTCGGACTACCACTAGGTACAACTTGACCAACAATGTCTGAACTTATGCCTCTTGTGGACAGAGTTGAGAGGTGACTCACTAGTACTGCTATGTGGCTCACTTATGGTGGAAGGGTCACTGTTATTAATGCAGCGCTTACTCCTCTGATTACTTATGGTCATTGTGTGCTAAAGATTCCCTTGCAACTCATTGAGTTTATTGATAGATCTAGACGCCACTTCTTTTGGCGAAAAACAGAGGACAGGGATGATCGTACTCCCTTGCAGCATGGGATATTGTGTGCATGCCAAAGAATAAAGGGGGTCTGGGAATTTTAAATTTAAAAATTCAGAATCAAGCTCTGTTACTTAAGTTTCTTCACAAATTTTATCATAAGCAGGATGTCCCTTGGGTCATGTTAGTCTGGCATGCATATTATATGGACGAAGCACCACATGCAATGGCCAAATGTGGCTCTTTTTGGTGGAGGGATGTCTGCAGTTTAACTGATGTTTTTAGAGGAATTTCTACCTGCAAGGTAAATATTGGTGACACTGTATTACTTTGGAAGGATCTTTGGCTTGGTGAGGTTATTCTTCAACACAGACTGCCAAGGCTATTCTCCTTCTCTCAAACTGAAGATATTACTGTAGCTGCATTCATGGAATCGGAGAATCCTTTGGATCATTTCACACTTCCTTTGTCGTTAGAGGCTGCTAATGAGTTTGACTCGATATCTGAATTTGTACATGAACTAGACAGAGATATGGCAGTACTTGATCAATGGAGATATTCTTGGGGTCAAAACTACTACTCAAGGGAATACTACAAGTTCTACATCAGAGAAGTTCAACCACTCCAAACTTTGCCCCTTATTTCGAAGACAAAATGTTTGATGAAACACAAGGTCTTTGCTTGGTTACTAGTATTGGATAGATTGAATACAAGGGACATGCTAGAACGCAGGAAGTGCCCCATTAAAAATGTTAACTGTGATATTTGCCAGCAGCACAGAGAGACGAGTGATCACTTATTTTTTCAATGAAAATTCAATGTCCTCTGCTGGGACTTGCTGGGTATCACGTAGGACATGAGCAAAGACCTAGGTCCAAGGCTGGAATTTGCAGAGCGACTGTGGAGTAGGCCTCTATTCCTAGAATGCATAATCCCGAGTGCTTGGAATATTTGGAAATAAAGAAAAAGGGCATATTTTAATGGTATTGTGCCAAATATTCAGAGCTGGCTTGCTCAATTCTCTTTAGATATTGATATTTTAAGTGCTAAGCTAAACTCTGATATTAAAGATCAGATTAATATGTCTGTAAGAGAGTTGAGGATCTAGCTTCTATCTTTTTGACCTCTGGGTTTAGGAAAATCCTAACCCTTTGTACATAATGTAACCTTATTGTTGTTATTTAATTTAAGAGCAATAGGAGGCTCTCCTGCTGTAATTCCTCAAAAAAAAGAATAAAAAAAGGTTTCCTCTCTCAGGAAAAATAAAGGAACTCCACCTCTTAGATAAAAAAAACTCCACCTATTAGAAAAAAAGGAACTCCACCTCTTGGACAATTCACTGTGACGAGAGTAGCTACTAAAGTCTATGTCTAGTACTAGCTGTAGGGCCCAACCGTAGCACGTTATTTACAAGAGTAATACTAGTACAGTACAATATCAGTCTTTGCAGGTGCCTCGAAGGAAACAAAATAAAGCTCTGCAGGTAATAAATGGCCATGGCAATTTCCAAGATAGACAATCTTTTGCTTGTTCATTTTGATCTGGGCGATAGCCGGAGGATAGAGGAGTACTAGCTGCTTCGTGTCTTGAGCCATTGAGCTGGAGTAGAAATTTGGATATCTAAAAACCTGAATTTTCCTGTCAAACCAATGCTCGTTGCATGCAGCTTGACCAAACAGACTTACTGCACTACTTTACTGCGTGTCCGAAAAATTAGGGAGTACAAGAAGTACTAGTATACTAATGTTACACACAGAGACTTTTTTAAACGGACACAAAGATTTACACATTCATAGTACTGTAGTAGTCACGTCTAGGTTGCCTTACAGAGAAACAATAGTACGATGAGCAACAAGATCTATTTATTTTTGTACTCCTATTTGCGTATACTAGTAGTACTACTACGTACTCAGAAACGACACGAACGTGTGTTCCACTAGTACGCCTCCGCACGTAGGGTAATCCAGTACAGAGTAGATCGCCACCGCAGGGTCGCGTGATTATTATGCATTGGTCCATACTCTAGTCGTGGGCACGTGCCATAGCAGTAATTTTTTTGTAAAAAATAGATTATTCATAAATAATTACTCACTCCATCCTAAAATAGTAGTTACTGACTTAGCTTTGTCTAGATACACAAGTATTTCGACGCATTTTAGTACTTAGATGCTCCCTCATTTCCAAATTAGAAAGCATCTAGATTTTGTCGAAGTCAATATTTATAAAGTTTGACCAACTATATGTACAAACATACTAACTTACATAATATCAAACGCATATATAATGAAAACATGGTTCGTGACAATTCTGTTAATAACATTGAGTTGATGTCGTAGATGTCCATATTATTTTCTAGATATTTAGGCTAAATTCCAAGACAGCCTATCCTGCACGCTGGACCCACGTCGATGAGTCGTGCACACCAGCGCTATTTCGACGGCAATCTTGGTTCAAGACTTAAATCAAGTCGAATTGACAAGTTTGGGCATAAAATTTTGTAATCACTGAGTTATATGACTAGAATCGAAGCACCGTAATAACGGTTAGTGTGTTTATCTCTGGTCCATGTCATAGAAGTGAACAATTACATAAAAGTCATACTAAGCCCCTAAATACTCCGTAATAACATTAGCAGCAAACTTAGTTTACATCCAAAATGCATCCTTCCTAGTACCAAAAGAGAACCTACATGGGACTACTACTAGTAAACTGGAGTAGTAAAATAGTACTACTAGTAGTACTATTTATCTGCTAATACACCATTACAGTCTTGATCATCAGCCGTAGTTTAAGATCATTTTTTCCTGTCGATGCAAATCCAGAAAGATACATGGATAGACTGTCCAACCTTCAGACGGTTGCTTTGAAAGTAAATTGTAGGTTGCTTTGAAAGTTTTATGAAAACTCTTCTAGAGGTACCTATTCAGGGGACAGTTAATATATCATAAACTACCAAGAATTTTGACGACACGTTCAACTTCATGCTAAGATTTTGCATCTTGATAGTTTAACAAAATTAGGTCAAACTTGAGCTACAAGTAAGCACGAAAGATCTCTCTTGAATTAAATGTTTGTCGATATTTGAATGACTTCCTAGCTAACTCTGCCCATTTGAATGACTTTATGTCGATTTGTCGAAATTTGGTCAAATTTGAAACTACAAGTAAATTGTAGGTTGCTTTGAAAGTTCTACGAAAAAGCTTTTGGGGACACCCATCGAGGGGTCACAATCAATATGTCAGGAACCACCGAGAGTTTTGACGATATTTCAACTTTTTGCTAAGATTTTGCATCCTGACTATTTAACGAAATTAGGTCAAACTTGAGCTACAAGCAAGTAAGCATGATAGATTTCTCTTGAATTAAATGTCTTTTCTTGGATAGATGGGTGCATCTTCTTGTAGTAAACAATGATGTTAGTGTGAGTTTCCAACTATCGGGAAAGAACATTCTCAATTTTTCGAGTAATATCGAGATTATTCTCTCCTCTAAAGGAAGTTCGAAGAATAAGGATCTAAATGCCACAAGCCAGGTTTTCACACATATATAGTGGACCAACATATTGTACTTATGATATCCCGTGTTTTATGAGTTCTCAAACTGTCTATAGCTCATCGCTCTACCCACTTGAATGACTTTATATGTCGATTAATCAAAATTAGGTCAAATTTGAACTATATACTACAAGTTTTGTAGGTTGCTCTGAAATTTATACGAAAAAGCTTTTGGAGGTACCCATCGGGGGGTCACAATCAATATATGAGAAACAGCCGAGAGTTTTGACAATTGGTTTTTATGCTAAGATTTTGCATCATGACACTATTTAACGAAATTGGGTCAAACTTGAGATACAAAGTAAGCACGATAGATTGTTCTTGAAATATATGACTTTTCAGAGGTAGATGGGTGTATTTTCCTGTAGTAAATAATGTCGTCGGTGTGATTTTCCAACTATCAGGAAAGAACATTCAATTCTCAATTTTTCGAGTGATGACGAGCGAGGTTGTTCTTTTCCGTAAAGAAATGTCCGAAGAATATTTGATCTGAATGCTAGAAGCCAAGTTTACCGACATATATAGTGGACCAGTATGTTGTACCAATGATTCCCATATTTTATGAGTTTTCAAACTTCCTAGTTAACTCTGCCCATTTGACCGAATTACTTTATGTCGATTTATCAAAATTAGGTCAAATTTGAAACTTCAAGTACATTATAGGTTGCTTTGGTAGTTTTACAAAAACACTTTTGGAGGTACCCATCGACGGGTCACAATTAATATATCATAAAACACCAAGAGTTTTGACGATAGGTTCAACTTCTTGCTAAGATTTTGCATCTTGACAATTTAAGGAAATTAGGTCAAACCTGAGCTACAAGTAATTAAGCGCGATAGATTGCTCTTGAAATTCAATGTATTTTCAGAGGTAAATCGGTGTATCTTGTTGTAGTAAACAATATCGTCAATGTGAGTTTCCAACTATCAGGAAAGAACATACAATTCTACATTTTCCAAGTGAAGACGAGCGAGGTTGTTCTTTTTCGTAAGAAGTTTGGGCAATATTGGATGTGAATGCCACACCAAGTTTATAGATATATATAGTGGACCAACATGTTGTGCCAACGGTTCCCATGTTTCATTTATGAGTTTTCAAACTTCCTAGCTAACTCTGCCCATTTGACCGAATGACTATATGTTGATTTATCAAAATTAGGTCAATTTTGAAACTACAAGTAAATTGTAGGTTGCTTTGAAAGTTTTAAGAAAAATATTTTAATTTGGAGGTACCCATCGAGGGGTCACAATTAATATATCCGAAAACAACAAGAGTTTTGACGATAGGTTCAACTTCTTGCTAAGATTTTGCATCTTGACAATTTAACGAAATTAGTTAGGTCAAACTTGAGCTACAAGTAAGCGTGATAGATAACTCTTGAATTAAATGTCATTTCAGAGGTAGATGGGTGCATTTTCTAGTAGTAAGCAGTGTCGTGGGTATAAGTATCCAACTATCAGGAAAGAACATTGAATTCTATGTTTTCCGAGTGAAGACGAACGAGGTTAGTTGTTCTTTTCCATAAAGAGATGTCCAAAGAATATTGGATGTGGATGCCACAAGCCAAGTTGACAGACATATATATATATATATATATAGTGGATCGACAACATGTTGAACTTGTGATTCCCATGTTTTATGGGTTTTGAAGCTTCCTATACATAACCCCGCATATTTAAATAACTTTATGTTGATATCTCGGAATTAGGTCAAATTTGAAACTATAAGTAAATTGTAGGTTTTGCTTTAATAGATTGACGAAAAAGCTTTCGGACGTACCCATCAAGGGTTCAAAATTAATATTCCAGAAACCAATGAGAGTTTCAACGATAGGTTCAACTTCTTTCTCAGACTTTGCATATTGGTAATTTAACGAAATTTGGTCAAACTTGAGCTAGCTACAAGTAAAGGCCATAGATTGCTCTTGAATTAAATGTCTTTTCATAGGTGCATCTTATTGTAGTAAACAGTGTCATCGGTGTGAGTTTTCAAATATCAAGAAAGAATATTCAATTCTACATTTTCCGAGTGAAGAATACGAGCGAGGTTGTTCTTTTTCCTAAAGAAAAGTCTGAAGAATATTGGATCTGAATGCCACAAGCCAAGTTTACATACATATATATTGAAACAACATGTTGTACCAACGATTCCCATGTTTTATGAGTTGTCAAAATTCCCAGCTAACTCTGCCCGTTAGAATGACTTTATGTCGATTTATCAAAATTAGGTCAAATTTAAAACTACAAGTACTAGTAAATTGCACGTGCCCTGTACGTGAGACTCAGATAATAGACCTCTGGCATATCATCACTGTATAAAATTATAATAGGCAAAGCGGAAAAAATATAATAGGTAAAATTTGAACTACTACAAGTAAATTGTGTAGGTTGCTTTGAAAGTTTTATGGAAAATCTCTTAGAGGTACCCATCGGAGGGGGAGCGCGGGGGGGGGGGGGGGCAATTAATATACTATAAGAAACCAAAAGAGAGTTCTGACGGTAGGTTCGTCTTCTTGCTAAGATTTTGCATCTTGACAGTTTAATGAAATTATGTCAAACTTGAGCTATAACTAAGTACGATAGATTGCTCTTGAATTTAATGAAATTATGTCAAACTTGAACTGCAAGTAATAAATTGTAGGTTGCTTTGAAATTTGTATGAAAAAGCTTTTGGATGTACCATCGAGTGGTTAATTAATATATCATAAACCATAGAGAGTTTTGACGAGTGGTTCGACTTCTAGCTAAGATTTTACATCATGAAAATTTTGAACACCTTTTTAAAACGATCACATGAAATAGGGAGAGGGAGGAAATGATATTTCTATTATGTATGGGCAACCCACAAGCTCTAGGTGCACCTTAGGCTTAAAGATAACTTTATTTTTTCCACTATGTATAAGGTGAATCTTAGCGGATGCCACATAGTAGGTCATTTTTTTTGAACGGGTAGTAGGCCATATTAAGGTGTGCTTTTTTACACAATGCGGGAGTAGTATATTTATTTGCTTAGACATATGGTCACCTCTGTCCACGCGCTGTACATGCTAAGAGAATAATACATTGGCAGGGGAAGAGGGCTGCATCGAAGAGAAGTTGAAGGCGGTTCCATGTTAGAGCAAAGTTATGATGGGCTTCTGACATGAGGTACTCCTGCAAGCTTACACTATACTACACTATGCTAGTAGTAGTAAATTTCAGGACATATGCACGCCAAACAAATTGTGTGTTTTCTCTCTCCTTCGCTGCCTCTAACCATCAACCCTTCCTCTCTCCTACCCTTTCCCCTCGCGCACCAGGCCGGCTGATCTCTCCCTCGTCCACAGCGTGGTGCTGCGCACGTGTGCCTTGGTACGGCGGCTCATTGTCTATGGTGTGTTCGGCAGCTGCGTTGGTGTGGAGTAGGGACGAGGAGTACATAGGAAGGAAACCAATTTGGTCCTTGGCGGCAAAATTAAAACTTTTCTAATTTTCGAAATTTTCACATGCTTCCCAAAAATCGGGAGGGAAGATTACTTCTTATCTTATCTTTATCTTGTCTTATCTCTTACAATACCATACCATACCACTTTATAGTGTACGAATAACTTCGAACATTGACCGTTGGTTCAAGACTAGCAAATCCAAACATTGCTAACCGTTGGATCTTCTTTTCCATTCTTAGCATCTATAAAGATTCTACTGATAGTCTTTACTACAATGAATGCTAGTATGCGCAAACCTCAAAACACACAATTCATTGCTCAGTTTCAGGGTCCTTGTGCTAAGTGCATGGACTTGGGTGCAATTTTCATTTTTATGAGGTCCTTGATGTAACTTGTACTTCCACCGACCGTGTTAACTCTCAAGCACCTCGCTCCTATGAGACCTACCATGGTTAAAATAAAATGTAACCGCCCCAATTATAAAACAAACTGGACCACCGTTTCTTATATGTAATACCCAAGTTTTTAGTACCAGGATTTTTCAATCTTCCTAGCTAACTTTGCACACTTCAGTGACTTCTTGTCGATTAACGAAATTAGGTCAAACTTGAGCTACAAGTAAGCGCGATAGATTGCTCTTGAATTAAATGTATTTTCAGAGGTAGATGGGTGCATCTTCTTGTAGTAAACAATGTCGTCAGTGTGAGTTTCCAACTATCAAGAAATAAAATTCTCAGTTTTCCGAGTGATGACGAGATGGTTCTTTTCCGTAAAGAAAGGTGAAAGCAGAATATGGATCTCAATGCCATAAGCCAAGCTTCTAGACATATTAAGTGGACCAACGTGTTTTACTTACGATTCCCATATGTTTTTTGAGTTTTCAAACTCCCTAGCTAATTAACTCCGCCCACTTGAATTACTACATGTCGATTTATCGAACTTAGGTCAAACTTGAACTATAACTAAATTGTAGGTTGCTCTGAAAGTTTTACAAAAAAGCTTTTGGAGGTACCATACCGATCGGGAGGGGTGTCACAATCAATATATGAGAAACAACCAAGAGTTTTGACAACAGGTTTGACTTCTTTCTAAGATTTTGCATCGCATGAAACTATTTAATGAAATTGGGTCAAACTTGAGATACAAGTAAGCGCGATAGATTGCTATTGAAATATATGACTTTTCAGAGAGGTAGATGGGTACATTTTCAAGCTTCCTAGCTAACTCTGCCCATTTTAATCACTTTAAGTCGATTTATCGAAATTAGGTCAAATTTGAAACTACAAGTAAATTGTAGGTTTTGCTTTGTAACTTTTACGAAAAAGCTTTTAATTTGGAGGTACCCATCGAGGGGTCACACTTAATATATCTGAAAACAACAAGAGCTTTGACGATAGGTTCAACTTCCTGCTAAGATTTTGCATCTTGACAATTCAATGAAATTAAATAGGTCAAACTTGAGCTACAAGTAAGCGCGATAGATAGCTCTTGAATTAAATGTCATTTCAGAGGTAGATGGGTGCATTTTCTAGTAGTAAGCAGTGTCGTGGGTGTGAGTGTCCAACTACCAGGAAAGAACATTGAATTCTATGTTTTTTGAGTGAAGATGAACGAGGTTAGTTGTTCTTTTTCATAAAGAAAAGTCCAAAGAATATTGGATGTGGATGCCACAAGCCAAGTTGACAGACATATATATATAGTGGATCGACAACATGTTGTACTTGCGATTCCCATGTTTTAGGGTTTTGAAGCTTCCTATAGCTAACCCCACACATTTGAATAACTTTATGTCGATATCTCTGAATTAGGTCAAATTTGAAACTATAAGTAAATTATAGGTTTTGCTTTGATAGATTTATGAAAAAGATTTTGGACATACCCATCGAGGGTTCAAAATTAATATACCAGAAACCAGGGAGAGTTTCCACGATAGGTTCCACTTTGTAGCATCCCAATTGTCTAACAATTGCAATGCTACTAGCCTAGTCTATATAATGGCTACTTCATATATATAATTGTTGCATCATCATTATATCATGCTCATGTCATCATGCCACCTTGCATTTGAGCATCATATAAAACCCTTTTGATTTGGTTCTTCTCTCATATGCATCATTAATTGTATTTGCCTCTTGATATTGTATTTGGTTCTTGATATATTGCTTAATGCCCAAGTTGAGTTGGGGGCATATCTTTTATTCAATTCCACCACCCTTTATTTTCACCACCTTATAATTCCACCATCCAACTAAATATGAGCTTTGCACTTTATTGGGTTTTACCTCTAGCTCATGTGGGTGGGGATGGATCCAATTCTATTTCCACATGCTCTCATCTTAGCATCATGTTGTTTTCACATTATTGATATATGAGAGCCACATGGCCACCTTTGCATGCCTTGTGAGTGGAACCTTTTCCTAGCTTCCATATGGGTTGTTTGGAATTATGCTCATGTGGGGATATTTTTGGGACTATTAAGCATCTAGTGGCACATACACACTAGCATGTCCCATGTTTATTCAAATATGGTCATCTCCAACTACTCCACATGGGACATCCGTTCACTTCTTCTAGTTTGGCTTATTCCATATTTTTGGAATGCATATGTATAAATGCTATGGCTATTTATGTTGTTTTCACAAGATGAAACCTAGCATTAATATTATGCATGGGCCATGCAAGAACCACCTTTTTCTAGCCTTTTGGTTTTATTTGAATCTTTGAGTGGATCTTCCCCATATCTCTCTCTACCCTTATGCTTGATGCATGCAAGCATCTAAAACCCCATCACCATCTCCATCCATGCCATCACCACCTTTTCTTCTCTTCTCTCTTTTGGCTATATCTTGCTTGAGCTTGTCATGATCATGCTTGATCTTGCCAAAAAATAACCACTCCATCTAATCTCTCTCTCTAAACCCTAAACCATACACTCATCTCTCCTCTCTCTTCACCATCCTCTCTAGACCACACCCCCATCTAAACCAAACCCTAGATCCCACCCTCTCTCTCGGCCTCTCTCCTCTCTCACCCTGGCCCCACCCAGCTAGCTACCCCATCCTCCCCAAACCCTAACCGAGCCTAGCTCACCCGAGCCTACCTCCCCTCTCCCTCTCTCCCTGCCATGCGACCCCACCGGCCCGAGCCTGCCTGGCCTCGCCCTGACCCCACCTGCAGCCCCATGCGCCTGCCCTGCCCTAGCTACCCCAGCCCGATCACGTGCTCGTGGGGGAAAGGTGACAACCGAGCCACCTTTGCCACCCCGAACACCCACAGGCCATCTATTCCTCCCTCTCGTTCCTATCTACTCCCTCTCCCTCTTTTCCTCCCCCACACGGCACCACTGCCTCTCCCAGATCCGCCCCAGAGCGCCTCCTCCTTCCCCTCCTACCGCTCCGGCCACCAACAGCCGACGCCGCCGCCGCCAGCACCTCGACGTCCACGTTGATCCGGCCGTCAAGCGCGTCGAGAAGGTGGCCTGGAAGACCAAGGGCATCACTCTGCTTCACCCTGGACATGCCGTCGAGGAGGAGAAGGGCTGGAACTGCCGGTACCGCCGACGCCGACGCGAAACCCTAACCTCGTCGTCCGTCTGCGTCGTCGCTGATCGACCGCTCCCCGCTCCGATCCGTCTCCACCGACCAACCCTCGGTGAGCGTACGAAGCTCCCAGACATCCTCTTAGCCGCCGTTGCTTCCCGTAGTCGCCGGACGTTCCGTCGAACGCCCTCGGTGCGCCGATGAGCGCGTGCGCCTGCTCGTTGCTGCATCGCAGAAGAACACCTAGCCGTGCCACGCTCACC
The DNA here is from genome assembly GCA_916181665.1 of Avena sativa. NCBI lineage: Eukaryota > Viridiplantae > Streptophyta > Magnoliopsida > Poales > Poaceae > Avena > Avena sativa. The sequence continues at coordinate 283,729,055 of OV702289.1, read as the reverse complement.
CTGCATCAACCCCCGCCTAGCCCAGTGGTCACCGCCCCTGCGTGCAAGCCCCAGGTCGCGGGATCGAAGCCCCCGTGCCGCGCGCGCTGCCGCTGACAGTTTCGTCAGAGAAGAGAGGAAGAGAAACATTACCGCGGCGCCTTTTTGCAAATAGCCCCCTAGCTTTTTATCTGCCCAACCCGCACTCCTCGCTAGCCCCATCTGTCAGCTGCCTGGCCTTCTTGCAGTTAAGCCCCCCAGATCTTAGGCCCTCAACCCGCACTCCATCTCGGTCCCACCTTCCAGCCTCTGTGAGTGCGATCTCTGTCACGTGGGCCGCAGCCGGATGGCCCCACCTCGCAGTCGCACGAGCTAGGCATAGCCCCGGTGCGAAAAGTTTCTGCGCGCACTACCACATGCTTGCATACATATAGTACCTACTGCCTCTATCTTATTCTTGCATCATTGAGTCGCGATTGCATTAAACTAAATCCCAAGTATTGCATAGCCTTTACTTTTAAACCCCACCGAAGCTTGTTCCTCCATCCCATGAGCCATTACTACAAGAGTTGTTTGAGCCATGCGAGTCGTAGAACAGCATGTGTAGGGTATGTGAGTGTCTGTTGGATAACGAGGTACCTATACAACTTAATCTGAGTAGTAATGGGATAACTAATGAAAGTGGCATCGGTGAGCCATATTCGCTATTTGGTTTTTCAGGCTCACTTGTGTCCCGTAGGACCCCGAGTACTTGATTCCTGTTCCTTGAATATTCGCGCTATCCACATCCGGGAGGCTTATGAACCCCCCTGAGCCAGAGCTTGATTCATTCTTATTTCTTGGGGCCACAAACTAGTTTGAGGTTTTATTTACTATCCTGTACTTATGCCATGCTTTACTGCTTTATTTAAAATTGTGCGAGGTACTGCACCTGTACTGTTTAGGTAAGCGGAGTGTTTTCGCGGTATCGACAAGCCCAGTCACATTTTCGGGTTCCCAGTCGTTTACAGCCATTGACGCAAACCTTGAGTCCGTCTCGAAGTCAGCCAACTTCGTCGCTGGTAGCTTAATGGGGTGGCCCCCTGAAATATTTCTGAATCCTGTGATCGCTTTGTCGTGACTGCCTCGTTGGGTTTTGATTTGGTTTTTCCGAGGTTGATCGAGTGTGTGTTGCTATTTGTGCACCCTTGCAGGGTAAAACTTTCTGAAAGCCGTGTCCGCGGTTATGGACGACTTGGAGCACAGTTTCTCGATCATAGACAAGTATAACTAAAGTACCGCTCTTAATTTGACTAAGTACCTGACTAGTAAATAGTGCAATTCTCATGGAATGGTTAATAAAACTGCCAACGGATGGGGGTTGTTCGTCCGCTTTCTCGTCGGTATGCGAGGAGGAGGATGGATCTGTGGATATTACGGTTATAACTGTTGTTATTAATTCACGGACATCCGTCTATCTCTGGTTAGGCGGATGGTTAGCGAGTATCTATATAATTGTTAGGGTTTATCTTTTGCTGCAATTGCGTCACCCCAGGTTGTGTCCCCTTTAGAGGCATAAAGACTTGCTGAGTACCCCTAGGGTCTCACACGATAAATTGTTTGATTCAGACGAATAGGTAAACTCGCAAGATGGATACTGGGTGGAGGAGACGGACGATGTGGGCAACGATCATTCGGTGTAGAGATTCCGAGAACGGGGATCCGTGAGATCTGTGGGCGGGATGTGTTTATTTATGGGGCATCTTATGCCGATTTGCTTCTTATCCGTACTCGGATTTTGTCTTCCGCTTCCGCCTGATACTCTGATGTTTGATGTATGAGGAGATATCCTAAACTATTATATCTATCTAGGATATTTGGATCTTGCCGTATGGCGTTGCAATATTTCCTTTCTTTTTAGATGGAATGACTCTGAGAACCATTGTATGGTGGCTTGCATACATACTCATTTGTGTATGTAGTTGATCCCTTCGCCTGCCGATTACGCCGCCCGTTCTTGTCCCGATGTTTGGAAATGGTTGGGACGGCCGAAAGGTCTACCTGTGAGTGGCATTTGGGCCCCACCATACTATTTCAACCATTTTTGCTCATCCAGGCTTGTAACTAGGAGCGTAATTCACCGAGGTAGTTACAATTGGTATCAGAGCCATCCCGCCCTTCAGGGTCTCAGCCAAATGGTCGTTGTCAGTCTAGCAAATATTTTTGGTAGCTATGTATACTAGGGAAAAACAAAACATGAGAGTAGGACTTCTTCCACTTTTCTTCTTACCCAACCACCCACCCTTTTCTGGTAAGGAAGTGTAATGTTTTCAATCCTCTTCTTAAAAATTCAAACTAGGATTCACGTGTTCTAGGTTTCCGTAGTACCATAGAAAGTGTGTGTGTGTGTGTGTGTGTGTGTGTGTAATTCCTTGTCTATCTGTTGCATCCAACTTGTTGTCGCAATCTGCCTTTGGTTATCAACTGTTGGTACATTCCATACTGACAGGCTTTTGAAAACCGGCGCGATCTATCCGACTCCTTGTTAACCGGTGCCATCTTCTTAAGGGTGTCCTTCCTTCTAGCAACTCCACATTCTGTGAAACCATCTGTTGCTAATCTCTACCTGATAAGTGATTTTGCGCATCTATTGGTATTTTAATGCCGAAAAATGCGGAAAATTTTTCTTTGATACATCTGTGTTTCCACACTCCTTTCCAGTCGTGTGTGAAACATTATCTATCTCCCTTTTTATCAGCATGTCCATGCTAACTCATTCTTTTGTCACCGGCGCTTAATCCTAGAGTTTCTTTTCATCTCCAATTCTCTTGGGCTAATTACATAACAGGTGTCGATCCGATGCTGGTGATTGTAATTGGGTTCTCGGCATAGCTATATGACACTTATCATGAGTGGAATATGGAAAATGCTATCAACTCTATCCTCCAAATGGTGACGGTTATCTCCTGTGATTTTGAGTACACCGTGATCATATCTATGCATATTCAAGCATCTTTGGCAACCCGGAGTTTCTCAAGGCACTACGGCGGTCTATCATCTGTCCATCATGCTGCACATCTTTTTGAACTCCATATCTGCAAAATTCTCTTTGATACGAGGGAATTGCATCTTTCCGCTTCTGATAGCTTTGCTTAAGGTATGAGCTATCATCGTTTCTTAGCCAAGTTCTCTTTATCTTTGTAACCGGTGATCCAATCGACAATGTGAACCAGGTGACATCTCTTTTTCTTCCGAAGGACCAGATAATCTATTCTTCCAGTGCATCTCTTTCAACACGAACCCGTGCTCTTAATATTGATCTTTCTAAGAGCGTTGAGCTCAGGAAGTGTTCGAGCATTTGTTCGTTTCTCTCGCCTTTTGAACTTGATATTCTGGGAATATCTTGTTAATCCATGGTGGTATATGTTGATAATATGCTTGCCTATTCGACATCAATGGAAGAACATGGAAAATCATCTGTGTCTCTTTCTCTCAAGCTTCGTAAGCACTGCCTGTGTGCAAAGTCACAAAGTGAGAATTCAGACTTTTTGAAGTCAACTATCTCGGCCACGTCCTTCTGCTAAATAGATCGCTTCAATTCTGGAATTAGCAAGTCCATTGTTAATTCCATCCTCCATCTTCAACCAATCCGGAGTTGTTCCTTGTTGGCAAGATATCAGCGTCGTTCCGCTAAAGCTTTTCCTCAAGACTGCTAAATCTCTCTCAATCTTTTCGAGAAGAACATGGAGTTCTTTCACCTCAGTCTCGTCAAGTGATCTCTTGAAACCCTCTCGCTCTATCGTCTATGCTCAATCCACCGGAGGCCATGGAGACCTTCCAGATCTTGTATCCCTTCCGTTCAAGTTGGTGCTATATTTTCTACAGCGGTTGGATCCTGCAGTTGTTCTCCGTAATCTTCCTTCATATCTTTCCGGTGGCTTGGTACTTCAGACATGACGACAACATCATCATATTTATCTATCTATGAATCCGGCGAATTGTTTGCATCTATCCTTGTTTTCTAACGAAGTTCCATGAGTTATTTTCAATACCTTCAGTCTGTTTCGGTAGTTGGGTTGCATGGTTTTCTTATTCATGTGCGGGGTAATGCTTTGAGTGCAGGATGGAGTAGCTACCATACCACTACTCCTATCATTCGCTCTTGTACATTGAATTGGTAAATTAATGTGATTTCACTCATTCCACGAAAGTTAGAAGTGGCCTTTATCCCTTGATACTTTTACTTCCGTCCTTGTTTTCCGGAGTGCTCTCTCGAAGAAAGTAATCAATAATCTCTTGTTGGTGGTCTGTCTATTCTAGATGGAGCAAAATCTACACTTATCTAGTGGAAACAAACGCAAACTCTTTTCTGTCCTCGTCTTTCTACCTGTGATCGACATCCCCAAACAAGATGAAAGGAAACTATCTCTCTTTGTTTCATCAATTCTTTTTCTGTGGTAAAGCCAATTATGGTTGATGCCATCAGCCGCAAATCTATTGCGTTAGCCTCGAGGCTAAAGAAAGCAATAAGTATCTCTACAATAAACTCCAGATCCTCCATATTCTTTGCTTCTCGGGTTTCCACCATGATCTGGCTTTACATCCGTCTCTGGAAGTTATATCCGCGCACCTCAATTGCGTGATCCTTTGGATCTTACCGGCACAAGAAGAATCTAATCCGACGATGTCAAACTAAATCTTTCTGTTGATATCAAGGGACTCTATTGTTTGAAGGCAATATTGTTTCCGAACTTCATTTTTTCAAATCCGAGAGAAGATACGATGCTGTTGTCATAGTGGTTCAAACCTCTCCAATCTAGCTCTTTTTCTTCCGGCGAGATAAAGATTCATCCTATCTCGTATCAGTAAATATTTAATCTTAACGGTGTGTTTTTCTTTATCCATGATACATCGTCCTTTCTATTTCTTTCACAAGTGGTTCTAGTCTTTTATCTTGTTTCGTGAGAAAATCAGAGCTATGTCCATCCTATTCTTCTTGTCTCACCACAATCCTTCAACTCTTCTATCCGTTGTTCTTAAGCAAAACGCAAGACTCGCAACAAGTCTAGCAAGTTTTGCAAGGTGTAGTGGTTGCACCATTCCATGGTTCATCAACTTGGGAACGTGAGGGTCACCTTCGTTCAAACACCCGTCTCTCCTTGTGTTGTTTTCTTTTCCCTAGAATCTCGGGGCGAGATTCCTGTTTAGTGGGGGAGAGTTGTAGCATCCCAATTGACTAACAATTGCAATGCTACTAGCCTAGTCTATATAATGGCTACTTCATATATATAATTGTTGCATCATCATTGTATCATGCTCATGTCATCATGCCACCTTGCATTTGAGCATCATATAAAACCCTTTTGATTTGGTTCTTCTCTCATATGCATCATTAATTGTATTTGCCTCTTGATATTGTATTTGGTTCTTGATATATTGCTTAATGCCCAAGTTGAGTTGGGGGCATATCTTTTATTCAATTCCACCACCCTTTCTTTTCACCACCTTATAATTCCACCATCCAACTAAATATGAGCTTTGCACTTTATTGGGTTTTACCTCTAGCTCATGTGGGTGGGGATGGATCCAATTCTATTTCCACATGCTCTCATCTTAGCATCATGTTGTTTTCACATTATTGATATATGAGAGCCACATGGCCACCTTTGCATGCCTTGTGAGTGGAACCTTTTCCTAGCTTCCATATGGGTTGTTTGGAATTATGCTCATGTGGGGATATTTTTGGGACTATTAAGCATCTAGTGGCACATACACACTAGCATGTCCCATGTTTATTCAAATATGGTCATCTCCAACTACTCCACATGGGACATCCGTTCACTTCTTCTAGTTTGGCTTATTCCATATTTTTGGAATGCATATGTATAAATGCTATGGCTATTTATGTTGTTTTCACAAGATGAAACCTAGCATTAATATTATGCATGGGCCATGCAAGAACCACCTTTTTCTAGCCTTTTGGTTTTATTTGAATCTTTGAGTGGATCTTCCCCATATCTCTCTCTACCCTTATGCTTGATCTTGCTTGATGCATACAAGCATCTAAAACCCCATCACCATCTCCATCCATGCCATCACCACCTTTTCTTCTCTTCTCTCTTTTGGCTATATCTTGCTTGAGCTTGTCATGATCATGCTTGATCTTGCCAAAAAAGAACCACTCCATCTAATCTCTCTCTCTAAACCCTAAACCATACACTCATCTCTCCTCTCTCTTTACCATCCTCTCTAGACCACACCCCCATCTAAACCAAACCCTAGATCCCACCCTCTCTCTCGGCCTCTCTCCTCTCTCACCCTGGCCCCACCCAGCTAGCTACCCCATCCTCCCCAAACCCTAACCGAGCCTAGCTCACCCGAGCCTACCTCCCCTCTCCCTCTCTCCCTGCCGTGCGACCCCACCGGCCCGAGCCTGCCTGGCCTCGCCCTGACCCCACCTACAGCCCCATGCGCCTGCCCTGCCCTAGCTACCCCAGCCCGATCACGTGCTCGTGGGGGAAAGGTGACAACCGAGCCACCTTTGCCACCCCGAACACCCCCACGCCATCTACTCCTCCCTCTCGTTCCTATCTACTCCCTCTCCCTCTTTTCCTCCCCCGCATGGCACCACTGCCTCTCCTAGATCCGCCCCAGAGCGCCTCCTCCTTCCCCTCCTACCGCTCCGGCCACCAACAGGCGACGCTGCCGCCGCTAGCACCTCGACGTCCACGTTGATCCGGCCGTCAAGCGCGTCGAGGAGGTGGCCTGGAAGACCAAGGGCATCACTCTGCTTCACCCTGGACACGCCGTCGAGGAGGAGAAGGGCTGGAACCGCCGGTACCGCCGCCGCCGACGCGAAACCCTAACCTCGTCGTCCGTCTGCGTCGTCGCTGATCGACCGCTCCCCACTCTGATCCGTCTCCACCGACCAACCCTCGGTGAGCGTACGAAGCTCCCAGACATCCTCTGAGCCGCCGTTGCTTCCCGTAGTCGCCGGACGTTCCGTTGAACGCCCTCGGTGCGCCGACGAGCGCGTGCGCCTGCTCGTTGCTGCATCGCAGAAGAACACCTAGTCGTGCCACGCTCACCCTGCATCAACCCCCGCCTAGCCAAGTGGTCACCGCCCCTGCGTGCAAGCCCCAGGTCGCGGGATCAAAGCCCCCATTCCGCGCGCGCTGCCGCTGACAGTTTCGTCAGAGAAGAGAGGAAGAGAAACAGTACCGCGGCGCCTTTTTGCAAATAGCCCCCTAGCTTTTTATCTGCCTAACCCGCACTCCTCGCTAGCCCCATCTGTCAGCTGCCTGGCCTTCTTGCAGTTAAGCCCCCCAGATCTTAGGCCCTCAACCCGCACTCCATCTCGGTCCCACCTTCCAGCCTCTGTGAGTGCGATCTCTGTCACGTGGGCCGCAGCCGGATGGCCCCACCTCGCAGTCGCACGAGCTAGGCATAGCCCCGGTGCGAAAAGTTTCTGCGCGCGAGTCCCAGTCAGCAGATCGCCCACCCGACAGTGACTCTGGCTAGGTCCGGGATGGGTGACAAAAGTCTGTCTGTTTTCTGTTTTAATTTTAAACTTTTCAAATTGGATTTAAATTCAAATTTCAAATCTGTTTTCAAATAACTTTTAAATTATAAATCCAAACTAAACAAATAATATATGTTTTGAAATCAGAAAAATATGAGGAATTCAAATATACCATCCAAAATATATTTTGAATATTTAAAATTTCGAGTTGATTAAAATTACAATAAAATGCCCTTTTACCTTAATTAATTAATAACTTTTGTTTTATAACTCCAAATTTAACAAATAATATGTCTAAAATGATTAGCTCGACGAGACCTTTCTGTTTATGCATTCCGTGTTCTGTTTTGCAGCATGCATCATATAAATATAAAGTATACAGCAACTTATTTGAGTATAAAATATGACCAAAACTCAATGAAATGCTTATTCCTTGTATTCCACACCTCACCCATGCCATGCTACATTATTGCCATGCAAATTGTGCATCATTCATCATGGCATGATTGTTTGCTTATCGCATTTTAATTCATATGCTTGTGCACTTTATTTATGTTGGCCCTTGTTTGTTTGGTTCTTCTTCGAATAGACGCTGAGCAGGGGATATATCAAGAAACCAGGAGCACTACCCAGATCCATCCCTTGCTTCAACTGAGCTGCCAGGCAAGCACTACCACATGCTTGCATACATATAGTACCTACTGCCTCTATCTTATTCTTGCATCATTGAGTCGCGATTGCATTAAACTGAATCCCAAGTATTGCATAGCCTTTACTTTTAAACCCCACCGAAGCTTGTTCCTCCATCCCATGAGCCATTACTACAGGAGTTGTTTGAGCCATGCGAGTCGTAGAACAGCATGTGTAGGGTATGTGAGTGTCTGTTGGATAACGAGGTACCTATACAACTTAATCTGAGTAGTAATGGGATAACTAATGAAAGTGGCATCGGTGAGCCATATTCGCTATTTGGTTTTTCAGGCTCACGTGTGTCCCGTAGGACCCCGAGTACTTGATTCCTGTTCCTTGAATATTCGCGCTATCCACATCCGGGAGGCTTATGAACCCCCCTGAGCCAGAGCTTGATTCATTCTTATTTCTTGGGGCCACAAACTAGTTTGAGGTTTTATTTACTATCCTGTACTTATGCCATGCTTTACTGCTTTATTTAAAATTGTGCGAGGTACTGCACCTGTACTATTTAGGTAAGCGGAGTGTTTTCGCGGTATCGACAAGCCCAGTCACATTTTCAGGTTCTCAGTCGTTTACAGCCATTGACGCAAACCTTGAGTCCGTCTCGAAGTCGGCCAACTTCGTCGCGGGTAGCTTAATGGGGTGGCCCCCTGAAATATTTCTGAATCCTGTGATCGCTTTGTCGTGACTGCCTCGTTGGGTTTTGATTTGGTTTTTCCGAGGTTGATCGAGTGTGTGTTGCTATTTATGCACCCCTGCAGGGTAAAACTTTCTGAAAGCCGTGTCCGCGGTTATGTACGACTTGGAGCACAGTTTCTCGATCATAGACAAGTATAACTAAAGTACCGCTCTTAGTTTGACTAAGTACCTGACTAGTAAATAGTGCAATTCTCATGGAATGGTTAATAAAACTGCCAACGGATGGGGGTTGTTCGTCCGCTTTCTCGTCAGTATGCGAGGAGGAGGATGGATCTGTGGATATTACCGTTATAACTGTTGTTATTAATTCACGGACATCCGTCTATCTCTGGTTAGGCAGATGGTTAGCGAGTATCTATAGAATTGTTAGGGTTTATCTTTTGCTGCAATTGCGTCACCCCAGGTTGTGTCCCCTTTAGAGGCATAAAGACTTGCTGAGTACCCCTAGGGTCTCACACGATAAATTGTTTGATTCAGATGAATAGGTAAACTCGCAAGATGGATACTGGGTGGAGGAGACGGACGATGTGGGCAACGATCATTCGGTGTAGAGATTCCGGGAACGGGGATCCGTGAGATCTGTGGGCGGGATGTGTTTATTTATGGGGCATCTTATGCCGATTTGCTTCTTATCCGTACTCGGATTTTGTCTTCCGCTTCCGCCTGATACTCTGATGTTTGATGTATGAGGAGATATCCTAAACTATTATATCTATCTAGGATATTTGGATCTTGCCGTATGGCGTTGCAATATTTCCTTTCTTTTTAGATGGAATGACTCTGAGAACCATTGTATGGTGGCTTGCATACATACTCATTTGTGTATGTAGTTGATCCCTTCGCCTGCCGATTACGCCGCCCGTTCTTGTCCCGATGTTTGGAAATGGTTGGGACGGCCAAAAGGTCTACCTGTGAGTGGCACTTGGGCCCCACCGTACTATTTCAACCATTTCTGCTCATCCAGGCTTGTAACTAGGAGCGTAATTCACCGAGGTAGTTACACACTTCTTGCTAAGACTTTACATATTGGTAATTTAATGAAATTAGGTTAAACTTGAGCTAGCTACAAGTAAACACCATAGATTGCTCTTGAATTAAATGTATTTTCATAGGTAGATCATCGGTGCATCTTCTTGTAGTAAATAATGTTGTCGGTGTGAGTTTCGAACTATCAAGAAAGAACTTTCAATTCTACATTTTCCTAGTGAAGAATACGAGCGAGGTTGTTCTTTTTCCTAAAAAAAGTCCATAGAATATTAGATCTGAATGCCACAAGCCAAGTTTACATACATATATACTGGACCAACATGTTGTACCAACTATTCCCATGTTTTATGAGTTTTCAAACTTCCAAGCTAACTCTGCCCATTAGAATGACTTTATGTCGATTTATCGAAATTAGGTCAAATTTGAAACTACAAGTACTAGTAAATTGCACGTGCCCTACACGTGAGACTCAAATAATAGACATCTGGTATAACATCACTATATAAAATTATAATAAGCAAAGCGGAAAAAATATGATAGGTAAAATTTGAACTACTACAAGTAAACTGTGTAGGTTGCTTTGAAAAGTTTTACGGAAAAGCTCTTAGAGGTACCCATCAGAGGGGGCGCACGGTGGGGGGGGATTAATATACTATCATAAACCAAAAGAGAGTTCCGATGACAGGTTCATCTTCTTGCTAAGATTTTGCATCTTTACAGTTTAATGAAATTAGGTCAAACTTGAGCTACAACTAAGTGTGATAGATTGCTGTTGAATTTAATGAAATTAGGTCAAACTTGAACTATAAGTAATAAATTGTAGGTTGCTTTGAAAGTTTTACGAAAAAAGCTTTTGGAGGTACCCATCAAGCGGTTAATCAATATATCAAAAACCACAGAGAGTTTTGACGAGTGGTTCGACTTCTAGCTAAGATTCTGCATCATGATAATTTTGAACAATTTTGAAAACGATCACATGAAATAGGGAGAGAGGGGAAACAATATTTCTATTTTCTATGGGCAACCCACAAGCTTGAGGTGCACCTTAGGCTTAAAGATAATTTTATTTTTTCCACTACGTATAAGGTTAACCTTAGCGGATGCCACATAGTAGGCCATTTTTTTTGAACGGGTAGTAGGCCATATTAAGGTGTGCTTTTTTACACAATGCGGGAGTAGTATATTTCTTTGCTTATACATATGGTCACCTCTGTCCATGCGCTGTACATGCTGAGAGAATGAAACATTGGCAGGGGAAGAGGGTAGCAGCGAAGAGAAGTTGAAGGTGGTTCCATGTCAGAGCAAAGTTATGATGGGTTTCTGACACAAGGTACTCCTGCGGTCTTACAGTGTACTACACTATGCTAGTACTAGTAAATTTCAGAACCTATGCATGCAAAACAAATTGTGTGTTTTCTCTCTCCTTTGCTGCCTCTCACCATCCATCCTCCCTCTCTCCTACCCTTTCCCCTCGCACACCGGCCTGGCTGATCTCTCCCTTGTCTGCATCTTGGTGCTGCGCACATGTGCCTTGATACGGCGGCTCTGTGTCTCTGGCGTGTTCAGAAGCTGCGTTGGTGTGAAGTAGGGACGGGGAGTATAGAGGAAGGAAACCACTTTGGTCCTTGGCGGCAAAAAAATTCAAACTTTTTTGGTTTTTGAAATTTTCACTTGCTTCCCAAACATCGAGAGGAAAGGTTACTCAAACGATCGGCCATTCGCAGTACTTCTTATCTTATCTTTATCTTGTCTTGTCTCTTACAATACTATACCATACCACTATATAGTGTACGTATAACTTCGAACATTGACTGTTGGATCAAGACCAGCAAATCCAAACATTGCTAACCGTTGGATCTTTTTTTACATTCTTAGCATCTACAAAGATTCTACGGCTAGTCTTTATCATGATGAACTGTAGTATGCGCAAACCTCAAAACACACACTTCATTGCTCAGTTTCAGGGTCCTTGTGCTAAATGCATGGACTTGGGTGCAATTTTTATTTTTATGAGGTTCTTGATGTAACTTGTACTTCCACCGACCGTGTTAACTCTCAAGAACCTCGCTCCTACGAGACCTACCACGGTTAAAAGAAAATTTAATCGCCCCAGTTATCAAACAAACTGGACCAAAGTTTCTTATACGTAATACCCACGGTTTTAGTACTAGGATTTTTCAAGCTTCCTAGATAACTTCGCACACTTTAGTGACTTCTTGTCGATTAACGAAATTAGGTCAAACTTGAGCTACAAGTAAGCGCGATAGATTACTCTTGAATTAAATGTATTTTTGGAGGTAGATGGGTGCATATTCTTGCAGTAAACAATGTCGTCAGTGGGAGTTTCCAACTATCAGGAAATAAAATTCTCAGTTTTTCGAGTGATGAAGAGATGGTTCTTTTCCGTAAAGAAAGCTCGAAGCAGAATATGGATCTCAATGCCATAAGCCAAGCTTCTAGACATATTAAGTGGACCAACGTGTTTTACTTATGATTCCCATATGTTTTTTGAGTTTTCAAACTCCCTAGATAATTAACTCCGCCCACTTGAATGACTACATGTCGATTTATGGAAATTAGGTCAAACTTGAACTATAACTAAATTGTAGGTTGCTCTGAAAGTTTTACGAAAAAGCTTTTGGAGGTACCGTATCGATCGGGAGGGGTGTCACAATCAATATATGAGAAACAACCGAGAGTTTTGACAACAGGTTTGACTTCTTGCTAAGATTTTGCATCGCATGACACTATTTAACGAAATTGGGTCAAACTTGATCTACAAGTAAGCGTGATAGATTGCTGTAGAAATATTTGACTTTTCAGAGAGGTAGATGGGTGCATTTTCTTGTAGTAAATAGTGCCATCGGTACAATGTGATTTTCGAACTATATCAGGAAAGAAGATTCAATTATTCTCAATTTTTGGAGTGATGACGAGCGAGGTTGTTCTCTTCCGTAAAGAAATATCCGATGAATAACATTGGATCTGAATGCTAGAAGCCAAGTTTACCAACATATATAGTGGACCAACATGTTGTACCAACGATTCCCATGTTTAATTATGAGTTTTCTAGCTTCCTAGCTAACTCTGCCCATTTGACCGGATTACTTCATGTAGATTTATCGAAATTAGGTCAAATTTGAAACTACAATTAAATTGTAGGTTGCTTTGAAAGTTTTACGAAAAATCTTTTGGAGGTACCCATCGAGGGGTCACAATCATATATCATAAAACACCGAGAGTTAGATGATATGTTCAACTTCTTGCTAAGATTTTGCATCTTGACAATTTAACGAAATTAGGTCAAACTTGAGCTACAAGTAAGAGTGATAGATTGCTCTTGAATTAAATGTGTTTTTAGAGGAAGATCGAGGCACCTTGTTGTAGTAAACAATGCCGTCAGTGTGAGTTTCCAACTATCAGGAAAGAACATTCAATTCTACATTTTCCGAGTGAAGACGAGCGAGGCTGCTAGTTGTTATTTTCCATAAAGAGAAGTCCAAAGAATATTGGATGTGGATGCCACAAGCCAAGTTGATAGACATATATAGTCGATCAACAACATGTTGTACTTGCGATTGCCATGTTTTATGAGCTTTCAAGCTTCCTAGCTAACTCTGCCCATTTTAATCACTTTAAGTCGATTTATCGAAATTAGGTCAAATTTGAAACTACAAGTAAATTGTAGGTTTTGCTTTGTAACTTTTACGAAAAAGCTTTTAATTTGGAGGTACCCATCGAGGGGTCACACTTAATATATCTGAAAACAACAAGAGCTTTGACGATAGGTTCAACTTCCTGCTAAGATTTTGCATCTTGATAATTCAATGAAATTAAATAGGTCAAACTTGAGCTACAAGTAAGCGCGATAGATAGCTCTTGAATTAAATGTCATTTCAGAGGTAGATGGGTGCATTTTCTAGTAGTAAGCAATGTCGTGGGTGTGAGTGTCCAACTACCAGGAAAGAACATTGAATTCTATGTTTTTTGAGTGAAGATGAACGAGGTTAGTTGTTCTTTTTCGTAAAGAAAAGTCCAAAGAATATTGGATGTGGATGCCACAAGCCAAGTTGACAGACATATATATATATAGTGGATCGACAACATGTTGTACTTGTGATTCCCATGTTTTAGGGTTTTGAAGCTTCCTATAGCTAACCCCGCATATTTGAATAACTTTATGTCGATATCTCTGAATTAGGTCAAATTTGAAACTACAAGTAAATTGTAGGTTTTGCTTTGATAGATTTATGAAAAAGATTTTGGACATACCCATCGAGGGTTCAAAATTAATATACCAGAAACCAGGGAGAGTTTCGACGATAGGTTCAACTTCTTGCTAAGACTTTGCATATTGGTAATTTAACGAAATTAGGTCAAACTTGAGCTAGCTACAAGTAAACACTATAGATTGCTCTTGAATTAAATGTATTTTCATAGGTAAATCATCGGTGCATCTTCTTGTAGTAAACAATGTCGTCGGTGTGAGTTTCCAACTATCAAGATAGAACTTTCAATTCTACATTTTCCTAGTGAAGAATATGATCGAGGTTGTACGTTTTCCTAGAGAAAAGTCCAAAGAATATTGGATCTGAATGCCACAAGCCAAGTTTACATACATATATATTAGACCAACATATTGTACCAACGATTCCCATGTTTTATGAGTTTTCAAACTTCCCAGCTAACTCTGCCCATTAGAATGACTTTATGTCGATTTATTGAAATTAGGTAAAATTTGAAACTACAAGTACTAGTAAATTGCAGGTGCCCTACACGTGAGATTCAGATAAAATACATCTGGCATATCATCACTATATAAAATTATAATAGGCAAAGCGGAAAAAATATAATAGGTAAAATTTGAACTACTACAAGTAAACTATGTAGGTTGCTTTGAAAGTTTTACGGAAAAGGTCTTAGAGGTACCCATCGAAGGGGCCACGTGGGGGGAGGTTAATTAATATACTATCAGAAACCAAAAAAGAGTTATGACGACAGGTTCATCTTCTTGCTAAGATTTTGCGTCTTGATAGTTTAATGAAATTAGGTCAAATTTGAGCTACAACTAAGTGTGATAGATTGCTCTTGAATTTAATGAAATTAGGTCAAACTTGAACTACAGGTAATAAATTGTAGGTTTCTTTGAAAGTTTTATGAAAAAAGAAAGCTTTTGGAGGCACCCATCGATTGGTTAATTAATATATCAGAAATCACATAGAGTTTTGACGAGTGGTTCGACTTCTAGCTAAGACTTTGCATCATGAAAATTTTGAACACCTTTTGAAAATGATCCCGCGCATCCGAACATAGTTTGTGCCCCAAAATTTCAGATACTTCAAAATTCCCATTCGACCCCTATTAAATTCGGTAGGTGGGGGGCTTCACTCGTATTTTTCCAAGTATAGTGCTAGCAGTACCTAAACCCAACCCACCCCCTCCCCCTCTCTCTCCTCCAGGAATACGTCACCGGCCGGAACATCCCCGCCGCACTTTAGCCGGTGTACCTGCACACCTGATCTGCTCAACGGATGCCATGGTCCAGTGTTCTGCTCGTATCCTCGGCCGCCCAAGATCCAATTCCCCGTCATCGACACCCACTATGACCATAGCACCTTCGGTGACCTTGACGTGACTCGTGAGGATGCGGAGGAGGCCTAGATGCCGCCCTGACCGAGGTAACACCAGATCTCCCTGCACGATTTGTTTGTTGTCAATGTACTATATTCGTGCTAAATTTCCTAACTAACAGGTTATTTACTTGATATACACCTATTATGTACTCCCTCTGTTTCAAAATATAAGATGCTTTAGCTTTGTGAAAGAAGTG
Organism: Avena sativa; assembly: GCA_916181665.1. Taxonomy (NCBI): domain Eukaryota; kingdom Viridiplantae; phylum Streptophyta; class Magnoliopsida; order Poales; family Poaceae; genus Avena; species Avena sativa. The sequence continues at coordinate 283,713,366 of OV702289.1, read as the reverse complement.
TACCTAGACTCATTTTAGTGTGTAGCTTCACTCCAAACCTAGATGAACCTACACACTAAAAGAGGTCTAGATGCACTATTTTCACAAAGCTAAAACATCTTACATTTTTTAACGGAGGGAGTACTAAATTAACCCGCTGTACTATTTCTTTGTGAATTATTAGTCACTTAACATATATGTTTACATTCTCTACTGTATATGTCCACATGAGATATGATTATATAATATCTCTCTCATTCGCCATTTTACGAACTATAGTTTTTCCATCGTGTTATTGTCCTGCTATCCTATACTACACATTTACACACGTCATACTATTTGACCATTATGTACTGTCAATTTGATCCCTCTTAACCCGCGGCTCAAACTATTTGCTGTTATTATGCAAGGAGCAGCCTCAGTTTGCACACAATATCATAGAGTGAATGGCTCCTATAATTATGTAATACCCCATCACTTTTGTTTCAATTCATGCCAACGTATATCACGTTGGAACATGTTTGTATTTATAGTTGGCCTTACCTTTATGCAGAGGAGCAACAATGGAGTACAAACTCCGCCCGTCCACACGAGCCATCGTAGACCTCATGTAACACCTACCGTAAGGTCCCCCACCTGAAGTTTGGTCCTTGCCACATTTTTTGTTTGCTTAAATTTACCATTTTTCTTTCTTGTTTTCATTTTTTTTTGCCAAAAATTAGCGTCAAACATTTTAGCCCTACTATGGTCTGCTTTTGTTCCATGTGCTTAGTTCAATTTCCTAGATATGGAGAGGCCGGGTGTATTGCATCTGAGTTGTCTGATAATAAGAACAAGGCCACACTAGCGATATGATCCACCGATGTATCATAAGGAACTCTATACAGTTCATCTCACTCTTGTATCTATTGTGTATCATGGTTAAATGAACTGGCTATTTTAATATGAGACACTTGATGGTTTAGTTTGTTGTTCTCAGGCCGCCGAAGCATTGAAATTATCTGGATATTCATGAATAATTCAATGTATGATTGCTTGATTCATTGTTTATCTGAAATTATCTGGCTAGCATATTCAAGGCTCACAATTGATGTGTTTTTATTAGCTGAGTTACTCTTTTTTTGTCTATGATTAAATTAGTGGCATATTTCGTTGTGTAGTTCCTGGCTAGTTTATATATGAGAAACATAATGGCTTAGTTTTATTATTCGTTTTATTCATGTTCTGCACATTCTAGTTTGAGCAGTCTACATCAGGTACTTTGGTTGATTGCTCATATTGTTATTCAAAATGAACTTGTAGTTTGTTTCATAAGTCTATTATTTAAGTAACTTGTTTTGTCTTGGTCTCAGCCATCTTCAAGTAGAGCAATCATTTCACAGAGCAGCAAATGCTCGCATCGCTCCTGGAACCAGCTGGTCCAATTATTCAAGAAGAAATAGATGTATGAGCCACCACTATTAATTGCTTCCTTCCATATATATTACCGCATTGACACATTTAAAATTCATGGTGGTGTGATTGCATGGTAATGCTGTGATAACTTTTTTTGTGTTTGTTTCAGACTGCAAATGACCCTCTGAATGCCAAACAAAGACCCGCTTCTCCAAGTTTAGATTTTGTTTCACACAGTAGCAATGATAATACCTATTGCTCATGGCACACCGCTTTGACTGATCCTCGTTTTTCACCCGAAAGATTATTTGAGGATGCCCTCCAAGATGCCCGTGATATTCTTGAGCAAGAAGCCAACAAAACAGATTCAGTAATCACCATAGCACGCAAAGACTTATAAGAATTGAAAAACAGGCAAGCTTTAACGCAGAACATACTTAATAATCTCATCTGCAGCTCTCATGGGAAGCCAGTTGTTACATGTCTCGGGATGGAAGCTCCATAGATACCTTTTCTGTAACACCAGTTATGGTGCTTTTTAGTTGTCTCGACTCTGATGCAACTTTTATGCTTCATTTTATCAAGTTTACTGAGGATTGTAATAATCTAATGTAATTTGCAGTTGTAAGTTGTTTGAGGATTGTTACAAACTGAGCATCTGTCAGAATGACTACACACACATGAAAAAACAATGAAATTGTAAGAGGTACAACACATGATCTACCGGAATAGGGAGAATGTCCATTGTACTACACGGGCACCATAGAACTTGCAAAATTCATAGATGTTCACTCAACAAAGTGAACACATAAAGAGCTGACTTGAAGAGAATACATCAGGAGCATACCCACACAAACCATCAATCGGATGGATAGCTGTCGTACTAATCATAGTCGGTGGTACCATCCTTGCTGTCGAGGTATTGCTGACGAGTACGCCATGGAGGGATCCTCAAAGTGCGTGTTTAGAGACATGGGGTAAGGCGGAGAGTTGGCGGATACGAGGTAACACAGCTTACCCAGGTTCAAGTCCCATAACGGTGGTGGAACTCTACTCCTGCTACAAATCACTATAATGGCAATACATCGAGTTACAAAGATAGGTTCGATGTGCGAGGTGTTGCGTGTTGTACGCTGCAATCAGAGAAGTTGTGCCCTAAAGACTCCCGCAGGCTGGCTTATAAAGGCGCCAAGACCTAGGGTTTACAGGGAAAGGTCTTTGATGGACAAGTAAAGAGTCCTACACCTATAAGAACTAGTCTTCCATGTCATGTACTCCAAGGCTCCGAGTATGTCAATGACTCCTGCGTAGCCTTCCTTTATCCGACATGGGCCTCCCTTCAGGATCCGTCTAACTGGGTCGCCCAGCAGGCCATAGACCTTACTACCAACTATGGGCCACCCAGGTTAGGTGGATTGGTGACATGCTATGAGGATACCCATATAGCATATCCCCAACAGTAGCCCCTGGAGGACTTTGAAATCTTGCGCCGTCTTGCTCGTTGATCTCTGACTATCCCGTCTAAGTGATGCCAGCAATTCATCAAGCAATATCTCAAAGGTCTCCCAAAGAACCTTGAAATCCTCTCCGGCTTCACAATGTAGCCGAAGATTCCTTGAGTCTTTGTTTCCAGAGTCGGACGATCTTCGTCTTCGATGGAATGTTCGGACATGACCCTTCTCTGCAACTGCCAGGAGGATGACGTAGGGTACAGCCTACGCTACCTTGAAACTCACAAAAGCAAAGAATTAATCATTAGCTATTGTTACACGCGCGAAATCTGAAATGGTAGAGTGGCAAAAGACGGAGTATGTGGCGAAATTACCGCGCACGTTCACTTCCACGTAGGCAACATTCCATCCATTAGATCTTTTTGCACGAATCTTGTTGCGAGGCTTATATATTTCCACCACAGTCAATTTATTTCTTTTTACCCACATTTTCTCCCAGTCTTCGTCTTCCTCCAGCCGCACGACCGTTCGAGCTCCTATGCGAAAACCCTAGCCAGAACCCTTTCTTCCTCCACACGCTCCTTGTCGTAATGGCCTCTAGCAGCTCTGCTCCTTCCACGCCGGTGATTCCCGAGGCTATGACGGAGCCATCCCAGGGAGTTATTGTTCTGCCGGAGGGGGTGGTCGTCCCCGTCTCCGCCGTGACGGAATCCGCCAGCGATGACCAAGAACCAGCGGTGCCCGAAGCCGCTGAAGAAGAAAGTGACTCCCATAAGGGGGTGTGGACAGGTTCTGATCTCTCTGTCGAAAATCTCCAAGAGCTGATCGATGAGGGCTATCTTCCTGCGGCGGAGAAGTTCGTCTGGCGGGCAGTGCCGGTCAGCGAGGTGGTCCCTTCTCCCCAAGCCGGAGAGAAAGTGTACCTCAAATCTCAGCTAGTACGTGGCGTAAGCCTGCCAGTCTCCGACTTCTTCCTAGATGTCCTTCGACACTTCCGGGTACTTCCCCACAACCTCTCTCCCAACAACATCCCAGTCCTTAGCAACTTTGTAGCTTTATGCGAAGGATATCTAGGAATCAAACCTAGATTAGATCCTTTTGTATATTTCTTCACCGTCAAGAGAGAGTCCGTAGAGTCCAAGGATGAACCGTGGATCTGCGGAACCATTGGCTTCAAGATCCGATCTAGTCGGTGCTTCCCCGACATCATGGGGCATGAGCCTGCAAAGAACTGGCAGCGCACACATTTCTATGGGCCAGATATCCCTCTGCCAGACCGTCTTGAGACTTACCCCGACTTTGTCGACGGAGCTTGTAACACCCTCAGAATCGGCCCTATGCAAGTTTCAGCGCTTCCCGCCAAACCCGCATAGAAATGATTCAAAGGTGCCCACCAGGCACTTGCGTGCGGGTGGAAAACGAAGTAATATCTTTACACAATAGTCCTCGATGGAACCCACAAAACATATATATACAGCAGCGACTCAAAGAGTCAAGAATTCAGATATACAATACAAAGATCCAAATCACCTGGAAAACGATATAGCGTCCGAGTACGGACAAGATGCAAATTGAGCTAAGAGCTCTGAAGAATAACCAATGACGTCCATAACCCTGCCTAGGCCAAGACGGAAGGGTAACCCTGCTAACGACGTCGATCTCAAACCTTCTTAAACAAAGGGGTGCTGACAAAGGGCAAAGGAAAAGGAGAGAGCGGTCAGTACTGAGGCCAGTACACGGCGAGACTAGAATTCGGCGGTCCTCGCCTACATAGGTATGGTGGACTGAGCGGCAGCGCAGCATGCACTAAACAACCTATAGAGACTCGATACAACTGTCGGCTATCAGAGAGAGAGATAAGAAAGACCTATTCGAAACCATCCTGATTCTACCACCAAACATACCCATCCTGGTATTTCCCCCTCGAGACCAAATGAGGAAGTCAACCGAGGAACTCACACAGTGGCAGTTTTATTCATTCCGTTATAGTTGTGGCAATTACTAGTCAAATATAGATAGTCATCCTGATATAATAAACAGTGGGCAGTTTTAGTTAACCATTCAGTTGTAGTTGCAACGCTTACTAGTCAGATACGATTAGCATGAGATATCCCGAACCCAGCAGTTGTTGGTACTTTTATTTAGCCATTCCGTTGCTGTGAAGCTGATTACTAGTCATAACGGATACAAGTCAAATTATAACAGTAAACTTTAGTTATAGTTGTCTATGATCGAGAACTATGCTCCAAGTCGTCCATAACCGCGGACACGGCTTTTCGAAAAGATTTAACCCTGCAGGGGTGCACCAAAGTATCCACACGCACTTCGACCCTTTTTGCCAGATCAGTTAACATACACCCATCGGTATGTCGGCGGGGCCTAAGTCATGACGTTTCCCAGACCCAAAGCAAGTACATGGGGGCCACCCCACTAAGCTACCCGCAACGAAGTCGGCCGGTCTCCGAGACGGACTCAAGGTTTGCGTCAATGGCTGTAAACGACTGGGAAACCGAAAGTGTGACTGGGCTTGTCGTTACCGCGAAAACACTCCGCAATCCTAAACAGTACAGGTGCAGTACCTCGCACAATTTTAAATTAAGCAGTAAAGCATGGCATAAGTACAGAATATTAATAAAGCCCCAAACTACTTTGTGGCCCCCAGTACAATACTTTGAAATCAGGTACTAATCGATGGGGGTGCCCACACACCCCACCTGTGGTTAGCGCGCTCGATTTCGGAACAGGTGTCAAGAACTCGGGGTCCTACGGGACACCAGTGAGCGGTTAAAAACCAAATATTGTCTATTACCCACCGGTGCCTCTGCATTTACCTACTTTCAATTTTAGTTATTAAACAACAATTAAAGTCTTGATCATCTCCAACATTAAACATGCGGCAAAACTCCAACAACTGTGGTACTTGACGACACGCAACAACACTTGAGCAAGCGACTACGACGCGCAAGTCCAACTATCTACCAAACAACAGGTAATAGGATGTGTCCAAGGCAATATAAGGCTGCAAGGGATATCACGGGCACGAAAACTAGAGCATCGCAACACAGATAGCAATAGATCAACAGGAGGGAATAAATACTATAAAGTAAGATAGGTAGAAAGGGGGAGGTGCTCGCCTGAAAACACTGCCAAAGGTTCATCCGAAGATCGGGCGTCACTCGCATTAACTCATCGGCCTAATCCGCGAAGAAGCAAAACACTAGAAGAAACACCGGATGCACTATTTAATACTACGGCAAAAGATCGGGCATGATGCATGTATGGTGTATGACATGGCAAAGATACGATGCAACTAGGTAATATTAAGCGGAACCGGGGTCCCGACATTTATTTAGAAGGTTCGTGTTGTTTAGATACCCCACAATTTAAATGTTGTCTTAACATGGCAAAAGATAGCACCGGTTCGCTACACCAATTTAAATGGGACCAATATAAGACTAGATTTGCCCGTATATGGATCCCATATTCAATTTAGGTGATTCGTCGAAACACCCCCAAACACCCATAATATGTATGCAAGCATGTACAAATAATTATGCAGCAATTTGATATTTCATTTATAAAATAGGGCTCGAGAAAAGGGGTCACACATCTCGGATCGAAGATCTTGGGGCTCGGAGGGGTTCAGGGTCGGTTCTCAGGGTCCGGATCTGGGGTTCGGTCTCGGCGGGATCGGTCTCGGATAACGGAAGAAGAGCTTGGCGCATCCGAGAAGAAGAACTTGGTTGGCGTCGGGCACATCGGATCCGCCCTGGTCGGTGCCGATCTTGTCGTCACGAAGATCTTGTCAGGTCCTCGTACCGGGTCGGTCTTGGCGTTCGGGAAGGAGAACTTGGCGTGCGACGTCGTCGGCATTGGTGCGGAAATGAGGTCTTGTCGTTCCGTGTCGGTGACCTTGGCATCCGGGTTCTCGGCGAACTTGGCGTCCGGGAAGGAGTACTTGTCGCACCGGGGTCTCGGTGATCTTGGTTCGATGTGGTTCCAGTTTGGTCTCGCCAGGATCGGTCTTCGGACACGAGGCTTCAGGGTTCGACCATCGGATCCATGTCGGCGATCTTGCGGTTTCCTCCAATACATGAAGGAGATCTTGGGGTTCCGACGGCCGTTGTCGTTGTCGGTCTCGAGTGGCCTCACCGGTGGACGAACTTGGCACTTCCCAACGGTCTTGTCTGGTTAGTACACTATCACATACACCTTACTGACAGGGTATAGAACAAGGGCACAAGATTGATAGCTCGAGTGGTGGCCTAACGAGAAGGCGTCTGCGGCGATACCGAGGAAGGAGGACGGCGGCTGACACGGAGGCACAGGCGGCGAGGGCGCCCCTGGCGGCGGGCGAGACGCGAGGGAGAGCGGGGCCAGCGCCGGCGGTGCTTGGTCGCGGCTGAGGCGAGGCGGTCAGAGGGGAAACAGGAAGGCGGCGGAGCTCTTGGGCACGGCCGCGTGCCACAGGCAGAGGGAGAGGCGGCGGCGTCCGCTCGGGGAGGAGCTTGGTGTCCAAGGCGGCCGGAGGAGAGGAGAGGTCAGGCGGCGGTCGGGCTCGCGAGGGCGGCCGCGGGAGGAAGCGAGGGAGGCGGCGGAGCACAGAGCCGCGGGGGGGGGGGGGGGGCTGCTCGAGGAGGAGGGCGGCAGGGAGGCACGGCCGGACCTGCTCGCAGACGGTGGAGAGACGGGTCGTGGCGGAGGGGCGCGAGCGGTAGAGGGAGAAGCGGCGGGGCGCGGCTCTGGCGGTGGCGCGATGGCGGGGCTCGAGCGGCGGCCTCGGAGATGCGCCGAGGGCGACGGCGGTCGGGAAGGAGAGGACGGGCGGCGACCGAAGTTGGTAGGGGCGCGGGAGGAGGGAGACGCGAGGAAGAGGGCGGAGGCGGCAGTGACGAGGCGCCGGGCGGGCGCGGGGGCGGCTGCGTCGGGGTTGGTGGGGAACGTGGGGCGGGGAAGGGAGAGATGGCGTGCAGGGTGAGAGGTCGGACGGGGACATGCTGGGTCCGCGTGGTGGGGGGCGGATCGAGGTGGTCGGGGTGGGGCCCCCGCGGTAGCGTGTCCAGGACGGGGTGGGGAGCGGTTGGTGGGGAAAGCGCCCCGACTGACGGGTGGGACCAGGCGGCGGGCTGGTGTGGTGTGCTGGTGTTTGTGTGGGGTTGGGTGGAGAGGAGGTGGGGCCAGGGGGCTGATGTGGCGGCAGGGGAGTGGAGGCAGTTGGGAAAGGGGTGATGTGGAGGAAGGGGATTGGCTGGGGTGAGGTGGAAGGCTGGGTAGGATAGGAGTGGGTAGAGTTTTTGGTAGAAAAAGGTTAGGGTAGATTCTGGGTAGGTAGAATTTTATCTGGAGGTGGCCGGCTAGGCTTTCGGGCCTGGCGGGCTGCCTCCTTAAAATAAAAGAATTTTTTTTATTATTTGAAACGGGGCTTTTGCAAACCGTTGGTAGACAAAGCAAAATATTCCGGAGACCCGGGTTTTAATTTGAAATCAAGACGGGGCGTTTAGAAAACAAAAACAGGCTTTTCGAAAATAGTTTTATGCAAACAAATGCAAGAAGACATGACGATGCTCAATGCAAGGTGGCATGATGACATGAGCATGCGGTCATGATGATGCAATGCACAAAAACAACGCGATTTTCTAGTAGTGGTTTTTGCGGGGCGCCACAATTCGACACCACTAACAATGGATCTCGCCCTCGAGATCCGCCTCATGGTACCAGAAAGAAGGCCGGCGATCTGAATCTTCTCGCTGCGCGTAGATCCTCGCGACACCACTAACAAGAGGTCGTTGTCCGTGATCGTCGAGAGAACACTCCGGGAAACAAAGGCGAAGGTAGAGGTATCAACCAATCAATCCACCTCTAACTTCGATAGAAAGAGAGAACCGATGCATTCTCATCCACTTCAATGTACAAGAGCGAATAGAAAGGGTAGTCGGCATGGGGGCCAATCCATCACGCACCCAAACTATTACTCTGCACAATCAGTAGAAAAGCGTGCAACCATTCTCGGAATCAGACTGAAGATCTCGACAATCGAGGTTCAGGAACAAAGGAGTGATGCAGACTCTGCATCGGATCTGGCATAGATGATGTCGTCGCGTCGGAAAACACCGGAAGGCACGAGGAGGAACAAAGAGAAGTCCACCCGATGAAGGATTCCTCGGATAGCATGAATACCAGATGTAGCAACACCGATACCAAAGGAGGAAGCGAAACCCTGAAGGTACGATGGAACCCAACCACGAGAAATCCTGGACTCGAAGAGAGAGAAGAGAGCGGATGCAAAACACGCAGAGGTAAGGGGAGAACAGCAGAGGGGTAAGGAGTAAAACAGATCTAATCGGAACTATCCAACCGATTTTGCAAAAATAGTTTTGACACTCTACTTCGGCCGTTAGCTAGGTTATCCTACAGGCTGGACTTGTGGGGTATCGCAACTGCTGGGCTCTGATACCACTCTGTAACACCCTCAGAATCGGCCCTATGCAAGTTTCAGCGCTTCCCGCCAAACCCGCATAGAAACGATTCAAAGGTGCCCACCAGGCACTTGCGTGCGGGTGGAAAACGAAGTAATATCATTACACAATAGTCCTCGATGGAACCCACAAAACATATATATACAACAGCGACTCAAAGAGTCAAGAATTCAGATATACAATACAAAGATCCAAATCACCTAGAAAACGATATAGCGTCCGAGTACGGACAAGATGCAAATTGAGCTAAGAGCTCTGAAGAATAACCAATGACGTCCATAACCCTGCCCAGGCCAAGCCGGAAGGGTAACCCTGCTAACGACGTCGATCTCAAACCTGCTTAAACAAAGGGGTGCCGACAAAGGGCAAAGGAAAAGGAGAGAGCGGTCAGTACTGAGGCCAGTACACGGTGAGACTAGAATTCGGCGGTCCTCGCCTACATAGGTATGGTGGACTGAGCGGCAGCGCAGCATGCACTAAACAACCTATAGAGACTCGATACAACTGTCGGCTATCAGAGAGAGAGATAAGAAAGACCTATTCGAAACCATCCTGATTCTACCACCAAACATACCCATCCTGGTATTTCCCCCTTGATACCAAACGAGGAAGTCAACCGAGGAACTCACACAGTGGCAGTTTTATTCATTCCGTTATAGTTGCTGCAATTACTAGTCAAATATAGATAGTCATCCTGATATAATAAACAGTGGGCAGTTTTAGTTAACCATTCAGTTGTAGTTGCAACGCTTACTAGTCAGATACGATTAGCATGAGATATCCCGAACCCAGCAGTTGTTGGTACTTTTATTTAGCCATTCCGTTGAAGTGAAGCTGATTACTAGTCATAACGGATACAAGTCAAATTATAACAGTAAACTTTAGTTATAGTTGTCTATGATCGAGAACTGTGCTCCAAGTCGTCCATAACCGTGGACACGGCTTTTCGAAAAGATTTAACCCTGCAGGGCTGCACCAAAGTATCCACACGCACTTCGACCCTTTTTGCCAGATCAGTTAACATACACCCATCGGTATGTCGGTGGGGCCTAAGTCATGACGTTTCCCAGACCCAAAGCAAGTACATGGGGGCCACCCCACTAAGCTACCCGCAACAAAGTCGGCCGGTCTCCAAGACGGACTCAGGGTTTGCGTCAATGGCTGTAAACGACTGGGAACCCGAAAGTGTGACTGGGCTTGTCGATACCGAGAAAACACTCCGCAATCCTAAACAGTACAGGTGCAGTACCTCGCACAATTTTAAATTAAGCAGTAAAGCATGGCATAAGTACAGAATAGTAATAAAGCCCCAAACTACTTTGTGGCCCCCAGTACAATACTTTGAAATCAGGTACTAATCGATGGGGGTGCCCACACACCCCACCTGTGGTTAGCGCGCTCGATCTCGGAACAGGTGTCAAGAACTCGGGGTCCTACGGGACACCAGTGAGCGGTTAAAAACCAAATATTGTCTATTACCCACCGGTGCCTCTGCATTTACCTACTTTCAATTTTAGTTATTAAACAACAATTAAAGTCTTGATCATCTCCAACATTAAACATGCGGCAAAACTCCAACAACTGTGGTACTTGACGACACGCAACAGCACTTGAGCAAGCGACTACGACGCGCAAGTCCAACTATCTACCAAACAACAGGTAATAGGATGTGTCCAAGGAAATATAAGGCTGCAAGGGATATCACGGGCACGAAAACTAGAGCATCGCAACACAGATAGCAATAGATCAATAGGAGGGAATAAATACTATAAAGTAAGATAGGTAGAAAGGGGGAGGTGCTCGCCTGAAAACACTGCCGAAGGTTCATCCGAAGATCGGGCGTCACTCGCATCAACTCATCGGCCTAATCCGCAAAGAAGCAAAACACTAGAAGAAACACCGGATGCACTATTTAATACTACGGCAAAAGATCGGGCATGATGCATGTATGGTGTATGACATGGCAAAGATACGATGCAACTAGGCAATATTAAGCGGAACCGGGGTCCCGACATTTATTTAGAAGGTTCGTGTTGTTTAGATACCCCACAATTTAAATGTTGTCTTAACATGGCAAAAGATAGCACCGGTTCGCTACACCAATTTAAATGGGACCAATATAAGACTAGATTTGCCCGTATATGGATCCCATATTCAATTTAGGTGATTCGTCGAAACACCCCCAAACACCCATAATATGTATGCAAGCATGTACAAATAATTATGCAGCAATTTGATATTTCATTTATAAAATAGGGCTCGAGAAAAGGGGTCACACATCTCGGATCGAAGATCTTGGGGCTCGGAGGGGTTCAGGGTCGGTTCTCAGGGTCCGGATCTGGGGTTCGGTCTCGGCGGGATCGGTCTCGGATAACGGAAGAAGAGCTTGGCGCATCCGAGAAGAAGAACTTGGTTGGCGTCGGGCACATCGGATCCGCCCTGGTCGGTGCCGATCTTGTCGTCACGAAGATCTTGTCAGGTCCTCGTACCGGGTCGGTCTTGGCGTTCGGGAAGGAGAACTTGGCGTGCGACGTCGTCGGCATTGGTGCGGAAAGGAGGTCTTGTCGTTCCGTGTCGGTGACCTTGGCATCGGGGTTCTCGGCGAACTTGGCGTCCGGGAAGGAGTACTTGTCGCACCGGGGTCTCGGTGATCTTGGTTCGATGTGGTTCCAGTTTGGTCTTGCCAGGATCGGTCTTCGGACACGAGGCTTCAGGGTTCGACCATCGGATCCATGTCGGCGATCTTGTGGTTTCCTCCAATACATGAAGGAGATCTTGGGGTTCCGACGGCCGTTGTCGTTGTCGGTCTCGAGTGGCGTCACCGGTGGACGAACTTGGCACTTCCCAACGGTCTTGTCTGGTTAGTACACTAGCACATACACCTTACTGACAGGGTATAGAACAAGGGCACAAGATTGATAGCTCGAGTGGTGGCCTAACGAGAAGGCGTCTGCGGCGATACCGAGGGAGGAGGACGGCGGCCGACACGGAGGCACAGGCGGCGAGGGCACCCCTGGCGGCGGGCGAGACGCGAGGGAGAGCGGGGCCAGCGCCGGCGGTGCTTGGTCGCGGCTGAGGCGAGGCGGTCGGAGGGGAAACAGGAAGGCGGCGGAGCTCCTGGGCACGGCCGCGCGCCACAGGCAGAGGGAGAGGCGGCGGCGTCCGCTCGGGGAGGAGCTCGGTGTCCAAGGCGGCCGGAGGAGAGGAGAGGTCAGGCGGCGGTCGGGCTCGCGAGGGCGGCCGCGGGAGGAAGCGAGGGAGGCGGCGGAGCACAGAGCCGCGGGGGGGGGGGGGGGGGGGCTGCTCGAGGAGGAGGGCGGCAGGGAGGCACGGCCGGACCGGCTCGCAGACGGTGGAGAGACGGGTAGTGGCGAAGGGGCGCGAGTGGTAGAGGGAGAAGCGGCGGGGCGCGGCTCTGGCGGCGGCGCGATGGCGGGGCTCGAGCGGCGGCCTCGGAGATGCGCTGAGGGCGACGGCGGTCGGGAAGGAGAGGACGGGCGGCGACCGGAGTTGGTAGGGGCGCGGGAGGAGGGAGACGCGGGGAAGAGGGCGGAGGCGACGGTGACGAGGCGCCGGGCGGGCGCGGGGGGCGGCTGCGTCGGGGTTGGTGGGGAACGTGGGGCGGGGAAGGGAGAGATGGCGTGCAGGGTGAGAGGTGGGACGGGGACAGGCTGGGTCCCCGTGGTGGGGGGCGGATCGAGGTGGTCGGGGTGGGGCCCCCGCGGTAGCGTGTCCAGGGCGGGGTGGGGAGCGGTTGGTGGGGAAAGCGCCCCGACTGACGAGTGGGACCAGGCGGTGGGCTGGTGTGGTGTGCTGGTGTTTGTGTGGGGTGGGGTGGAGAGGAGGTGGGGCCAGGGGCTGATGTGGCGGCAGGGGAGTGGAGGGAGTTGGGAAAGGGGTGATGTGGAGGAAGGGGATTGGCTGGGGTGAGGTGGAAGGCTGGGTAGGATAGGAGTGGGTAGAGTTTTTGGTAGAAAAAGGTTAGGGTAGATTCTGGGTAGGTAGAATTTTATCTGGAGGTGGCCGGCTAGGCTTTCGGGCCTGGCGGGCTGCCTCCTTAAAATAAAAGAAATTTTTTTATTATTTGAAACGGGGCTTTTGCAAACCGTTGGTAGACAAAGCAAAATATTCCGGAGACCCGGGTTTTAATTTGAAATCAAGACGGGGCGTTTAGAAAACAAAAACAGGCTTTTCGAAAATAGTTTTATGCAAACAAATGCAAGAAGACATGACGATGCTCAATGCAAGGTGGCATGATGACATGAGCATGCGGTCATGATGATGCAATGCACAAAAACAACGCGATTTTCTAGTAGTGGTTTTTGCGGGGCGCCACAGAGCTGCCACTGAAGTACCTGCATGGCGGACCCCAGCCTCTCTTCCCTATGACGATGAAGCCAATCGCGCCGTAAGGCAGATCGAATGGCTCGTAGACGGAGGTCTAACAGGCCTGGATCTTGCCATTTGTTGGTACGTTAGGCGGATCCAGCCTCTGCAGCACCGCACCCAGCTGATGTGCAAATATAGCCAAGACAGGAGGGATCCCAAGCGAATTTCACGGGATAACTTCTCTACTGACCACATCAAGCTTCGGCTAAAGGACATCATCAAGGTGAAGGACAAGAAGCGTGGCTTCAAGATCACCTTCGACATGTTCGATTGCGGCACATGCCCAGAGGTAGCTTATGTTTCCTTTGTTGCTCGTTATATATACTCTAAGGTTTTTCCGACTTGAAGTTGTGCATCTAACATTGCCATGTATCCCAGCGGTGGACCATGGCGGCAGATCAAATGGCCTCCTAGGTTTATGATCCTAAGATGAAGGATATCTAGGTTGTGTCCGACGATGATGCCTCCAAGGATCAACCAGCTCCGGCAGCGCAAAAGCGGAAGAGCTCCACCTGTAACGCTGCTGCCAGGGCCAAGAAGAAGAAGAAAACGTAGAGTGGAGTCTTCAAACAATCCACTTCCTCCTTAGAGGCGGAGAAGAAGAAGAAGTCCACCAGCATTCCCCTTACCAAGGCTCCTTCCGTGTAGTAAGTATCTTCATTCTCTAGCTTGTGCTTTTTCAGCCTATACCTTTATTCAACTCTTGTACTTATACCTTGTATGTTTCAGGAGGAAAGCCGGTGTTAGTTTGAAGAGATCAGATACATTGAAAATGTATCTATAATTTTTGATGTTCCATGCTTGGTTTTATCAACTTTCTTGTGTTTTGTCCACACTTTCATATGATTTCTTGGACTAACATATTAACAAGAGCCACAGTGCTAGCTGCCTGTTTTCTGCTATTTTTTGTTCTAGGAAAGTCAGAAAATGAATATTGTCGGAATTGGACGGGACAAAAGCCAAAGTGCCTATTTTTCCGGAAGTCATCAGATGCCAGAATACGAGACGGAGAGGGGCCAGAGGCCGGCCACACCACCTGGCCACGCGGCCAGGCTTGGCCCACGCAAGGGGGTGGTGTGGTGGCCCTAGGCACCCCCTCGGCCTCCCCTTCCGCCTATAAGATGCCCTCGGGACGAAAACCCTAAGTACTCGATCAAAAATCCACGAAAGAGTCTGTAGCCGCCATCATCTCCATCCCTAGATCGGGAGGGATCTGAAGCTCTTCCTGGCACCCTGCCGGAGAGGGGAATTCACCCTGGAGGCCTTCTTCATCACCATGCAAGCCTCCGGTGTGATGCGTGAGTAGTTCATCCTTGGACTACGGATCCATGTAGTAGCTAGATGGCTGGTTCTCCTCCTTTATGCTTTCATGTTTAGATCTTGTGAGCTCCATTCATGATCAAGATCATCTATTTGTAATTCTACATGTTGTGTTTGCAGGGATCCGATGGATACTGAGATGTTATTTCAGATTGATTATTGATTCTATCATGTCTTTGTTATTTGTGATCTTGCATGCTTTTCGTTGTTAGTAGCTATCTTGGCCAAGTAGATGCTAGCAACTCCAAGAGTTAGTATTTATGCTCAATAGTGGGTTCATGCCTCTGGTAATCTGGGGAAGTGATAGAAATCTCTAAGGTACTAGATTTGTTGTTGGTACTAGGGAGAAAACAACAATCCTTTGTTCATAGAACAATCGTATTGTTTACTTTACACGCAGTTCGTAAAGCAATAATTTGTTGCTTGCAACTTAATACTGGAGGGGGTTCGGATGATAACCTTAAGGTGGATTATTAGTCATAGATGCAGTCGGATGGCGGTCTATGTATAATGTTGTAATACCCAATCAAGTCTCAAAGGAGTCAAGATGATTAGTATATGCATGTATTGCTTTCTCGGTGTTTGTCAATTGCCCCGCTGTAATTTGTTCACCCAGCATGTTATCTATCTAAGGAGAGCCACCTCTAGTGAACTATGGATCCCGGTCCTTTTTCTTTACATACAATCTATAAACTGTTACTGCTTTGTGTTTACTTTCTGCAAACTATTACTTCCTTCCATTCGATACGTCCCCCGCTATAATTTGTTCACCCAGCATGTTATCTATCTAAGGAGAGCCACCTCTAGTGAACTATGGATCCCGGTCCTTTTTCTTTACATACAATCTATAAACTATTACTGCTTTGTGTTTACTTTCTGCGAACTATTACTTCCTTCCATTCGATACGTTTAATCCTTTGTTTTCAGCAAAACACGGTGAGATTGACAACCTCATCGCAAGTTGGGGACAAAGTTATGTGGTTGTGTTGTGCAGGTCTCCACGTTGCTACTAGCACCGGTAGTGCGCCCTGCCAAGGCTTAGCTAGCAACACCTTTGGGGTGTTTCCTTGCTCCTACTGGTTTGATGAAACCTTGGTTTCATAACTGAGGGAAACTTGCTACTGTGCTCATCATACCTTCCTCTTGGGGTTCCCAACAAGCTCTACATCAACACCGCACCAGCACTTTTCTGTCGCCATACACTGAGCCATCAAGCATTTTTCTGGCGCCGTTGCCGGGGAGTCAAGGACATCTTCACAAGGGGAGTCCCTCATAACCAATCTCTTTACTTTGTTATTTTTTGTTTTGCTTAGTTTCTTTTTGCTTTATTTTCTTGTTTCTTTTTCAAAAACACAAAAAAATTAGTTCTACTAGTTGGCTTTCTTATTTGAAAACCCAAAAAAATGACTACTCTTGAAAACACTAAGTTGTGTGACTTCACTAGCACCAACAACAATAATTTTATGAGCACACCTATTGCTCCACCTGTGCCTAAAGATACTTTCTTTGAGATAAAACCTGCTTTGCTCAATCTTGTTATGAGAGAACAATTTTCTGGTATTGGTAATGAAGATGCTGCTGCCCATCTAAATAACTTTGTTGAACTTTGTGAGATGCAAAAGCATAGGGATGTAGATGGTGATATTATTAAGCTGAAATTGTTTCCTTTCTCTTCGAGAGGAAAAGCTAAAGAATGGCTGAATTCCTTAACTAGGAATAATATTGATTCTTGGACTAAACGCAAAGATGCTTTCATTGGAAAATACTATCCTCCTGCTAAGATTATATCTATGAGAAGTGAGATAATGAAGTTTAAACAATCTGATAATGAACATGTTGCTCAAGCTTGGGAAATAATGAAATCTTTGGTTAAGAATTGTCCCACTCATGGACTGACTGCTTGGATGATCATCCAAACTTTTTATGCAAGATTGAACTATTCTTCAAGGAACCTATTGGATTCTGCTGCTGGAGGTACCTTTATGACCATCACTTTGGGTGCTACAACAAAACTTCTGGACAATATGATGGTTAATTATTTTGAATGGCATACTGAGAGAGCTCCACAAGGTAGGAAGGTAAATTCTGTTGAGGAAACCTCCTCCTTGAGTGATAAGATTGATATTATTATGTCTATGCTTGTTAATGGGAAAGCCCATATTGATCCAAATAATGTTCCTTTAGCCTCTTTGGTTGCTCAAGAAGAGCAAGTTGATGTGAACTTCATAAGAAATAACAACTTTGGCAATAATGCTTATAGAAGTAATTTTGTTAACAACAATTATAAGCCTTATCCTCCAAACAATGGTAATGCTTATGGAAATTCTTACAACAACAATAAGAGTGCACCCTCTGAACTTGAAGTTATGCTCAAAGACTTTATTAGTAAGCAAACTGCTTTTAATAAAACTATTGAGGAAAAACTCTCTAATATTGAAAGAAATATAGCATCTTTGGCTGAAGCTCAATCTTCTTTGAATAAAATGGCTGCTAAACCTAAAACTAATGATAATCCCTTTGCAACTACCAATGCTATACAAGTAAGAATTGATGAAAATGTTAGACTATTAGCTGAACTACATGCTAAGTGGGAAAGAGAAGATGAAATTGCTAGAAACATTAGTGTTTCTACTATCACCACCACTAGTGTTGAGGCTAGTAATAGTTCTACTACTTTAGATGATAAATTTGATTTTGATCTTGATGGTTGCAATACCTCTGAAGTTATTAAGTTCCTACAAAAGCTTGCTAAAAGTCCTAATGCTAGTGCTATGAACATGGCCTTTACAAAACACATTAGTGATGCTCTCATAAAGATTAAAGAAGAAAAGATGAAACATAAAGCTTCTATTCCTTTAAAACAAGAAGATGGTTGGGAACCCATCATTAATATGAAAAATGAATGAATTTGATTTCAAAGCTTTATGTGATCTTGATAGTAGTGTTTCTATTATGCCTAGAAGGATTTATGATATGCTTGATTTGCCTCCACTTGAAGATTGTTATTTGAATGTCCCACTTGATGATAATGTTAAAAAGAAACTCATGGGGAGTCTTAATGATGTTCTTATTATGGTTAACAATGCCTATGTCCCCGTTGATTTCTATGTTTTGGATGTTGAATGCAATGCTTCTTGTCCTATTACTTTGGGAAGACCTTTTCTTAGAACTGTTGGTGCCATTATTGATATAAAAGAAGGCACCATTAAATATCAACTCCCACTCAACAAAGGTATAGAACACTTCCCTAAGAAGAGAGAGAATATTTCTTTTGCTTCTCCTATGAAATTTTTTTTTGGTATTAATGCTTCTTCATTTGAGAACACTTGATTCTTTCTTGCTCCTTATGCCTAACTTAAAGGCGTTAAAGAAAAGTACTTATTGGGAGATAACCCAAAAGTTTTAGATGAGTCTTGTAAGTTATTACTTCAGTAATAACCTCTCCTTATCCTTTTTATTTGCTTTTTTGTGCCAAGAGTAACCTCTAATGAGAGAGAATTAATGATTGGGAAAGTTGCTATCCCGAAACATATTTTTGTGCTTCACCGTAAAAAATCGTGTAAAATCTCTGAACGTATTTTTGAGGCGTGATTTTTTGTGCTTCTGCCCCAGGTTGTTATCTAACTTTAGTTAGTTTAACACTTTTTTATTTGAGCAACAGAAGGTCTTTGAAAAAATTCTTCTTTACCTGCTGGTCTGTTTTGACAGATTTCTGCCATTTTCTGCATTTGCTTCTTGTTGGTTCCTTTTTGAGTTCTTTTGGGGAGTTGAGCTTTTTGAGAGAAGTGCTACAGTATCTAGTGTTCTAATGGAAGTTTATTTGGTGTTAGAACTGAACCTTAAGACTTATTTATCTTGAGTACACTAATGTTGCTAATAAAGATTGTGTGAAGTTTTGTATGAAGGAAAAATTTCAGGTGTATGGAAGGTATGAGTAATGAGATGAAGGATGGACTAAAGCTCAATCTTGGGGATGCCACACGTGTCACCCCAAGGAATATCCAAGAAGTACAAGCGTCAAAGCTTGGGGATGCCCAAGGCATCCCCTTCTTCATTAATGAAAATTCCAGGTTTCTCCAAACGCTTCATTTTTATTGTTTCATGCACAGTTGTGTTGTTCTTGGAGCATCTTCTTTTTCGTTTTCATTTTGGTTTTTCGTTTTCTTGGTTTTCTTAGTTTACTTAATAAATTGGTTGGACCCCCTCTTTCATACATTGGTTTGTAAATAGTTTGGTTTGGTTTGGAAAAGAGTAGGAAAGTTCATTCTTATGTGGTAAAAAGAGCTCGTTTTTGACTGTGGCCTATGCTTTGTCATGCCATGCTTGATATTGTTTTGGCTTTATGCTTAGTATGCTTTGTTGTAGCATGACTTGTTATAAACAATTGAGACTGCTTAATGTGCCTTGTATGAATCATGCGTTATTTTAGCATATTAAAGCGTAGTATAGTGGTATTCTCCTTTGATGCTTTATTTGGGTTGACTTGGCGCATGCTCACACCATGTTATGACTATCTCAAGTCACCATAGCCTTTATGATCCTTTAGTTTTGAACTTATAGTATCACTTTATGCTTTGATTAATGATGTTTTGTCGCTCTCCATGATTATGGCTATTATTGCTCTCTTAGTTTGTCGCTCCCAGTCTTTTGCTAGCCTCCACAACCAAGTATGAGTTCCACTCATGCATCCAACTCCATAAACCAAGTTATTCCAAAGAGTCCACCATACCCACCTACTAGCTTATGCTATTCCAACTATATTCATGCTTTTGTTTACCTTCCAAATTAAACTTGTTATGAGAAAACTAGTGATTAAAGCTCTCACAAACTTGATGGCACTTTACTTTTCTTGCCCTTAATAAACTTGAACCATTGTGTCGTCTATGTTGTATATGCTTGCACTTATTTGTTGGGGATTAGCAGAACCATGCTTTCATGGGGAATGCTTTCAACATTGCACTTGGTACTTGTACCTAGTTTATATCACGCTCTTTTGTATATGGATGTCGTCGGCGTGAAATGAAAGGGGAGCTTGTAAGTCCATGGAGTTATGTATATGTGTTAGATAAACGCTTGGGCCGCTGGTCTAATCCATGTTGACATGGTGGAAACCTGCAGCGTAACCATAATGAGCTGTGTATGAAGCATTCTTCTTATAAAAAAAGAGTCCTATATTGAGAAAAAAAGAGAAAAATAAAAACAAGATTATGAAAAGAGGAAAGAGAGAAAAAATCACCATATTCCCATGGTAAATAAGAAGATTGCTTAGATGCTCGTTGTCTGCTTGCCTTGTCAATTCTATGTGGGGATTCTTCCGTATCATTGGGCAAGGGGTACCCCGTTGGCGGTTCTCTATGATACACATGTAATTACGATAACAAGAACTTACCGGTGAGTAAACTTGAGTAGCATGAGGAGCGGCCCTCGTATACAAGGGACATGAGATTTCTAACTTATACTTCGTCAAGCATGTACACCATAGTTTGTTCACTTTAACCTTAATCACTTCAAGATGCTTATGATAGGGGCAATGAGAGCTGAAAGCTATAAGTACCATAATTTTTGGAAGCTCTTTATGAGACTTGAATCCCTACTTCCTTCTATGAAGGCCTTTCTTCCACCATTATATTGAGTCTCCACCTTCTATCTTTATGCACTTACTTTGAGAGCATAGTGGCCATTCTTAGTTCTATGTGCATTGTCCCAAGACTAATTGATTGATGCATAACTTGATATTGCTTGTTTTTAACTATTTGTATCTAGTCACTCTTATGAACTTTGAAGGTGTCCTATGCATTTATATTTGCTACTCTATTGAGGGACAAGTTGAATACTATTATGCTATGTTTTCTTTATGTGAAACAAACAAACGTCTTGCAAAGCATTGTTATTCATGAATCTTTTGTTTGTGCCTTTTCATGTTGCATCATAGTTTCTTTGTCTTATTGCTAGAACTTTGTCTTTTATGTTATGATTGAAGTACTATGATCCCAGCATTGAATGTTTTACAAATAATTTGATCAAGTCTTTGATGGTGCATGTCACCTCAAAAATTATTCTTTCTTTTTATCACTTACCTACTCGAGGACGAGCAGGAGTTAAGCTTGGGGATGTTGATACATTGCAAATGTATCTATAATTTTTGATGTTCAATGCTTGGTTTTATCCACTTTCTTGTGTTTTGTCCACACTTTGGAGTACTTTTCATATGATTTCTTGGACTAACCTATTAACAAGAGCCACAGTGCCAGCTGCCTGTTTTCTGCTGTTTTTGGTTCCAGGAAAGTCAGAAAATGAATATTCTCGGAATTGGACGGGACAAAAGCCAAAGTGCCTATTTTTCCGAAAGTCATCAAATGCCAGAATACGAGACGGAGAGGGGCCAGAGGCCGGCCACACCACCTGGCCACGCGACCAGGCTTGCACCGCGCCAGGGGGTGGTGTGGTGGCCCAAGGCACCCCCTCGGCCTCCCCTTCCGCCTATAAGATTCTCTCAGGACGAAAACCCTAAGTACCCGATCAAAAATCCACGAAAGAGTCTGTAGCCGCCATCATCTCCATCCCTAGATCGGGAGGGATTTGAAGCTCTTCCCGGCACCCTGCCAGAGAGGGGAATTCACCCTGGGGGCCTTCTTCATCACCATGCAAGCCTCCGGTGTGATGCGTGAGTAGTTCATCCTTGGACTACGGATCCATGTAGTAGCTAGATGGCTGGTTCTCCTCCTTTGTGCTTTCATGTTTAGATCTTGTGAGCTCCGTTCATGATCAAAATCATCTATTTGTAATTCTGCATGTTGTGTTTGCGGGGATCCGATGGATATTGAGATGCTATTTCAGATTGATTATTGATTCTATCATGTCTTCGTAATTTGTGATCTTGCATGCTTTCCGTTGTTAGTATCTATCTTGGCCAAGTAGATGATAGCAACTCCAAGAGTTAGTATTTATGCTCGATAGTGGGTTCATGCCTATGGTAATCTGGGGAAGTGACAGAAATCTCTAAGGTACTAGATGTGTTGTTGGTACTAGGGAGAAAACAACAATCCTTTGTTCACAAAACAATCGTATTGTTTACTTTACTCGCAGTTCATAAAGCAATAATCTGTTGCTTGCAACTTAATACTGGAGGGGGTTCGGATGATAACCTGAAGGTGGATTATTATTCATAGATGCAGTTGGATGGCGGTCTATGTATAATGTTGTAATGCCCAATCAAGTCTCAAAGGAGTCAACATGATTAGTATATGCATGTATTGCTTTCTCGATGTTTGTCAATTTCCCCGTTGTAATTTGTTCACCCAGCATGTTATCTATCTAAGGAGAGCCACCTCTAGTGAACTATGGATCCCGGTCCTTTTTCTTTACATACAATCTATAAACTATTACTGCTTTGTGTTTACTTTCTGCAAACTATTATTTCCTTCCATTCGATACGTTTAATCATTTGTTTTCAGAAAAACACGGTGAGATTGACAACCTCATCGCAAGTTGGGGACAAAGTTCTGTGGTTGTGTTGTGCAGGTCTCCATGTTGCTACTAGCACCGGTAGTGCGCCCTGCCAAGGCTGAGCTAGCAACACCTTTGGGGTGTTTCCTTTCTCCTACTGGTTCGATTAAATCTTGGTTTCATAACTGAGGGAAACTTGCTGCTGTGCTCATCATACCTTCCTCTTGGGGTTCCCAACGAGCTCTACATCAACACCGCACCAGCACTTTTCTAGCGCCATACACTGAGCCATCAAGATCCTCCAAAGATGTTGGAGGGTCAAAAAACATTCGTGACATGTTAACCAAGGGTCCGTCTGCCAAGCCCTCTCCCACCACCTCTCCCTCTACTCTTGCCGCCATTCCCTCTACTGACCCCGCTGGGCCGTCATCTCCCGTCATCCCTAAGACCTCTGCCATGGAGATAGATATCAATCCAAACCTTGATGTCTCAGTCTCTGTCAAGGCAGATGTTGCTCCTTGCAGCCAGGCGACACATGAGAGCACCTCTTCTAAAGTGGCTGAAGCTCCGGCTAAGGATGCCACTGAGAAGGGGAAGGAAGTGGAAGAGGTGGACGTGGAAGATGCGATTGTGCGGGAGCCTCTATGCCATCTACTGCCTTGAAGGTGCAGGAGGCAGCTAGGGCTTCATCCATGCCTCCAGCTTCGAGCTCTCCATTAGCTGCGACTCCTCCGGCGTTGAGCCTAGATGATCTCATCAAGCAGGCCGACGCAATCTATAAGAATGCTCGGACCTTTCATGATTCCTACGCTCATCTGACCAATAATCTCAGGATCATTGCCATCGTAAGTTTTTTGAACTTCACTTGCTTTGTGTAGTATATCCCACTATAGCCCCCCGAGCTCTTAGGCGAATAAGTCAATAGTTATTGGCTTGAGTGCTGTAGAGAACTAAGCGTAGAACTTGTCCGTGTAGCCCCCGAGCGTTTAGTTGAAACTAAAAAGTTCCTACTAGATGCTCTTAGAGTAACTAGCTTACTTTAAAATTGTGTACTGTATCCCCCGAGCATTTAGTTGAAACTGAATAGTTCCGACTAGAAGCTCTAGAGAAACTACATGCTTATATCATGTGCAGAATGAGAATAAACGGAGGATAGCCGCCAATGAGAGATTTGCTGCTCTTCGGAAGGAGATGGACCTTGAACACGGTAAAACCAAATTCCTAAAGGAACACATAAAAAATATCCAGAGTCTGTTTCTTACGACAGCTCCTTGCTTTCCCATTGATTCATTTTTCTGTCTTATGATAGCACTTTCTGATTTCCGTCTAATAGAAGCCATTGCTAAGTCCAAGAGCATTGTCGAGCAATCCAAGCATATCCAGGAGCTCGATGATGAAAATAAGATCATGAAGAAGGACCTGGCCGATGCCGTCAAGGGCCATGAGGCAATGATGAAGGCTATGCAAGAGCCTGCGGATGTTGAGATGCAGCGCCTGAAGGATGAGATTACACAACTCAATGACCAGAACCAAGTTGCCAAAGAGCAAAATGCTTGGAGTCTTGAGATGTTCAAGTTAGTCCAGAAGGAGCGCGATGTCTTGGCGGAGACATGCATGCAAGCGGAAACGAGCATCTTTGGTAACCTTTCTCTATCTTGGTCTTTTCTATAAGTTGGACAACCATTTTACTTGTTTGTACTCAGTATCCTTGTGTTTTGTGCAAACCACAGCTCCCATTGGCTTAGCCAACTTGGGTGAGGGTGCTCCAAGTTCCATGGAACGCATGATTCTTGCTGGCAAATTCATCAGCACTGCCATCCCCTAAGCCAAGGAGATAGCTCAACCTCTGGGTATTAATATCAAGGCGGCAGACTCAGTAGCTATGTTCGTGGAAATCCTGCGCCGAGCCCCCGAGAAAGTCAAGGACTAGAAAACCTCTTGCGTCTGGGCTAGTGCAAGGATGACCTTGTCCTTAGTCAAGGCGCACTATGATAATGCCCACATCGACCTGGTGACCTTCGGCTTTCCCAAGATAGATGAGGAAGGTTGAGATATCGATAGCGATGCTATTTGGAATTCTCTCGCCGGCTTTGACACCAGGGTTGCCAAGATGGTCAAGGCAGATGTCTTTGTGCCTGCCGAGATTCTGGATGATGATGTGACTTCGTCTGAGTCTAGCCCCTCTCCTTCTGAGTTTGATGAGCTCTCCCGACCTGGCTCTCCTGATGATGCCACCACGAAGCCTCCTGTAGCAGAGCCATGAAAAAAAAATTCCGTATTAAATGTATCTCTGCAGAAAGTATGCGGAAAAAACTTATGTTTGTCTAAGGAGGAAAACTTGTACTCAAGCCTCCTGCAACTTATCTGTTTCCATCATGTGTATATATTTTTTAAGCAAGTGCTGGCTTATCCATTATTCTGGTTCGTATGCTTGACCTTTTGTGAGACAGAAGACTCTCAGCACAGAACTATGCTCTCAGGTGATGATGCTTAATAGCACCGTCCAAAACCTAAGAACAAAATCGCTGGCTTTGAGTGCCGAAAAGTCACTACTCCGGAATCCACATAAAAACTTCAGAAAACGTGTAGACCTTACACATAAAGGGTTTATATGATCAAAAAATGAAAAACTAAAGGAGGTAAAAGACTCAGAGAATATGAGTGAACCAAATGCTTTGTTTCATTGATCATATAAGAAATTTATTACATAATATAAATGTGCTAAGTGTAAAAGGGACGTAGCTGTGCTATGTTCCATGGCCAATCTGTCTCCGGGTAATCATCATCGGAGTCACGTTGCTTGCGCTTGCGATTTTTTGGCCTATCTTTCAACTCGCGAATATCGACGAGGTAATAGGAACCATTGAGCAATGCTTTTCTTATGACGAATGGTCCTTCCCAAGGCAGGGATATTTTGTGTGATTTTTCCTGCTTGAGTCTAAGCACCAGATCCCCTTATTTAAACGAGCGATGCTTTACACAACGACTATGGTAGCCATGCAGCTTTTGCTGGTAGACGGCAGATCTCTAGCATGCCAGCACATGCTCTTCTTCGAGTAGGTCCAGAGATAGCCGTTTGGATTCTTTAGCGTCATGTTCCTTGTAGGCGGAATCTCTTGGTGCATCGTGGAGGATGTCGGATGGAAGAACTACTTTTGCTCCATAAACCATGAAGAAAGGAGTCAAGCCCATAGATCTGTTAGGTGTTGTTCGTAAACTCCACAAAACAGATGGTAGTTCCTCCGCCTAGGCTCCTGCTGCTCTATGTAGCGGTGCCTCCAAGCGTGGTTTGATTCCGTGCAGAATTAGTCCATTGGCCCTTTCAACTTGCCCATTTGACTGTGGATGTGCCACAAATGCTAGGTCAAGGCGGATGCCTTTCTCATGACAGTACTCCTCAACTTGTCCGAGAGATAAATTTCTGCCATTGTCGGTGATGATGCTATGTGGGAGACCAAATCTCACCACTAGATCCCGGAAAAACTTTAGGGTTGTCGCCCCATCAAGCTTTCTAATGGGGTTAGCTTCAATCCATTTTGTGAATTTATCCACTGCTACTAGCAAGTGTGTGAATCCACAGGGTGCTATCTGCAAAGGTCCCACCATGTCCAGCCCCCATACTGCAAACGTCCAAGTTATTGGTATTGTTCGCAATTCTTCAGCTGGAACATTTGGTTGTCTTACATAAAACTGACACCCAAGGCATGTTTGTACCAACTTGTCGGCGTCTGCCTTGGCAGGTATCCAGTAGAATCCTTGTTGGAAGGCCTTGGACACCAATGATCGGGGAGCGGCGTGATGCCCGCAATCTCCGAGATGTATTTCTCTAAAGATTTCAATACCTTGCTGCTAGGAGACGCACCATAGGAAGACTCCTGTGGTACTTCTTTTGTATAGCTAGCCATCATGATGACGTACCCTTTTGCTCTGCATACTATTTGCTAGCTTTCGACTTCGTCAGCAGGCAAAGTTCCATGAACGGCTTCGTCCAAGCCAGACAGGTCACTGTTACTGCATTAACAAATGAGTCCACTCTATCTAGGTTGTCGGGGTCCGCTCCTTTCACGGATGGAGTCTGTAAATGCTCCAGGAAAACGCCTGGTGGAATTGGTCGACGGGCTAATCCAAGCTTTGACAACAGATGTGCCGCCTCATTATCCTCCCTTTTGACGTACTTGACTTCGTAGCCGTCGAAGCACTTGGCTATTTCGTCTACTTCATCTCGATATGCCGCTATCACAGGGTTCCATGCATTCCAGGTGCCAGCTACTTGCTGGGCAACCAAGTTAGAATCTCCACAGCAAACTATGCGCTTGATGCCAATATCCTTGGCTACGTGAAGTCCGTGAATGAGGGCCTTGTACTCCGCCATGTTATTTGTAGCGTTGAAGTAGATCTGCAGGACGTATTGTAACTTCTCTCCTATTGGTGATTGTTATAATACACCAGCCCCCGAGCCATTGAGTAACTTGGATCCATCAAAGTGCATGACCCAATACTCTGGTTCTGGGACAGGAGGGTCTTCCGGCAGCTCTGTCCAATCTGCAAGAAAATCCGCTAATGCTTGTGATTTGATAATGTCGCGTCACTTGTAGGTGATGTCGAAGGCGGCAAGTTCAATGCCCCACTTTGCCACTCTACTTGTAGCGTCGCTGTTGTTGATGATGTCGGACAGTGGAGCTTTGCTCACTACTGTGATGGGGTGCTCCTGGAAATAATGCCTTAGCTTACACGAAGCAAGGAAAACTCCATAAGCTATCTTCTGGTAGTACGGGTAACGCTGCTTCGATTCCATCAAGACCTCGCTCACATAGTAAACAGGTCACTGAACTCCATATTCGTGCGTTGGTTCCTTGCGCTCCACCACGATGACGATGTTGATTACTCGGTTGGTCGCCACCATGTATACCAACATAGGCTCCCTTGGCACCGGTGTTGCAAGTATAGGTGGGGAGGAGAGTATTCTCTTCAACTCCTGAAGTGCTGCGTCAGCCTCGTCTGTCCATGTGAATTTGTCCGCCTTCTTGAGCAACTTGTAGAGCGGCATAACCTTCTCACCAAGTCGGCTGATGAACCGGCTTACTGCTGCAACGCAGCCTGTGAGCCTTTGTATGTCCTTCAGGCATGCCGGGCGTTTGATGTCAAGGATGGCCTTCATTTTCTCCGGGTTCACCTCGATTCCGTGATGAGAAACGATGAAGCCCAACAGTTTTCCGTATGGTACCCCGAAGACACACTTCTTTGGGTTCAGCATCATGTTGTATTTCCGGAGATTGTCAAAGGTTCTCTACAAGTCAGCGATAAGATCATTTGATTTCTTTGACATTACCACGATGTCATCCACATAAGTGTGTATGTTGCGACCTATTTGGTCGTGTAGGCAACGTTGCATCGTCCGCTGGTGCATAGCACCATCGTTTTTCAACCCAAAGGGCATCGTGACATAGCAATATGTGTCGTAGGGTGTGGTAAACGAAGTGGCCAATTGGTCCGACTTTTGCATCCAGATCTGGTGGTATCCTGAATAGGCATTGAGAAAACATAGAAGTTCCGAGCCAGCCGTCGAGTCAATGACTTGGTCAATGCGAGGCAAAGCAAACGGATCCTGTAGACATGCTTTGGTCAAGCCGGTGTAATCAACGCACATTCTTAATTCATTGGTTCCCTTTTTGGGGACAAGTACAGGATTTGCCACCCATCGGGTGTGAATAACTTCTCGGATAAAGCTAGCCTTAAGTAACCTAGATATTTCTTTTCCTATAGCCCTTCGTCTTCCATCACCAAAGCTTCATAGAGGTTGTTTCACCGGTTTGGCATTAGGATCAATATTCAAGCTGTGCTCGGCAAGTTCTCTAGGTACACCTTTCATGTCAGCAGGTTACCAGGCAAAGATGTCCCTATTCTCACGAAGGAACTCGACGAGCGTGCTTTCCTATTTGGGATCCAGGTCCGTGCCAATGGCGGTGGTCTTGGAGGAATCACCTTCGACAAGCTCCACCTGCTTGGTCTTGATGGCGGCCTTGAAGGCGGGTTCAGCAGCAGTGATCTGCTTCTTCGAAGCCGGCATCTCCGAGGCATCGAGCTGGTTCTGGATCACCTTGAACTCCTCACCATAGAGGACTGCTTCGGTGAAGGCGGCTTCGCTGAGCTTGCACTCCCGTGCCTTGGTGAAGCTTCCGTCAACGGTGATGACGCCATTTGGTCCGAGAATCTTGAGTTTGTTGTAGACAAAGCATGGCCTTGTGAGGAAGGAGTGGAAGATGTCGCATCCGAAGATGACGTGGTACACGCTCTTGAAAGGCACCACTTCAAAGGTCATGCGTTCTTGGCGGTAATTGTTTACATCGCCAAAAGCGACTGGAAGGGTGATGCAGCCCAAGGAATTTGCTTGTCGACAAGGGACAACCCCATGGAACATGATGTTTCTCTTCCTTAGCTGGGTCTCCGTCAAGTTGATTTTATGTAGTGTGTCTAGGTACATGATGTTGATGTTGCTTCCACTGTCCACGAGGCACTTGGTGAACTTTGTGCCGTCAATCAAAGGGTTGATGACCATGGCATATTGGTTCTCTATTGGGATAAGTTCTGGATGAACCTTCCTATCCCAAGTAATTTGAACTTCCGACCACCTGATGTACTAGGGAACTGGAGGGAGGGTAGCCACCAGTATCCTTAGAGAGATTTTCTGGGACCAGACGGTTGGGGTACCAAGGAAGGTGTGGTAACATGGAGCCTTCTTTTCGAAGGGTTTTTTCCCTTTATCCTCTCCCTCGTCGGAAGATTTTGGGTCCACGTCCTCGTCCATATCACTTGATTCCTTGGGTTCTTCCTCCTTCTTCTTCCCCTTGCCCTTTCCACGGCGTCTGTTCTTCCGACTTCGCTTGTAGCCGGACTCAGGGTCCTCCTTGTGATCATTGACAAACTTGCACTGGCGATTGGTGTGGGTGGATTTGCCATTGGCATCAATATGGACGAAGCATGGCATATCGCGGTACTCTTCGTACGTTTGGGGAACACGGGGCGTAGAGGGTGTACTATCACTCCTCTGCTGGCCACTGCTAGTTCATCAGCCATGTCCACGCTGTCCGCCATTGCCTCTGCCAGTGAATGTTGTGGTGACCATGTCAGCTACTTGCTTCTCTTCGGGCGGATTCTTCCGCTTGTTATTGTTGTTTTTCTTGGGCTGGGTAGCGATTGCTATTGCTGGCAACGATCCGCGTGCGTCGTCATCAGCAGCGGCGAACTTGCTAGCCATGGCGATCATTGTGTTGAGGTTGAGGTCATTGTTGTCTTGCCTGCGCTTCAATGTATGCCGGAGCAGAGTACCCTTCTCCAGTCCATCAATGAAGGCGGCCATAGAGGTATGTTCGTGCACCCCTGCGCTGGAATTTTTCATATCCAGCCAGCGAGAGAGGTAGGCATGGGAGGTTTCATCCTTTTTTTGCACAAACCGCTATAGGTCTCCGATATTGTAGGGACGTTTGAACGTACCCTCGAAGTTCTTGGTGAACGCTTCATGCATGTCCAACCAATTGCATATTGATTTCTCCAGTAATTCGTCGATCCATTGTTGGGCAGTGCCTGTCAGCATGAGTGGGAGGTACTTGACGACGACGTTGGGGTTTCCCCCTGCGATGTGAATCACTTCGTGATGACCCACAAGTATAGGGGGTGTATTGCAGTATTTTCGAGGGAAGTGAAACCCAATTTATTGATTCGACACAAGGGGAGCCAAATAATATTTATTAGCCTTAACAACTGAGTTGTCAATTCAGCTACACCTGGAAACAATCTTGCTCATAACAGTTTATCAGTAGCAACAGTTTTGTAGTAGGAATAGTAAAGTAACAGAAGTAGCAAAGTAAAGACAACAGTAAACAGTGGGATTCGAGTGCGGTAGGCATAGGGATGGATGGCCGGGCGTTGCATGGACAAGACAATTCACATAGCAATCAGAACATAGGGCAATTATAGATAAATAAGATAAAGCATCCAAGTACTAGACAATCCTAGGCATGTGTTCCATATATAGTCATACGTGCTCGCAATGAGAACTTGCACAACATCTTTTGTCCTGCCAGCCCGTTTGCAGCGGGGCCTCTAGGGAACTACTGGCAATTAAGGTGGTCCTTTTAATAGAGCACCGGAGCAAAGCATTAACACTCCATGAACACATGTGATCCTCACATCAAAGCCATTCCCTTCCGGTTATCCCGATTTCTGTCACTTCGGGGCCATAGGTTCTGGACAACAACGTGTGTATACAACTTGTAGATAAGACCAGAAACAATACTATCATAATGAATCAATAACATGTTCAGATCTGAAATCATGGCACTCGGGCCCTAGCGACAAGCATTAAGCACAACAAGTCGCAACAAAGTCATAAAGCACTAATAAAAGATACTAGGCACCATGCCCTAACAATCTGATGCCATTACATGAACGATCTCATCCAATCCCTACCATCCCCAAATCCTACAGCGGGGGATTACTCACTCATAGATGGGGGAAACATGGATGGTCGATGGAGAAGCGATGGTGATGATGATGGCGATGATCTCCTCCAATTCCCCATCCCGGCAGGGTGCAGAACGGAGTTTCTGGTGCTGTTTCATGGAATCTGGTGGTGGCGGCGGAGCGGAACTCCTTCTGGAAAAACGTTAAACCCCCTGAAGTATTTAGGTCACAAGGCTCCTTATAGGTGAAGGGAGAGGCCGAGGGGGTGCCTGTGGGGCCCACACCACCCCCTGGCGCGGCCTGGCCTGGCCCGTGCCACCAGGTGGTGTGGCCACCCCCAGCTCTTCTCTGTCTCGTATTCTGGCTCCTAGAGACTTCGGGTGAAATAGGATTTTTGGCATATTTTCCGGGATTTTTCCTGATAGTTGGTTTTCTGCACAAAAAGTAGACACCAAGGCAATTCTGCTGAAAACAACGTCAATCCGCATTAGTTGTATCCAAATCACACAAGTTTAGAGGAGAAACAATAGCAAAAGTGTTCGGGAAAGTAGATACGTTTTGGACGTATCAACTCCCCCCAAGCTTAGCTTATTGCTTGTCCTCAAGCAATTCAGTTGAAAACTGAGTGCGATAAAAGAACTTTCACGAACACATTTGCTTCATATGATGTAAATATTCCCAGCAATGTGATCAACTACTTGGACAATTCATAATAAAGAGTATGCAACCAAGTCTACTTAATAGTCAATGCAAGATATGAAGAGATTCCAACTCAAGAATAATAAGTAGCATGAGGCACAAACATAAGCAACATTATAATGCTCATAGAAAGGTATGATAGAGTGGTATCTCGCTTGACTTTGATTACGAATATCAAGGCACCTCTGAAGTTTAAGTGATGACTAGAAATAAAGATATCAAGGATACAAGCATCAAAGTCATAACACAAATAATCAAGTAATGGAACAAACACAAAGAATGACAACTAAGCTCTCAAGAAGGTGCTCAGAGAATAAATGGAGACTCAACAAGTAAAGAAAAAGGTTTTGAATAATTTTGAGAAGCTTCCAAATACTGAAAGTATGGTACTCATTAGCTTTGAGCTCTCATTGCCCCTATCATAAGCATATTTAATGTGGTTAAGGTGAAAGTGACACAACTAAGAGGATATGCTTGACAAGTTATAAATCGAAGTCTCAAGCCCCTTACTTATGAAGACCGATCCTCATGCTACTCAACTTCAGTCACAAGTAAGTTCTTGTCATTGTAAGTACATACATATCATAGAGAACCGCCAACGGGGTACCCCTTGCACATGACACGGGAGCTATCCCATAATCAAAATAACAAGGCAAGCAGACAATGAGCATCTCAACGATCTTTTTATTTACTATGTGCATAGATTTTTATTAAGGATGCTTCATAGAATGCTCATTATGGTTATGATGCAAGTTTCCACCATGATTAGGCATGGCTTAGGCTAGCGGCCCAGGCGTTTCTCTAACATACATACAAACTCCATGATCTTACAAGTTCCACTTTTATTTCACACCGCCAGGATCCATAAGCAAAAGGACATGATATCAACTAGGTACAAAGTACTTATGAAGCGTTGAAAGCGGTCCCATGATACATGGTTCTGCTAACCTCAAC
Organism: Avena sativa; assembly: GCA_916181665.1. Taxonomy (NCBI): domain Eukaryota; kingdom Viridiplantae; phylum Streptophyta; class Magnoliopsida; order Poales; family Poaceae; genus Avena; species Avena sativa. The sequence goes on along the minus strand of OV702289.1, from coordinate 283,680,797 downwards.
TCATAAAGCGCAAGCATATGCGCAACAAAGAAGGACGCAATGGTTCAGGTTTATTAAGTGCAAGAAAATAAAGTGTGCCATCAAGTTCGTGAGAGCTTTACTAACTAATTTCTCATAACAAGCAAACATTTTATTCGGAAGAAAACAAGGCACATTGAATATGCACGGAGGTAGCAAATGATGCTAATGGGTAGGTATGGTGGACACTTCGGAAATATTTGGTTTAGGGAGTTGGGAACTTGAGTAAAACATACTCAGTGAAAGTGAAGGCTAGCAATAGTAAGGGAGCAACAAACAAGAGAGCAATAGCTATCATTATCATGCTTGCAACAAAACAGGACTACTCATGGCATGAAAGTGATTCAAGATCCTCAAGGCAAAATAATTCATCAAGGCTTAACTGATTATCACAGTCATGTGCATGCGTGAGCATGTGCCAAGTCAATTCAAATGAAACATTTAGAGGAGGATACCATGGTGTCATACCAATTTATGAATAGAGTAATGCAAGCAAACATTCATAAGACATGCTACAAACTATTAGCAAGCTGGAGCTAATCATAAGAAAGCAAGAACTATTAAGCATCCAAAGAAAACATACACTCTACATGAACAGACTAAGCATGCCCACAGTGATGGGTATATGTACAAAAATGAAAACAAATAGACTTTGTTACCAGCCTCTTACCATGCCTCAAGTTGTCATTGATCCTCATTATTGCTCTTCACTTGTGTGGCTTGAATAATAATATGAAACCAATATCCACTAAGGACTGCCGAACCCTGAAGCAAACTCTCAAAAACCAAAGAAGAATGACAAATATTTTTGGTGTTTTCGATTTTTAAACAAGAACCAAAAGGGAAAAACAAACAAAGCAAAATCTTTTTGGGTTTTTCGAATAGTTCAAACAAAGCAAAAAGGGAAAAGCAAACCAAGGCAAAAAGAAGAAGCAAACCAAAGAGAAACAACAGAAATATTTTTGGTCTTTTTGTGTTTTTAGAAAGCAAAAGCAAAGAAGAACGAAAACTAAAAAGAGAACGAAAACATGAATATACAAAGTACCGATGCAACATGATATGAAGATGAGTGCGGTGTCAGTGTACCTCCCCCCAAGCTTAGGCTTTTGGCCTAAGTGGGTATCAATCCATGTACGAATAGGGGTTCCAAGCGGGCGGATCTTGGTAAGAATGGTCGTAGATGGGCCCATGAGAGGAAGAAGAAGCTCCCCAATCATAAGCGGGCTGCTGATATGAAGACTCTCCCTCATTCGAGGGCTGGACCGAATCATCCGTGACTTCCCTTCTAGTGTCCTGCTCCTGTTGGGAGAGCTCTCCCAAGTACGTGTCAAGCTCCTCCTCAGTGAGGGACCATCCTTCCCTATTATCAAGGTTAAACAAAACAGGTGCAGGCAAAAGAACAACACGCTCGGACTTGCTCTTTCTCCAACCAGCTTTGAGAAAGGTTATTTCATAAGATAACTCACTCAAACTAGCCCACGAGGAAATAAATTTATGCTGTATCATGGAATTAAAATCAAGCCTCTCTATGGGAAACTGTAGGTCGAGATGATGAGGCACTAAACCATGCAATGCTAGCAAACGAGAAGCAATGAGGCCTCCACAAATTCCACCTTTCTCACGGTTAGCAGCAAGACGGAAAGCTATCAAAGCACCTAAGTTGTAAGACCTATCTCGTTTAAGAGCAGCAGAGATAAATGCTAGATCAAACGAAGATAACTTATTGGCAGTTTTCCTAGCAAGAACACACTTGGCAATAAAGTAGGCAAAGTAGCGAATGGAGGGAAGATGAATGTTACGGATTTTTCCATTCTCCTTCAAGAAGCTACTCCCTTGGAAAATTTCTGCGTATAAATCCATGAGTGGTTCAGGTCTCTCCGTAATCTTTCTACATGATCCCCATTGAGGTACCTTAATAGCTGCACAAAAATCATCAAGAGAAAGGTCGACAGCTATATTGTAAATTTTGTAATGGACCATGGGGTTAGACAAAGAGTGACTAAATTGGAAGTCCTGCACCAAAGACATGGTTAGCTTCACAAATTGACAAGGTTCATCTTCCAAAAAGTGCTCTAACCCTGCATTAGAAACCAAAGTGTGGAAATCTTGTAGAATTCCTGCAGCTCTCATGAACTCAGAGCATGGATAAATGGAAGGAAAAACTTCCTCCTCCCGGTGGACCTTCAAGACCTCAGGTACCCAAAGCTCATGTTGGTTTAGGTGGTGTTCACTCATCTTCTATTCTGAAATTTAAACACCTATTAAACAAGGGATTGCAAAGTAAATATAATGAAGGATTCTACTCATAGGGACTTGTAAGAGGCCTAAACATGCATCAAAACTATATCTCTAAGCATCAAACAAGCTTACAAGCTCTCATAACCAGTCACCTACAGTAGCAAAATACTCAACATATAATCCACTAAACACAAATCTACTTGGACAAGGGGAGGAGTCACATACCAGGGAACAAATGCTCCAAATTTTAGCAAGAAAGATGGGCTAGGCAAGGAGATCAAAAAAATCGAGAGCAAGCACAGCAAGAATGCGATTTTGAGCAATGAACTGGAGCTTACTCGGGAGAGAGAAGAAAGTGGCAGGTGAGAGAGTTAGTGGGGGGCCAGGGGTGGCCCACACCAGGGCATGGCGCCACCCAAGGCTGGCCGCGCCACCATGTGGTGTGCCTGCCTGGTAGGCCCCCTGGTACCTACCAGGTACTCATCTAGCTCCTTTTTCACGTAAAAATTTAATATGAATTTTCTGGAATTTTTCGAGACACTTTATTTTTGGGCAATTTTCAGAAATAGAAGAATGATTTTTCTGATAGACAGATTTTTTTCTTTTGAAAACATGATGCAAGGACAAAACAAGGCTAAAACTACAGAAGTTCTAACATGCAAGCAACTAACAACAAAAAATAAAACTAAATGAAAGCAAAACTAAAATGCAAAGGATAGAAATAAACAGATATAATCATAATGAAAACATTGTTTTGTTCAATGGAATCCTTTTGTTAGCAAGGTTGATCAAGTCTTGCTACCAAAACAATTGCATATGAGACAAAACATTGTACTCCACTAATGATTATGTTACCTTAACCTTGATAGCAATGGTCCCAATCATAATAGTTTCAAATTTTTCTCTTGGTATGGGAAAATATATTTCTCCAACTTGAATGCCTTCAACATGTTCAATTGAATTCAAACCATAAGTCCTTTCAATATTCTTGGGGAAATAGACAGTATGTTCCTTGTCATTAACATTTAAGGTCACCTTTCCTTGATTACAATTAATAACAGCTCCTGTAGTATTAAGAATAGGTCTCCCAAGAATAATAGACATATTATCATCTTCAGGCATTTCAAGCACAACAAAATCAGTTAATATCAAGCAATTGTGAGCCACCTAAACAGGTACATCCTCACATATACCCATAGGAATGGTGGTAGATTTATCAGCCATTTGCAAAGATATATTAGTTGGTATCAATTTTTCAAGATGAAACCTCTTATAGAGAGAGAAAGGCATAACACTAACTCCAGCTCCCAGATCACACAAAGCAGTTCTAACATAACTGTTCTTAATAGAGCAAGGGATAGTTGGAATCCCTAGGTCTCCAAGTTTCTTAGGAACCTTACCATTGAAGGAATAATTAGCAAGCAAAGTAGAAATTTCTTCATTCGGGATCTTCCTTTTATTCGAGACAATGTCCTTCATATACTTTGAGTAAGGATGCAATTTAATAGCATCAGTCAAAGGAATTTGCAAGAATAAAGGCTTCATCCACTCACAAAACTTATTATAGTGTTCATCTTCCTTTGACTTGTGTTTCTTATCAGGGAATGGCATAGGTTTTTGGACCCAAGGCTCTCTTTCACTACCATGTTTCTTAGCAATAAAATCTTCTTTGGTGTATTTAGTATTCTTAGTGTGGTTTTCAGGTTCTTCTTCAACTTTTCTTCATTAGGAACGACATTTTCTTCATTACCACTTTCAGTTTCAGCATCAGAGATAGATATACTATTAGGATCTATAGCAGGTTCAGAGAGTTCTACAATAGTTTTATGTTTCTTTTACCTTTTCTTACGAGTAGAACCACCAATTTCAGCTTGTTGAGAATCCTGCTCAATTCTTTTGGGATGCCCCTTAGGATATAGAGGATCCTGGGTAGCAGCTCCACTTCTAGTTCTAATTTCATAAGCATGTTTTTCTTTAGCAACATTAACTAGCAAGTCGTTTTGCACTTTAACGAGATGATCTATTTGAGTTTGAACCATTTGAAAATGTTTAACAATCATTTTAACATCATTAGAGGTTCTTTCTACAATATCTTTCAACTCAACAATAGCTCTAGTGTTTTCCATTAGATGATTTTACACCCTTTTATTAAAGTTACCTTGCTTAACAATAAAGATATCAAATTCTTCTAAGCATTGATCAGGAGGTTTCGAGTAAGGGATATCACCTTCATCAAAGTGTTGGAGAGAGTGTACCTCAATAGTGGATGAGTAGGGAATAGGCTTACATAATTCTTCTATAGGAGGTACATTCTTGACATCTGCAGCTTTAATTCCCTTCTCCTTAAGACATTTCTTAGCTTCTTTCATCACTTCATCATTTAATTCAATAACTCCCCTCTTCTTTGATGTTGGAATAGGCACAGGAATAGATGGTTCAGGTACAATTTCTTCAGGTATAGCTTGTTTAGAAGGAGTCCAATATTCATAATTCTTGCTTATTTTAGCCATTAATTCCTCGACTTCCTTTGGAGTCCTATTCCCAAAAACACAATCAGCACAACTAACTAGGTATGTCCTAGATTCTTCGGTTAGTCCATTATAAAATATATCAAGAAGCTCATTCTTAGGTAATGGACTTCCAGCCTATGCACGAATCAAAGCACAAAACCTTTCCCAAGATTTGGGCAATACCTCTTTTTCTCCCTGTTTAAAATCAAAAAGTTCCTGCAAAATAGCATGTCTAGCACTGGGAGGAAAATATTTCTGCAGGAAAGTACTAATCAAGCACTCAGGGCTATCAATAGAACCAGGAGGTAAATTACTAAACCAAGTTTTAGCTTCTCCTTTCAGTGAAAAGGAAAAAATCTTAGCAACAAAGTAAGTACGCATGTTAATATCATCAGAAAACAAGCCACTCATGGTAGAAAGTTCATTCATATGTGCTACCACACTTTCATTCTTAGTCCCACAAAAAGGTTCTTTCTCGACAATAGCTATGTAAGATAGATCGAGAGAGAAATCATAATCTTCATCTATAATGTTTATGGGAGAAGCAGCAAACTTAGCATCAGGATATAATTTCGGTCTAATAGTACGCCTCTCAAGGAGACTCTTAGCAGCGCTCCTATCATGGGTGTTCTTACATTCTTTAATAAACTCATCGGTCATCTCAACATAACCATCTTCAATATCATAACTCTCACTATACTCGGGTGAGCTAACAGGTGTGGTAGTGTCTTCATTAGGAGTTTCGGTATTTCCAGCTATAGTTCTAGCAATTGTAGCATCTAGGAAAGGACCTAATGAACCACTCTTATCGAGCACAGTAGAAGCAGCATCATAAGCACCAGAAGTTTTAGATTCAACAGTAGTAGCAGTGTGTGTAGCATGTGTATGTGGTGGTGTAAGGAACTTACTCAAAACAGACGGTGAATCAAGAGCAGCAGAGGTGTTCAGAACCGTACCTCTTCTTGTAGTGGATGGTAAAATAGGAACCTTGCCATCACGAGACTTACCCATGATGGATGGATAGCAGCGAACAATAGAGAATCCAAGTGAACTTGATAAATAAAGCTATGCTCCCCGGCAACAGCGCTAGAAAATAGTCTTGATGACCCACAAGTATAGGGGGTGTATCGTAGTATTTTCGAGGGAAGTGAAACCCAATTTATTGATTTGACACAAGGGGAGCCAAAGAATATTTATCAGCCTTAACAACTGAGTTGTCAATTCAGCTGCACCTGGAAACAATCTTGCTCACAGCAGTTTATCAGTAGCAACAGTTTTGTAGTTGGAATAGTAAAGTAACAGCAGTAGCAAAGTAAAGACAACAGTAAACAGTGGGATTCGAGTGCGGTAGGCATAGGGATGGATGGACGGGCGTTGCATGGACAAGACAATTCACATAGCAATCAGAACATAGGGCAATTGTAGATAAATAAGATAAAGCATCCAAGTACTAGACAATCCTACGCATGTGTTCCATATATAGTCATACGTGCTCGCAATGAGAACTTGCACAACATCTTTTGTCCTGCCAGCCCGTTTGCAGCGGGGACTCTAGGGAACTACTAGCAATTAAGGTGCTCCTTTTAATAGAGCACCGGAGCAAAGCATTAACACTCCATGAACACATGTGATCCTCACATCAAAGCCATTCCCTTCCGGTTATCCCGATTTCTGTCACTTCGAGGCCATAGGTTCCGGACAACAACGTGTGTATACAACTTGTAGATAAGACTAGAAACAATACTATCATAATGAATCAATAACATGTCCAGATCTGAAATCATGGCACTCGGGCCATAGTGACAAGCATTAAGCACAACAAGTCGCAACAAAGTCATAAAGCACTAATAAAAGATACTAGGCACCATGCCCTAACAATCTGATGCCACTACATGAACGATCTCATCCAATCCCTACCATCCCCATATCCTACAGCGGGGGATTACTCACTCATAGATGGAGGAAACATGGATGGTCAATGGAGAAGTAATGGTGATGATGATGGTGATGATCTCCTCCAATTCCTCGTCCCGGCAGGGTGCCAGAACGGAGTTTTTGGTGCTGTTTCGTGGAATCTGGTGGTGGCGGCGGCGCGGAACTCTTTCTGGAAAAACGTCGAACCCCTCGAAGTGTTTAGGTCAGAAGGCTCCTTATAGGCAAAGAGAGAGGCCGAGGGGGTGCTTGGGGGGCCCGCACCACCCCTGGCGCGGCCTGGCCTGGCCCGCGCCACCAGGTGGTGTGGCCACCCCCTGGCTCTTCTCCGTCTCGTATTCTGGCTCCTGGAGTCTTCGGGTGAAATAGGATTTTTGGCATATTTTCCGGGATTTTTCCTGATAGTTGGTTTTCTGCACAAAAGTAGACACCAAGGCAATTCTGCTAAAAACAGCGTTAGTCCGCATTAGTTGCATCCAAATCACACAAGTTTAGAGGAGAAACAATAGCAAAAGTGTTCGGGAAAGTAGATATGTTTTGGACGTATCACTTTGTTGTAGTCCTGTGTAACTACCTCGGTGAATTACGCTCCTAGTTACAAGCCTGGATGAACGGAAATGGTTGAAATAGTACGGTGGGGCCCAAATGCCTCTCACAGGTAGACCTTTCGGCCGTCCCAACCATTTCCAAACATCGGGACAAGAACGGGCGGCGTAATCGGCAGGCGAAGGGATCAACTACATACACAAATGAGTATGTATGCAAGCCACCATACAACAGTACATCAGAGCCATTCCATCTAAAAAGAAAGGAAATATAGCAACGCCATACGGCAAGATCCAAATATCCTAGACAGATATAATAGTTTAGGATATCTCCTCATACATCAAACATCAGAGTATCAGGCGGAAGCGGAAGACAAAATCCGAGTACGGATAAGAAGCAAATCGGCATAAGATGCCCCATAAATAAGCACATCCCGCCCACAGATCTCACGGATCCCCGTTCCCGGAATCTCTACACCGAATGATTGTTGCCCACATCGTCCGTCTCTTCCACCCAGTATCCATCTTGCGAGTGTACCTGTTCATCTGAACCAATAATTTATCGTGTGAGACCCTAGGGGTACTCAGCAAGTCTTTATGCCTCTAAAGGGGACACAACCTGGGGTGACGCAATTGCAGCAAAAGATAAACCCTAACAATTCTATAGATACTCGCTAACCATCCGCCTAACCAGAGATAGACGGATGTCCGTGAATTAATAACAACAGTTATAAAGGTAATCTTAACACATCCATCCTCCTCCTCGCTTACCGACGAGGAAGCGGACGAACAACCCCCCCATCCGTTGGCAGTTTTATTATCCATTCCATGAGTGTTGCACTATTTACTAGTCAGGTACTTAGTCAAATTAAAGGCGGTACTTTAGTTATACTTGTCTATGATCGAGAAACTGTGCTCCAAGTCGTCCATAACCGCGGACACGCCTTTCAGAAAGTTTTACCCTGCAGGGGTGCACAAATAGCAACACACACTCGATATGCCTCGGAAAAACCAAATCAAAACCCAACGAGGCAGTCACGACAAAGCAATCACAGGATTCAGAAATATTTCAGGGGGCCACCCCATTGAGCTACCCACAACGAAGTTAGCTGACTCCGAGACGGCCTCAAGGTTTGCGTCAGTGGCTGTGAACGACTGGGAACCCGAAAATGTGACTGGGCTTGTTGACACCGCGAAAACACTCCGCTTTCCTAAACAGTACAGTGTGCAGTCCCACGCACAATTTAAATAAAGCAGTAAAGCATGGCATAAGTACAGGATAGTAACTAAAACCTCAAACTAGTTTGTGGCCCCAAGAAATAAGAATGAATCAAGCTCTGGCTCAGGGGGGTTCATAAGCCTCCCGGATGTGGATAGCGCGAATATTCAAGGAACAGGAATCAAGTACTCGGGGTCCTACGGGACACAAGTGAGCCTGAAAAACCAAATAGCAAATATGGCTCACCGATGCCACTTTCATTAGTTATCCCATTACTACTCAGGTTAAGTTGTTTAGGTACCTCGTTATCCATCAGACACTCACATACCCTACACATGCTGTTCTACGACTCGCATGGCTCAAACAACTCCTGTGGTAATGGCTCATGGGATGGAGGAACAAGCTTCGGTGGGGTTTAAAAGTAAAGGCTATGCAATACTTGGGATTCAATTTAATGCAATCGCGACTCAATGATGCAAGAGTAAGATAGAGGCAATAGGTACTATATGTATGCAAGCATGTGGTAGTGCTTGCCTGGCAGCTCAGTTGAAGCAATGGATGGATCTGGGTAGTGCTCCTGGTTCTCTTGATATATCCCCTGCTCAGCGTCTATTCGAAGAAGAACCAAACAAACAAGGGCCAACATAAATAAAGTGCGCAAGCATCTGAATTAAATGCGACAAGCAAACAATCATGCCATGATGAATGATGCACAATTTGCATGGCATTAAAGTAGCATGGCATGGGTGGGGTGTGGAAAACAATAATAAACCATTTTATTGGGTTTTAATCACATTTTAAACTCATATTAGTTGCTGTATACTTTATATTTATATGATGCATGCTTCAAAACAAAACATGGAATACATAAACAGAAAGGTCTCGTCGAGCTAATCATTTTAGACATATCATTTGTTAAATTTGGAGTTATAAAACAAAAGTTATTAATTAAATAAGGGAAAAGGGCATTTTGTTGTAATTTAGATGAACTTGAAAAAAATTAAAGTGTCAAAATATATTTTGAATGGCATATTTGAATTCCTCATATTTTTTCTATTTTGAAAACATATATTATATGTATTATTTGGATTTATATTTTAAAAGTTATTTAAAAACAGAATTAAATTTGAATTTGAATTAATTTGAAAAAAAGATTGAATTAAAACAGATTACAGAAAGTCTTTTTGTACTCAGGTGAGGTTAGCCCCAGCCACTGACCAGTGGGCCACTGCTGACTGGGACACACGCGCGCAGAAAAAGATTCTGTCACCGCGAGCTAGGCCAGCCACAGAGACCGACAGGTGGGGTCAGGGCCACAGGGGACCACGGCCAGAGGCGAGCGGGGCAGGAACTGACAGGTGGGGCTGGGCTGGAGCGCGGGTTAAGGTTACAAAAAGCCAAGGGGTTTTCTGGGAGAATTCCGCGGCGGCTGACTAGTGGGCCAGGCGGACCGCGGGTTAAGCGTCAAAAAGACGCAAGGGGGTATCTGCAAAACGAGGGCACGACACTGTGGATCTTCCTCGTGGACAGATCGGTGCTCGCGCGCGGTGCAGAGCGGGGTGGGAGATCGAACGCGGGACCTAGGGATCGCGCGCGGAGGGCGGAGCCACTGCGCTGGCCTGGGCTTGGTGTCAGGGAGGGTCGGCGCGGCCTAGATAGGGTGCTATGCGGGGCGGAAGCGAGCAGACGCTGCGCTCGCCGGCGCACAGAGCGTGCTCGATGAAACGCAAAGCGGCCCTAGACGACGACAGCGCGGCGGAGCATGTCCAGGAGGTTTAGGGGCTCACCGAGAGTTGGTTGACGGTGTTGGATCGGGTCGGCGAGCAGCAGATCGGCGGCGAGGCAGACGCCGGCGAAGCTAGGGTTTGGGCTCGGGCGTCGATGGTGTCCAGCGTCCTGGCCTTCTCCTTCCTGGCTCCGTGTACAGGGTGACGTAGGGGAGCTGCGTGGTCTTCCTCGACACCTTAGAGCGCCACGCCACCGGCTAGATAAGGAGGGGGCGGTGGAGGCCGAGGGTTTTGCCGGCGATGGTGTGGCGGTGGTGAGGGATGGCAGGGAGAGAGGGGAGCGTCCTGGGTAGATCTGGGGGTAGCTGGGCGAGGCCGAGAGGTGGTGGGGTGGATAGGAACGGAGGAAGGGAGGGGTAGTTGGCGTGGTGGAGGGGAAAGGTGGCGTCAACCGCTTTTGCTCCTCCTTCACGTGCTGGCAGGCTCGGGCTGGACCAGGGCAGGGCAGGTGGGAGGCTTCCAGGTGGGGTCGACGTGAGGGCAAGGAGGCAGGGACAGGCTCGGGCTAGAGGGGCCCCTATGGCATAGAGAGAAAAAGAGAGAGGGAGGAGTAGCCTCGGGTGAGAGCTAGGGTAGGAGGGAAGAGGGGGTATGGCTCGGGCTAGGGCTTGCTTGGGTGGGTAGCTAGGTGGCATGGTGGGGCCAGCTAGGTGAGAGAGAGAGAGGCCGAGAGAGGGGGTAGACTTAGGGTTTAGGTGAGAGGGGGATGTATGGTTTAGATTAGAGAGGGACTAGGGTTAGATTAGATGATGCCCAAGGTGGTGGTAGGTGGTAACTAGGGTAGATGGGGGGGGTTAGGTTTAGGGAGAGAGATAAATGGAGTGGCTTGTTCTATTTTGACAAGACCAAGCAAGATCAAGCCCAGACCAAACAAAGCTAGCCCAAAGAGAGAAAAAGATTAGAGGTGGTGATGGGGTTTAAGCAAGGTCAAACTAGATCAAGCCAAAGAGAGGGAGAGATAGATGAGAGATGAGATGGTTCACCCAAAAATTCAAATAAAATCCAAAGACTAGAATTGTGGTGGTACTTGCATGGCCCATGCTAAAATATTCAATGCCATGTTTATTTTTGTGAGAACAATAATATTAACATGGCATTATTATTATGCATTCCAAAATTGGAATAAAGCCAAGCCAAGAATTTAAAAGAAGGTCCCAAGTGTAATAGATGGAGATGATCATATTTGATTATAATTGGAACTTGCTAGTGTGTATATTCCACTAGATGATTACTAGTCCCAAAAATATTCCCACATGAGCATAGATCCATAATAATCCATATGGAATCTAGGACAAAGGGTTCCACTCACAAGGCATGCAAAGGTGGCCATGTGGCTCTCATATATCAATAATGTGAAAACAACATGATGCCAAGATGAGAGCATGGGGAAAAGAATTGGATCCATCCCAACCCACATGAGCTAGAGGTAAAACCCAAATAAAGTGCAAAGCTCATATTTAGTTGGATGGTGGAATTATAAGGTGGTGAAAGAAAGGTGGTGGAGTTAATAAAAGATATGCCCCCAACTCAACTTGGGCATTTACACAATGTATCAAGAACCAAATACAATATCAAGAGGCAAATACAATTTACAATGCATATGAGAGAAGAACCAACACAAAAAGGGTTTTATATGATGCTCAAATGCAAGGTGGAATGATGACATGAGCATGATATAATTATGATGCAACAATTATATATTTGAAGTAGCCATTATATAGACTAGGCTAGTAGCATTGCAATTGTTAGACAATTGGGATGCTACAACTCTCCCCCACTAAACAGGAATCTCGCCCCGAGATTCTAGGAAAAAAGAAAACAACACAAGGAGAGACGGGTGTTTGGAACAAAGGTGACCCTCACGTTCCCAAGTTGATGAACAACGGAATGGTGCGACCACTACACCTTGCAAAACTTGCTAGACTTGTTGCGAGTCTTGCGTTTTGCTCGAGACACAAAGGGTTAAAAGAATTGAAGGATTGTCGTGAGACAAGAAGGATAGGATGGACATAGCTCCGGTTTTGTCAAGAAACATGATAAAAGAAAAAGAACCACTTATGAAAGAAAAGGAAAAGATGATGTATCATGGATAAAGAAAGACACACCATTAAGATTACAGATTTACCGATACTAGAGATGATGAAATTTTGTCTCGCCGGAAGAAAAAAGCTAGATTGGAGAGGTTTTGAACTACTATGACAATAGCATCGTATCGCCTCTCGGATTAGAGAAATGAAGTACGGAAACAATATTGCCTTCAAACAATAGAGTCCCTTGATATCAACAGAAAGATTTAGTTAGACATCGTCGGATTAGATTCTTCTTGCGCCGGTAAGAACCCAAGGATCACGCAATTGAGGTGCGCGGATATAACTTCCAGAGACGGATATGAAGCCAGATCATGGTGGAATCCCGAGAAGCAAGGAATATGGAGGATCTGGAGTTTATTGTAGAGATACTTATTGCTTTCTTTAGCCTTGAGGCTAACGCAATAGATTAGCGACTGATGGCATCAACCATAATTGGCTTTACCACATAAAAAGAATTGATGAAACAAAGGGAGAGGTAGTTTCCTTTCATCTTGTTTGGGGATGTCGAGCACCGGTAGAAAGACGAGGATAGATAAGAGTTTGCGTTTGTTTCCAACAGATAATTGATGATTTTGCTCTGTGTAGAAAGGGCGAGATCACCTACAAGAGATTATTGATTACTTTCTTCGAGAGAGCACTCCGGAAAACAAGGACGGAAGTAAAGTATCGAGGGATAAAGGCCACTTCTAACTTCCGTGGAATGAGTGAAATCACATTAGTTCACCAATGCAATGTACAAGAGCGAATGATAAGAGTAGTGGTATGGTAGCTACTCCATCCCGCACTCAAAGCATTACTCCGCACATGAATAAGAAAACCATGCAATCCAACTACCGAAACATACTGAAGGTATTGACAAGTAGAGCTCATGGAACTCCGCTAGAAAACAAGGATAGATACAAACGATTCACCGGATCCAAGATAGATAATGGTGATGATGTTGTCGTCATGTATGAAGTACCAAGCCACCGGAAAGATATGAAGGAAGGTTACGGAGAACAACTGCAAGATTCAACAGCTACAGAAAAGATAGCACCAACTTGAACGGAAGGAAAACAAGATCTGAAAAGTCTTCATGGCCTCCGGTGGATTGAGCATAGACGATAGAACGAGAGGGTTTCAAAAGATCACTTGACAAGATAGAGGTGAAAAGAACTCCATGTTGTCCTTGAAAAGATTGAGAGAGATTTAGCGGTCTTGAGGAAACCTTTAGCGGAACGACGATGATAACTTGCCAACAAGGAACCACTCCAGATTGGTTAAAGATGGAGGATGGAATTAACAATGGACTTGCTAATTCCAGAATTGAAGCGATCTATTTAGCAGAAGGACGTGGTCGAGATAGGTGACTTCAAGAAGCCAGAATTCACGCTTTGAGAACTTTGCACACAGGCAGTGTTAACAAAGCTTGAGAGAAGGAGACACAGATGATCTTCCATGTTCTTCCATTGATATCGAATAGACAAGCATATTATCAACATATACCACCATGGATTAACAAGATATTCCCAGAATACCAAGTTCAAGAGGCGGGAGAAACGAACAAATGCTCGAAACACTTTCTGAGCTCAACGCTCTTAGAAAGATCAATATTAAGAGCTCGGGTTCGTGTTGAAGAAGATGCACTGGAAGAATAGATTATCTGGTCCTTCGGAAGAAAAAGAGACGTCACCTGGTTCACATTGTCGATCGGATCACCGGTTAGAAGATAAGGAGATCTAGGATAAAGAAACGATGATAGCTCATACCTCAAGCAAAGCTACGAGAGACGAAAAGATGCAATTCCCTCGTCTCAAAGAGAATTGTGCAGATATGGAGTTCAAAAAGATGTGCAGCAGGATGGACAGATGATAGACCGCCGTAGTGCCTTGAGAAACTCCGGATTGCCAAAGCTGCTTGAATATGCATAGATATGATCACGGTGTACTCAAAATCACAGGAGATACCCGTCACCATTTGGAGGATAGAGTTGATAGCATTTCCCATATTCCAATCGTCACTTATCATGAGTGGAATATAGCTATGCCGAGACCCCAATTACAATCACCAGCATCGGATCGACACCTGTGATGTAATTAGCCCAAGAGAATTGGAGATGAAATGAAACTCCAGGATTAAGCGCCGGTGACAAAAGAATGAGTTAGCATGGACATGCTGATAAAAGGGAGGTAGATAATGTTTCACACACGACTGGAAAGGAGTGTGGAAACACAGATATATCAAAGAAAAAATTTCCGCATTTTTCGGCATTAAAATACCAATAGATGCGCAAAATCACTTATCAGATAGAGATTAGCAACTGATGGTTACACAGAATGTGGAGTTGCTGGAAGGAAGAACACCCTTAAGAAGATGGCACCGGTTAACAAGGAGTCAGATAGAACGCGCCGGTTTTTCGAGAGCCTGTCAGTATGGAATGTACCAACAGTTGATAACCAAAAGGCAAATTGAGATAACAAACTGGATGCAACAGATAGACAAGGAATTACACACACACAAACACTTTCTATGGTACTACGGAAACCCAGAACACGTGAATCCTAGTTTGAATTTTAAGAAGAGGATTGAAAACGTTACACTTCCTTACCAGAAAAGGGTGGGTGGTTGGGTAAGACGAAAAATGGAAGCAGTCCAACTCTCGCGTTTTGTTTTTCCCTAGTATACATAACTACCAAAAATATTTGCTAGACAGACAACGACCATTTGGCTGAGACTCTGAAGGGCGGGATGGCTCTGATACCAATTGTAACTACCTCGGTGAATTACGCTCCTAGTTACAAGCCTGGATGAACGGAAATGGTTGAAATAGTACGGTGGGGCCCAAATGCCTCTCACAGGTAGACCTTTCGGCCGTCCCAACCATTTCCAAACATCGGAACAAGAACGGGTGGCGTAATCGGCAGGCGAAGGGATCAACTACATACACAAATGAGTATGTATGCAAGCCACCATACAACAGTACATCAGAGCCATTCCATCTAAAAAGAAAGGAAATATAGCAACACCATACGGCAAGATCCAAATATCCTAGATAGATATAATAGTTTAGGATATCTTCTCATACATCAAACATCAGAGTATCAGGCGGAAGCGGAAGACAAAATCCGAGTACGGATAAGAAGCAAATCGGCATAAGATGCCCCATAAATAAGCACATCCCGCCCACAGATCTCACGGATCCCCGTTCCCGGAATCTCTATACCGAATGATCGTTGCCCACATCGTCCGTCTCTTCCACCCAGTATCCATCTTGCGAGTGTACCTGTTCATCTGAACCAATAATTTATCGTGTGAGACCCTAGGGGTACTCAGCAAGTCTTTATGCCTCTAAAGGGGACACAACCTGGGGTGACGCAATTGTAGCAAAAGATAAACCCTAACAATTCTATAGATACTCGCTAACCATCCGCCTAACCAGAGATAGACGGATGTCCGTGAATTAACAACAACAGTTATAAAGGTAATCTTAACAGATCCATCCTCCTCCTCGCTTACCGACGAGGAAGCGGACGAACAACCCCCCCATCCGTTGGCAGTTTTATTATCCATTCCATGAGTGTTGCACTATTTACTAGTCAGGTACTTAGTCAAATTAAAGGCGGTACTTTAGTTATACTTGTCTATGATCGAGAAACTGTGCTCCAAGTCGTCCATAACCGCGGACATGGCTTTCAGAAAGTTTTACCCTGCAGGGGTGCACAAATAGCAACACACACTCGATATGCCTCGGAAAAACCAAATCAAAACCCAACGAGGCAGTCACGACAAAGCAATTACAGGATTCAGAAATATTTTAGGGGGCCACCCCATTGAGCTACCCGCAACGAAGTTAGCTGACTCCGAGACGGCCTCAAGGTTTGCGTCAGTGGCTGTGAACGACTGGGAACCCGAAAATGTGACTGGGCTTGTCGACACCGCGAAAACACTCCGCTTTCCTAAACAGTACAGTGTGCAGTCCCACGCACAATTTAAATAAAGCAGTAAAGCATGGCATAAATACAGGATAGTAACTAAAACCTCAAACTAGTTTGTGGCCCCAAGAAATAAGAATGAATCAAGCTCTGGCTCAGGGGGGTTCATAAGCCTCCCGGATGTGGATAGCGCGAATATTCAAGGAATAGGAATCAAGTACTCGGGGTCCTACGGGACACAAGTGAGCCTAAAAAACCAAATAGCAAATATGGCTCACCGATGCCACTTTCATTAGTTATCCCATTACTACTCAGGTTAAGTTGTTTAGGTACCTCGTTATCCATCAGACACTCACATACCCTACACATGCTGTTCTACGACTCGCATGGCTCAAACAACTCCTATGGTAATGGCTCATGGGATGGAGGAACAAGCTTCGGTGGGGTTTAAAAGTAAAGGCTATGCAATACTTGGGATTCAATTTAATGCAATCGTGACTCAATGATGCAAGAGTAAGATAGAGGCAATAGGTACTATATGTATGCAAGCATGTGGTAGTGCTTGCCTGGCAGCTCAGTTGAAGCAATGGATGGATCTGGGTAGTGCTCCTGGTTCTCTTGATATATCCCCTGCTCAGCGTCTATTCGAAGAAGAACCAAACAAACAAGGGCCAACATAAATAAAGTGCGCAAGCATCTGAATTAAATGCGACAAGCAAACAATCATGCCATGATGAATGATGCACAATTTGCATGGCATTAAAGTAGCATGGCATGGGTGGGGTGTGGAAAACAATAATAAACCATTTTATTGGGTTTTAATCACATTTTAAACTCATATTAGTTGCTGTATACTTTATATTTATATGATTAATGCTTCAAAACAAAACATGGAATACATAAACAGAAAGGTCTCGTCGAGCTAATCATTTTAGACATATCATTTGTTAAATTTGGAGTTATAAAACAAAAGTTATTAATTAAATAAGGGAAAAGGGCATTTTGTTGCAATTTAGATGAACTTGAAAAAAATTAAAGTGTCAAAATATATTTTGAATGGCATATTTGAATTCCTCATATTTTTCTGTTTTGAAAACATATGTTATATGTATTATTTGGATTTATATTTTAAAAGTTATTTAAAAACAGAATTAAATTTGAATTTGAATTAATTTGAAAAAAAGGATTGAATTAAAACAGATTACAGAAAGTCTTTTTGTACTCAGGTGAGGTTAGCCCCAGCCACTGACCAGTGGGCCACTGTTGACTGGGACACACGCGCGCAGAAAAACATTCTGTCACCGCGAGCTAGGCCAGCCACAGAGACCGACAGGTGGGGTCAGGGCCACAGGGGACCACGCGCCAGAGGCGAGCGGGGCAGGAACTGACAGGTGGGGCTGGGCTGGAGCGCGGGTTAAGGTTACAAAAAGCCAAGGGGTTTTCTGGGAGAATTCCGCGGCGGCTGACTAGTGGGCCAGGCGGACCGCGGGTTAAGCGTCAAAAGGACGCAAGGGGGTATCCGCAAAACGAGGGCGCGGCACTGTGGATCTTCCTCGCGGACAGATCGGTGCTCGCGCGCGGTGCAGAGCGGGGTGGGAGATCGAACGCGGGACCTAGGGCTCGCGCGCGGAGGGCGGAGCCACTGCGCTGGCCTGGGCTTGGTGTCAGGGAGGGTCGGCGCGGCCTAGATAGGGTGCTATGCGGGGCGGAAGCGAGCAGACGCTGCACTCGCCGGTGCACAGAGCGTGCTCGATGAAACGCAAAGCGGCCCTAGACGACGACAGCGCGGCGGAGCATGTCCAGGAGGTTTAGGGGCTCACCGAGAGTTGGTTGACGGTGTTGGATCGGGTCGGCGAGCAGCAGATCGGCGACGAGGCAGACGCCGGCGAAGCTAGGGTTTGGGCTCGGGCGTCGACGGTGTCCAGCGTCCTGGCCTTCTCCTTCCTGGCTCCGTGTACAGAGTGACGTAGGGGAGCTGCGTGGTCTTCCTCGACACCTTAGAGCGCCACGCTACCGGCTGGATAAGGAGGGGGCGGTGGAGGCCGAGGGTTTTGCCGGCGATGGTGTGGCGGTGGTGAGGGACGGCAGGGAGAGAGGGGAGCGTCCTGGGTAGATCTGGGGGTAGCTGGGCGAGGCAGAGAGGTGGTGGGGTGGATAGGAATGGAGGAAGGGAGGGGTAGTTGGCGTGGTGGAGGGGAAAGGTGGCGTCGGCCGCTTTTGCTCCTCCTTCACGTGCTGGCAGGCTCGGGCTGGACCAGGGCAGGGCAGGTGGGAGGCTTCCAGGTGGGGTCGACGTGAGGGCAAGGAGGCAGGGACAGGCTCAGGCTAGAGGGGCCCCTATGGCATAGAGAGAAAAAGAGAGAGGGAGGAGTAGCCTCGGGTTAGAGCTAGGGTAGGAGGGAAGAGGGGTATGGCTCGGGCTAGGGCTTGCTTGGGTGGGTAGCTAGGTGGCATGGTGGGGCCAGCTAGGTGAGAGAGAGAGGCCGAGAGAGGGGGTAGACTTAGGGTTTAGGTGAGAGGGGGATGTATGGTGTAGATTAGAGAGGGACTAGGGTTAGATTAGATGATGCCCAAGGTGGTGGTAGGTGGTAACTAGGGTAGATGGGGGGGTTAGGTTTAGGGAGATATATAGATGGAGTGGCTTGTTCTATTTTGACAAGACCAAGCAAGATCAAGCCCAGACCAAACAAATCTAGCCCAAAGAGAGAAAAAGATCAGAGGTGGTGATGGGGTTTAAGCAAGATCAAACTAGATCAAGCCAAAGAGAGGGAGAGATAGATGAGAGGTGAGATGGTTCACCCAAAAATTCAAATAAAATCCAAAGACTAGAATTGTGGTGGTACTTGCATGGCCCATGCTAAAATATTCAATGCCATGTTTATTTTTGTGAGAACAATAATATTAACATGGCATTATTATTATGCATTCCAAAATTGGAATAAAGCCAAGCCAAGAATTTAAAAGAAGGTCCCAAGTGTAATAGATGGAGATGATCATATTTGATTATAATTGGAACTTGCTAGTGTGTATATTCCACTAGATGATTACTAGTCCCAAAAATATTCCCACATGAGCATAGATCCATAATAATCCATATGGAAGCTAGGACAAAGGGTTCCACTCACAAGGCATGCAAAGGTGGCCATGTGGCTCTCATATATCAATAATGTGAAAACAACATGATGCCAAGATGAGAGCATGGGGAAAAGAATTGGATCCATCCCAACCCACATGAGCTAGAGGTAAAACCCAAATAAAGTGCAAAGCTCATATTTAGTTGGATGGTGGAATTATAAGGTGGTGAAAGAAAGGTGGTGGAGTTAATAAAAGATATGCCCCCAACTCAACTTGGGCATTTACATAATGTATCAAGAACCAAATACAATATCAAGAGGCAAATACAATTTACAATGCATATGAGAGAAGAACCAACACAAAAAGGGTTTTATATGATGCTCAAATGCAAGGTGGCATGATGACATGAGCATGATATAATTATGATGCAACAATTATATATTTGAAGTAGACATTATATAGACTAGGCTAGTAGCATTGCAATTGTTAGACAATTGGGATGCTACATCCTGCAACCACGTTCCTGGCCTGGCGGTGTTGTTGTAGGGTTTGATAGTCTTGTCTATCCGGAGTCCCTTGGGGTAAGATGTGGCCCGTATGACTGGTCCAAAACAACATGGCCCAAGGTATGGGAGCTCCCGAGCTTCTTGGATCTTGTCCAGCCGCGATCGTGCATCATATGGCTCTGGATGCTTCCCTTTTCCGTCATGGGGAGGAGAGTTGTGGCGCGATTTGTGAGATCCTCCATGATCTCCACCATAATGGTTGCTAGGTGGCGATGTCGGCGGTGGAGGCGGTGGGTTCGATCTCTTGCTATGCCCCTCCTGCGACTCCTCACGCCTGTCGCGCTTGCTTGTTGGACATGGCGGTTCCTTGTGGGACCTGCTCCTGTGTCCGTCATGGCTGCTGCGCTCTCCAGTATGCCGAGGCTATTCACCCTAATCGCGTATAACGATACCGGGCTGTGACAGCCTTGGAGGTGGCATGCTTGTGCGGTGGCACGACGCTGGTTCCTCGTGACGTCGAGATGGTGGTGGTGGGGGCGAGCGGTGGGGATGGGCCTTTTCTCCGTGGTCTCTCTGTAGAGCCTGTGCGTGATCCTTCATCACGGAGAGATTTTGGCCTTCTGCGGCTGTTCAGGTTGACTGGAAAAGCTCAGGGTTGGACTCAAGCGTCTGCGAGGCGGCCTTTTCCTGTTGCTTGCATGCCTTTGTGACGAGGTCCTACACCTAAGCAACTTCTTCTGGCGACCTGTCCTGCTCCAGGAGGGTCTTGGCAACGGCGATGTTGAGAGCGGGAGTTGGCATGACTTTCCTCCCCTCTGAATCTATGTAAGGGGTGGCCTTTGTCGGCTTAGACCCATCAAATCCCAAGCCTCGCCGAACGCCGGGATCTTGGATGACGTGAGCTGGTACCTTCTTTGCCTTATGCTTCAACAACAATTGCTTATATTCGGCGTCCATAGCTCTTGCCGCCTTGATGGACTACACCTTAGCCATGTCTTCGTCCACCTTAGCACCTTGCTCTGTGATGCACTTGGCCTCCACCAAGATTTCCGCATGCTTCTCAACAAGCTTCGTAACGCTCCGGATATGGGCGACGGTGATTGGCTCAACGAGGAGTGCGGCGTAGATTGCTTTGTCGACGGGGGTGGCTAGTGGGTTGCCAGCTGCTGACGTTGATGGTGGCACTGGCGGTTGATTCGATTGTCGGGACGTGTTGGGGCGTGGTAAGTTCCTGCGCCGGTGGCTGGCGGGTAACCGGAGGAGGTGCGGCGTTGGCCAGAGCCGGGGGCTCGGCGGCGTTTTTAGCTGCTGTAGCTCTGGTGACCGTTGGCGTGGGCGGAGCTCTCTCACATTCCTGTTACTGCACGTCTTCTTCCATCACGCTCCCAATGGCGACTGGCACCTGGTGGGAAGTGTTGGTCTTCTCGGCGCACTCCTCCTTCTCGATCTCATGCTCGATCTCCCTCATAACAGCGTCGTATTCCTCCGAGTTAACGTCCGAGCCACCGACATCCATATTGATGTTGGCGTATAGCGCATCAAGGACAGAGTCGGAGTTGGCTTCAGTGTTGGCGATGGCGGATGTTGAGGGTGATGGAGGCGAGCCGTTGTTGTTGTTACCTCCTACGACTTCGATGGTGATCGCCGCCTTGGCTTCTTCATTGTTGTCCCGTATTCGTTGATGATGGAAACCATCTCACCAAGGGTGAGAGGGTCTATGGCCTACCGCCTTCGGAGGGTATGACGGAGGAGGGTTCCAGGTGTGAGCCCTTCCACGAAGTGGTACACGAGTTCGTCGACGCGGTCGCCCTCTAGGATTTCCCTCATCCATCTGGCAAGGTATTCATGGGGGGATTCTCCATCCCTTTGAACGCATCTGGCCAGATCGAAGATGGCGACAACACCGACAAAGTGTGACCTAGGCATCTCTAATGCTCGGGGAAGCCAAGCAGATTTGCGGGGTCCTTCCACCTTTATATCCTGCAAAGGGGCGGTTTGGGTGGGCCTTGAATTTTCCTAATCCGAGCCACCATACTCCAAGGAGAGGTATGGCCCAGATCCTTCCGCGAACGGATCCTGCTCATAGGCAGTCCTTGTGGGGCTTGACGATTTTTCGACTTCCTAGGAGCTAGGACCCGAGTCAGTTTCGCCGATGAAGATGTGGATGTCTCCGAAGGGGATGACGAAGCAACGCATGGGGTTCTCACGGTGGGCGCCAACTGTCGTGGTATTGCCGATGAGTACACCATGGAGGAGTCCTCACAGTGCATGTTTAGAGACGTGGGGTAAGGCGGAGAGTTGGCGGGTAAGAGGAAACACAACTTACCTAGGTTCAAGTCCCACAATGGTGGCGGAACTCTACTCCTGCTATAAATCACTATAATGGCAATACGCCGAGTTATAGAGATAGGTTCGCTGTGCGAGGTGTTGCGCGTTGTACGCTGCAATCAGAGAAGTTGTGCCCTAAAGGCTCCCACAGGCCGGCTTATAAAGGCGCCAAGACCTAGGGTTTACAGGGAAAGGTCCTTGCCGGACAAGGTAAAGAGTCCTACACATACATGAACTAGTCTTCTGTGTCTTGTACTCCAAGGCTCCGAGTAAGTCAGTGACTCCTGCGTAGCCTTCCTTTATCCGACATGGGACTCCCTCCAGGATCCGTCTAACTGGGCCGCCCAGCAAGCCATAGACGTTGCTACCAACTATGGGCCACCCGGGTTAGGCGGATTGGTGACATGCTATGAGGATACCCATATAGCATAGCCCCAACACTCGCCATATGGCGGCACCATCTCAGCTCAGAATGCTCGACGATTCTGCAATACTCCGCCAGCAATCGATCGAGTTCGAAAGGACCATCCTTGGTCCATAATCCTCCTACTCCATACCCATATACACCGCTTGGCTCCTCTTCCCACGCAAGAGCCTCAAAGTTGTAATATCTAATATCGGATAGGTCCGCATAGTATATGCTCCCGGCCTGCACCAATGGGTACCCTGGCACTATCGACGCAGACACACCGATTGTCAGCAACAAAGAGAGCACGACTTCTGATGCCTCTGACCGACTGAAGGACATGGTTCTGGGTATCAACCCGGTAAAAAACCGGCCTATCGCCGTAGACTGGTCCTCTCACAGCAAACAGCAACTCCCCGTCAGACTCGACGAGGTAAAAATGATTCTCTGGGAACTGGTAGCCCGGAACAGGGCCTACAATGGTGGGATGCATCTCCAGGGTTCGTGCGGAGCACTACAGCTGCACATCTCCATGAGCATCATCACTCATAGTCGAGAGGACATACCCGTATCTGTCTATGACAAAAACATCACCGGCGTAAGAAGTCATGATCCGAAGTTCCATGAAGTCATACGGCGAGTACCACCCTTCACCAAAGACTGGGCGACTCCCTTCCTCCGTGCTCTCATATGCCCACCTAATGGTGATGTTCTGATGGTTTGATGTAAACACCATCAACGACGGGAACATCGTCACAGTGATAGAAGCTACCCGCTCGGTCGGTATCTCCGCCCTCAAGCGCTTGATAGCGCTCGAGAAGGCGTTGTACAATTGGGTCTTGTACGGCTGCACCCTCTGTCCAAGCACAAGGAGGCTACCGGTTGTGCTACCGACATAAAAGTACCTTCCATAGATAGAGGGAAGAGAAACAGAGATTCAGTCAAGGTAAACAGACTAAAATTCAATCAAGGTAAACCATGGAGCAAAATCCTGGGCAACAAGTGGACGAAGAAATAGAACTTGAAAAACAGATAGTATAGGATGTGAATGCAAAAAATGGATCACATATATACAGATGAATATAAAGAAAGCACCTGCGAAAAACCCAGCTAATCTTCTTCGCAAGGTGGCGGCCAGTTCTCACGTTCATCAACGTGATGGTGGCGTCTTCTACCCGATACTCCTTCGACAACTGGTGCTCTAGAGCAATCCAGTTGGCTAGCAAAAAGCGCTCCTCTGTGAAGCCGCACCAGGCACTACAGACTGCCTGAAAGGCAGCATAGTAGTCGAAGTCGTCCATCGAAAGGAAGATGTCACCTATCTTCTAGACGAGTCCCTTAGGGAGTCCTCCTGCTTCTTGCTGGCCATGGATGATGGCGTTCGTATGGTCTCGGTCCCACCAACTGGCATAGGAAGCGGTTCTAGAGACACACATTTAAACAAAGGCCTGGGAAAGCCAAGCGAATCGTGTGGAAACAAGACGATGGCATGCACACAGCAACCGCAATCATGTTTCATCAAACTGGCAAGGGCACGTGCATGCGCACGTGCACTAATTACGGTACAACAGTCGTGCGCACACCAGCTTACGACTCCTGGGAGCACGTGAGTGTGTAGGTGTAGGATGATACTAGTAGTAGAAGTATCATAACCTCATTGTATTTAATTATCCCAAAATTTAACAAGAAAACCTGCGCTCCCTGGTCCCTCAGGGCACACGCAAACGCAGGGCATTTTCTATTTTTTGCATGGCATTTTCCATTTTTCAATTTTGCTTTTTGGCTGTGCCCTTGGATGCTCACCATGTGGCCGGATGGGATGTATGCTCTGTGGAGCTAAAAACCTCATGTTCTCTCAATAGCACGTTTGTTAATTATTGAGGTATATACGTTTTTAGTCCCTAAACTTGCACCGCGCGAGCGTTTTAGTCCCACATCTTGCAAAGTGAGAAACACTAGCCCCACAACTTGTAACCAGGAACATTTTAGTCCAATTCAGTCAAATTTCTGTGATTTTGTCCGAATTCGTCGTAACTAATTCTGGAAATGATATGTGGCATCATAATTTTTGCAAAATGACCCCTGTGTATTTTCTGCCTGCCAGTTGTGACCTTGGTATGACTTGACAGGAGGATCTGAATAAGAAAACAAATAAGAAAAACTACCAATGCATTGTAGGGTATCAAACTGATTACCTGCGCTACTGAAGAAATCAACCTTGCTACTACAACATCCACACAGAAGTGATTAACTGAAGAGCGCTCTGGCTGATGTGTTCTTTATTTTGGATATTCAAAAATATGTGTTCTGGGTACAATAACAGCTCAACTTTATTCCTTTTCATTTTTGCGAATAAGAAAAAAGTCAAGTTTATTCTAGACACTTCAGCTAGCTACTAGGTTAACGACAAAGCTATACAATTAATATTATGGACCGTGCCAACATAGACGTGAGCATTTTTTGCGTTCGTATGTGCTTTTTTATTGTATAAATAATTACTTCCCTCCATGTACTCCTCGTCTGGCATAATTACGTCCTCTCAAGTACTCCTCGTCTCACATGAGTAGTCATGGGCATCTTCCGGCATATTGGTTTGTGGGTGTGTGTGTCGTTGTACAAAAGTGTTAAGTTTGAATCCATTCTCCTCTTAGAGATTTAACTATTTTATTTGTACGTCTACTAACAGGTGGCCCACTTATCAGTCCGCATAGGGACACAAATGACATAAAAAAATATAGAGGGGTCATTTAACAAAAATCAACGTTATTTGTGGACAAATTAAGTCAAATTCACTGAAATTCCATTAAATTGGACTAAAATACTCTTGAGATATAAGTTGAGGGACTAGTATGCACATTTTTCAATATGTGGGACTAAAATGCTCTCGCGGTGCAAGATGTAGGACTAAAGGTGTATATACCTCTTAATTATTTTACAGCCTCAATTGCTAGGCTGGAGGACCAATTAATGCTCCTAGTTTTGCTTAATTACTCCTCTAGTTGACCATAAATATGAACCATCACATCGTGTAATGCTCCTGGCTGATCATGTTGTCAAAACGGGAGTGCATCCATTGGCTTACATGTTTTCAATTAGATGCGGTGGCCACGTGCATTGGCTGGATTTTAGGATTACTACTGCATGCAATAATTTGCTATAAAGCGAGTAGGTGAAGTTAATTGTCTGAACTAGTACTACTCCGGCATAGTAATACCGAATACAGGGAGTACCTCAAGTGTGGTTATATGGATGATCACTTGATGTGACTCTTAGCCATGAATTCCTGACCATATAGCCGTACGTTCTACCACCTTTTTTTACTACTACTACTACTAGTAGTACATGGACGCTAGCAAAATTCAAAATCTCAATCAAGCAGCAAAATGACACACATCGACTTCGAAGCATAATCTCTCACCTATGGAGTACCATTTTTATATTATTATTATCAGATGGGCGCTTGTCAAATTCAAAATCTCAATCGAGCGGCAAAACCGCACACCGACTTTGAAGCATTTCCTGCCCCTCTGTTTCAAAAACTTTGTGGCAAAATCTCCCACCAGGGCTGTACCATTTTTGTATTATTATCAGATGGGCGCTTGTCAAATTTAAAATCTCAATCGAGCGGCTAAACCATACACTAACTTTGAAGCATTTCCGGCCCCTCAGTTCCAAAAACTTTGAGGCAAAATATCCCACCAAGGCAGTACCATTTTTATATTATTATTAGATGGACGGTCGCCAAATTCAATATCTCAATCAAGCGGCAAAATCACACACCGATCTTGAAGCATTTCCCGCCCCTCAGTTTCAAAAAAATTTGACTTCAAAATTCCGATTCTACCCATTGTTCTAACGCCCTATGGGCAAGCTAAAGTCGGTAGCTTGGGGAACGATCGTAATTTATGTTTCTGTTCACCTCCTTAGTTCGGATTCGCCCAGATTTTCCCGCTGGCCCTTCTAAAAATCCCAGCCCCTCTCTCACATGCCCTCACCTCCACGACCACTACGCGCATCGGCCGTCTGCAATTCCACGACAGCCGGACCCGCTTGAGCAGCGGTCTCGTGCACCGCCGTAGAGCCACTTCACTGATGCTCACCCACCAAATCTGGTTCACCGGGTCTCTCTGCCACTTCACCGGAGCTGTGGTGTCATTCACCACACCGATGACGTCATCGACCGCCCAAGCTCTGCTTCCCGGCCGCCGAAAGATACCCAACCGTACCGGATCCACTTCACCGGTGTGCACCATACGTGATCTAGTTCAGGGAGTTCCATGTCCACCACTCTAGACCAGCTGCTCGGCCATCACTGTTCACTGCACTGGATCTGCCTTAGCGACGCTCTCATCCACCACGCTCAAGCCGGCATCGGCCGCCCAAGATCTGCTTCCCCAACGCCAACAGCCATCACAACTGCAGCACCCTCGGTGACCTGGACGTCACCCGCACGGTACTGACAATGCTTAGACGCCTTTCTGGCCAAGGTTAACCAAATCTACAACTCATTTTTGTTTTGTTAGCAGTATAGCAGGTTCAAGCCTGTCGCAGTGAACTACCTTTTTGTCATCGTGCTCGTACATACAAGTCAGTGGGCATGCCCGTTCTTTGTGCTAGTACATACATGGTCATTAGACATGTTGGTTTGCATGCGCTGCTCTACAAATATCAAGTCATGGACATTTCTGTTATTTTGTCATATACATGTTCTTAGCTACTCCATACAACTGTAATTGCCTGCTACCATGTAATTCTTGCAAAATCTGAAGTCAGCAAAAAATATTAGTATGGATTCCCTGCTCTACTGTTGATGAATCTATCTGGTTTGTCCTGAGACCTGTTCCTGCTATTATTTCCTCCTTGGCATCGTTCTGCTATCCTGTAGTAGCCGCTTAAAATCTTCATACTAATTCGATTATTATTTTGTTGTTGCCATTCGCTTCTTCAAAAGCTGTATCTCTAACTATATCCTTTTTCTTGCATATATCTCAAAATGGAACAATGAACATGTTGGTTTGCATAGCTTATTCTACAGGTTCACAAGGGATGCCATTAATTCCTTATCTGGTGCTGGTTCATCCTGACAACAACATGATTTCATGGTTTGCATTCCTGCTCTAGACATTTTCTTATGATGCCATTATAATTTCTATCTGGTTGATTCTTAACTATGACAGTAACTACATGCCATTGTGTAGCTGACCGCAAATTCTGAGTCACCCAATGACTATGCGTTCTAAGAGATGCCACTGCTTCCATATATATTTGCTGAAATGTCCTCGCTTGTTTATATTCGCTGAAATTCTAAGAAACACTTTGTTTGATTGCTCATTTCATTCTAGGCACACTTGTCTAATGCAGGTTTGTCCTGCTCTACAGGTTCACGAGCGACGCCATTATATCTTGCATCTGGTTCTGGGTCTGGTTCATCCTAAGTCACGACATAACTATCCTCTACAATATATAGTTCATTCATGGTTTGCATTCCTGCTCTACAAGTTCTCGTATGATACAGTTATAATTTCTATCAGGTTCATTCTTCCCTATGGCAGTAACTGCATGCCATTTTGTGTCTCAGCGCAAATTCCGAGTCACCCGACATCTCTTCCATATATATTTGTTGAAATGACATGGTTAGTTTATTTCTGCTGAAATTCTAAGAGCCATACACACATTTTTTGATTGCTCGTTTCACGGTAGGCACACTTGTTTAATGCATGCTTGCTTGTCCTGTTTGTTTGACGTGTTGGTCAATAATTAAACCATTGACCAGTTGTAAACTCCAGATCATAGCTCCTGTCATATCAGTCAAATGAGTAGTTTGTCTTGTTTGATGTATTAACCTGTTATTACTTAGTTTCAGGGTGCAATTATTGCTATCGCCACCAAAGAGGGGGCTGCAAGATCATGTCTCCTCCAATGCAGCTGTCACACTCAAAGGAAGATGCAGGTGATCAATTGAGGACTCTGCTATCAACTTGATTGTCAACTGAAATGCCAATTTTTCTTTCCCTTGATTTGATAATATGTAGTAATTTTAAGAAGTTTGCAGATGATGTAATATCTAGATAACTCGCGTATGCCATGTATGCATTTAGTTGACGCCATCCACATATGCAGTAGTCGTTACGGTAACTACGCCAGGCAGGTCGATTAGGGAACATTACCGTGCTTTGTTATTGGCATGTCCTGTAT
Organism: Avena sativa; assembly: GCA_916181665.1. Classification (NCBI taxonomy): domain Eukaryota; kingdom Viridiplantae; phylum Streptophyta; class Magnoliopsida; order Poales; family Poaceae; genus Avena; species Avena sativa. Next base: position 283,652,037 of record OV702289.1, on the reverse strand, counting down.
TCGGCCGACGATGAACAGTAAAAAATGCTAGATTATATAAACGTTTTATGATATTGGCATGGGCTTCATAAAAGGCCGAAACTGTAAAAGGCCATAAACGTAATGGGCCGACCTACAAGTTGTAACTGGACGTAACAGTAATAGGCCGTAAGAGTAACATGTCATAACTGTAATAGGCCATAACAGTAACATGCCTTAACAGTAGCAAGACGTAATAGAAACAGCCCATCATAGTAACAGGCAAGAAACCGTGAAATCCCAGAACAGTAACAGGTCAAAACAGTAGCCGGCCGCAACAGTAAAGGGCCGCAACAATGAAAGGCCAGAATAGTGACAAGCTAGAATAGTAACGGCCCAAGAACTTTCCAGGCGAGGGCAGTAACAGGCCGACCCATTTACCAGACTAGAATAGTAAAGGCCCGCTTGTGGGCCAGAATAGGTAAAGCCCGGAAGAGTGAAAGGCCATGACAGTAACAGGCCTGAACAGTAACGGGCCATCTCAGACAAGGGCCGTCAGTAGGCTGCTGATACATTGCAAATGTATCTATAATTTTTGATGTTTCATGCTTGGTTTTATCCACTTTCTTGTTTTTTGTCCACACTTTGGAGTACTTTTCATATGATTTCTTGGACTAACCTATTAACAAGAGCCACAGTGCCAGCTGCCTGTTTGCTGCTATTTTTGGTTCCAGGAAAGTCAGAAAATGAATATTCTCAGAATTGGACGGGACAAAAGCCAAAGTGCCTATTTTTCCGGAAGTCATCAAGTGCCAGAATACGAGACAGAGAGGGGCCAGGGGGCCACCACACCACCTGGCCGAGCGGCCAGGTCTGGCCCATGCCAGGAGTGGTGTGGCCACTCTCGGCACCCCCTCGGCCTCCCCTTCCTACTATAAGATTCCCTCGGGACGAAAACCCTAAGTACCCGATCAAAAATCCACGAAAGAGTCTGTAACCGCTGTAATCTCCATCCCTAGATCGGGAGTGATCTGAAGCTCTTCCCGGCACCCTGCTGGAGAGGGGAATTCACCCTGGAGGCCTTCTTCATCACCATGCAAGCCTCCGGTGTGATGCGTGAGTAGTTCATCCTTGGACTACGGATCCATGTAGTAGCTAGATGGCTGGTTCTCCTCCTTTGTGCTTTCATGTCTAGATCTTGCGAGCTCCGTTCATGATCAAGATCATCTATTTGTAATTCTACATGTTGTTTTTGCGGGGATCCGATGGATATTGAGATGCTATTTCAGATTGATTATTGATTCTATCATGTCTTTGTTATTTGTGATCTTGCATGCTTTCCGTTGTTAGTAGCTATCTTGGCCAAGTAGATGCTAGCAACTCCAAGAGTTAGTATTTATGCTCGATAGTGGGTTCATGCCTCTGGTAATCTGGGGAAGTGACAGAAATCTCTAAGGTACTAGATGTGCTGTTGCTACTAGGGAGAAAACATCAATCCTTTGTTCATAGAACACTCATATTGTTTACTTTACATGCAGTTCATAAAGCAATAATCTGTTGCTTGCAACTTAATACTGGAGGGAGTTCGGATGATAACCTGAAGGTGGATTATTAGTCATAGATGCAGTTGGATGGTGGTCTATGTATAATATTGTAATGTCCAATCAAGTTCCAAAGGAGTCAAGATGATTAGTATATGCATGTATTTCTTTCTCGATGTTTGTCAATTGCCCCACTGTAATTTGTTCACCCAGCATGTTATCTATCTAAGGAGAGCCACCTCTAGTGAACTATGGATCCCGGTCCTTTTCTTTACATACAATCTATAAACTGTTTACTGCTTTGTGTTTACTTTCTACAAACTATTACTTCTTTCCATTCGATACGTTTAATCCTTTGTTTTTAGCAAAACATGGTGAGATTGACAACCTCATCGCAAGTTGGGGACAAAGTTCTGTGGTTGTGTTGTGCAGGTCTCCACGTTGCTACTAGCACCGGTAGTGCGCCCTGCCAAAGCTCAGCTAGTAACACCTTTGGGGTGTTTCCTTGCTCCTATTGGTTCGATTAAACCTTGGTTTCATACTGAGGGAAACTTTCTGCTATGCTCATCACACCGTCCTCTTGGGGTTCCCAACGAGCTCTACATCAACCACGCACCAGCACTTTTCTGGGCACCGTGCATTGAGCCATGAGCTGCCCATGATGGGCTGTCATAAACAATGATGGGCCGCTCGCAGGCCTTAAATGTACAGGAGTGACTTGGCGCAGGATGTTAATGGGCCGTAGAGTGTTGGACCATCATGGGCCTTCTTAAGCCAAAACAGTATTGGGCCTGAAAGTTTGCGGGCCGCTGCTGGCTGCAACTTTGGGCCCATTTCAAACAGTGCAGGACAAAACAGTAACGGGCCATCTTCTTATTGGGCTCCCATAATGGGACGGCCGAGTTAGAATTTAGCAGGCCTTGGCTGGGCCTGGCTTCTGCCACGGTTTCTATGGCCGTTAACAGCGGTAACTGGCCGCTAACGGCGGCTGCCACGTGGCAGTTTGCATTACGTCAGCAGTCAATGCGGCTGGTGAATAGATCTACGACAGAACAAGTTTTCGTGGCTGAAGGTTGCGATCTGCCACAGTCAGGAAAAAAACCGTGGTAGATTCTTTTGTGACGAGGCTTTTACCACGATGGCCATCCGTCGTAGAAGACATTTTAGCCATGAAAAACGGGCCTTCAACCACGAAAATCGTCTGTTGTAAAAGCCAACTTTTCTTGTAGTGTAAGCCATATTAAATGTTATTCCTTCTGAAAATGATTTTACTTCTTTACCATGCTAACAAGCGCGCCATGTTTCTGAACATAGTGGACCATGCATGTTTTACTTGCGATTCCTAGGTTCTTTGAGTTTTCAAAGTTCGTAGATAAATTAACCCACTTAAATTACACTACTGTCTCCGATTCAAATTAATGTTCTCAGATTTTTCTAGATTCGGGTATATGTATCTAGCACAGAAACATGACTAGATACATTTGAAACTAGACGAATCTATGAACATTAATATGGATCAGAGGGAGTCTGTTGAAATTAGGTCAAATTAATTCGAACCACATGTGATTTGCCAATTAATCTTAAAATTTTACAAAAATCTTTTGTAGTTACCCACCAGACAGCCAATATATCGAGAAGACGACCAAGAATTTTGAGAGATTCAATTTCTTTCTAAAATTTGCATGACGACAAAGTTGACCCTGCTTTGAAAAAAGAGAGAGAAGTAGGCAAAAAATAAGGGGACTCATGCATGGCGTCCTTTTTCTTGTATTACCTGCCATGAAAAATAATAAACATGAGTTGTCACAACTTGTGAAAAACCCGCTTCACAAAAATGGCCAACCATGTATTGTCATTGGATTGATGACAAGTACGCCATGAGGGGGTCCTCGAGGCGTGCGGAAGAGAGGGAGGTGAGATGTACGGTATTCAAGACGGTGAGCACACAAGTTTACCCAGGTTCGAATCTGCCGGCTTTGGACGGATCCTACTCTTGCTAGCAATCCAGTAATACGGCAAAGCCGGAATATGGGTTACAAGGGTTTCACCTGTGCGAGTTGAGGGTCTAAAGTATTGGGTGTTATCTGGTGCCCTAAAGGATCTCCCTAGGACGGCTTATATAGATATTCGGCCTAGGGTTTACAAGAGAGATCTATCCGGCTACGACTAAGAGTCTATTATAGAGTACATCTTGAACTACAAGTAACATTTATGGGCCTAAGTCGGTAAGTCTTTTGGGCCTTCCCGTAGCCGGATTGGACTCCGTCTTCTCTCCCTGACTGGGCCGCCCGTGAAGCAATGCTCTAACCCGAAGTGGGCCACCCTGGTCAGTGAGGAACTGTGAGGATACCTGGAAAGTATATCCCCAACAGCAGCCCCCGGAGGCCTCCAAGATCCAAAGTCGGATTTATCATCGTCTAGCTTGATCTTCGGCTTGCAAAATCTTGAAGGGTTCCTGAAACTTCACAACAAAAGATACGATCCGGGTCTTAAAAGTAAGTTGGACCTTTCAATTAGTTACTCGGATTTTCCAGCTCGCTTTTAAACTAAGCCGGAATTTGGTCTCTAACGCCACCTGACACAAGCATGGTCAAGTCATGTCATCTGACAGAACGTTCCATCAGCACGACCGTTGGTGGGCCCGCGGTTCGCAGAACCGAGGCGCCGTTTCAATGCGTGCGTGGAGATCGAGGCGATGCAATCCTCGCGTGGGCCCTTCCCAGTTCCTTTCACGACGCGTGGCGGTTACACTGTAGCGTTTGCACGAATCTTGGCGTAGGTAGGTGGATATAAGGGGTCTAGATTTTTTCTTCTCCTCTTCATCTGCCTTTTGCCGTTCCTTTCTTCCCAAATCTCCAGCGCGCCTAGTCTTTTTGTTTTCCTCCCACAGAGCTCCTAGCGCCGCCACTTTAGGGTCACCCTTTTCCACCGGAGAGAAAATGGCTTCATCCTCTTCTTCCTCTCTGGCGGCGGTGGCAACATCGGCGCAAGTAGCTGCGGAGAAAGAGAGCTTCCGGGGACTCTGGATCCCCTGCTCCCTCGACGAGGCTGGCCTTAAGAACGTGGAGAAGGAGGGGCTCCTCGCCGCCGGCAACTAGCGGAGCGGCTCCGGCGAGACCGTCCCCAATCCTCACGAGAGCGAGCGCGTCCACTTCGGCACCCATCTGGACCGAGGTTTGTCCTTTCCTCCCTCGGAGTTCTTCTCCGAGGTGATTGACCACTATGGAGTTTAACTCCACAATCTTCCTCCCAACTCCATTCTAGAGATGAGCGCATATGCTGCGCTTTGCGAGGGCTTTCTTGGCATTAGGCCGAGTTTGCTTCTCTTCCGGTTTTACTTTCATGTCCGGAGGAATTCCATCACTTCCGGTGTTCCTTACATCACCGGCACCATTAGTTTTTCTCTTAGACGAGACCGAGCATATCCCAAAATTTCTGCCAGTGACTCGGTCAAGCAATGGCCAGCCACTTTTTGCTACCATCGGGATATTCCGGCTCCCGGCAAAGCTACTGCTTTGCCGGCTTTTGTCGACGGAGACGCCACGGCCCAACCTTCCTGGGACGAGGCTGCTCCGGCTCTCACAGATGATCTGATCCTCGCTAAGAGGCGGATCGAATATCTGATCAAGCACAATGGTCTGAAGGGATCCGACTTGGTCCAGTGTTGGGTCTCACGCTGGATCCAGCCACTTCAGTACCACGGGGATAGACTGATGCATTCCGTCACATTTTCCCTGACCGAGTCCCTCCGCATTAGCCCCAAAGCCTACACCACTCAAGGCTACATAAGCCAAATCAAGTGGCTGATCGAGAGGCGGATTCCAGAGGTTTCTCTGGACATGCACATGGCGGAAAACCCCATGGTGTCGGTAAGCTTTTATCATCACATCTTTTATGTGTTTCTATCTTCGAGTTACATTGCAATGCTGATACGTTTTCTTGTTTTCAGCTTGTTGACATCCTCGAGTCGGAACTTGCTCCGCTCGAAGGATACCCTCCTGAGTTTTCTCAGGAGACAGAAGTAGTCCCATTGCCGGATCTTGCGCTCAAGAAGCGCAAAGCTCTGATAGTGGCAGTTGGCACAAAGGAGGTGCCAGTCGTGAAGAGGTAACCTTTTGTCACAACTTTTCCGCCTTTGTTGTTTACTCAAGTTTCTTTCGGAGATGTAATGTTTCCGACTTTACTACTTTCTCAGAACAAAATCAATCATCAAGGGCAAGGGGAAAGGGATTTCTTCGAAGCCCTTACGCCAGACGAAGCTTACAATAGCTTCCCCTGCCGTGGCTCCTCCGACTCCGGTCCCTCAACCTTCTGCAACTCCGGCGATCATCCCTTCTCCGGTGATTGCAGAAGATCCGCCTCCTGAAGCAGAGCCGACGATCCTTGGGTCGCATACTGACGTCACCACCAATGCGTCAGCTCAAGATAAGGGTGAACCCTCTTCGGGTAATGATCGCTCGGCTGAAGTCTTCACCGACAATCTCCTCAACAATCCGGGTCTTGCCAAATTTGGCCTGACCCGGAAATCTGCAGAGGAGATTCAGCGGCTGGCCAGGCAAGTCTTGGACAAAAGCCATCTATCCCCCGAAGAGGAGGCACAAGAAGCAGAGGACGTCAAGTTCTCCGACCTTCTTACTCAAGTCCTCCTTCGCGACGAGAGGATCAGGACTGGCGAGCTTCCAACAGCTCCAGTGATCCCTCTTACTCTCGCCGAGAAGGTGGCAGCTGAAGTGAACGCGGGTTTAGACAAACTCACCCGCGAGCAATATGTAAGTCAAAATTCCAACTCTTGTTTTTACATTATGTTATATCATATCCTCTAGCCCCCAAGCATAAAGTAGGATATAGAATCCGAGTTTATGCTTTCATTAGGATGCCAAAGAACGAACTAGTGTAGCCCCCAAGGCTCGTGCTGATATTTAGTAAAAATATTAGCCCGAGTCTTAAGTAGCTTTCTGACTTTGGGTATTCTGACTTACAGAAAGTATGTTCCTATAACCAAGAATTATTGTCCAATGTCTGTAATAAGCAGAGAGAGATCAAAGCTCTCCGTCTTAAAAAAGCTGAGCTCAAGGTAGCCAAGGATGAAGCTGAAGGTAAATATTTCGAGATTCAAACCTTGTCTTTTGCTTTTTCTATGTCGATTTTTTCTGAACAGTTATTCTTTTTTGACTTATAGCGTTGGTGAAACAATCCATCGCTATGATTGAAGAGGCCGAGAACCTCAAGACCTTGGTGGTGGAGAATAAAGGACTTCGCCAAGAGCTGGAAAACCTCAAGATGGATCATGAAACGAGCATAGCTCAAGTCCTGGAATCCTCCTCCATGGCCACTGAAGAGCGCGATCGCAAGATTGCCGCTCAAGATAAAGTTATCTCAGACCTCAAGAATGAGGTTGACAGAGAGAGGGATATCTCCCAAGCACTCCGGGCTGAACTCCAGAGTCTCCGGGAGGAGAAAGCCAAGATTGAAGACGTCATTCTTGGTAAGTTCCATCTATCTGACTTATCATTTCCTCGACTTTTATCAATGTTGGTTTTTCCTTATCTTCATTTTGTGTATAGGTCCTCTAAACTTGACGGACTCCTCCTCGTCCGAGCCCCGCACTCACCGGCTTACCCAAGTTGGTGATCTTCTTCATGACTACCGCCAATCCCTTGAGGATATTGGCGAGTCTCTCAGCATTCCGGACATGCCAAGCATGTCGGACTTCCAGGTGCGGGAGAAGGCCAAGGAGATGCCACAGCTCGTTCGGGACTAGAACATATCCTACGCACGGACTGCTGCGCAGAACGCTCTTACCATGGTCATGAGCCACCATGGAAACATGGAAATATGGCAAGTGACCAGAGGGTACTGCAAAGTAGATGAAGACGGCCAGGAGCAGCACATTCAAGCTATCATGCACTCCTGCGCCGGCTATGGGTGCCACGTAGCTGACCTAACCAGCTACGAGGTGCCCTTCTTCACCCGCGTGGATACTCCGCCACCTCCTCCAGAAGATGCCGAAGAAGTTTCCGACGATGAACGGACCACCTCGGATCCGGACATCTCGGAACGATACCAAGGCGGAGTGACCAGCGAGCCAGTAGATCCTTCATCTCCTCCTGCATCATAGACCACAAACTTATGTATTATTCTGTGAAAGAACATGATGCGTTTTATAATTATGAAGTACTATGGCTTTTGCTAGTGCTAAGTTTTTTTATCTATTCAGCACTTTTGTTTTAGGCTTTTTGTGTGCTTGAAATGTTTGCATAAGCACTTAGAATTTTTTGTCTCTACTTATCGTTTATCTGGCTTTCCGCCTCGTCCCTTTCGTGAGCCGGCTAAACCTTCAGCCGGAAACTTTGCCGAGCAACGGAGCTCAATTGCTAAACCAGTTTAAACTCGGAAACAAAGCCGGCTTCCAGTACCAACAATTCACTACTCGGAAAATACCCGCATCCAGCAATCAGACAAATAACCTAAGTAAAGACTAGAATTTTTTAGAGTTATACCCGAAGGTAGCAGTTTTAGAGTCGGAAATCTAAACCAGAACATACATGAGCATAAAGTACTTTCAAGCATTCTGAGATTTTCGACTATGACATGATCATTAGGAAATAAGATGGTAAAAACTTCTCAGGAAAACTTTGAGGTAACCAAAACATTTATTTCTCACAGAACATGTACATATGTATGATTACAAAGAAGGATAAACTAAGAATAAAATGGACGTAGCTGAGCAATATTCCATGGTCTGTCTAACTCATCCAGATTTGTACTGCCTCCAGCTCTCTTTCTCTTCTTAGTAGCAGGTCTTTCTTTGACTGGCCTCATGTCAGTTAAGTAGTACGATCCATTGTGCAATACTCGACTAACTAAAAAGGGCCCTTCCCATACCGGGGAAAGTTTGTGCTTTCTTTGTTGCACAAGCCGGAGAACCAAATCACCTTTATTGAAAGATCTAGTTCGGATTCTCTGGCTATGATACTTGCGTAACTTCTGCTGATAGGCTGTAGATCTCATTTCAGCAACGACGCGAACTTCTTCGACTAAGTCGAGATCATTTTGTCGAGAAATCTTGGCATCCTCTTCAATATACGCGGCCACTCTAGGAGAAGTATGAATTAAATCACTAGGAAGAACTGCTTCTGCGCCATAGACCAAGAAGAAAGGTGTATATCCTGTTGACCTGTTTGGATTTGTTCGCAAACTCCAAATTACAGAGGGTAGTTCCTCTGCCCAAGCCCCCGCAGCACGTCTCAGTGGTGCTTCGAGTCTCGGTTTCAAGCCTTGTAGAATTAAACCATTTGCTCTTTCGACTTGTCCGTTAGCCTGTGGATGTGCGACTGACGCAATGTCAAGCCGGATATTTTGCTCATCGCAAAATTCAGCCAGTTCTCCCATAGAAAAGTTACTCCCGTTGTCCGTGATAATGCTATGCGGATAACCATACCGGATTATAACATCCTCGACAAATCTTTTGGCTGTTGCTCCATCACAACTAGTGACAGGTTTAGCCTCGATCCACTTTGTGAATTTGTCCACCATCACTAAGAGGTGCGTCAATCCACTTGGTGCTCGTTTAAAAGGTCCTACCATATCAAGCCCCCAGACCGCAAAAGGCCATGTTATAGGTATTGTTCGCAGCTGATCAGCCGGAACATGAGCTTGCTTGGCGTACTTTTGGCAGCCTTTGCATGTCTTGACTAATCGTTCAGCATATGCCTGAGCTGTAAGCCAGAAAAATCCATGTCGAAAAGCTTTTGCCACTAAAGATTTGGCTGCAGCATGGTAATCACACTCGCCTTCGTGGATTTCTCTTAAGATATCCACCCCTTCTTCCGGAGATACACAGCGCTGAAAAACCCCAGAAACACTCTGTTTATGGATTTGGTCGGATATTCCTCATCTACTCCCTTTATCGAGGGAACATTGAGGTGCTCTAAAAATGCGCCATCCGGGACCTCTTTCCGCGCAGAGCCTATTCGAGATAGTGCATCTGCTTCCTCATTTTCTGCTCGAGGGATGTGTTGAACTTCAAACCCTTCGAACGATTTAGATAGATCATCCACAACAGCTTTATATGCTGCCATGTGCTTATTTGCATTACAAATATCCGAGACTTGCTGAGCAACAAGATCTGAATCTCCATAATCAAACGTCGGATGCCAATATCCTTTGCAATCCGGATTCCATGCAGCAGTGCTTCATACTCGGCAATGTTGTTTGTCGCTGTGAAGTGGATCTGCAACACATATAAAAGTTTATCTCCTTGGGGTGATTTGAGCACCACGCCAGCCCCCGAGCCCCCTCGAGCCTTAGACCCATCGAAAAAGAGGGTCCAATATTCCGACTCAAGGAGGACCATGTTGTCCTTCGTCTCTGTCCAATCAACGACAAAGTCAGCAAGGATCTGGGATTTGATTGCTGTCCGAGGTTTATACTCAATATCGAAAGCTGAGAGCTCTATGCCCCATTTGGCGACACGTCCTGTGGCGTCGCTGTTGTTGATTATGTCTCTCATGGGAGCTTTGCTCACCACGGTAATTGGATGCTCCTGAAAATAGTGTCATAACTTACGGGATGCTAGGAAAACACCGTAAGCCAACTTTTGATAGTGCGAATATCGCTGTTTTGATTCTGTGAAGACCTCGCTGACAAAATAAGTCGGACGCTGCACCAGGTGTTCCAGATTTTCCTCTGGTCTCTCCACCACCATGACGATACTAACGACCTTATTTGTCGCAGCAATATAAAGCAACATCGGTTCCTGAGGTTTCGGCGCTGCAAGGATAGGAGAAGATGAGAGTACTTTCTTCAGGTCTTGTAGTGCAGCTTCAGCTTCGTCAGTCCATACAAAATCTTTGGTCTTCTTCAGGAGTTTGTATAATGGTGCGGCTCTTTCACCAAGCCGGCTTACAAATCGACTGACCGCAGCAATGCAACCAGTTAATCTTTGTACGTCCATCAGGCGAGTTGGCCTAGAAATACTGAGAATAATCTTGATCTTGTCGCGGTTCACCTCTATGCCTCTTTGAGACACGATGAAACCTAACAATTTTCCGGCTGGTATTCTAAAGAAGCATTTCTTCGGGTTAAGCATGATATTGTATTTTCGTAGATTGGCGAACATTTCCTACAAGTCGGAAATTAGTGTTTCCTTCTTTTTGGACATCACCATGATATCATCCACGTATGCATGTACATTGCGTCTGAGTTGGTCGTGGAGGCAACGCTGCATCGTGCGCTGGTACGTAGCTCCTACGTTCTTCAGCCCAAAAGGCATTGTAACAAAACAGAAGGTTCTGAAGGGGGTTATAAATGAAGTCTTGACGTTGTCAGATTCCTTCATCCGTATTTGGTGATAACCGGAATATCCGTCGAGAAAACAGAGGAGTTCCGAGCCTGCCGTAGAATCGATAACTTGATCAATTCTAGGCAGAGCGAACGGATCTTTTGGAGAAGCCTTGTTCAAGGCAGTATAATCAATACACATCCTTAAATCAGTGGTGTCCTTTTTAGGGACCATTACAGGATTGGCCGACCAATCAGTATGGATGACCTCTTCTATGAATCCGGCTAACTCGAGCCGCGCTAGTTCCTTAGCTATTGCCTTACGCTTTTCATCACCAAACCGTCGTAAGGACTATTTGACGGGTTTAGCATTCGGGTTTACATTTAGAGAGTGCTCGGCAAGTTCCCTAGGTACTCCGGTCATGTCAGATGGCTGCCATGCAAACATATCTTGATTTGCTTGGAGGAACTTGACGAGCGCGCTTTCCTATGCGCTACTTAGGCCTACGCCTATCTGGGTCACCTTGGAGGGGTCATCATCCTTCAACAGCGTCGTCTTCGTCTCTTCTGATGCCTTGAACTCTGGATTTGGCTTTGTCACCTCCTTCTTCGTCGCAGGCATCTCGGACGGATCTATGCTCTTCTTGATCTCCTGGTACTCCTGGGCGTGCAGCACGGCTTCGGCAAAGGCGGCATTTACATCCTCGCACTCTCGCGCCTTCTTCGGGTCTCCCCTGATGGTGATTACGCCGTTGGGACCTGGAATTTTCATCATATTGTAAATGTAACACGGACGAGCCATAAAAGCCCAGTAAGCCGGACGTCCGAATATAGCGTGGTATGCGCTCTTGAACGGGAGCACTTCAAAGGAAAGTGCCTCCGTCCGATAATTCTTTGGTGTTCCAAAAGTAACATCCAAAGTGATCTCTCCCAGGGAATTAGCCTATCTTCCTGGGACAACTCCGTGAAAGATCATAGAGCTGTGGTTCAGCTGTGTTTCCGAGATCTTCATCCGGCGTAGCTATTCGACATAGAGAATATTGATGCTGCTACCACCATCCATGAGGGTCTTGGAGAAACCATAACCATCAATAAGTGGATTGACGATTAAGGCGTATTTTCCTCGCCTATGTAGCTTAGGCGGATGATCAGCGCGGTCAAACGTTATTGCTACTTCCGACCAGTCCAGATACTGAGGGACAGCCAGAACTGTTGCGTTGAGCTCATGGAGAACTGCTTTCTTGACCTTTGCTAGTTGAGATCCGAGGAAGGTGACGTAAGTGTCCTTCTTGGTGGGAAAAGTTTTCTTCCCTTCCGACTTGGGATTTGAAGCGTCCGCTTCCTCCATGTCAGAATCTTCCTTGGTCTCTTTGTCTTTTTTGGGATTTTTCTTTCCCTTCTTCCCCTTAGCTTTGTAGCCCGCGGTATCATCTCTCTTGATGTCGTCATTAAAACAACATTCAGCATTGGTGTGGGATGAGCCCCCATTGGCGTCCAAATGATGCACACATGGGTTATTGGCGATGTCGGCCCAAGTGTAGGTTTTGCCTGGTTGTTGCTCTCCTCTACCTTGGACCCTTGATGTCCCACGGCCACGCCCGCGGCCTCCGCCACGTCCTCCTCGTCCTCTAGACCCGGAAACAGTAGTGACTACCGCTGTCTCCGCGTTGGGTTTTTCCTCCGAGGTATTTTTTTGCTTCTGAGCTTGTTGCTTTGGTTGTTTTGCGGACTGAGGCATAGCCAGGGCATTGAGTAATCCCTCTGCATCGTCGTCAGCATCTGCATATTTGCTCGCTATTTCTATCATTTCTCCCAGATCAGTAACCTTGTCACACTTCAAGCGATGGCGCAGTAAACCAATTGGGAGACCTGCGATGAAAGCTTCAATCGAAGTTTGATCATTTACTCCTTCGCAGGAGTTCTTGGTGTCAATCCATCATCCGAGGTAATCCCGGCAAGTTTCTCCGGCTTTCTAGGTGCAACGTTGTAGGTCTCCAACCATACAGGGCCTCCGATATGTGCCTTTGAAATTCCGACAGAACGCACTTTATAAATCATACCAGTTGTGGATGGTGTTCGCCGGAAGCTCATTGAGCCATGATCGTGCCGTCTTCCTCAGCATGAGTGGGAGATATCGAGTTGCGACCAGGCTGTTTCCGCCTTTGGCGATGCAACAAGCTTGGAAGAAATCCTGTAACCAGGTGTCTGGCTGAGCAATGCCATCGTAGGCTTGAATATGTCTTGAGATAGCAAATCCTTCCAGGAACTTTGTAGCTCTGATGCGTGGTCCAAAGCACTTTGGTCCCACGTAAACGTCATTGTTTTCGTAGCGCCGAGCCTCTATGCTGGAGTTGATCCTATGCCTTGTGTCGTTCAGGGATAGGGATCGTCCCGAATGCCGGCTGTGGCTGCGGTGCCTTGGAGCCGGACTTCGGCTTCTGCCACCACCTCCTCCGCCATGTCCTCCTTGACCTCCGTGGGGGCCATTGTGATAACTGTGTGGTGGAGAGGGTGGTGTAGCGGGGTAGTTTCCGGCTGATCACCGGCCTCCGTCCGGAACGTCATTATTCCGATTCTGGGGAGGGTCTTGACTATGACGAGCCCCCTGCCGGCTTGTACCTGCATGGTTTCCGTCGTTCCTTCGTCCGTCGTTCCCACCATAGTGAGGCTCAGCCGGACGGTTCTCATGTCTAGGAGGCGGCATTCTCTGACGATCCTCCTCCCGACGTTTCTCTTTATCTTCTCCCTTTCGATCCTTAGATTCTCGTCGGGGAGGATTCGTCAGATTCAGGGCAACGATGGCGTCTTTCTCGGCCGCTGGTGCGACATTGCCCCAACTGCGTGTGGTTTTGTGATGCTGTCCTGAAGATCCGGTTCTCGAATAATTGTCTTCCCGTCGTTCGGGGTGATAATACTGCTCCGGAACGTAATGGGGTCTTACGTCAGCCCATGCCGGATCCGTGCGACATTGGTCAGCATCTGAGACCAATTTTTGACTTCCGGACAGGGCGACCTTTTGCTGCTCCAGTCCCTTGTTGAGTAGCTTGATACCCAAACAGATCTCCTCCGGTCCTGGATTAGCTGATAGAATTTCTCGGGCGGCCATGGTATTTTGTACTGGTGTTGGGTTTACCCAATCTCCGTTGCTGTCTTTCCGTGGCTTCCCCATCTCATCTCCAAAAAGGACAGCACGGACACGTGGGAATTGGTTGTCATCTATGTGACGCTTCCGTGTCTTCTGATGCAGACGAGACATGTACTCCTTGTTCGACATGCGTTTCTTCTCCACCTCGATGTTTTTGGCTTCATCGAGGAGTTGTTGACGACGCGCTTCTAGGGCTTGCGCCCTTTCATCCAGCTCATCTGCAGTAAGTTCTGCAGCTGTAGGGATAGGTGTGGTTAATGCGGCATCGATGAGTTTACGCGCACCTTCAGTGATCACGTGTCCATCCACCGATGCTTCTTTTTTCAGCTCGTCTGGGATAAGTGCTCCATCCGAGTCTTCTTCGTATTCCTCAGCAATCACCTCCTCTGTCAGAGGGTATTTTGCCGGGGTCTTGTTTTTCTTGTTCTTCTTCTTTGCCTTGTTGGCAGCGCCGGTAGCAAAGATGGCTTTGGGTCCGTTTCCCAGAGGCAAGCCCTGGTCGGTACTTTCGGACATTTGGACTTCAGGATTATCTCCGACGTCCATGTCATCCTGCGCTTTGGGAGAGTGTTCCCCGGATCCTTCATCCATGGCTTCTCCTTCTTCTGTAGCTTTGGAGTTGTACTCCTCTTCATATTCCACGGAGAACTTTCAGAAATCTGCTGACGTCATCGACTCATCCGAGGATGCGGGTACATCGGCGTTTGTTCCAACTGCCTCCAGCACCGAGTCGGTGTTTTCTCCACCATCGGTAGAGCCGGATCCAGATCCCACGTATCCGACGAAGTACGACACGTGCTTCCTGAGGTACCTGCGGCGTCAGCCATATCGAAACTTTTGATGGTCTCGAGGATTGCATCTGCGCTTTCGCCTTACAGTATCATACGTTTTAGTGTGTACCTTAGGAAAAGCCTGTCTGTTCCGGCATCATCAGAGCTGGAATCAGCGTCGTTGATATGTTCCTCCTGGATTTCGACTTCCACGGGTGGGTCGATCTGGGATCCGGCTCCTCCGGGGAGATCCACTATAGATTCGACATTGACCGCTAGGTCTTCTTCAGGTTCGGATTTCTCCACTGTCTCCACGGCTGGTGCGGGCTGGGTGGGATTAGGGTTTTCTGAGATCCGGAACTCTACCGCCTCCGCGGACAAAGGGGACCTAGAAAATTCTTCTGCCTCTATCATCACCGCTGGGGTGGGTTGGGCAGGTTCAGCGAAACCGATGTAAACATCGATCTCGCCAAAAGACATGATTGTGTAGGAAGTCACGGCCTCTTTTGCTGGAATCCAAGTCTCGTCGAGAACGATTAGAGGGACGTCACTGTCGTAGAGGATGCGACCGATGGCGATGGTCTTGCCGATTCCGATTCTTGTAGATTCCGCTCGAAACACAGATCCGTAGCTCACTTGCCCCACGGTGGGCACCAACTGTCATCGGATTGATGACAAGTACGCCATGAGGGGTTCCTCGAGGCGTGCGGAAGAGAGAGGGGGGTGAGACGTACGGTATTTCGAGACGCTGAGCACACAAGTTTACCCAGGTTTGAATCTGCCGGCTTTGGACGGATCCTACTCCTGCTAGCAATCCAGTAATACGGCAGAGCCGGAATATGGGTTACAAGGGTTTCGCCTATGTTATCTGGTGCCCTAAAGGCTCTCCCTAGGACGGCTTATATAGATATCCGACCTATGGTTTACAGGAGAGATCTATCCGGCTACGACTAAGAGTCTGTTACAGAGTACATCTTGAACTACAAGTAACATTTATGGGCCTAAGTCGGTAAGTCTTCTGGGCCTTCCCGTAGCCGGATTGGACTCCATCTTCTCTCCCTGACTGGGACGCCCGTGAAGCAATGCTCTAACCCGAAGTGGGCCACCCTGGTCAGTGAGGAACTGTGAGGATACCCGGAAAGTATATCCCCAACATGTATAAGTATGAACAAGTTTCAGGCCAAGCGACCAAGCAAGGTAATGAACATATCCATTTTTATGGGAATTTGGTAGTAGTACTACAAGAAAGTAGATGTGCGCATCTTGGCGTTGCTAAACAGCTTTGCCAATGGGAGTTTCCAAATACTAGGAAAAGTAACAACTCCAATTTTCTAAGCGATGGAAATATTTTTTCTATAAAGCAAAGTACTCCACTTCCGTACTAGTACTACTCAAAAAGGGAGGCGGCTCCTTCCAAAAAAAGGAGGCAGCACGAGAGCAGTGGGAGGAGGAGTCGGAAGGTGGTGCGATGTCAGAGCAAAACTATGATGGGCTCCTGACACGAGGTACATGATACACTCCACTAGTAGTAAATATATGGACCTACTACTAGTAATATGAATGCAAAACAAGTTGTGTTTTCTCTCTCCTTCGCTGGCTCTCGCCATCCATCTTCCATCGATCTCTTCTCTGTAGCCGCGGGTGCACAGTCCGGCTTGTCTCTTCCTCATCCACAGTGTGGTGCTGCGTACGTGTGCCTTGGTACGGGACAACGATTTACTTCCAGCAACCACCCCCCCCCCAAATTCAAGCGATCTACTGGATTGATAATCATCTTGTTTTTTGATGAACAAGTTTCAGGCCGAGCAACCAAGAAAGGTCATGGACATATCCACATCATAGTTTAGGGTAAATTTCACATATTTGGTAGTACTACAAGAAAGTAGATGTGCACATCTTGCCATTGGTAAATAGTGTTGCCAATGGGAGTTTCCAAATACTAGGAAAAGAAACAACTCCAATTTTCTAAGCGATGGAAATGTTTTTCACGTAAAGCAAGTACTCCACCTCTTCGTAGGAAGAATAGTGCTCGAAATGAGCATAGTTTTTTACTCTGTACTACTACTCCAAAAGGGAGGCAGTGCGAGAGTAGCAAAGAAGAGAAGTAGAAGGCAGTGTGATGTCAGAGCAAAGCTATGATGGGCTGCTGACACGAGGTACAGGGTATACTCCACTAGCCATCTTCCATCAATATCTGCTTCTTTGCAGCCGCGGGCGCACAGTTCGGCTTGTCTCTTCCTCGTCCGAAGCGTGGAGCTGCGCACATGTGCCTTAGTACACCACACTGATCTACTTCCGGCAACCATTTTTTCCACTGAAATTCAAGCGATCTAGTACTAGATTAATAATCATCAACACCAGTACAAAAAGGCTCACAAGTAATAATAATAATTACATAAAGGTCCTCAGACCACCTTGCGACGACTACAAACCCTAGGGAGACAATTGGAGAGTCTCGCTCCTTCAGGACCTATGGTACCCTTGTTTCAAAAATAAATAAATAATTTTCAGACAAAGTGTCTCGTGCTTGCAGACAATTCTCTAGTTTTAGGATTTTTTAAGTGGGCGTAGATATGTTTTTCATTTTATTCATGTTTAATCTTCTTGTTTTTTGATGAGGTTCCTGTATCGTAATGCTAGCTATATTATAGTTCAATTGCTAGGTATTGTACATGCTCGTATAAGGCCAAAAATACATGGCGTGTCACTTGTTATACCTAAGACTCGGTTATACTATAGAACTTGCTCACACGCACTTGTAGAATATTAATTTAGACCTAACTCAACAAATCAACGAAAAAGCCGTCCGAGTGGATGAAATTATCTAGAAAATTAAGCTTGAAAAAGATAACATGTAATTTATCCAATCACTTTATGTACTATAGTAAATAAATTGCACATGCTATGAACTCTAAGCCATATTAATCATAATTCCTTCCAAAAATACTTTTACTTCTTTACCATGCTAACATATGCACCTACCCCTACCAGAATATGGGAACATCATCATTATCTTGATAAAGACAGAGTATGTCCATGACCTCGGTCATTTGGCTTGAAACCCAATAAAGTTCATACATAAGAGTACATGATATAGTAGGCCATACCGTGAAGTGAGTTTTTCAAGTATTTTTACTGGTAGATGTTGATCAAATTTATAATTTTTCTGCTTTACCTATTATAATCTTACCACTTACCACAACTAGTAAAACGCACGTGCCACACATGTATATACTGTATGAAATGTGATTTAATAAACATTAAGTTGTTATTAACCAATAGTCTTGTTAGGGAAAAAATGCATATATTAAGTCTATTAATAATAACTATCTACACATATTGAGAATACAATCTACTATGCTATGAAATTTTGGGGGTGGTGACATGATGGTTCTAGAACAATGTGGAGTTTGCTCTAGGTACGATTCAACATGAATCCAGCTGCTCTGAACCACTGGATCTAACAACCCAACGGTCACGATTGGTGCTATTATAATGGAGCAGTTTTGAATTGGATACATAGCACCAATTCTGACCATTGTGCTATAAGATCCTATGGTTTAGAGCAGCTGGATTCGTGTTGAATAGTACCTAGAGAAAACTCCACCATGTTTTTGAACCATCATACTTTAAGTCTTGTTAGAGAAAAAATGCATACATTAAGTCTATTAATAATAACTATCTACACATATTGAGAATACAACTTAATGTGCTATGATATTTTGAGGGTGGTGACATGATGGTTCTAGAACATGGTGGAGCTTGCTCTAGGTATGTACTATTCAACACAAATCTAGCTACTCTGAACCATTAGATCTAACAGCCCAATGGTTAAGAGGTGCTATGGATCCAATTCAAAACTGCTCCATTATAGTAGTAGAGAGAATACAGCCTACTGTGCTATGAAATTTTCGGGTGGTGACATGATGGTTATAGAACATGCATGGTGGAGTTTTCTCTAGGTGCTATTCAACATGAATCCAGCTTCTCTAAACTATTGGATCTAATAGCCCAATGGTCAGGATTGGTGCTATGGATCCAATTCAAAACTGCTCCATTATAGTAGTAGATATATAACCACTATATAGTGTATTAATAACTTTGAATGCTAACTGTTGGATCAAGACTCACGAATCCTCATATTTCCAACCGTTGGATCTTCTTTTCCATTCTAGCATCTATAAAATTCTATAGATAGTCTTCAGCATAATGAATGCTATGCACAAACCTCAAAACACACTTCTCCATCATACTAGAATCTTCTCCCTCATAGCTAATAATCATTGACTTCTACATGATCTTATTTTACCACTATATAGTGTACGAATAACTTTGAATGTTGACCGTTGGATCAAGACTCACGAATCCCAGCATTTCTACCTATTGGATCTTCTTTTCCATTCTATCATCTAGAAGATTCTATTGATAGTCTTCGGCATAATGAATGCTATGCACAAAACTCAAAACACACTTATCATTCTAGAATATTCTCCCTCGTTTCTCTAGACCATGTTACCAAAATTTTATAGTTTTAGATAGCTATAATTGTTGACCTCTACATGATATACAAAGTACAAGAATGAAATATACACCCATACTTTATAGATGTTGATCAAATTTATATATTTTTCTGCTTTACCTATTATAATATTATATGGTGATGATATGTCAAACGTATATTGTCTCAGTCTCACGTGCAGAGCACGTGCAACTTACTAGTCTTACGACTATATAGTGTACGAATAACTTTGAATATTGACCGTTGGATCAAGACTTGCGAATCCCAATATTTCCAGCCGTTGGATCTTCTTTTCCATTCTAGCATCTAGAAGGTTCTATTGATAGTTTTCATCGCAAGGAATGCTATGCACAAAACTCAAAACACACTTCTCCATTATTCTAGAATCCTCTCCCTCGTTTCTCTACACCACGTTACCAAATTTTTCAAGTTTGAGATAGCTAATAATCGTTGACTTCTACATGATATACAAAGCACAAGAACCAAATATACACCCATACTTTATAGATGTTGATCAAATTTATATTTTTTCTACTTTACCTATTATATAACTTTATATAGTGATGATATGTCAGACGTCTATTATCTGAATCTCACGTGTAGGGCACGTGCAATTTACTAATAGTGGTAAGATACGAATAACTTTGAATGCTGACTGTTGGATCAAGACTCGCGAATCCCAATATTTCCAACTGTTGGATATTCTTTTCCATTATAGCATTTAGAAGACTCTATAGATAGTCTTCAGCATAATGAATGCTATGCACAAACCTCAAAATACACTTCTCCATCATACTCCTAGAATCCTCTCCCTTGTTTCTCTAGACCTTGTCACCAAAAATTTGAAGTGTTAGGTAGCTAATAATCTTTGACTTCTACATGATGATACAAAGTACAAGAACCAAATATACACCCATACTTTATATATGTTGATCAAATTTATAATTTTTTGTGCTTTACCTATTATAATTTTATATAATGATGATATGTCATATGTCTATTATCTAAGTCTCACGTGCATGGCATGTGCAATTAACTAGTAGCCTACAATGTATGAACATTCTTGGGTTTCAGTCCGAAGGACCAATAAGGTCATGGCCATATATATTGATACACTAGCTACACATTATGATATGGTTCTCACATCGAATAGATGGGAGCATCTTGGCGTAGTAAACAGTATTGACCGTCGGAGTTTCGAACAATTTTGAAAGAACATTTTTCACTTTTCCATGTGATTACGGGGATGTTTCGTACTAGTAAAGAAAATCAGAAGAATTTGGCTCGGAATGCGACAAGCACGCCATGTTTCATGACATTGCGGAGCATGCATGTTTTCCATGTGATTCCTAGGTTCTATGAGTTTTTAAGGTTCATAGCTAAATTAAACCACTTAAATTACAATATTGTCTACCTAAATTAGTTCAAATGAGTTGGCATATGCATATGCATATGCACACCGTTTAGCTAAGAAACCCAAGTTCACTCAGCCGTTTAGCTCACTACAGTATATGGGTCCCATTCATACAAATAACTTTGAATGCTGACCGTTGGATCAATTATTTGATGTATTTACACGAATTTGAAATATTTTTTTATTTTTATGAGGGCCACGGCTGGTAGCCAACACCACCCCAATTTTTTTCATCTATCCGCCACCGTACTAGACACCCACCTTTCTTCACAAGCAGCACACGCCACCGTCCCATCGCATTCGATGCGTGCTACTTTCCGAGCCTTCCTTTTAATACTACTCGGGAGGTGAGCCACGCGCGATTTAGCACAAATTTTCGTGTGATATTGGCGGGATCTTCTAGTTCAAAATTTTAGAGGATTATTGGCATGACCCTCCTTTCTACCTTTCCCAAAATTTAACCCTTCCTTCACTTCTCGGCAAACGCTAGCTACCTCCATACTAACAGGGCCTCTCGCTCGCTCGCCCGCCGACTCCACAATCCATCGCACATCATCCTCCATCCCATCTGACCTTAGCCGACTTCTAGGTTGCCAGAGTATACTCTGCTATGTGGTCATCCATGCTACCGTCGTTGCTTCGTCGCATCTGCTTCCCCCAGTTAGAGTGTCAGCTTCCCACCACCACAACCGAGAGATGTGTACGCCACGCGGACCCCTCACTAGGGCGATGGTTAAAACTCCATACAACCAAGACGAAGGTTGCTGCACACTTCCTATGCCTGCTTTCCTTTCACTTTACTACTACTTCTGAATGTAGTTCATCGCTTCCTTGTTGTTCCTTCTCGTCACCAATTATTTCTAATGCATGCTAGTTGCAGTACTGCAGGATCGGTTCAAAGAGATAAGAAGGCAACTTCTAATCTTCAAGACAAATTGGTTATCTCGCACTAGTACGAAGCCTCACCAGGCCAATGATAACCCCCAACAATCCTCCCCGGATAATGGTTTGCCTCCATTTTTGCATATATGCGTGCTGTCGTTATGCATTTTTTTTCGAGAGTAGTTCATCCTTTGCTTGACCTGTCTTGTCATACTAGTATATAAGTTTTGTAAGGAATGGAAGATGATGTACTGCCGAATGAGTACGCGGAGAATCGATGCCAATGAATCTTGAAGAGTTTTGGACATGTGGATCTAGCCCCGCTCGACACAACACAACTAGTACAGAAACATGGCCTGGTCGAGTACCCTAAACGTGGCTATTTATTGTATCTTGCTTGTGTTATTTACTTATTGATTTGATGCATTGCAATTTGCAGAAGAAAGTGCATGATCAGGTCCCTGCGAAGGAGGTTTGCAGCACATATATTCAGTGTGCCAGTGATACATCCATTTCTAGGAACCAAACCGAAGTATGGTGCATGGACGAAGCTAAGATTAGGCTTCTCCAAAAGGATTTGGACACAACCACTCAGCGGATTAGAGAATTGAACCTAGGATGGATTTCTATT
Source organism: Avena sativa (assembly GCA_916181665.1). NCBI lineage: Eukaryota > Viridiplantae > Streptophyta > Magnoliopsida > Poales > Poaceae > Avena > Avena sativa. Next base: position 283,629,895 of record OV702289.1, on the reverse strand, counting down.
ATTGAAGATGGCTTTGATGTTGCCGCTGATCTTCACAAGTTAGTCAGTGAAAATCGTGTTCCCAATTCGGAATAGGTTGGAACAGGTGAAAGCACGAGCAGAGATTCTCCGTGAATCTTTGCAGGCAGATGATTTACGAAGGGTGATGAAATAGACGCCATGCAAATAGATTGTTATTTCGAATGAGAATGACTTTCCTTGTGTTGTCAACCTGATATTTTCTTTGGCACGCTATATGAAACTGTACTGTAACTACTTGCTGCATATGGACAATGTATCCCGGTCTCATTCTAGCTATTCAGAAAGTGAAAAAACAACATTTTCTCGTGATAAACTTGAAATCTTATTTTGCACTTTCGTTTAGATCTGTAGACCCACGTTTTGCCAAAAATTCAAACGTTACCATAAAAGGTAGTTCGAGAATGACCATGTCCATGTGCCCATTATCATGAATAAATTCGTGCACTATATACTTGTGTGGCCCTAAAGTCAAACTTTTAGACTGCAGTAGTAGATCAAGTACAAAAAAAATCAACTGAGCGACAAACCACAAGCCAAAATCACCTCTTCCAGCAAGCAGTGCGCTAGAAACACCCGCCGCAAAGGGCTCCTGCATCCAAAATTCAAATGGTACGAAATTTTCATCTCACCCTTCAGTCCAGAAACAACGCGCCAAAGGCCATTCCTCTAAATGGTTTCTCTTATAAATTCCCACGCACCACACAATTCAAATTTTCAAACATACTAGTACCACCCGCGACCTTCGGGCCGAATCCCTCGAGATCACCTTGCATGACCACGGTCGTGCTCCTTCCGTCCCATCTCCCCTTCACGGCCTCTCCACTGACATGCCACCGTAGCGACCGAAGACGTTTTACCAGCTCTCGACACCGGCCCACACCAGATCAGCTCCTCTGTACATGAGGTCCATGGTGTCGGAGCTGGCTCAGCAACACCGTTGCAGCTTTGTTGGATCCACTTCCCCGACTCCCATAGCACATGATCTGCTTCCTCGACCTTGTCCATGGTGTTGGAGAGATGGGGAGGCAAATCCACTCAAGCGCGAACGAGAAAGGCACATGAAGGAAATCGCGTAATCGCGGTTATAAATGTTGCCACCATACACTTCCTATGCTTTTTACGCATTTGATTTCTCAAAGTAGTTCATCGCGTGTTCACTGCATTCTTGCACTGAGTTTTTTATCTTGTACTCTGACGTTTCTTGTCGAGGCATCGTATATGCATATATCTGTCATTGTTCCTTCAAAGCTTTCAACTACTTGCTAGAGCTGTACTAACTTGCTCTTCTACACACACACCTTGCTCTTAAATCTCATAAGATATATTTTTTGCTGATGCATGTAAGGTGATTTGCGGCCGACTCGTGAGGGAGAACGGAAGATTAGGGAAGATAGATTATTAAAGAATTTCAAATATGCAAGGTTGCTCGGCCCGCAGAGAGTTAGATATTTCATAGCTACCACCACCAATCATGAAGTCTAGGGTTCTGATGCAAAATTTGATCCTCGAGATCAACAAAACCCCGAGGGAGACCTGACTTAAGAAGATGGACCGGTCAAGAACCCCCTCTCTAATCCACCTGCTTATCCACTGCCCAAGGTGCTTTCTCTGTCTTGTCATTGTGATATTTGTTTCATCTTCCATGTTTCGTACCTCAATTCCCACCAAACGTTGTTCAATGCCATCTACTTAGTTCATGCATCATATATGTTCAGCATATCTTGCCTTACTATTCTTATGTTCTATCCGCGTCTCATTTTACATAGGACTTTGATAGATTAATGTATCGCTTATGTGTGTCAGGAATCGGTTGGTTCACCTAAGACCCTTCTAGGTACTAGCATGGAGAAAAACTATGATTGGCAAGTGTCTGATTAAGAATTGGTTTCTGTTGATGAAACATATTTCGAGGGAGACCTGACTCAGGAAGTTGGACCCGTCGAGGACCTCCCTGCTAGTCTTCCCGCTTGTCCACCCCCAAGATACTTGCTCTATTTTTTAATTGTGATATTTGTTTCATCTTCCATGTTTCGTACCTCAATTCCCACCAAATGTTGTGCAATGCCATCTGCTTAGTTCATTCATCATATATGTTCAGCATACCTTTCCTAACGGTTCTTATGTTCTATCGGCGTCTCATTTTACATAGGACTTTGATAGATTAATGTATCGCTTATGTGTGTCAGGAATCAGCTAGTTCACCTAAGACCCTTCCAGGTACTAGTAGGGAGAAAAACTATGATCGGCAAGTGTCTGATTCAACATTGGTTTCTATTGATGAACAATATTTTGAGGGAGACCTGAATCAAGAAGTTGGACCTGTCGAGGACCTCCCTGCTAGTCCGCCCGCTTGTCCACCCCCAAGGTGCTTGCTCTACTTTTTAATTGTGATATCTGTTGCATGTTGCATGCTTTGTATTTCAATCCCACCAAATATTTTGCAATGCCCTCTGCCTAGTTCATGCATCATATATATAGAGCACATATTTCCTTACTATTCTTCTGTTCCATCCGTGTCTCATTACATATATAACTATAATAGATTGAAGTATTGTTTATGTGTGTCAGGAATCAGCTGGTTCATGTAAGACACATTCAGGTACCAAACACGAAGCGTCGTCAAGCCGTCCTGCTAATGCTACCGGTGGAACATAAACACACGCCGTGAAATACAATAAACAAAAACCAGGACACTGACATACAGCTAAAAAGTGTCGTCTCGGTGGCACACCACATGTTTCAATAGTAGTAGACGCAGCAAATACCATCCCACACATTCCACAATCACCAATTACCAATTAAGATACCCAGCAAAAATTGATAGCCAAACCAGTTTTGACCTCTACTTTTCTAACACTACTAGAACAACACCAACAAGCTAGCGATGATCACCAACTTGTTGATCAGCCCATCGCCAAACAAGGTATGTGGTTGTCAACACCCGAATTTTTAATCCCAGATGCCTGTTATGTCATACATCGCAATCACATGATTACCATTTTTGCGAGACATAACAGATTGGATATCACAGTACATTATCCATTACAAACCATAAATAAAGTCTTACACAAATAAGCATATCATGATCCAGTCTTAATGCAACAAGCAGCAGAATAAATAATAAGCGTAGCGGCGGGGTCCATCTTCAGGGGCACATGCAATGCTGACGAAGGCAGATAGTCCTAGTTACCATAGCCGTCCTGCTGTCCATCATCTTGGTAGTCTCCTTCATAGTCTGGCCATGAGAATAGCCAGGGACAAAAGCCATGAGTACTCTTTAAGTACTCGCAAACTACCACTAACAAGTATGGTAGTACTAGTGGAAAATGCTAACTCTATGTTTATTTGTAAAGATAAGTTTGAAACCTAAGCTGAGTTCTGAAACAAAGAAAGATAAAATAAAGTTCTAGAATCACTTAAGTTGGGAAGCTAGTGTCATAGTCACAACCCTATTGTGGTCAAGTCAAGATTCATCATTCATTTCATAAGTCATTTTGAAAACATCTAACAACGAAACAGTATAGCCACTCCAATTGTCCATAACCGTGAACGCGACTATTCGAATAGTTTGACACTCTGTAGAGGTGGTACACTTTCACCACAAGATTAGATACATCTGTCAGGGATAACCCTGAATCATCATACTTAGTATGCAGATAATCAAACATAACCTTTCCTTTACACACCCTAGTATAAGCACCTCTCCTATGAGCATGGCCTCCCAACCATGACCATCTGTCATCTTGGGCACTACATAGGTGGACAACATTGAGAGGTAGCCTAAGCTCAAACCTCTCCCACGAGAGAACTAATACTAATGCATATAAACTTCCGGCTAAGCCTTACCCAATTCAGGTATTATGGTTGTACGGTAAAATTGGAATGGTATCGCATCCGAATCCAACCATCAGTTTTTGGTAAAAGGGGCTAAGGCTCATGCCTCAACATTTTCATCATCATAAACCATTTGTGTTTCTCAATACATGTCAAAACATCTCAATAGAATGACTCATCATTCCAAGGTTTTCACAATTCATTTTCACCAAGTGTTCCCATCTAAAGTGACTCAGGTTTTGATTTAGCTCTAAGCTACTAAGTTAAGAGTGTTCAATAATGTGGGATGCTAAGATCAATCTCATGCCATAGAATGACATATAAAGTTATCTAGCTAGGTCAAGTTTTATACTCTTTATGCTACCTTCAAAACAAGTAAAGGACTTTGGTAAAGTAAAGAAAGTTAAGCTTGGAAATAAAACTTGGGGTAGGTAAATACTCAAAGTGGTATAACCAAAGCATGCCTAATGCATCTTGCTCAGATTATCTAGCTTAATTGTAGCTTGATAAGTATTATACTTTCAAGTGTTAGCTTGCCTTGGTTGGTGCAGTGGTTGAAGTTTTCTTCCTCCTCCTCTTGGTAGAACTCCTCCTCCTCGAAAGCTTGGTCGGTACTATCGTCTATAAATACATACGGAGTACACAATCACCAAACAATACTTAACTAGTCTACTTAGCACTCTAAGGCACACATTTGATGATCTATGATCATCACAAGCATCACAGGGTTTTATTAACTAGCTTCATTCTTTTTATTTCAGAAAAGTAATTTCTACTCATTGAAAAATAACTAAGATTTAATATTCACCAATTAAAATATGGGATCATGTGGACACATGTCATCACCACATATTATAATATGTGGGAATGTGATTTAAAGGTTGGCACATTTAATTAAGTTTAAGTTTAATATTTAATGATTTAAAGTGACTAGAAATGCCTATATAGCATTATTTTGGTACTAGTCCAAAGTCACTCTATGTAAACCTTAATATTATTACATATTCAGATAGGTATGGTCAAATGTGATTTTTGAGAGTTCGAATCAACTCAAAAGCAATTATGGCTGATTTTCTAAAAAATATTGAATGTGCAAAAGCTTCTGTATTGTTATTTTTACTAGGAGAGATCTCTAACTCTAACTGAAATAAATCCAACGGGCTTGGATAGATCTTTTCAGTAGCTTTCTAACAAAATTTGAATCAATCAATTTGGTTCAGTAGATCTTCTGGAATTGATTTTTGAACTAAGGGACAAAAGTGAGTTCAAACTAAAATAGAAAAACCTATATTTGAACAAACTGGGTCGCGCGGAAAACTAACGGGCCGGCCCACTAGTGCTCCGCGGTGCGGATGACAACTGACATGGGGGTCCCGCAGGTCAGCGACACATCAAACGCGAAGCGGTACGGGGCACTCTCAGCGCTATGATTAAAAGACGGATCGACGGCTGAGGATCATCGTCCCCGGCGAACAGGTCGACGGTGAGAGCTAACCCTAGCGGCTCGGTGGGGGTCTGGGGTGGCTTACCAGGGCTCCAGCTAGATATGGCGGTTGGGGCGATCGAGCTGGTGGATGACGGTGGTTCTAGGCGAAGTCACGGCAGCTCCTGGGGCAGTCGCAATCAACGGCGCCTCTCCTCCTCTGCTACGGCAAGCTCCGGCAAAATTCCAGCGAATGGCGGCCCGCCTTGCTCCGGGGATGGGGTTGAAGGATCAGTGGAGAGAGATGGTGTGAGGAGTTGGTGCTGGGGTGGCCTCCTTTTATAGGTCGACGAGGGGACCGAACAGGATGGGTTGGCGACTCCGGCGAGGGCTGCACATCGTGCTATCGTTGTGGCTGGAGGTAGGGGACGGTGGCCTGCCTCCTAGCAGTGCTCTATGGCTTAAATGCGCGGCTAGGGGCGATTGTGTTTTGTCAGGAGCGTCCCGCGCTCTGGGAGACAAAGGCGGTGCTCGACGCAGCGCACTGCGACTGTGGGTCGCGCGGCGGCGCACAGCCGTGTCTGGCGGGTTGCTGGGGTCGAGGCGGAGCGGCGTGCGCGGTATTAGCTCGAGGGGCGGTCTATGATGTGCTGGCAGCTAACGCGCTCTGGCGCGCTCTGGAGAGCTCTCAGAGAGAATGGGCGACAGTGCTGGGGAGTGGTCCAGGGCCTGGCTAGGATTGGGGAAGGGGCCGGGAGGTGCGGTAGGGATAGGCGGAGCTAGTGGTGGTGCTAGAATGGCATGACGTTGTCTGTGGGGCTTTGCCCATGTTTGGCCGGCGGTGACCAAAATGTGGCGGCGCTCCACTGCTGCTGCAGCTTAGGGGTAGGCCGGTGGGGTGTTGGTTGGACTCAGGGGGAAAAGGGGAACCAAATGAGGGCTAAAAACTCGACAATGCATTGATCTTCAAACAATATAAGTTAGGCAGAGAAATCTTGCCTGCCACCTGTTCGACACAATGGCCGCATGAAAGTTTTATTTGAATTTTGGGCTGATCTTTGGTGGAGTTGTTTTTCACATGCTTAAGCATGTGTGGTTGCTTGGGATTTGAAAATGGAGCTCATTTGAGTGGTTTTTGAATAAGTGTGATCTTGGTACCTACACTAGATTCAATTTTCAATTGCCATTTAAATTTAGTGTTTGAAAGTTTTTGGTAGATCACAAAGTGGGCCTTGGTACATCACTACATGTACTAGCAAGGGGTGTAAAGATCCACATTTTTTTCTTTTAAGAATTGAGTTCTCGGAATAGCCAAAGTTGGCATGGTGATTAAAATGGCACAAATGACCATTTGCTCCTTTTATTCATTTTGATTTGTTTTTCTTTGGGATTTTCTTGGGAATGATCGAGATGATGTTTAATTCACGTAAGAAACATTTTACAATCAATGGATCACTTAATCATGGCAATTCAAATCAACTCCTAATTTATATGCACATGCATATGAATGCTTTAATATTTTTAAGTGGAAAAGTTTTTGTTAACTCTAAATTTGATGATTTGGATCTTGATCACATGGATTATAGTTTTGGGATGTTACAAACCTTCTCCCCTTAAAGAAAATCTCGTCCCGAGATTTACGAAAGAAAACTAGGAACTAAAGAGATCTGGGAACTCTGTCCTAATGTAATGTTCTCGCTCCCATGTGGCTTCTTCTTCGGTATGGTTGCTCCATTGAATCTTGAGAAACTTGATACTCCTGGTTCTGGTGGTTCTGTAAGCTTCTTCTAAGATACGGATGGGCACTTCACGATATGTCAGGTCCGTGTTGATATCAACATCTCGGTGATTGATGTTCTTGAAAACTTCGGTCTTCTCTGGCACTTCTAGGCATTTGCGAAGTAACGAGATATGGAACACATTATGGATGGCTGACATCTCTTCAAGCAGTTCCAGTTGATATGATACTTCTCCTCAATGGTTCAGAATCTTGAAGGGCCCGATATATCTGGGGGCTAACTTTCCTTTCATACTAAAGTGTTGCGTTCCCTTTAATGGCAAAACCTTGAGATAGACAAAATCTCTGACATTAAAAGTCAGGTCTCTCCTTCTCTTGTCAGCATAACTCTTCTGTCTGGACTGGGCGGTCTTGAGGTGCTCACGGAATTTGTGAACCTTCTCTTCGGCTTCTCGGAGAATGTCGGGTCCAAAGATCTGACTCTCTCCTACTTGCGACCAATTCAAAGGGGTACGACACTTCCTTCCGTATAGGAACTCAAATGGTGCCATCTGCAAGCTAGCTTGATAACTATTGTTATATGAGAATTCTGCGAAAGGCAGGCAGTCTTCCCATTGTGATCCATACTCTAACACACAAACTCTCAACATATCCTCTAGGATTTGGTTGACTCTCTCAGTCTGTCCATCAGTTTGCGGGTGATAAGCGGTGCTGAAATTCAACTTGGTTCCTAATCCTTCCTGGACTTTCTACCAATATCTTGAGGTAAACTAGGTTCCTCGATCTGATACTATGGTCTTTGGGGTTCAATGTAGACTAACAATTCTAGCAATATACAGCTCTGCTAGCTTCGAACTCTGGTAGGTTGTCTTGAGAGGTATTAAGTGAGCTACCTTGGACAGTCTATCAACGATGACCCAGATTGAGTCATTTCCCCTACTAGAAGTAGGCAAACCGGTGATAAAGTCCATTCCGACGGAATCCCATTTCCATTCCGGAATCTGCAATGGTTGCAACAGTCCTGCGGGTCTCTGATGCTCTGCTTTGACACTTTGGCAGATGTCACACTTGGCGATGTAGCTTCCGATCTCTCTCTTCATCTTGTGCCACCAAAATTGCTCTTTCAAATCTTGATACATCTTCGTTCCTCCGGGGTGGATAGAATAAAGAGTATCATGAGCTTCCTACATGATAACCTGCTTCAGCTCCAAATCTGCTGGCACACAGATACGTCCTTTGTACCATAGAACTCCTTCTTCGTCTTCAGTGAATCCAGGTACCTTTCCTGTACCAATACGACGTTTGATTCCATCGATACTTTCATTTCCCTTTTGGGCTTCCTTGATTTGGATAATCAAAGTGGGTTGAAGTTCAATGCTAGCTAAAAATCCTTTGCTAACAAGCTCAGTTCTAAACTGCTCCAACTCCTCATACAAACTTGATTGCTTCTCCTTGATCATGGTGTTTAGCCTACATGGCAATCTGCTAAGAGCATCCGCTACCACATTGGCTTTGCCGAGGTGATAGTGAATGTCAAGGTCATAATCCTTGATTAACTCTATCCATCTCCTTTGCCTCATATTCAGCTCCTTCTGAGTGAAAATATACTTCAAGCTTTTGTGATCTGAGTAAATCTCACAGCGATTACCCATAAGATAGTGACGCCATGTCTTCAATGCCAAAATGACGGCTGCTAACTCAAGATCATGGGTTGGATAGTTCTTCTCATGCTACTTCAGTTGTCGAGACAAATAGGCGATAACTTTGCCTTCTTGCATCAATACACATCCGAGACCAATCTTGGATGCATCACAATATACATCAAATGGTTTCTTGATATCTGGCATGATGAATATTGGGGCTGATATCAATCTCTTCTTCAGTTCTTGGAAACTGGCTTCACACTTGTAGGTCCATTCAAACTCCTTGTCCTTCTTCAGCAGTTGGGTCATGGGTCTGGCAATGCTCGAGAATCCTTCTACAAACTTGCGGTAATATCTCGCTAATCCGAGAAATGCACGGACTTGGGTTTGGGTGGTTGGGGCTTCCCATTCCTCGACATCTTTGATCTTGGCGGGATCAACAGAGACTCCTCCTGCAGACACAATTTGTCCTAGGAATCCTACTTCTTTCAGCCAAAACTCACACTTGCTGAACTTGGCATATAACCGATGCTCTCTCAGGGTTTCTAGGATGATTCATAGATGTTGCTCATGCTCTTCTTCTGACTTGGAGTAAATAAGGATATCTTCGATAAACACAACGACATACTTATCTAGGAAATTCATAAAGATCTTATTCATGAGATTCATGAAATAAGCAGGGGCATTGGTTAATCCAAAAGACATAACCGTATACTCGTATAAACCATAGCGAGTAGTAAAGGCGGTCTTCAGAATATCCGTTGCACAAATCTTAAGTTGGAGATAACCAGTCCTAAGATCAATCTTTGAGAGTACCTGGGATCTAGTCAACTGATCAAATAGATCCTCTATCTTTGGCAAAGGGTACTTGTTTTTGATGGTGACGTCATTCAGCTTTCTGTAATCGGTGCACAGACGGTTGCCTCCATCTTTTTTGTCGACGAATAACACTAGTGATCTCCATGGCGATGCGCTTGGTTGAATCAAGCTTGTTGCTATCATGGCATCCAACTACTTCTTCAATTCCACTAACTCGGAGGGGTTCATGTTATAGGGTCTCTGGGCTATGGGTCCGGTTCCGGGGATTAGTTCGATAATGAAATCAATATCCCTATCCAGGGGCATACCTGGCAATTCATCTAGGAATACGTCGGGGTATTCACAGACTACTCTGTCTTGGTCAATGGTGGGCAGGGCTAGACTCTTGTTGCACTTGAATTGACGGGGTAAGGTTGCAGATATATGCTCTACTGTGACTCTAGAGATACTGGTCATGGTGATGGCTTTCTTAGCACAGTCTATCAGTCCTTTATGCCTTGACATCTAGTCCATACCTAGTACTACTTCCAATCCTTTGGTTGCGAGTACGATTAGGTTGGCATAAAAATCTATCCCATGTATTCTGATAGGCACAGCTTTGCAAACTTTTCTAGCTTTCGTAGTTGATCCGGGGATTTGAACTATCATGACATGCTTCCAGTTGGTTGGGTGGATCTTACTAGTGCATGCAAATTCTTCGGTGACAAATGAATGCGATTCTCCCGAATCAAACAACACTCTTGCTAAAACTGAGTTGACAGAAAACATACCCAGCACTACGTCCGACGCTTCTTGGGTTCCTCGACGTTCATGTGGAAGAGACGGCCGTTGCGGTTGTGAGGTTTCCCTATGGCAAATCTTCTCCCTAGTTGAACATGACGCTTCTGTTGAGCTGGGGCATTCACATTGGCAGTGGCGGCAGTCTTCTTGGGACACTCATTGGAATAGTGACCCTTCACTCCACACTCGAAACAAGTTATCTGGGACTTGTCTTTTGCTGCGACAGGCACAACATTGCTTCCAGCTCTGGGTGCAGTGTTGTTGTTGTTATTGTGCTCTTGGGAGGTGCACGGTTGAAATAGTTGGTGTTGCCAGAGTTGTTGTTGTTTCCTCCGGACTTCACATTGCCTCCGCTATGGTTGGGGTAGCTTGGGCGAGACATTGGGGGTCGGTTGTTCCTTGGTGCATATCCTGGTGAGGGGTTGGGACGGTACTTCTGGTGACTGTTGGATCCAAATTGTTGCATCATATGACGTTTGCGGTTGTCGTTTGCCTGATTAATCTTCCCTTCCATTTGAATGGCAGAGTCGACTAGCTCTTCGAGATCCTCAAAGCGGATGTTGACAAGGACAGTCTGCATCTCATCATGTAGTCCGTTCAGGAATCTCTCCTTCTTCTTTGCCTCCGTGTTGATCTCATCAGGTGCTACCTTGCAAGCGACAGGAATCTGTCACGGTACTCCACCATAGTCATTCTACCTTGCTTCAATTCTCTGAATTCATCCCTCATTCTGGTGACTAGGCCCTGCGGCACGTGGGTGCGTCTGAACTTGATCTTGAAGGCTTCCCATGTCATCACTTGACCATGGTTCATCAGGCGGATACTGTTGTACCATGCTCTTGCATCTCCTGCCAAGTAGTGGGTGGAAAGAGAACTTTCTTGTTGTCATCAACTCTGGCTACTTCTAGATTGTTCTCCATTGTCTGCAACCAGTCATCTGCATCTAATGGGTTCTCCGAAGTGCTAAAGATTGGGGGATTGGTATTCTGGAAGTTCTTTAGCTTGGATCCTTAATGATCCTGATTTCCATGCCCTTGGTTGTTGAGAGCCATCTAGGCGATCTGTTGCAGTGTTGCTAGATTAGCTTGGTGCTCTGCCCTGCTTGCTTCTCTGTCTGCGATGAGATTCTACAGGATCTGCAGCATTGGGTCTTGCGATGAGCTGCTCCCTCCTTGGTTTCCGCGATTCATCTGAAGATTGAGGTAGATAAAGGGGTAAGAGGGAAAGTTTTAAGGTTCATGGTTTTGGTTTCAAAGCTAAAACTTTGAGTTTGACTCAGAGTTTGCAACTAACTACATTCCATTCATTCAAACAAGGAACACGATACAAACACACACACACACCACAACAAGGAAAACAGATGGTTTTAAGAACCATTCTGCAAGCTACGATACAGTGGGACCGATACATCTCATACTACGACAGTGCTCTAGTGCATCTACTTATCGTTGATGATGTCAGAGTCCTCATCGTTAGTGTAGAAGTCCACGGCATACTCCTCCAGAAAGTCATCATCATTGCTGAGGTAAGAATCCATATCTCCCTGGATGTCTTCACCCTCCTCTTCTTCCTCCTTTGCTGCAAGCTGAGCTTCTTGCTCCTTGACGGTCTGCTCGAGGTCGGCCACCTTCTTGCGAAGACGGGTGATGGTGTGATCCTTCTTTTCGCATTGCAGGCAAAGAGACTGACGGTCCTTGACAAGCAGCGAGAAAGTCTGGGCCTTCTAGGCAGCAATGGCACGGTTGTGGTTGGCAAACTCCCTAGCATTGTCCAATTCCTTCTGGCAATCGTACAACAGGAAGTCAAGGTTCTCCACTTGACGCTTCAACTTTGGATGACTTGGCATCTCCATGGGCATTCCCATGAAGTCACGCCTTGCATAGTGCACAAAGCGGGTTCCTTGGATTTGGTTGACACTGAGGGCACATAGACGTGCGAGAGCTTCATGCATTGCCCTGGCTAATCCATCTAGCCAGTTGTTCTCTCTCACTGAGAACTGGATTCTCCCGGACGTTGGTGCTTCTAAGCTTCCTCCAAGATCAGCGGTGACTAGCCACTGTAAATCTCCTCCTGGGGGTCCTGGAAGTTGAGATCGAAGAAACTCCGGATGCGGGCGTCCCAATAACTCAGACAGTGAATCCAGATCCCTCTCGAAGATCAGTTGGCCTCCATTGCCCAACTGGTAGAACTTGCTGAACCGAGTCTCCATCTACAAGAATTAAGGATGAGGAAGTTAGTGAAGTGATCAAGTGTGTCAAATTTTAGGTAGTAATGTAAGAATTGGAGGACATGAATTTTTGAGAAAGAATGAATTCCCAAGGGTAAGAGAGGAAATAGTTTTTCATAAATACTCACTTTGGTTTTGAAATTAAGTTTTTGTTCGGACCTCCATTCGGACTGGGGTCTCCTATGGTCAGGATGGCTCTGGTACCAACTTGTTAACACCCAGATTTTTAATCCCAGATGCCTGTTATGTCATACATCGCAATCTCAGGATTACTATTTTTGCGAGATATAACAGGTTGGATATCACAGTACATCATCCATTAAAAACCATAAATAAAGTCTTACACAAATAAGGATCTCATGATCTAGTCTTAATACAACAAGCAGCGGAATAAATAATAAGCGTAGTGGTGGGGTCCATCTTCAGGGGCACAGGCAATGCTGACGAAGGCAGAAAGTCATAGTTATCATAGCCGTCCTGTTGTCCATCATCTTGGTAGTCTCCTTCATAGTCTGGCCATGACAATAGCCAGGGACAAAAGCCATGAGTACTCTTTAAGTACTCGCAAACTACCACTAACAAGTAAGGTAGTACTAGTGGAAAATGCTAAGTCTATGTTTATTTGTAAAGTTAAGTTTGAAACCTAATCTGAGTTCAGAAACAAAGAAAGATAAAATAAAGTTCTAGAATCACTTCAGTTGGGAAGCTAGTGTCATAGTCACAACCCTGTTGTGGTCAAGTCAAGATTCATCATTCATTTCATAAGTCATTTTGAAAACATCTGACAACGAAACAGTATGGCCACTCCAACTGTCCATAACCGCTGACGCGGCTATTCGAATAGTTTGACACTCTGTAGAGATGGTACACTTTCACCACAAGATTTGATACATCTATCAAGGATAACCCTGAATCATCATACTTAGTATGCAGATAATCAAACATAACCTTTCCTTTACACACCCTACTATAAGCACCTCTCCTATGAGCATGGCCTCCCAACCATGACCATCTGTCATCTTGGGCACTGCATAGGTGGACTAAATTGAGAGGTAGCCTCAGCACAAACCTCCCCTGCGAGGGAACTAATACTAATGCATATAAACTTTCGGCTAAGCCTTACCCAATTCAGGTATGGTGGTTGTATGGTAAAATTGGATTGGTATCACAACCGAATCCAACCATCAGTTCTTGGTAAAAGGGGCTAAGGCTCATGCCTCAACATTTTCATCATCATAAACCATTTGTGTTTCTCAACACATGTCAAAACATCTCAATAGAATGACTCATCATTCCAAGGTTTTCACAATTCATTTTCACCAAGTGTTCCCATCTAAAGTGACTCAAGTTTTGATTTAGCTCTAAGCTACTAAGTTAAGAGTGTTCACTAATGTGGGATGCTAAGATCAATATCATGCCATAGAATGACATCTAAAGTTATCTAGCTAGGCCAAGTTTTATACTCTTTATGCTACCTTCAAAACAAGTAAAGGACTTTGGTAATGTAAAGAAAGTAAAGCTTGGAAATAAAACTTAGGGTAGGTAAATAATCAAAGTGGTATAACCAAAGCATGCCTAATGCATCTTGTTCAGATTATCTAGCTTAATTCTAGCATGCTAAGTATGATACTTCCAAGTGTTAGCTTGCCTTGGTTGGTGCAGTGGTTGAAGTTTTCTTCCTCCTCCTCTTGGTAGAACTCCTCCTCCTCGAAAGCTTGGTCGGTACTATCGTCTATAAATACATACAGAGTACACAATCACCAAACAATACTTAACTAGTCTACTTAGCACTATAAGGCACACATTTGATGATCTATTATCATCACAAGCATCACAAGGTTTCATTAACTAGCTTCATTCTTTTTATTTCAGAAAAGTAATTTCTACTCGTTGAAAAATAACTAAGATTTAATTATCACTAATTAAAATATGGGATCATGTGGAGACTTGTCATCACCACATGTTCTAATATATGGGAATGTGATTTAAATGTTGGATCACATTTAATTAAGTTTGAGTTTAATATTTAATGATTTAAAGTGACTAGAAATGCCTATATAGCATTATTTTGGTACTAGTCCAAAGTCACTGTATGTAAACCTTAATATTATTACATATTCAAATAGGTATGGTTAAATATGATTTTTTAGAGTTGGAATCAACTCGAAAGCTATTATGGTTGATTTTATAAAAATGTTTGAATGTGTAAAAGCTTCTGTCTTGTTATTTTTATTAGGAGAGATCTCTAACTCTACATGAAATAAATCCAACGGGCTTGGATAGATCTTTTCAGTAGCTTTCTAACAAAATTTGAATCACTCAATTTGGTTCAGATCTTCTGGAATTGATTTTTGAACTAAGGGACAGATGTGAGTTCCAACTAAAATAGAAAAACCTATATTGGAACCAACTGGGTCGCGCGGGAAAACTAACGGGCCGACCCAGTGGCACTCCGCGGTGCGGATGACAATTGACAGGGGGTCCCGCAGGTCAGCGACACATCAAACGCGAAGCGGTACGGGGCACTCTCAGCGCTACGATTAAAAGACGGATCGACGGCTGAGGATCGTCGTCCCCAGCGAGAGCTAACCCTAGCGGCTCGGTGGGGGTCTGGGGCGGCTTACCAGGGCTCTAGCTAGACGTGGCGATGCGGGCGATCGAGCTGGTGGACGACGGCGGTTCTAGGCGAAGTCACGACAGCTCCTGGGGCAGTCGCAACCAACGGTGCCTCTTCTCCTCTGCTGCGACAAGCTACGGCAAAATTCGGGCGAACAACGGCCCGCCTTGCTCCGGGGATGGGGTGGAAGTATCAGTGGAGAGAGGGGAGTGAGATGGTGTGAGGAGTTGGTGTTGGGGTGGCCTCCTTTTATAGGTCGACGAGGGGACCGAACGGGATGGGCTGGCGACTCCGGCGAGGGCTGCACAGCGTGCTATCGTCGTGGCTGTAGGTAGGAGACGGTGGCCTGCCTCCTGGCGGTGCTCTACGGCTTAAATGCGAGGCTAGGGGCGGTGGCGTTTGGTCGGGAACATCCCGCGCTCTAGGAGACAGAGGCGGTGCTCGACACGGCGCACGACGACTGTGTGTCACGCGGCGGCGCATGGCTGTGTCTGGCGGGTTGCTGGGGTCGAGGCGGAGCGGCATGCGCGGTATTAGGTTGAGGGGCGGTCTGTGGCGTGCTAGCAGATAACGCGGTCTGGAGAGCTCGCAGAGAGAATGGGCGGCGGTGCTGGGGAGTGGTCCAGGGCCTGGCTGGGCTTGGGGAAGGGGCAGGGAGGTGCGGTAGGGTTAGGCGGAGCTAGTGGTGGTTCTAGAACGACACAGCGTTGTTTGTGGGGATTTGCCCATGTTTGGCCGGCGATGACCAAAATGTGGCGGCGCTCCACTGCTGCTGCGGCTTAGGGGTAGGCCGGTGGGGTGTTGGTTGGACTCAGGGGGAACAGGGGAACCAAATGAGGGCTAAAAACTCGACAATGCGTTGATCTACAAACATTATAAGTTAGGCAGAGAAATCTTGCCTGCCACCTGTTTGACACAATGGCCGCATGAACGTTTTATTTGAATGTTGGGTTGATATTTGGTGGAGTTGTTTGTGACATGCTTAAGCATTTTTGGTTGCTTGGGATTTGAAAATGGAGCTCATTTGAGTGGTTTTTGAATAAGTGTGATCTTGGTACCTACACTAGATTCAATTTTCAATTGCCATTTAAAATTAGTGTTTGAAAGTATATGCTAGATCACAAAGTGGGCCTTGGTACATCACTACTTGTACTAGCAAGGGGTGCAAAGATCCACATTTGTTTCTGTTAAGAATTGAGTTCTAGGAATAGCCAAAGTATGCATGGTGATTAAAAATGCAGAAATGACCATTTGCTCCTTTTATTCATTTTGATTTGTTTTTCTTTGGGATTTGCTTGGGAATGATCTAGATGATGTTTAATTCACCTCAGAAACATTTTACAATCAATGGATCACTTAATCATGGCAATTCAAATCAACTCCTAATTTATATGCACACACATATGAATGCTTTAATATTTTTAAGTGGAAAAGTTTTTGTTAACTCTAAATTTGATGATTTGGATCTTGATCACATGGATTAGAGTTTTGGGATGTTACAGTGGTACCAGGATTATTGATGCATGATTCCTTATATATACCGTGCAAGCTTGATGTAACGGTTGAATTTCTAGCTACACAAAGATTTAAGAAAAGGGGGCCAGCGGTAGGAAAAAAGCTTGAAGCTAAAATTTTCAGAACACAATCTAGATATTGCATCAACTCTATTGTGCCTGGCAAGCGAAGGCCAGAAGATCCAGAAGAATCTGCTTTTCTAGCATCTGAAATAGGCGTTTTTGTTAGGAATGATATTCCCATCTTTGCATCATTCAAGCTCCACCAACAGACCCCTGACCATTACAATTCATTACAAGAGAAGTTACATGTAAGCCATGGTGCTCTGTCCCATGCATTCAAGCTTGCTCTTGGTTCTATTCTAAGTCACATAACACATCAAATGTTCCATTCTTGCCGACAGACAAAATTCAACTTCGATCAGGATAATGAGGATGTAGAGCATGCTCTCATGGACATGTTCTCCTGTTCTTTGCGCCAGCAGCGTCAGAGGCTAAAGAGTAAATACTTTGATGGTAAGGCCAGCAAGCATATTCAAAGAATGACTCCTATGGAACACACTATGATTGACCAACACAGGATACATCTTCTCGACCACTAGTTTGATCCAAAGATTACGGTATGGTTTCTGAAGACTGATACCATATCAGATTCAAAATTCCTATTTGCACATCTGTATCACTAGTCTCCTTTTGTAGATGAACGCTGAAAAAACAAGAGAAACCGTGTTGTACAACGCTTAACAAACCAAACTAGATCTCGTGCATTAGTTGGCCACCTGAGTGCAATAGTAAGAATAATTAGTTTTTAATCTTCTATAGACTTCATGCTTCTTATATTTTGATCATGTGTTCTGCCCACGTTGCAAAAAGGTGCGGTAAGTTTGCAGAAAAAATTCCAGGCATGCTAGACGAGCAAAAAAGAAGGGATCAATACCTCCACTGAGAGTGTTATTGTAAGTCTTCCGTTTGATTGATATTTTGTGATGACACACCCTCAGTGATTTATATGTATAGTTAGATGTGCAACACTACCTGAACTGCTGCCTAGTTTTCATTTTAATTTAAGTAGATGATTTCCAGCTAGTGTGACTTTCAGTTTTCATCTGTACAAAGAGTTGTCTTATGTATATCATGCACCCGGTGATGAAGAAACAGACATATGCCATATTGGCATAGTCCTGTTTTTGCGTGCTAGTGATAAAATTCTTATCAGTATGATCATATAGCTATATTTTTACTACAATATATATGATGCGTAATCAGCCATGCCAACTTGTAAGATTTGTTCATAGATAGGTTAAATGTGTTGTCTACATGTTTCGCTGTATTAGATTTTCTTCTCTCACCCATGTCTACAAAACTGATAACCTTACAGATTAAATTGAATGAGGAGATGGCAAAACCTGGGAAAGATGGTCTGGAACAAACCGAAGAAGAATGTCTGGAAACATTTAAAATGGTACTAAAAGGTGAAGGTCATCATAAAAGCACGTTCCTCCATAATGCTGGGTTGTCGCAGTGCAAGTCCAAGTCCAAGTCCAAGTCGCCGTATTTGTCTAGTCAGGAAGAAATTGTAGCACTACAGTCTAAACAGGAAGTGCATAGACGAGCAATCGATGATATGAGACAGAAAACATTAGCAAGTGATGCGGAGTTGAAGATGTTACGAGATTAGCAGAATTCTCGAGAGCCCATAGATGAAGAGAATCTTCTAAATTGAAGATAAACCCTAACCATGATAGGTGAGTACAATGGTCCTGTGAAATGGTTCCTACTACAGAGCTCGGGTTATGTCTGGGGCCATGTAACAAAAACAGAGGGAGTATTTGTTTCACATCATGGTTTTATCTGTTTACCGTATGCTCGATGCACAAAAATCATGTGCCCAAACCACACTCTCTCAGCCTTGGATTCATGAACCTCACAAACGTTTTTTCTTCTTTGGACAACCTCCAAATTCAAAATCTTAGTCCATCGACAAATCCTACCGCCTACCGCGTTTGAATCAGAGATTATGTATCCAGTTTCTTTGCCAATATGGTCAGTATTTTGATGATCAGTTGATGTGACTCAGCCTCAAATTTGTATCTAAGGAGTACCATTAATGAAATTAAAAAATCTCAGTCTAGCGGCAAAACCTGCAGCCAACCCTATTTGAATCGGAGTTATCCAATTTTCATTTTGGATAAGTTAATGTCACTCTAGGCCTTCAATTCCTGAATAGGGAGTACACCTTTTATCCAAATATTGCTTGGACGCTAGACAAATTCAAAATATTAGTCTATCCAATTATTATGCTCATGGATGATTAGTTGATGTGACTCTAGGACTTGAATTCCTGGATAGGTAGCGTATGACCTACTAGCTTTTTTCTATTATTATTTGGCCGGTAGCTAAATACAAAATCTCAATCGAATAGCAAAATCACAAACCAACCTTGAAGGATTTCCCGCCCTACCATTTCAAGAACTTTGTGGAAAAATCTCCCACCGAGAGTACCATTTTTTCTGTTATTATTATTTGGCCGATAGCCAAATTCAAAATCTCTGTCGAGCAGCAAAATCAAACACCGACTTTGAAGCATTTCCTGCCCCACCGCTTCAGAAACATTGAGGCGATATCTCCCATCGGGGCGTACCATTTTTCTATTATTATTATTATTTGGTCAGTAGCCAAATTCAAAATCTCTGTCGAGCGGCAAAATCAAACACCGACTTTGAAGTAATTCCCGCCCCATCCTTTCAAAAACTTTGAGGCGAAATCTCCCACCAGGGAGTACCACTTTTCTATTAATTATTATTTGGCTACCCGACCGGTAGCCAAATTCAAAATCTCTATCGAGTGGCAAAATCGAACACGGACTTTGAAGCATTTCCCGCCCCACTGTTTCAAAAACTTTGAGGTGAAATATCCCACCGGGGAATACCACTTTTCTATTATTATTTGGCCGGTAGCCAAATTCAAAATCTCTATCGAGCAAAAAAATCACACACCAAATTTGAAGCATTTAGCGCCCCTCCACTTCAAAACCTTTTGACTTTAAAATTCCCATTCTACCCATTGTTTAGACGCCCTATGGGCACGCTAAAGTCGGTAGCTTCAGGGCACGATGGTAATTATTTTTCTGTTCACCTCCATAGTCCCGATTCGTGCAGTTTTTCCAGCTGGCCCTCCCAAAATCCCAGGCTTCTATCCCACTCCCTCACCTCCACGACCACCACGTGCACCGCCCGTCGGCAATTCCACCGCTACCAGAGCTGCTTCATCGACGCCCACCCCATCAGATCTAGTTCACCAGGTCTCTCTGACACTCCACTAGAGTTGTGGTCTCGCTGACCACGCCTATGGTGTCGTCGACCGCCAACACTCTGCTTCCCCGCCGCCAAAATCTACCCAACCGTACTGGAGCAGCTTCACCGTTCTCCACCAGACGGGATCTAGTTCAACAAGTTCCATGTCCACTGCTCTACACTAGCTACACGGTCGTCGTCGTTGACTGCACCGGCATCGACCACCCATGATCTGCTTCCCTGACGCCAACAACCACCGCAACCGCAGCACCCTCGGTGACCTGGATGTCACTCGCACGGTACCGATGATGCTTAAATGCCTCTCCGACCAAGGTAAACCGGTTGTTTGGTTTAGTGGCTATCCAGTGGATGACAAGGGATATCCATTTTTTTGTGGTTATCTAGTGTTTGGTTTAGAGGGTGGAGGGGATATGGATAACCACTTTTGGCTCAAAATGGTGGTTGAGCATATCCCACAAAAAGAGCTAGATGAGCTCAACCACTTTTGGTCCTCCGAAGTGTTTTCTTGTTTGTAGATTTTTACTGGCTATCCCTAACCACATTTTGTCCCACTTTAGCCAAACACAAAAAAGGGATACCCCTAACCATCTGGTTGGGGATACCCTCATCCCCTAAATGTCATCCTCTAAACCAAACAACCCCCAAAGCTCCAACCCATTTTTGTTTTGTCAGCGGTATAACAGGTTCAAGCCTATCACAATGAACTGCATTTTTTTAATCGTGCTAGTACATACAAGTCACTGGACATGCCTGTTATTCGTGCTAGTACATACAAGGTCATTAGACATGTTGGTTTGCATTCGCTGCTCTACAAATTTCAAGTCATGCACATGTCTGTTATTTTGTCATACACATGTTCTTATCTTAGCTACTCCGTACACTAGTAAATGCCTGCTATTGTGTAGTTCTTGCAAAATGTAATGTTAGTGGAAAATATTAGTGTGGATTCCCTACTCTATAGTTACTAACTCTATCTGGTTATTCGTGAGCTAAGTTCCTGGTATTATTTCCTCCCTGGCATCATTCTGCTATCCTGTGGTATCCATTGAAACTCTTTGTACTAGTTCGATTATAATTTTGTTGTTGCCATCTAGTTCTTCAAAAGCTGCAACACTAAATATTTTCTTTTACTTTGCATCGAGATCAAAAAGGCAACACTGAACATGTTGGTTTGCATAGCCTACAGGTCCACCAGTGACGCCATTATATATTTTATGTATCTGGTGGTGGTTTGTCCTAATCAACGGCATAATTATTATTTACTGTATAGTTCATTCGTGTTTTCCATTCCTACTCGACAAGTTCTGGTATGATGCGGTTATAATTTCTATCTGGTTCATCCTTAGCTACGAAAGTAACTGCATGCCATTGTGTACCTCACCGCAAATTCTGAGTGACCCAACGTCTCTTGCATTCCAGGAGATACCACTACTTCCATATATATTTGCTGAAATGACCTGGCTAGTTTACACTGAAATTCTAAGAAACACTTTGTTTGATTGCTCATTTCATTGTTGGCATACTTGTCTAATGCATGTTTGTCCTGTTCTATAGGTTCACAAGCCACACCATTATATCTCGTATCTTGTTCTGATTCGTCCTAGGCAACGACATAACTATCCTCTACTATATAGTTCATTCATGGTTTGCATTCCTGCTCTACAAGTTCGTATTATGCAGTTATAATTCCTATCTGGTTCATTCTTAGCTATGAGTAGATTGTCTTGTTTGCTGTATTAACTTGTTATTACTTAGTTTTAGACTACAATTATTGCTATCGCCACCAAAGAGGGGACTACAAGATCATGTGTCAAGGTGGTTTTCCAATGTAGCTATCACACTCAAAGGGAGATGCAATTGATGGATTGATAAAGCAAATTGAGGACTCTGCTATCAACTTGATTGGCAACTGAAATGCTGAATTCCTATGTGTTCATATTATGTAATATTTTTAAGCAGTTTGCGGCTGATGTAATATCTAGATAACTCGCATATACCATGTAGGCATTTAGTTGACACCGTTCATGCATGGCGGTACCATAATTGCGACAGCAAGGTCGATCAGGTAACAGTATAGGGTTTTGATATTTTCCCGTATTGTATTGCGCCTTCCATGAATAGTAAAAGATGCTTGCTAATATTACTCCTTTTATGATATTTCGCATGGGCTTCAAAAAGGCCGAAACAGTAACGATAACTGGATAGAACAGTAACATGCCAAAACAGTAACAATCCAAAATAGTAACAATCCAAAAACAGTAAGAGGCTAAAACGGTAACAGGAAAAAATAGTAACAGGCCAGAACAGCGGCAACCCAGCACAATAATGGGCCAGAACAGTAATAGTCTAGAACAGCAACAGGCCAGAGCAGTAACAGGACTTAATAGTAACAGGCCAGAACACCAACAAGCCAGAATAGCGACAATCCAACATAGTAACGGGCCAGAACAGTAAAGGACCACAACAGTAACAGACATGAATAGTAGATGGCTAGAACAGTAATAGGCCAGAACAGTAAAACACGAGAACAATATCGGACCATCTCAAAGGTGGGCAGTTCGTAGCCGGCCCAGGACGAGTTGTGAGAACAGTGACGGGCTTAGCATAGGCCATAACCGTATCGAGCCGACTTGACACGGGCTGTTAACGGGCTGGACAGTATTGTACCATTGTGGGCTTCTATAGGCTGAAATAGTAACAGGCATGACGTTCACGGGTCGCTGCTGACTGCATCTTTTGGGCCCATTTCAAATAGTGTCAGGAAAAACAGTAACGGGCCGTAACCTTATTGGCCTCTCTTAATGGGCCGACCCACTTAATATTTAGCAGGCCTTGGCTGGGCCTGTCTTCTACCATGGTTTCTGTGGCTGTTAACGATAGTAACTAGGCATTAACGGTGTTTGCCACGTGGCATTTTGCATGACATCAGTAGTCAATGCGGCTGGCGAATTGATCTATGACGGAACAAGTTTTCATGGCTGAAGGGTGCGATCCGCCATGGTCAGAAATAAACCCGTGGTAGATTCTTTTGTGACAGGGCTTTTACCATGAAGGGCATCCGTCATAGAAGACTTTTTAGCTACCAAAAACGGGCCTTCAACCACAAAAATCGTCCGTTGTAAAAGCCAACTTTTCTTGTAGTGAAAGAAGCTTTCACATTGCATGTTGCACCAGTGTGACAGAAGTTGCATCACATAATCCACTTGAGTGTGTATGGTCATGTAGATATCAATGTGGCTTTGGAAAAGAACACATGCAAAGTGCAATGACTCTAGGGGATCCATGTGTCAAACCATGGCGTGCAGAGAGCAAAAACACATAGGAAAGAAGCTTGCACATTGCATGTTGCACTAGTGTGACAAAAGTTGCATCACAGAATCCACTGGAGTGTGTGTGGTCTTGTAGATATCAATGTGGTTTTGGAAAAGAACACATGCAATGTGGTCATGTGGATCAATGACTAGTGGATATATATATCAATGTTTAATGACTCTAGGAGATCCATGTGTCAAACCAGCATGGTTTACAAAGACCAAAAACACACAAGAAAGCAGCTTCCACATTGCATATTGCACCTAGTGTGACAGAAGTTGCATCACATAATCCACTGGAGTGTGTGTGGTCCTGTAGATATCAATGTGGTTTTGGAAAAGAACACAACATGCAATGTGGTCATGTGGATCTCAATGACTCTAGTGGATATCAAATGTGGTTTAGGAAATTAAAAGAACACATGCAATAATGACAACTCTAGGGGATAGATCCATGTGTCAAACCATGCATATGGTGTACATATACCAACACATAGGGAAAACGATGATGTACATTGCATATGTTGCACCAGTGTGATAGTAGTTTCATCACAGAATCACTGGAGTCTGTGTGTGGTCATATATCAATGTGTTTTTGGAAAACAACACACATGTAATGTGGTCATGTGAATCAATGACTCTAGTGGAGATATCAATGTGTGGTTTAGGAAAAGAACACATGCAATCACTCTAGGGGATCCATGCATGTGTCAAACCATCATGGTCACATAGAGACCAAAAACACATGGGAAACTAGCTTCCACATTGCATGTTGCACCAATGTGACAGAAGTTCATCACAAAATCCATTGGAGTGTACATTGGTGGTCATATATATATATTAATGTGTTTTTGGAAAAGAACATGTGCAATGTGGTCATGTGGATCATTGACTCTAGTGGAGATATCAATCTGTGGTTTAGGAAAAGAACACATGAAATCACTCTAGGTGATCCATGTGTCAAACCATCATGGTCACAGAGACCAAAACCGCATAGGAAAGTGATACGTCCATTTTGCATCACTATTCTATGTCATAATTCACTGTTATTCATTGACATATTTCATATTAAGAGGTGATACTTATGTTATTTCATCTGTTTTTGCATGGTTGATAACTTTTGGAGCATGGAGCGTTGTAGTTAGGATTCTAATGGAAAAGGTGTTGTTTGGAGGCAAAATTCGCGAAGATCAGAAAATCCAGGAAAATATACGGAAAATCATATTTTTCCAGAAGACAAAGGAAGCCAGAAGGGGGCTGGAGATGGGCCACAGGGGGCCCACACCACCCCCTGGCGCGGGCCAGCCTAGGCCGCGCCACCAGGTGGTGTGGCCACCCTGGTCCACCCCTGGCACTCCCTTCTGGCGTATATTATCCTCCCGAAACCCTAAGACTCGGGGAGCAACCTCAGAAAGATTCCGCTGCCTCTACGGGGCAGAAAACACCGAGAGAGAAAGATCTCTCCAGCAGACAGATTTCTGCCGGGGGAATTCCTTCCCGGAGAGGGGAGATCGTCGCCATCAACACCACCATCAAGTTGGACTTCATCGGGATCATCATTATCATCACCACCATCAGCACCCTCATCACCATCTCCATATTGCTGTAACAATTGAGTTGAATCTTGCATTAGTTCATAGGAGAAACTTTCCCGGTGTTGATTACTCTTTGTAGTTGATGCTATTGAGTGAACCATTGAATTATTGTTTATGTTCAGATTGTTATACATCATTATTCCAGCTCTGATCATGATCCATATGATGTCTTGTGAGTAGTTCGTTTTGTTCTTGAGGACATGGGAGAAGTCATGTTGTTAGTAGTGGAGTTGTGTTGAGAAAGATTCAATAGTTTGATATTTAAGTTGTGGTGTACTTCTTCTAGTGGTGTCATGTGAACGTCGACTATATGACACTTCACCTATATGGGCCTAGGGGAATGCATTGTGTATTTGTCTACTAATCGTAGGGGTTGCCGGAGTGACAGAAACCTGAACCGCCGTTAGGAAACCATTGCACAAGGGACGTTAGGGTCTTAGAGTTTAAAGCTGTGGTTAGGTTTCTACCTTAATTACTTTCTTGTACTTACAGATGTTTGCAAGGGGTATAATCACAAGTATGTATTAGTCCTAGGAAGATCGGTACATTAGCACAGGTTCACCCACACAAAACTTAGCAAGCTAAAGAAGATTAATCAACTATATGAAGCGAAAGCACTTGACAGTCTTCCCATGTGTCCTCGAGAAAATTTGGTCATCTTAAGAAATACAACCGGCCTGTCCTTTGCTGCATAAAGGATTGGGCCACTTGTTGGATTTATTCCTACTGTCTTTTATTTACTCGTACTTTGTTTACTTGCTTTATCAAAAACCCCTAAAAATCCGTTTGCTAAGTATTTGCAGAGAATTCCTGATCCATACCACTAGCCAGCACCTTCTGCTCCTTGTTGGGTTCGACACTCTTACTTATCAAAAATACTACGATACACCCCCTATACTTGTGGGTCATCAAGACTATTTTCTGGCGCCATTGCCGGGGAGTGAAGCGCTATTCGAGAGTGGAACTGGTAAAGGAAACTTCTACTATGAGTATTGTTTACTTCTGCTGGTTGCTTTATTTTCGTTATGGATAATTCGTTGAGTTTCTTATTTGGTAATGCTACTACCACTGCTAAGGTAGTAGATAAACCACCACCTGCTGAGAATGATGTTTTTAAAATACCTACAATAATTATCGATCGTGTTATGGATAAGTACTATGTTGGGGATGGAACTGTCCACCCCGCCGATCATTTGCTCTTTATACACGAATTATGCGGGTTGTTTAAGTGTGCAGGTATTACTACAGATCAAGTTAAGAAGAAGTTATTCTCATTATCGTTGAAAGGAAGAGCTGAGGAATGGTATAAGGTGCTGAAGAATGGTCAAGCTCTGGAATGGGAGGAAATAGTGTCTCTCTTTTATTCAAAGTTTTATCCTCCTAGTGAGATTCATAAAGATCGGAATCAAACATACAACTTTTGGCCTCTTGATGGAGAGAGTATAGCTCAAACTTGGGGGAGATTGAAGTTACTTATGCTCAAATGTCCCATTCATGAGCTCCCCAAAAATATTATTATCAATAAATTTTATGCAAGGTTCCCTCTACATGATAAGGATTTATTGGATGCTTCGTGTGCTGGATCATTCACTCGCATGGAAGAAGAAGGTAAATGGGATCTTCTAGACCGTATTCAAGACAATGCTGAAGCTTGGGAGAATGACAAAGGTAGAAAGTCAGGTATAAATTATGATTATGAATGCATTGAATCTTTTATGGGAACTGATGACTTTCAAAATATTAAAAATGCTTATGGTCTAGACTCTCAAGCTATTGCTTCTTATTTTAAGGCTTTTGCTTCCTATATTGAAGTGCCTAAAAGGAAGTGGAATAAGTATCATGAACCTTATAAAGATGTTGCTAAGAGTGTTCCTGTAAGAAATACTGAATTTTATACTGCTAATCATGTTTTACCTAAGCCTTACATTGAGAAAATGCCTTTCCTAGTTAAGATAAAGGAACATTCTATGATGGCTAGTGTGGTTAATGAAAGTATCAATAAAGCTATTGAACCTGATAAACAAATGGTTGATGAACCTATAATAGCAAATGTGAAAGACTTTGTTACTAAATATGAAGAAGAGGGACACACTATCCTTTGTAAGGATACCTCTAATATTGTTTCACAAAGTAGTGTTATGAGAGCTAGTATTCCTGTGTTTTCTGTTAGAATAAATGATCATTGTTACGATGTTCCTTGTGATAGTTATATTGTTAAGTTTATGCACGATGCTGAAAGTTACTATGAGAGAGGGAAAAGTGTTCTTAAGCATCTCAATAATATCAAGTTTCCTCATTTTATGCTGAAAGTTTTTATGTTACACTTCTTTTGCCTTCTTATGCAAGTAGCCTCTGGTTTCAACAACTTGTTTGTTTACAAAATTCCCTTGCATAGGAAGTGGGTTAGACTTAAATGTGTGTATTTTTGTTTCTTAATGCTCTCTTTCACTTCAATTCATATTCCTATGTGAGCATCTTAAAAATCATCATGCCCATCTTAATGGCTATAAAGAAAGAGCTTTTTGGGAGACAACCCAATTTGTTTTTGCTTTCAGTTTGTTTTTGTTTATTGGAGTCTTGGAAGTTATTACCTCGGTAATAACCTCTCCTTATTCATTTTGTTTGGTTTTTGTGTCAAGATCAACCTCTAATGAGAGAGAAGTAAGATTTGGGGAAGTTGCTGTCCCGAAACAGATTTTTGTGCTTTACCATAAAAATTCATGAGAGATCTCTGTATGTAGTATTGAGCTGTAATGTTTTGTGCTTCTGACCCAGGTTGTTATTTAACTTTTGTTAGTTTTGAACTTTTTGATTTGAGCAACAGAAGATTTTCAAAAAAATTGATCTTTACCTGCTGGTCTGTTTTGACAGATTTTGCCACTCTTGCATTTGCTTCTTTATTCGATTTCCTTTTTGAATTCTTTTTGGGTTTTCGGAAGGAGTTTCTAAAGTAGCTTATGTTTTGATGGTTTTCAGTTGAAGTTGGCCTCAAAAGGTTTTATCACTTCACTTATACTAATGTTGCTAATGAGAACTATGTGAAGTTTTCTGTGAAAGAAATTTCCAGGAAGTGGAGATAATGGTGTAATAAGGAAGAGAAGGGTTTTATGACTCAAGTAATAAGTGTATGAAGATGAATATATTAATGTTATTCAAGTGGAGCCTCCGGAAGAATCTACTAGATACCAAATTCAGACACCTGCATAGTCTGTTTCCAAATAGGTAACAGTTCTGGTAAGAAAAGCTCCGCGAAACCACTATCCAACAATATTTTTGCAGTTTTTTGTCAATAAGGAAAGCTACGAAGCGAAAAAGGGACGAAAATGGAGCATGGGTGGCTCACACCACCCTATGGCGCAGGCCCTCCCCTGGCTGCGCCACCAGGTGGTGAGTCCACCCGGGACTCCGCCTCCGACTCGTTTTCTCCCAGTACCTTCCTTTTGTTGTGAAACTTCGTAATATATAATCCCCCGGATCTCCCAAGGTTCGTATATCATGTTTTCGTCGTGTCTTTGTTTCGATCTATTTATGCCAGGAACTATTCTTGAAAGCCTAGGAGCACGATGGTGTCCGCCAAGGATAAGGGGAAGGAGCCTATGGAGGAAGACCTCCAAGACACCGGGAAGGAGAAGGAGAAGGAGATCAAGAGTGAAGATGAAGAGGAGCAAGGCCAACATCCGCACACCGGCACTACCATTGCAAGCATTGGAGTGGTGACAAAACCTGCCAGGGTTAGAAGGACTGCATGGATGCAGACTGGGGGAAAGCTCCTCGTCACTTCTTGGCTCCACGATCACTTCCTCCACGCACCAAGAATCCTTTCCATACCCTTCTCCATGAGCATCAATACCAGAATATTCCCAAGGAGAAATTACCATCCAATTGGGATTTGCCTCATTCTAGCCATGCAGGAAAAGAAGACTTCAAGGAGGAAGAGTGGGGAAAGAATAGCAAGAGCTGGAATTCTCAACCTAACATGATCATGAGCCGCATTGAGCAAAACTCACAGCTGATTCGTAATCTCACCTTCGAGATTGAGGACTTGGGGAAACTTATCAGAGAGCTCATCGAGAGGATACCAACACCACCATAGGAGTAATTCGTCATCAGGTTTGGCATCCCCTTGGTTTGTTCCAAGCTTGGGGGAGTGCCGCGGTATCACATCACTATCTTCTATCTTTTTACCTTTTTAGTAGAGTCATATCATGAATAGAGAAGTTATTATGTAGGATGGTTTGCATTATGGAAGTGTCCCCTCTCTTGTTAGATATGTATCCCTTGGTGTGAGTTTCCGTTATGGATTATTAATGAGAAGTTCTATCATCCACTCTTTTGCATAGCTTATATTAGTTTTCAATTCGTGGCTATATGATTGATCTTGTTGTTAGTATTGGTAGCACTTTGGGATCATTGAGTTAATTTAGTTGATTTTGGCAAACCTGGCTCGGTCAGTAGTAACACTATTTTTGAGAGTTGAAAGAATAGATAAAAGTACTCTAAAGAAATACAATTTCATCATCCTTCTTTCTTGATTTGGTCATGAGTCTAGTATTCTCTAGTTAAGATCTTTTGTGCTTCCAAGGAAGATTGCATGTTTGTTTTTATCACTTATATATTTGTTTGTTTCCTTCAACTCTTGTACTTGCTACCCAGCCTTGCTAGCCAAAAACCTGTACTGAGAAGGAATTCTTCTCGTGCATCCACTTCCATAAGCCAAAACCCATGCCATTTGTGTCCACCATACCTACCTATTAGCACTATTGCTATTCCAAGTAAATTCTTGTTTTATCTACCTCCCAAATTAAACTTGTTATGTGAAAATTAGTGATTAAAGGTCTCACGAACTTGATGGCACACTTTACTTTCTTGCACTTAATAAACTTGAACCATTGTGCTCACCTATGTTGCGTATATGCTTGCGCTTTGTAAGTTGTGAATTAGCAGAACCATGCTGTCATGGGGAACGCTTTCAACATTACACGGGTACTTTGTACCTAGTTGATATCATGTTCTTTTGTCTATGGATGTCGTCGGTGTGAAATGAAAGGGGAGCTTGTAAGTCCATGGAGTTATGCATGTGTGTTAGAGAAACGCCTGGGCCACTGGTCTAATCCATGATGACATGGTGGAAACCTGCAGCGTAACCATAACGAGCATCTATGAAGCATTCTTCTTATAAAAAAAGAGATAGATATTGAGAAAAAAGAGAAAAATAAAAAAGAGATTATGAAAAGAGGAAAGAGAGAAAAAAGCACCATGTTCCCATGGTAAATAAGAAGATTGCTGAGATGCTTGTTGTCTGCTTGCCTTGTCATTTTGATATGGGGATTCTTCCGTATCATCGGGCAAGGGGTACCCCGTTGGTAGTTCTCTATGATACACATATGCTTACGATGACAAGAACTTACCGGTGACTAAACTTGAGTAGGATGAGGAGCGGCCCTCGTATTCAAGGGACATGAGATTCTCAATTTACAACTTGTCAATGCATATCCTCATATTTGATCACTTTAACCTTAATCACCTAATGATGCCTATGATTGGGGCAATGAGAGCTGAAAGCTAGTAAGTACCATAATTTTTGGGAGCTCTTTATGAGACTTGCAATCCCTGCTTCCCTCTGCGAAGGGCCTTTCTTTTACTTTGTAGTTGAGTCAGTAAACCTATTCCCCTCTATCTCAGCAAGTATTTTAGGTTGTTGTGTTTCATTCATATGATGATTTATTCAATCATGTTTCTTATGTTCCTTGTTTTGCACATTGCACTTATCTTGATGTTTACTACTTTGAAAGCTATCATTGAAAACCAGTTATTTGTGAACTCCAGCAAATTATCGACTATTCTTCGACCAAGAGCTAAGTTTGCCATTACCAATTATGATTTACTTTATGTATCTTTATTGTGTTTCCTTTACTCATTGCAAGTTGAGTTATATAATAGTGAGTTGTCTTCTATTATGATCTATGTATTTGATGAGTGTGATGCTTCTTGTCTATTCTTTTATCGACTCTTCACTCCATAAACCTGAGGCCATGTTTATTGAGCTCAGTTTCGCTTGGGGACAAGTGAAGTCTAAGCTTGGGGGGAGTTGATACGTCCATTTTGCATCACTATTCTATGTCATAATTCACTGTTATTCATTGATATATTTCATATTAAGAGGTGATACTTATGTTATTTCATCTGTTTTTGCATGGTTGATGACTTTTGGAGCATGGACCGCTGCAGTTAGGATTCTAATGGAAAAGGTGCTGTTTGGAGGAAAAATTCGCGAAGATCAGAAAATCTGGGAAAATATATGGAAAATCCTATTTTTCCAAAAGACGAAGGAAGCCAGAAGGGGGCTGGAGATGGGCCACAGGGGGCCCACACCACCCCCTGGCGCGGGCCAGCCTAGGCCGCGCCACCAGGTGGTGTGGCCACCCTGGTCCACCTCTGGCACTCCCCTCTGGCGTATATTATCCTCCCGAAACCCTAAGACTTGGGGAGTGACCACAGAAAGATTTCGCCGCCTCTGCGGGGCGGAAAACACCGAGAGAGAAAGATCTCTCCGCAGACAGATTTCTACCGGGGGAATTCCTTCCTGGAGATGGGAGATCGTCGCCATCAACACCACCATCAAGCTGGACTTCATCGGGATCATCATCATCATCAACACCATCATCACCATCAGCACCCTCATCACCATCTCCATATTGCTGTAACAATTGAGTTGAATATTGCATTAGTTCATAGGGGAAACTTTCTCGGTGTTGATTACTCTTTGTAGTTGATGCTATTGAGTGAACCATTGAATTATTGTTTATGTTTAGATTGTTATACATCATTATTCCATCTCTGATCATGATCCATATGATGTCTTGTGAGTAGTTTTTTTTGTTCTTGAGGACATGGGAGAAGTCATGTTGTTAGTAGTGGAGTTGTGTTGAGAAAGATTCAATAGTTTGATATTTAAGTTGTGGTGTACTTCTTCTAGTTGTGTCATATGAACATTGACTACATGACACTTGACCTATATGGGCCTATGGGAATGCATTGTGTATTTGGCTACTAATCGTAGGGGTTGCCGGAGTGACAAAAACCTGAAACCCCGTTTGGAAATCATTGCACAAGGGACGTAAGGGTCTTAGAGTTTAAAGCTGTGGTTAGGTTTCTACCTTAATTACTTTATTGTACTTACGAATGTTTACAAGGGGTATAATCACAAGTATGTTTAGTCCTAGGACGGTCGGTACATTAGCACAGGTTCACCCACATGACACTTAGCAAGCTAAAGAAGATTAATCAACTATATGATGCAAAAGCACTTGATAGTCTTCCCATGTGTCCTCGAGAACGTTTGATCATCTTAAGAAATACAACCGGCTTGTCTTTTTCTGCATAAGGATTGGGCCACTTGCTGCATTTATTCCTACGGTCTTTTATTTACTCGTACTTTGTTTACTTGCTTTATCAAAAACCCCTAAAAATCCATTTGCTAAGTATTTGCAGAGAATTCCTGATCCATAGCACTAGTCAGCACCTTCTGCTCCTCGTTGGGTTCGACACTCTTACTTATCGAAAATACTACGATACACCCCCTACACTTGTGGGTCATCAGAAAGCAGCTTCCACATTGCATGTTGCACTAGTGTGACCAAAGTTGCATCATAGAATCCACTGGAGTGTATGTGTGTGGTCATGTAGATATCAATGTGGTTTTGGAAAAGAACACAACATGCAATGTGGTCATGTGGATCTCAATGACTCTAGTGGAGATATCAAAATGTGGTTTAGGAGATTAAAAGAACATATGCAATGACTATGCTAGGGGATAGATCCATGTGTTAAACCATGGTGTATAGAGACTAGCACATAGGAATGCAGCTTCCACATTGAATGTTGCACCAGTGTGACAGAAGTTGCATCACAGAGTCCATTAGAGTGTACATGTGTGGTCATGTGGATATATCAATGTGGTTTTGGAAAATAACACATGCAATGGTCAGGTGGATCAATGACTCTAGTGGAGATATCAATGTGTGGTTTAGTAAAAGAACACATGCAATCACTCGAGGGGGTCCATGTGTCAAACCAATCATGGTCACAGATGCCAAAAATACATAGGAAAGAAGCTTCCACATTGCATGTTGCACTAGTGTGACAGAAGTTGCATCACAGAATCCACTAGAGTGTACATGTGTGGTCATGTGGATATATCAATGTGGTTTTGGAAAATAACACATGCAATGGTCAGGTGGATCAATGACTCTAGTGGAGATATCAATGTGTGGTTTAGTAAAAGAACACATGCAATCACTCGAGGGGGTCCATGTGTCAAACCAATCATGGTCACAGATGCCAAAAATACATAGGAAAGAAGCTTCCACATTGCATGTTACACTAGTGTGACAGAAGTTGCATCACAGAATCCACTAGTGTGTGTGGTCATGCAGATATGAATGTGGTCATGTGGATCTCAATGACTCTAGTGGATATCAATGTGGTTTAGGAAATTAAAAGAACACATGCAACAACTACTCTAGGGGATAGATCAATGTCTCAAACCATGGTGTACCAAGACCAAAAAACACATAGGAAAGCAGCTTACACATTGAATGTTGCACCAGTATGACAGAAGTTGCATCACAGAATATCCACTAGAGTGTGTGTGGTCATCTGGATATCAATGTGGTTTTCGAAAAGAACACATGCAATGACTCTAGGGGATAGATCCTTGTTCAAAACCATGGTGTACAGAGACCAAAAACACATAGGAAAGCAGCTTCCACATTGCATGTTGCACCAGTGTGACAGAAGTCATAGAATCCACTGGTGTGTGTGGTCATGTAGATATCAATGTGGTTTTGGAAAACAACACACCATGCAATGTGGTCATGTGGATCTCAATGACTCTAGTGGATATAAATGTGGTTTAGTAAATTAAAAGAAAACATTCAATGACTACTCTAGGGGATAGATCCATGTGTGTCAAACCATATGGTGTATAGAGACCACCACATAGGGAAAGCAACTACACATTGCATATGTTGCACCAGTGTGACAGAAGTTGCATCACATAATCCACTTGAGTGTGTGTGTGTGGTCGTGTAGATACATATCAATGTGGTTTTGGAAAAAACACATGCAATGTGGTCATGTGGATCAATGACTCTAGTGGAGATATCAATGTGGTTTAGGTAAATTAAAAGAACACATCCAATGTCTACTCTAGGGGATAGATCCATGTGTTAAACATTGTGTATAGATACCAACACATAGGAATGCAGCTTCCACATTGCATGTTGCACCAGTGTGACAATAGTTGCATCACAGAATCCACTGGAGTGTGTGTGGTCATGTAGATATATCAATGTGGTTTTAGAAAAGAACACATGCAATGTGGTCATGTGGATCACTCTAGTGGAGATATCAATGTGTGGTTTAGGAAAAGAACACATGCAATCACTCTAGGGATCCATGCATGTATCAAACCATTATGGTCACATAGAGACGAAAAACACATAGGAACGCAGCTTCCACATTGCATGTTGCACCAGTGTGGCAGAACTTCATCACAGAATCCACTAGAGTGTACATGTGTGGTCATGTAGATATATCAATGTGGTTTTGGAAAGGAACACATGCAATGTGGTCATGTGGATCACTCTATGGAGATATCAATATGTTGTTTAGGAAAAGAACACATGCAATCACACTAGGGGATCCATGTGTCAAACCATCATGGTCATAGAGACCAAAAACACATAGGAAATCAGCTTCCACATTGCATGTTACCGTAATGTTACGGAAGTTGCATCACAGAATCCACTGGAGTGTGTGTGCTCATGTAGATATCAATGTGGTTTTGGAAAAGAACACATGCAATGTGGTCGTGTGGATCCATGAATAGTGGATATCAATGTGCAATGACTCTAGGGGATCCATGTGTCAAACCATGGTGTACAAAGACCAAAAACACATAGGAAAGCTTTTTGGTCTGCATGCATGCATAGAGTATATAGAGTTGCATGTATTCTTTTCCAAACCACATTGATCTACATGAGCACACACACTCCAATATGAATGCTTCTATCACACTGGTGCATCGATCATGCATGTTGGCAGTTGCATTCCACGGGCTTTTGGGGCTTTCTGGCCGCATACATGCATGGAGTATCTAGAGTTATTAAATGTATATATATGAAACATTTGACTAACATCGCATATATATGAAGTGTTTGATCTAGAGAGGTAGACATTCCTAAAAAATGATTTACTAAAAAATTAGAAGAATTCAAGTGGGTTTTGCATTTTCCATTGACATGCCTAAAAATGATTAATTGCAAAAGAAATCGAGTTGTGTACACCATTTCTCACTCGTGCGTTTTGCATTGACACGTGCGTTGTACATGTTTCCCACCCCGTGTGCTCTCCCACCTCCCAACTGCCTCATCGTCTCCCAGTGATTTAAAATACATTAGCCACACGGTTTCTCCCATTTCTCCACTCCATTCCAAGGTCGCAGCGAATAGGGGACGCCAAGGTTATCATCGACGAGGAGGCTATCAATGCCATCATCGAGAAGGAAGCAGATAACAAGGACGAAGAGGAAGCGGTTGCAGATTCGGTTGTGTAGGTGGACTAGGATGAAGAACCCACAGATCCATTCGCATTCGAGAAGAATCTAGCGACGGAGAACCAGAGGTAATTAGATCTGAGTTGTGAATGGGGTTTTCCGATTTTACTGTACATATTTTAATTTATAGGGTTTTCTAATTTTGTAAAGTTTGATTAATTAATTTGTTCTGTGCCTAGTAGTTCTATGCTCATCTTTTGTTGGTCATTTTGATCTTCCCCTAGGCATTCCAATCGCACATTTTCTAGTTTGATTTGATCCGTCCCTAGTAGTTCTAGACGGATATTGTGTAGTTTTGATCGATCTGCTATACGTTCTAGTGATATAATTTCATGTGGAGTTCAGATCTTATCCAGGTTGTGTTCATGTTGTCCAATGTATAGTTTGATTTGTATGATAAAAGTCACATATATAGTAATCATATGAGCTCCTGATTACACTAATAGAAATTTTATATTCTGTAACTGAAAGACAATGTCTAATTTATTTAAACTTGTTAAAATAAACTTAAAAACTATTTTGTGAGTTCATCTCTAATATAGTAAGTTCTGTATGTATATGTACATATGCATTAAAATGCAGATAAATGTCAATCTCTATTATCTTTAGGGAAACAAATTGTTAAATTCCTAATTAACTGAGTATATTTACGAGAAGCAAATATCTATTTATACCATGTTTTAGTCATACTTATTTTTGTTTTGCCAATTTACTGATAAGATCAGTGGAAATAATTACTCCAGCTATCCTAAAAAAAGGATGTCTCAGTTTTCTTAAAATTTGGATGTATCTATATATATACTAAACCTTGTATAGATATTCATTCAAATTATTTGAAAGGACAGTATAATTTTAACTTAAATAGAGTTACATATACATTAATGTATATCTTAAATACTGGATCATACATGTTATCTAATCTCTGTTATAGTAAGTTCTGTATGTATATGAACATATGCATTAAAATACTGATAAATTAAATTTCTCTATGTAGACCATCTCTGTTATGTGTTTAGGGAAACAAATTGTTAAATTACTAATACACTAAGTATATATTTAGGAGAAACAAATTCCTATTTATAACACGTTCAAACTGAATAAAACTAGCTATTCATAACTTTTTTGTTTTACCAATTTACTAATAAGATGAATGGAAATAATTACTCCATCTGTCCTAAAAAGGATGTCTCAGTTTTGTTAAAAATTGGGTGTATCTTTATATACAGAAACTTGTATAGATTCATTTCAATTATTTGAAAGAACAATATAATTTTATATAACACTTATTTTATCATATATGTATGCAAACATATATATGTTTGATGGACTAGTTTTTTCAAAAGGTGGTTTGATCTCATGATTTTGGGAGAGTAATTGTTTTTCATTCACTAACTTATTATCTCTACTTGTTAATTCGCAGGAACGAGATAACGATGTCGGTGAAAGTATGTGGTCCTGGCATGCAAAAAGCCGTCACATCCTAAAGCAGATGAGTAATGGGAGGTTCCCCTTCCGCCGAGGTCCAAACAAGTACAGGTGCCACTTATGCGTAAGAAGGATTGTGGAAGACCTGAAAACCATTGTGCGGCATGCCGAGGGCATTGCCCATGGAGAACAACAGCGTGCAAATCATACGAAGGCCAAGCATGCTGCCTTCATGGTTTACCTGAGAAAGTATGCCAACCTCGGTCACATTGCTTTGTGGCCCTAACTTCTAGCTCATGTTGCCTCTGCTTCCTCCTATTACCGCCTCCTGTTGCATCTGCTGCCGCCTCCTATTGCCTCTGCTGTCTCCTGTTGCATGTTGTTGCCTCCTATTTATGTAATGGTCGTACTGTTATAGTATATCGTTTGGGTTGTGTAATTAAGTACTACTAGTACTATATTATATGAGAGTAATATGTGGTGGTCGTGATCAAACCTATTTAATTCATACATGTATATATTATCAGTACATTTTAAATTGTTTTCTACGATTGTTCCTGGTTGCACATATTTCTCAACTTTCAAAATATTTTTTTAGTGTGAATATTTGAGAAACACACACACGATTGTTCCTGGTTTTGCAACAATATATAAAATCCATGGTTATTGTTCCTGGTTGCACCATGTTTGAAATCAACAAAAGATAAATACATATTACTTTTGCAACCATGATTTTTCCTAGTTGCAAAAAGTTTGGTATAACAAGTTAAAGACATCTCATGAATACTGAAAACAACTGACTAGCTAGCTAGCTAACTAAACATCCAACAAAATATAATTCTTCGCAGTTACTGATAATCATTTCTTCTCAGAAGTTCTGATAGTGAGCATGAAACTCATTTCTCATATTGATTTCTAAAATGTCAAAACCAATAGGAAGAATACATCCATAATTCAATACTTATTTCCACAATTGCGAACAACAAAAAGAAGAACACACCCTAAAATCATTGCCACACTAAGCATCACCATGAACCAAACATGCTTGCATTCCATTTCTTTTCTCATTTTATTCAACCTCAATTTAGATATCTGTAGATCTGTGTCTCTATCTAGCAGCCTCAACTCAATCATCATCTTATCATCAGCCTTCTTACATAGCTCGGCAAGCATCCTCTACATCTGTGTGGGCCATGGGTTGTCCATCTAGTACAAGTAACATCATACCTCATCCGAACAACCTGAAAAAATCTACCAATGTCTGCAGCATAGGAGGCAACCTTCCTAGCAGGAACATGGTTGCACTAGCATATCCAACTAGGATCTAGCTCCTTCCCACCAATATCTTAAATTCCCCTAACTACTAGAACCCTAGCTAGAACAGATTCAGGGATGGAGGAATACCTAATTTACCTAGTCCACAATGTCGCCCTCTCGTTCCGGATCGCGCATCCCCATGGCAGCCGAGATGTGGCAGTGACGGCAGCGATGGCAGCGGAGATGTGATATCAATGTGTTGTGCGGTGTGATGCGGTATGGTGTGGTGCGGTCGGAGCAAAGGCTCGTTATGGGGCCACTCGTTAGCTCCAACATGGGCCCCACCTATCATTGGGTATTACGGGTCCCTTCCACACTCGCCCAAATCCACTCACCTCCCAGCGCTAGAAAACCCCTCTCCGACGATAGCCGAATTCCCTCCCCGACCTCCCCGGTGACGGACAAATCCCCTCCCCTCCCTGGCGATGGACAAGTCCCCTCCCCTCTAGTACCCTCCCGGGGGAAGAACAAATCCCCTCCCCTCCACTCCCCTGCGGTAGCCAAATCACCTCCCCTCCCCTTCCCGATGACGACCAACCACCCGCTCCTCCCAGCGACAACGACTGCAACGTAAGTACTCCTCGACCTACTTCCCCTCATCGCGTAACCTCCTCGTTCTAGGTTCACCACGTCAGTGCTTCATCTAGGTCACCGGCGATGCATCTTGACTTAGTGTCACCGCCTCGTTCTAGGACAGAGCGGGAGCGTTGTTGCCTATGTCACTAGATGAACTTGAAGTAGTCACCAAATTAATGCCCCAAATTGTTGTTTTTCATATCTATATGTTAGTGTTAATGGATAATATTATGATATGAACTGTTTAAAACTAGTCAATGACTAATATGTGGCACTTAGCATGTTGATGGGATGATCTCCATCTACTTAGTGTCTTTGGACAACCACTATGGATCTACATCTCCTTGGTAGATACATATTCACCTCATTGACTTGTGTGTGCAATCTTACTATGAAACCCACATTATATATTCATGTAGGTCATTGTCTTCTTCACATGCATTTGACCAATGATTAAAGTGTGCCACTATCTGTGTCCATGGGATAATGTGCATATAGCATGTGTTATGTAGACACACATTTGCTGTGCATTCTTCTTGCTATATGCTCCATTATCTCATTGATTTATGTGTGCTTTGTTAATATGAGGCCCACCAAATTGTTGTTTTTCATATCTCTATGTTAGTGCTGATGGATAGTCTAATGATATTAACTGTTTAAAACTGGCCAATTACTAATATGTGGCACTTAGCATGTTGATGGGATGATCTGCATCTACTTAGTGTCTTTGTACAACCACTATGGCTCTACATCCCCTTGGTAGATACAGATTCATCTCATTGACTTTTGCTACTATCTTACTATGGAGCCCACATTATATATTGATGTAGGTCATTGTCTTCTTCACATGCATTCAGCCAATGATTAAAGTGTGGCACTATTTGTGTCCATGGGATAATGTGCATATAGCACGTGTTCTATACAAACACATTTATTGTGCATGCTTCTTGATATATGTTCGATTATCTCATTGATTTATTTGTGCTTTATTAGTATGAGGCCCAAATTGATGTTTCCATGGCTATGTTAGTGTGAAGGGATAATCTTATGGTTTTCACTTTTTACAAATGGTAAATGATGAAAATCTGGCACTTTGACTGTTGATGGGATGATAGGCATCTACTTACTATCTTTGAATGGCCACTATGGTTTTACATGCTCCTTATATACAGATTCATCTCATTGGATGATGGTTGTAGTTGTGACCAAACCATATGTTTTTAAATTTGATTTTTGTAGTTCACTAATTATTATTTGATTCTTATAGTTAGCAAATCTCCAAATGGCTGCACTGTCAAGGGAAGAATTAGAAAGAGGCGACTATAGAAAATGTGAATACTGCAAAATAGAAGGGCTGATGAAGAAGCAACCTACTATACAGCATAACATCGAAATGTAGGTTTTAAAATTGTTGCTACTGACTATAAGATAGTAGTTAAACCTAATTTACAACATCAAAACAAAACATTATAATTACTGCAATGCCCATTTAGGTTTCTAAAACCAAAGTTGGCTTAATCGATGTCACATCCGATGATGATGATGATGTTGATGATTATGATGATGATGATTATGATGTGAAGCAACCTGTAGTCAAGAAACCTAAGAAAGCAAGGTTCAAAGCATCTGATGATGATGTGAAGCAACCTGTAGTCAAAAGACATAAGAAAGCGAGGTTTAGAGCATCTGATGACGATGTGAAGCAACTAGTCAAGAGACCTAAGAAAGCGAGGTTCAAGCACCTGATGATGTTGTTAGAATCGCCAATGCTAAGAAAACTAGTATCCCAACTAAGATGTTTAAATTATAATACATCGAGCATGTCCTTTTGTATCTACTTGTCACAAACAGAGGGGTACTAGAACTCAGTGGTAAGTGGTAACAAGCAATTTTCTTTCAAACTACATTGTATGTCTGTAACGGTTTGTTTAAGGTCTGGTTCTTTTGGTTTTGGTGCATAGACTATGTCATGCAATTCAAGGTGCATGTTCAATCTATCCACAGGTGAATGTGTGAATGTGCCCTTCAAGGTGCTTGGTCGCACCTACAAGATTGACCTCGAGAAAAGAAAGAACATGACTATCATGGGAGGTGAAGAATGGAAGTTATTCATTACACAGAACAATCTTACCATGGAAGAAATCTTATGTTTTTGTTTGACAGGACACGTGTCGAGGATAACTGTTCTCTATATCTATGGTCTTGGTGGTGAGGAAGACGTATATGAATCTACAGTTGTCACCCAAAGATGCCACCTTACCGATGATGAGATGGAACACCTCCTAGATACCCTACCGCCAATCAACACGTTCATCGGGGTTCCATTTGTGACCCGTTTTACAAGGACAAATCTTGTCCAACATAAGATGGTATGGAAACTACCTTTTGTTTGTTCCTTGTATGGCACCATATATAACTTGTGGTGGTGGTCGTCTAACATGATTACCTCTTCTTTTTAATCCATGGCGCGACATCACAGAGATTACCTACGAAAGTGGTTTCCTCCATGGGCATCCCTGATGATGGCGTGGATGGAGTACAACTAGGAGATTTTGACATCACCCCAATTGCATACAAGACTGACCCAAATGGTCATGCCGTCTTCAGCAATCAAGGGTGGAAGAAATTTCACCAGAGTGAAGATGATCTAAAGGTTGGACAAGCCGTGCTAATCACTTGTAGGAAGACCACAAAAGAGATGTTGGACGTGAAGTTTGTGTTCGAGACCATCTAGAGTGTAGTTGTGTTTGGGAACTGTTAAGTTTAACTAGTATGATGTAGTCTGGAACAATTAATTAATCGTTTGAAACCTAGTGTGTATATATAATATATTTGGCTATTTTTTCTACTTTTGGAAGATTTTGCCAAGTATTTTATGATTGTGTGAACTAGAAGCTACAACAAATAATTATGGAAGCTAATAGTACAAAGAATTCTAAAAGCTTTCCTGTCCACATGCATTCCGGTCGTTTGGGCTGCTCGTGAGAGGGTCCCTGGTCGCGAGTTCGAGAGATTTCCACGAGACTCTGATCTCCGTTAGATTTTTTGAATCAGTAATTACAACTTGAGTACTATGAGTAAAAGTTGAAAGATAGTATTTTCACATAATTCTAAAAGCTAACGTAGGGGATTCTGAAAGAAGCTACAAAAATAAAATCTTTGAATTTTGAAAGTACTAAAATTAAATACATTACAAATTTTATCTAAAAGGTAATAGGCATACTGCTGAAATAATATAAACACAATACAAATTTATATTTCGAAATAGACCTGAAAATTCTAGCAAATAACCTAGGATGAA
Organism: Avena sativa; assembly: GCA_916181665.1. Classification (NCBI taxonomy): domain Eukaryota; kingdom Viridiplantae; phylum Streptophyta; class Magnoliopsida; order Poales; family Poaceae; genus Avena; species Avena sativa. Next base: position 283,587,822 of record OV702289.1, on the reverse strand, counting down.
TATAGGATTCATTATGCCCTATATATTTCGTCGTCTTCGGCTCCTGAGTGTTGCATCACATATTCATAGAACTCTCTCCATCTGCAATGTGCTGCTAGTATCTCGTCCAGAGGGTAAGCCCTCAGCTTATGTTCCATCTGATGATGACCTAAGCCATGAAAAACCATTGCTTCCTAGGCATGAGCATCATGATTGTACAGTCTGATATAATTCGCGTAGTATATGCAACAAGGTTTTACTGTGGGTGCAACCTGGTGTCAATGGAGATAGACTGATGGAAATCAACGAAGAGGGCATGACTTCCAATGTCACCGACGGCCTCGAGAGAGAGGTTCTCCGTGTCCACCCGGTACAACACTGGTTGACCTTTGGCGAATTCCCCATTCAACACAAGAAGCAGATCACCATCTGACTCCACTAGTTAAAATTTGTAGGTTTCGCGTATCTGTTCAAAGACTAGGGCTGAAATTATTTCGGCCATCATGATAGTGCTCTCATGCTGCTCTAACTAGATGTTGGTCGACATGATGTCTCCATTCTCAAGTAATGCATATACTTCACCTTGGAATTCTATCATGCAGACTAGAAGCACATCGGGTGGTGGCGAATAAATTCCTTCTCGAAATGATTCATTGAATTGTCCCGTGGGGGTGCTCTCATTAGCCTATGCAACAATCTAAGGATAATTTTTGCAAACGAACACCATCGTTGGGGACTTTGTCACAATGACAGATAGTAGAATATGAGATGGTATTTGTGCTTGAAACTCAGTGTTGGACTTATGAGTGATTACGTTTAGAAGATGAATCTTGTATGGATCCACCCTCTGAGCAAGCACGATGACGCCACAAGAAACACTAACGAAGTAGAATCTTTGGAAGAAGAGGATAGTTAGCACTAAGATGTTTACTACTAGAAAATACAAATAAATGAATGTTATATATATATATCAGATGTGAATGTGAAGTTGTGATGGACGTCCATTAGATTCATCCTGAAGCAATGACCAGTGGCGAGGTTGAGGAAGGTTAAGTCGTCGACGTCTGGAAGTGTATGATTTATCATGATCCAGTTGTTAAGATGAAATTCAGGCTCTTTTAAAGTGCAACGCCTATCAGTGCAGACTTCCCAACAAGAAGAATAGGTGTCGACGTAGTCCTCTTTCTCTAGAAAGTAGTCAGTGATCTGTCGAAGTGGGTCGGTAGGGAGATCAGAACAGTTCCTCTTCATCCGGCTGCTGGCCATGGCTTATGTGGTAATGGTTCCCACTGATCCTGGAAGAAAGAAGAATAGAGATATACGAGGAGAAGAAGAAGAGGAGAAGAAGAGGAGAAGAAGAAGAGGAGAAGAGACGACGGAAACAAAGCGGAACTGCCACTATGAGGAGACTAGGAAGCAGAAGCGGAACTGCCACTGCAAGTTTGGATCAATGTGCTTTTTTCGGAACTAGCGCGTGAACTAGCCATGCACTACATGCAAGTTTGGATCAAACGGACTCACATGTGGGACCAGCCAAAAAACCACCCCCAGATTCCATGAAGTGCTACCGTGCATACTACGCTGACAGGTGGGGTTAGTTCACGGGTGACGCGGTCATGGGAAAAATGATTCAAACATGCGGCGCTACGATATCCAAGACGATTATATGCGAGACAAATTGGCTAACTAGGCTTTAGGGCCGGGGACGAAATCCTCAACAATTTCACTGCGACGAAATCCGGAAACGTCATGAATGACCAGGCTAGAGGCCCTTCGGGCCCCACCTGATGAAAAAAACTAGATCATCACGGATCCGCGACTTTTTTAGGTACCGTCATGAAAAAAACATCATGGATCATCCAGATTCTTGTAGTGATAGCTCTAGAGTTCTTTATGAGAGATACTAGAGTGAGTGGTATAAGGCCTCCTATGCCATCTTTTGGTCGTGAGATGAAGCAACTCCATTGATTTTAGCATAACATTCTATGCATCGGGGTAGATACTCACAACAGATAGTATGAGGCATATCGGTAGCACCTGTTGGGAATATGCCCTAGAGGCAATCATGTATGATGTTATTCCAAATGTATTCATAAAGTTATTGTCCTTGTTTGAACTACTGATATGTATCATTGAATATGTGGTTCGATTGTGGAACTATATATTCAGGTTGTTCATTGACATGGGTATACCTTACAGGTACTCGAGTTCGATATATACGGTCCAGATACGGTGGAAGCCCACGCTGTTGCCAGGGCCCAAATGAAGAATTCGAGTGGCTCACAGACTATCGATTGCTTGCGAGACAAAAAGAAGCTTAAGATAGAAAGTTTAAAGGGAAAACCCTAATCTGTAACCGACTCGACCTGCTACCCGAGACCTAGCCTATATATATAAAGGCTAGGAGGGGGCGGCGAGGAGGACACACGCAACCCTAGTTTACACAACTCTCGCCAGATTGCATCTACGCGCCCCTGTAATATTCGATTCCTTCGTTAATTCTAAGAGAAGACAAGCAGGAGTAGGGACCTCTACGAGGCCTGAACTTGGGTTAAACTTGTGTCCCTGTGTGCTTTTTTGCTAGCCGACCGATGCCTCCAGCGCTCCCTCCTTCTCCAAAACCCAAGTCCATAACAATGGGCATTGACGAGTTAAACCCTCGTCAATTGGCGCCATCTGTGGGAATTAGGAGTGATGATGCCGTGGCTTCTTCGGCCCCATCAACCACAATCTACAACTCCGCAACAGCGGAGATTCGCCAGCTCTTCGGCGTGTTCGGCTTCACCGTCCACACGCCGGCCACTCGCCTGGCTTTTGAATCCATGGGTGATGGAATCAGTTTGGCGATTGGGAGCTTCCACTTCCAGGTTGGTCAGATGGGCACGCTTCGCATGCCTGACCAGCCAACGACACCTGCGATTGCTCCAGCATCATGCTTCCCGCCACCAATTGGCACCCTCGGTGAGCTCAATACCTCGGCAATAGCTGGGAGCACGGACAACGAGAGCAGTCGTGGATCCGATCTGGGTGACCTAGCCACTGAAGATGGAGCCTACGGCTCCAAATCTGAAAGTTGCGGGAGCAACAGCTTCCCTAACAACTTCATATGCGCAGTCATCAACGTAGGCTATACTACCGCCAATTGCGAAAACGTTGGCCCCAGATCTGGCACCGGTCCGCCTAACGGCAGCACGCCCAATGGCACCGGACCACCCAATTGCGGTCCACTCACTAGCGACCCCACCAACGGTGGCAACAGCACGCCCGTCAACAACGGAGCGGCAGTCGAACCACCAATCATGGTGAACGAACACACAGGAGAGCGTGTCTTGATTAAACTCAACGGCAACGAGTGGGCCCGTTGCCGAGAAGCTCTACGAGGCAATCCTCTGCCCCCGGCACGCCGAAGGACATGCTGATGGGCTACCATTGGCTACTAAAGGAGGAATACATACGCCAACTACATGCAATCGTGCAACTCGAGGCGCGTAAAAAGGCGGTGGATGAGTCGAGTCTTCGACGAGCTGGGCTCTCCTCCCACGGAGGATCCTCCTCCAAAGGCAACGAGTAGGTAGCAAACAAGAGGCGATCTCGGATGGCCCATCTCACCGAGCAAGAACGCATAAAATCTGCAAAAGTCCTCGACTTCAGCTCTATAACAGTCGACACGCGGGGCAACGTGGTCCCAAAGACACCGCAAGCCGCGGTGACAGCAGCCACCATGTACCTCCTCAACAACTAGCCGCCGGCTGGAGATCCACGAGCTGCCATGCACCGATCTACGATTGCGGGCTTGGGGCTAATCGAGGCTGCCCTCGACAAAGAGCCAACATCGGAGCCAAAGAAAGGCAAGGCTCTGGTAAAACACTATTCCTCGCCCTCGTCCAGCGACAATAGTCATGATCTGTATCGGCGTCGCCGCTCACGGCGGCATGATCGTGACTATGATGCGCGCAATGACCTCACGCAGCACAAAATCGACAAATCAAGGGCAAGACGCGCTCGTTCGACTGACTCAAAAGAGGACGAGACTGAACTCTGCTGCGCTAGATGCTTCAGTAGGGCCATCAGGCAGAAGCGAATTCCTAAAGGGTTCAAACTCCCGTCGGAGAACCCAAAGTTTGACGGCCTACAAGACCCAAAAATATGGTTGGAGGACCACATATCCTCCATCAGGCTACATGGAGGAAGTCGAAGCATGGCCATGCAATGCCTACAGCTACAGCTGCAGGGCGCCGCCCACGCATGGCTCAACAATCTCCCGCGCGGATCCATTCACAGCTGGGAAGAGCTGGTCTACAGCTTTGTGCGCAACTTCAAGTGCACTTATAAAAGGCCCTCATCAATCGAAGAGCTGAGGGGCTGCCAGCAAAGCTTAGGAGAATCTCTACGCTCGTACATCCAGAGGTGGTCCATCATCAAGAATTCTGCGGAAAACATCTCGAAAGACCGCGCAATTGAGGCGTTCAATGGCGGTGTTCGCCGCATAGAGCTCAGGGAGGAGCTGGGCCGCTCGAAGCTCAAAAAGATCAACCACCTGATGGAAATTGTGAATCGGTGGGCCGACGGAGAGGATTCGGTGAAAACACACCTACTCCGACGATGACGACGACCTCGGACACAGACGCGCCCGTCGAGACAAGAGGATAATGCGCATCTACGATGACCGCGACGACGTCAACATGGTCGCAGCCGGCTACGCTGACAAACGCGACGACAATCGCCACACCGGCTATCGCAGCGGTGGATACCGCGACTCCGGGAAAACCACGCAGGTGTGGCAGCGCCGCACTCAAAGAGGCACCCACAACAACCATCGAGGACAAATTGTCCGGGCCGTGCAACATGCACTTCTACATCGACAAGAACAACGGCAAAAAAAAATCTAGCCACCTTCTCAAGGACTGCCACGAATTCCTCAAACTCAATGAGGGCCTGACTCGGATGAATCGTGACGCGGTCAACAGGAGCTATGGAGCTGCCCTAGTCACCGTGGCACATGGAGCTCCTCCACCACCGCCCGGACCACCACCACCCGCGGCCGCGCCAGTCCAGCATCACGGAGGCGAACCATCCACACGAGCTGTGGGCAACATGAGGATGATCCAAAAAGGGCGCCCCTCAAATCGAGTGCAAAAGGCCATCACTCGCCAAGTCAACTTGGCGATAAACTCTCCACCTTCCACCACTGAGTACCTCAGTGGAAGCGACTCCTGCATCACCTTCGACAGGCGTGACCATCCGCACCAAGTTCCTCATCCAGGCAACTGTCCGCTCGTACTTGAGGTGCAGATTGGCGGTTTCGACATGAGTCGCGTCTTCATGGATGGTGGCAGCGGCATTAACCTCATGTTCGCAAGTACCTTGCTTGCGATGAGGATCCCTCTGACGTGTCTGGAAGTTTCAGACACGATGTTCCACGGCATCGTCCCAGGGAAAGGCGTATATCCCTTGGGCAAAATCAACCTCGACGTCATCTTCGGCACGGTACAAAACTTTCGGCGAGAGCGCATTGACTTCGAGGTCGTCGACTGCCCTTCACAATATCACTGCATCCTCGGACGTGTCGCGTTCGCAAGGTTTATGGCAGTGCCACACTATGCCTACCTGCAGATAAAGATGTCGGGTCCAAACGGCATAATCACAATCAACGACAACTTCGAAAGGTCTGACAGTTGCGACAGGGAATTCAATAGAATCTCCCAGTCCTTTGGCATGTAGGAGGAACTCACAAGACTAAAGGAGTCGACAGACAACAGTCTGCCTCCCCTGAGCAGGCCAAGTTCACCCGACCTGTCCTTTGACTCATCGGTGCACACGAAGAAAGTCCAGGTCCACCCAACGGACCTGACCAAGACGTCCCTCATCGCCAACAACTGGAGTTCCACATAGGAACTCGTGCTCGTCGAATTCCTCTGTGAGCACTGGGAAATCTTCACCTGGTATCCAGCGGACAAGCCAGGGGTTCCTAGGGAATTCGCCGAGCACACACTCAACATAAATCCAGACACAAGGCCAGTCAAGCAGACAATTCATCGATTATCTGAACCAAGAGCAAAGGCAGTCGGAATGGAGATCAATAGAGTCCTCGATGCAAAATTCATACGCGAGATCAAGGAAAGCACTTGGCTCGCCAATACGGTGTTGGTGCCAAAAAAGACACGGATATCCTGCGGATGTGCGTGGACTTCACCTCCCTGAATAAAAACTGCCGAAAGGATCACTACTCGTTGCCACGAATCGACCAAATCATCGACTCCACCACGGGATGTGAACGCCTCTGCTTCCTTGACGCCTACTCAGGATACAATCAAATTCGAATGAAGGAGGAAGACCAAGAGAAAACGGCGTTTACGACGCCCTTTGGTGTGTTCTACTACAACACGATGCCCTTTGGGCTAAAAAACGCAGGAGCCACCTATCAGCGGTGCATGCCGGCCTGCCTCAAGATTCAACTTGGTCGCAACATTCAAGTCTATGTTGATGACATCGTCATCAAAACAAAAGAGGAAGCCTCGCTAATCGACGATCTATGCGAAACCTTCGCCAACCTAGACCGCTACCGGATCAAGCTCAATCTGGAAAAATGCACCTTTGGCGTACCATCTAGGCAATTACTCGGGTATCTCATCTCTGCGAGGGGGAGCGAGGCGAACCCGAAGGAAATAAAAGCCATACTAGCCATGGAGAAGCCAAAGAACATAAGAGGCGTCCAGCAACTGGCTGGGCGAATTGCGGCGCTCAGTCGATTCATCAGTCGGATGGGCGAAAAGGCACTGGCCTTCTACCAACTTCTCCGCAAAACTGAAAAGTTCGAGAGGACAGACGAGGCACAAGAAGAATTTGAAGACCTCAAACATCTGCTATCCACCTTGCCAGTACTGGTGACTCCACGTGAAAAAGAGCCGCTGTTGCTCTACATCTCTACCACCAACCAAGTGGTCAGCACGGTGCTCGTGGTGGAACAAGCCAAAGAAAACAAGGTCCACGGGGTCTAGTGCCCGGTCTACTACCTCAGCAAGGTGCTCATGCCAACAAAACAGCAGTACCCGCACTACCAGAAGCTGGCATACGACATCTTCATGATAGCCAGGCGACTGCGCCACTACTTCCAGGAGCACCTAATTATGGTGGTCAACGATGCCCCGCTCGGGCATATCCTCAACAACCCTGATGCCACCGGACGAGTTGCGCTTTGGGAAATCGAGCTGTCTCCACGAGACATTACATATGAAAAGCACGACGCGATCAAGTCGCAAGTCCTCCCTGATTTCCTTGTGCACTGGATGGAGAACCAGCTCCTCGAAGAACCAGACATGTCCTATCTCTGGATAATGAACTTCGATGGGTCCAAACGAAAGGACGGAGCTGGTGCAGGTGTCATACTGACATCCCCCCAAGGAGACAAGATGAAATACATTCTGCAAATGCAGTTCACTACCTCCAACAATGAAGCTGATACGAGGCCCTAATCCATGGGATGCGGATGGCGAAAGCCTGCGGCGCCAAGAGGCTCATCATCTATGGAAACTTCAAACTGGTGGTCAACCAAACGATGCACGTGTGCGACGCGCTGAACGACAACATGATCGCCTACCGCGACCTCTACGACACACTCGAAGGGGACTTCGACGGCTATGAACTGCAGCACGTAGGCCACGAAAGCAACGAAGAGGCGGACACACTCGCCAACATTGGCTCCACCTGCGTCCCCATACCACCTGGGGTATTTCTCGAGCGCACCTGTGAACGCTCCATCCAGCCAAAGACTCTAGAGAAGAAAGCAAGCGCATCAACGGACTCAGGGGCTACGCCACCTAACGAGCCAATGGCACTCGACGACCTGGAGCTCGATACAGGAGTCGAAGGACCAATTGGTGTCATGATGATCGAACCATCTTGAACACAACCCTACATCACGTATCTACTCAATAAGAGGCTGCCAGATGATCCGACTGACGCACGACACATTGAGCGACGATCCAAGGCATTCGCCGTCATCAACGGCGAACTATACAAGTGCAGCATCACGGGAGTACTCCAACGGTGCGTCTCCAACAGGGACGGAAGGGCCGTCCTCCTCGACATCCATGAAGGGACCTGCAGGCACCATGCTGGTAGTCGCTCCCTCATCGCCAAAGCTCTACGAGCTGGATTCTAGTGGCCCAGGGCCATGCGTGATGCTAAGGACATCGTCCAGTGCTGCAATGCTTGCCAGTAATTCGCAGACAAACCGCACGCACCTGGCGCAGAACTCCGCCCAATACCAGTGGCTTGGCCCTTCGCGTAATGGGGACTCGACATGGTCGGCAAGCTCCCGAAATCCTCGCGAGGACGTTACGTCTACCTCTTGGTCGTAGTCGACAAATTCACCAAGTTGATCGAGGCCATGCCGGTGACAAACCAGTCAGGAGCCAGCGCCATCAAGTTCTTCGAGTCCATTGTCTATCGCTTCGGAGTGCCACACAGCATCATCACGGACAATGGGACGAACTTCACCTCCAAGGAGTTCCAGGAATTTTGTGAAAACCTAGGAATCAACATAAGCTACGCCTCAGTGGCTCACCCACAGACCAATGGTCAAGTCGAAAAGTCCAACGGCCTCGTCTGCGGTGGAATGAAGAAATGACTCCTCTGGCCACTCGAACAAGTCGTAGGATGCTGGCCAGATGATCTGCAATCCGTACTCTGGAGCTTGCGCACAACTCCAAACAGCACCATGGGATACACCCCGTTCTTCATGGTGCACGGCGCTGAAGCTGTGCTACCCGCAGAGGTACACTACAAAGCCCCACAGGTGGTTGCCTACAGCGAGCATGAGTCAACTCTCGCACTTGAAGACTCCATCGACCTTCTTGACGAGGCGCGCGAAATCGCAGCGGAAGTATCAACGATCTACCAGTAGAGCCTCCACAACTACCATAGCAGAAGGCTACGCCCAAGATCCTTCATCGAAGGAGACCTGGTCCTGCGACTCAAGCAACAAGGGCATCTCAAGCTCGAGTCTCCCTAGGAGGGACCATACGTGATTACGGAAGTAACCCCAGGTGGCGCCTATTGCCTTAAAGATTTCAAGAGAGGAGTCGCATACTCCAACCCCTGGAACATCGCACAGCTACGTGTTTTCTACCCCTAGTCGTTTTTACATTACAAATAAGGCTATTCAGCTAGGCTACCTAGCCACACATTAAACCTCGTACTATTCTGTGAATAAATAAAGCTAAGTGCCCCGAAACTCTTTGTTTTCCCTCATTTTCCTGGCAATCTTATCACTCGGGCGCTACGCCACCCTTTAACATCCTCGTTCTATGAACAAGTCGCTATATCCCGAGTAGCTGACACAACATCAATCGAACCCTTGATAAAACACCAACCCAGTTGCAACGCACCTAACAGGTTGGCAAGGTGTTTAGATAAAATCAGTCAGGCTAACGAAAAGGAACTGCAGAGTACAAATACACTTGCAAAACATATAAGCTAGCAAGCTCTTTACATATCAATAGAAATTAATTATATCCAACATATCCATATGAACTTTACAATACTTGTACAATTATGCGCAGGATACAAACTAAAGCTACTACTACAACAGAAGAATGTTCATCTGCTTCTCGAAGAAATCGACGATTTCTTCAGCTGGGCGATCAACTGCTTGATAATGTGGAACCATGTTCCAGGTCGAACCTTCTGGCGGGATCAGCGGCCCAGCGGCAATAGCTGCAACGTCTACATATGGCCTATGCAGTCGCACCAGCGACAAAGCAGCCTTGGCACCGGCCACTAATTGCTGTCACACACACTCACGAACTGCACTCAGATCTTGGAACTTTGCCAGAAGAGCCAACATGCTTGAATGGACGGCGTCTAGCGGAAACATCTGTTAGTAGATATGCCACAGGCATGACTACGCCCTCTTCAAAAAGTGAAGTACTCGCGAAGCACGATCTTGCAGGGTCACAAGTGCGATCGCACGATCATGGTCCACCCAAAAATACCCACTCGCCTGAAGCTGCTCCTAGGTTAGGTCAATCATTCAAATGGCAATCCGGTCTTTCTCATCCTGCGGATGATGAGCACTGACAACTACACCAAGCAAAAACACAAAATATGAAGAGAAGACTCTACTGCGATTGACTAAAAGAAAAGATAAGAGGGCAGAAAGCTAACACTTGAACTGATCGCCCAGCTGTGCCACCTCCTCCAAAAGATACTTCTCGCGGGCAGAGGCCTTCTTCGCCTTCGACTTCCATACGTCTGCGCTACCACGGAGGATGGGAAACTCACGCTCCAGTTGCTTAATGCGATCGCGTAGTCACGAAAGCAAAGACAACTCCTCCACCTTTGAGCGCAACTACGCCACGGTTTCATCGGCTGATGGAGGATCACGAGGATCACTCGAAGGATGACTCGATGTACCCTATCACAAACTAAGAAAAAGCAAATAAGAGGCCAAGGATACATTGACGAAAGGCTTAGATGCATTCAAACATATCAAAGTCCTGACCGGGGTACCCCCATAAAAGCATTGTTCCACAAACAAAAGGCCAACCACTTGATCTATTACACAGACAGACTACAGAGCATTTTTCTTCGACTTGGACTTGGGCTTCGGGGGCTTCATCACATCTGTGGCAGTCTCCGACGCCACGGACTTGCTAGTAGTACACCCAGATGTCGTAGCCTTCGCTTGACGCTGCTTTTTGGAATACTTGGCGAGTGTCTCGATAAGCTGAGGACCATAATTTTTGCATTATTCAGCAAAGGGAGCAAACACTACCTACTGGCCTCCAGCGTCGACAGGCATAGCCCCAGAAATAGCGGCATGAACCATCTCCACGCCATGGGCTTGCACCATGGCGAGTGCCATGGTGGCACCGATGGAGCGTTGCGAGTTCTTGAAGTCCGCAGGGATTCCTCCAGCCAGGGACTCCACCAAGTCTCCAAGGTTGTCGATCATTCCAGCCTTGGGAGTTAAATCCTCGCGGATACGACTAAGTACATCCTTGGCTTTCCCCAACGTTTCCTGGAGGGATACACTGCGGTCTTCGACTGCAGCGATGGTGCCTGCCAAAGCATCCGCGCGGCGCAAAGATTGGTCGTCAAAGCTCAAGCCGCTAGTATCTGCATACACAAAAGTGTTAGTATAACAACCATACGTCAAAGCACAGAAGAGCAAGGCACATCCAGATGAAAAAGAACACCTGAGAGGGACTTGGCAATTGAAAAAAGTTGCTCCTCGAACAACTTGTTCCTCTCAGCAGTGGAGACACGGAGATCCTCCTCTCGCTTCCACGACTCCTCCAAAGCTTCGATCGCCTCATCGCGATTCTTCGTCACCGCGGCCAGCGTCTTCTCCTGTGCAGCAGCATGGCGAAGTAATTCATTATGCTCAGCTGCGACATACAGGGAATATCACCAAATTGAATCAATGCAATTCGCAAAGACAAAGACGAAGTCAAGACTTACTTTCGACAATGCGATGGCGATTGTCTAGTCGTGGATGCTATCGACCCATGTCAAGGACTTGCTCCGCTAGGCGGGCAACTTCCTTCATGATGAGCTGCATCAGGAGATAATAAAAGTTCAAGTAAACAACGCCAAGCATAAATCCGACTGCCAATTACAAGATACCTACACAATCCTCCACAGACTCCGAAGAAGTCTATCGCACAGTCATCAGGGTAACCATCTGATGTTCCCCAGCATGCAGGGAACTCGATGAATTATGCCCGGAGTGGGCCGCCATTGGAGGAGAAGGAGACCGCTCGGTCATCTTCTTGGCCTTGGAGTCTGTAACTCCGGACTCCTTCACAAATTGGACGTCGTCAGAAGACGATGACGCAGCTTGGCTGGAACACACATCAAGCAAAAGCTTCCGGAAAAATAGCAACTCAAAGAAGAAACCAAAATGAGGTCGCGAATACAGAACTTACCAGTCAAATCCATCAAGGTCGAAGGATTGCTAACTCCAACTCCGACGATTCCTTTGGCACTTGAAGCTTCTTCCGGGTAGGAGGAGCCATCGAGCACACATGAACGGCGGGGATTGGGTCCTCTACAACAACAGAGGGGCCTTCTGGCATTGTTGGTGATGAGGCATCCAAGTCCTTGCTGCGGGAACGCTTGCGAGTGTCCTTGTCGCTGGACTCGGGGGCTCCCTCCTCCTCTTCGATTGGGACGGTCGACTCTGACTCGTCCTCTTCATCCACTTCACGTGGGATAATCCCCTCAGGCAGAGGAGGCAAGCTAGGAGACACCTTGCAGTCCTACATTCAGAAAATACGACAACATATGTCAAAACATCATAAAGGCAGTCGACAAAGGAAACTACTTCGCAAAACACTTTTACCTATGGAGGAAGGTTAGAAGCACCGAAAGGGGGCACGACTGGTTCGCTCGGGAGAACCTCCTTGATGGTGTATTTGGTCACCAGTCGCACCCTCTTATCAACCTCACCCACGGAAATGCCATCGGTAGATACACGAGTGGCATCGTTTGCGCCAGCCTAGCGAAACATGGGATGGACTCTGGCCTGCAGAGGCTAGACGCGACGGCGCAACCATGTGCGGATAAGGGAAGCACCTCCCTATTCTTTGCCTATGTGACTCTCGAGGTCACAGAGGCACTTATACAGCACCTCCATTTCCTCGGACTCGCCAGGCATCACGATATATTTCCAGGAGCGCCTCCTCTTGCACGGTGTCGCGGGATCGAAGGGCACGAGTCTGTAGTGCTCTCCGTCGGCCTTCTGGTCACGGATGTAGAACCACTTGTCTCTCCACCCTTGGACTGACGTAGTAAGCTTGATGTTGAAATAAGTAGCGGAGGAGTCGACGTGGATCCCGCAGCCTCCTACGTCGTATACTAGCGAGTCGGACGCTGACTGACGTTTCAGCTTGAAAAGCCTCTTCAAGTGGCCGAAGTGCAGCTTGATTCCGAGACAGCACTCGCAAAGAGTAATGAAGCAGGAGATGTGGAGAATAGAATTCGGGGTCAGCTGATGCAGCTGGAGCCCATAGAAGCAGAGGAGGCCCCTGAAGAAAGGATGTAGAGGCAGAGAGAGACCTCGGATGACGAACGCGAGGAACATCACCCGGAAACCCGAGGGGGGACGGGGGATTACCTCGTCGCCTGGCACTCGTGAATCCTCCTCCACGGGCGGTAGAGCTCCATCTTGACGCAGCAGATGAAGCTCAGAGAACTTGATTATGGATGCGCGCCATGCGCCATTGGTGACGCGGGTACCCGCACCCTTCTTCTTCCCAGCGCCAGCAGCGCTGGCACCCACGATGGTGGCACCGCCTTTCTTCTTGGCGGGGGAAATGGAGGCCGTGGAACCAGCGGTGGCGCCTCCCTTCTTCTTGCCCATCTTCCGATGGCGGTGAGAGCGGAGGAAGTAACTAGGGAAGACACGGAGCTGGTCCATTGCCGCAAAGAGGATGTGCGCAGGGAAGCAGAGAGAAGCAGCAATGGCAATGGAGGCACGAGTAGAGAAAGGCAGATGGGAAAATTACCGTAGCTGCACTGCTACTTCACCTCCTCGCGGATGCCATCCAACGGTCAGCAGAAACCCTACTGGACGCGTGGCGCACATCGCCATCGACACGTGGTGAAACCAAAACATGAACCGTCCCCCACTATCTCCATTATGCGTGGAAATCGAGGAGACTCCGTTAAAACAGAAGATTATGCATGCCCGGTCAAATCAAAGTCAGAAAGTGGGACCCACCGCTCGTCACGTTCCATCAAAGCCGCTCACGCGGGTAACTAAGGTCATCACATCGTCAACACTGATGTCATCAAGTTTAGCAGCAGAAGATTTCGACTACTTTAGTCCTTGTTCGAGTCTTCGACTCCACCAAGCACTCGGGGGCTACTCCCATAGGGAGCGCTGGTCACGCACCCTATGATTTATCTTTATGCAGGTATAAGAACATTCAGGACATACCCACCACTCGAATCTATGATTCGTTGAGGATTATGGGTTACTCCCATAGGGAGCGCCGGAAGCAAATTCGACTGAAACAAGCAACAAAAGACAACAATAGTCGCAAAAAGTTTTTAGTCCCCGCCTGAGTCTTCGACTCAACCAGGCACTCGAGGGCTACTCCCATAGGGAACGCTGGTCGCACACCCTATGATTATTTGTACATCGTACTCTGTGTTGATAACATCCGCACTCGAATGCTATGGCGCCTCCGCCTCATACTATCCCCACAAAGAGACTGCATCTCCTGGGTCACCCGAATCATCTCGGCGATGACAAAAAATTGGATGCCGCGCTTACAGCCTGAAGATAAGACCTGAATAAGGCCTGGCAACACATCTGTTGCGCACTACCAAAAACATATCCGTGCCTGCAGGTATGATGAACATGCCTTGACGGACGTGTCGAGTGCTCACACTTATACACTGGATTCGACTCCTGTAAGACCTCCATGGCTTGAGTCGAATTACGCCAGCACTTTTCCGAATTCGAGTCTCGGGACTCGAGTTTGAGTAGATTGCGTTGTTTTGCCCTAAGGCAGTTAACTGATACCGATGCATCAAATAAATCAGGCACGTATATCAACAATCCATATGACACAAATTAAACATTCGAAAATTACTCAGTCATGCACTTGAAAGGCTTCATAAAGTCTCCAGTCAAATCTACGATTCCACTGGACACTCGGGGGCTACTAACATGGGTATACCTTACAGGTACTCGAGTTCGGTATATACGGTCCAGATACGGCGGAAGCCCACGACGTTGCCAGGGCCCAAATGAAGAATTCGAGTGGCCCATGGACTCTCGATTTCTTGCGAGACAAGAAGAAGCTTAAGATAGAAAGTTTAAAGGGAAAACCATAATCTATAACCGACTCGACCTGCTACCTGAGACCTAGCCTATCTATATAAAGGCTAGGAGGGGGCGGCGAGGAGGACACACGCAACCCTAGTTTCCACAACTCTCGCTAGATTGCATCTGCGCGCCCCTGTAATCTTTGATTCCTTCATTAATTCCAAGAGTAGACAAGCATGAGTAGGGACCTCTACAAGGCTTGAACCTGGGTAAAACTTGCGTCCATGTGTGCTTCTTTGCTAGCCGACTGATGCCTCTAGCGCTCCCTCCTTCTCCAAAACCCAAGTCCATAACCATGGGCATTGACGAGTTAAACCCTCGTCATTCATACTAGTTGTCCTTGGTTATTGAGGTTGTGATGGCCACACAACTTATACTAATGTGAAATTCAACTGATGACTTGGTTCCACTTGTCATGGGCATGTATATGCTATTCCGACTTACACGGATTTGGCTAAAGAGTTTAGTGAGTCGGACTGACCCATATTGAGGTACAACGAACAAGTCGTCATTTGTATGTCTCAATCAATGTAATCCTTAGACCTGAGGTTATTGCACAATCTGAGTTGTGGATCACCGACTTAGGTTCTGTCAAATGTTTCATCAAAGGGCAATTATAAAGGCAGAGTTTGGGTGGACTGAGAATCAAGCTACGTGATGTGGATAACCAAGATGGGATTTGGCCCCTCCAACTGGAGAGGTATTCTTTGGGCCCTCTGGGAAGATATGATTCAGAAAGCATGGCCATGCATGACTCGGTTAAGTGTTAACAGAGGAGATCGACTAAGAGTTAGTCGGATGAATATCTTATCTCAGATCGAGAAAGAGAGTCGGACTATTCAAGGGATGATTATTATTTGCCCATAGTTCGACAAGGCATATCGTGAGGCAAAAGGGAGTTGGACGAAATTCGCATTGGAAGGTACGTCGTCATGACTCTTTGGTACTTGGGAGTTGTCATGTTCTGCTAGGAGCCGCTCCCGACTGGTCGGTCACGAGTGAGACTCGGATCGTGTACGAGTCACCATTATCCTGTCGGGTCACACACTTAAGAGCGGGAGCAAGTTTGAATTTGCCCCGAATAGGAAACGGACTGAGACAGTGAGTTGGAATCCTAGTGACTAATATAGGACTTTTAGTGAATGGGCCATAAGTGAGTGGAGCCCACTTTCACTCCCTATATAACCTAGGGAGCAGGTTCTTAGAGTACACTGTTAGGTCATTCCATGTGTTGGAAACCCTAGCTCTAGTCAGTCCAGTCTTGCTGCCGTACTGGACCTAGCAGTCCACCGCTAGCGCTCCTCCTCGTACGTGTGGATATTGGCGGAGGTGTTGTACATTCAGCACTTCGACGATCGTGCATTGGAGCGGATCATGAGGACTACACTTCATCAAGCGACGTGCTTTACCAATTACGCAACTACGCGTCTAGTGGTAATCCTCGTGGCCTACTACCTCAGCTAGATCTTGGCATCACTACAGAGGGTAAAAGTTTTTGTTTATCTCTATGCAGCGCAATAGAACCATGATATTGCTCACACTCAGCACTTGGTCCTTCACCATGTCTCCGGGGCATCAGGCCCTCCTCCTGCCTAGGCTGCTCCCACTCTGTATGCTCAGTGGAACACTTCAAGCACCAACTATGGTGAGCTCGAGCATCACTTGTTCCTGAGGGATCTACCCTTCCACCAGCTGATAATGAGGACGATGAGGAGGAATATGATGATGATGAGGGCGAGGATGAGGATATGAACAAGGAGTGATCCCTTGGGATGCTAGCATCACTCTTTTCCCTTTTTGGCATTTCGATGCCAAAGGGGGAGAAGTAGTTCTATTATGATGTCGAGGATTTGCATGGGTCAGGCACATGCACATTTGCTTTTTCATCGATTCCTTTGTCCTTGCGTGTGCCCATTTAGTGTTGAATTTTTAAAATTTTCTATTTGGTTTGTGATTGTTTGAGACTATGTGGTTGTGCGAGACTATGGATATATCCCGGTTATCTTTGGAATTATCACTATGGATTTATCTCTATGAGAGTATGGATTCATCCCCATGCAATGGAATTCCCGTATTATCTTTATGGATGCATCCCAATGGTATTATTCTTGGAAGTCCCAATAAGTGATTATTATAGTGTTTATCTATGTATTATTGAGGACTTCATCTTTTGGTGGTATGATACTTTCTTCCGTAACTCATCATTTGATCTTAGGTTCCACCTCATGAAAAGCCGTATACCTTCATGTGTGGATTTGTATTCAAATGCAAACTTGTTGTATGCAAACATCTAGGGGTAGTCTTTTTATTTCATAGAATGATGTTGTTTGTAGGGCTTTATTGCAAATCCTAGTATTGTCATCTAACACCAAAAAGGGGAGACTAAAAGACCATTTCATGATCCCTAGTGTTTTGTGTGTTAGATAATAATAACCAAGGATTATTTAATGTGTGTTTAGTGCTGTAGATTAATGTTCACTTAAAAAGCAGCTAAACCAGAGTTTTGGGGGGTGGATTATCCGCCCCTGCCAAGGGCCGGATTATCCGCCCCTAGTCGATCGACAAAGGAGGGAAATGCCCGTCTCTCTGTATGCGGGCATATTTTCCCATGGATTGTCTGGCCAGGGATGGAGTTTTTGCCCGGGCCGGATAACCCCCCCCCCCCCCCCCCCGAGATTTTTCCAAAGACAGCCAAGGCATGTCTCTCTATATGGGGGCAGATTTTTGTCCTGGACAATCCATTTCTGGGCTGGTGATTTGCCCTGGCCGGATAATCCGGCCCCCACTTAGGCTGAATAATTCGGCCACAAACTTCTCCAACGGCTCGCTTTGGCTTGGGGTATAAATACCCTAATTGCTCCTCCTATCAGATCTCTTGATTCATTCGAAAAGATGATGTGTTGTTCATCCAATCCCAAATTGAGATGTCCATTTTCAACCACCCAATGGCTCCAACCTTTGGTTAATCGAAGGAGGAGGCTTCGATCTACATCGGCACTAATTAAGCTCTTCAATTACCCTCCATTCACTTGGAGGATTCTTAATCTAGTATTTCTTGCAAATATCTAGATCTGAATTTCGGTTATTGATTAATTTGTTCTTGTGGCAGCTTGTTGTCATCATGGTAGCCTCCAATGCAGTTGTGGATGTTTGCCTACTAGAGTTGTAAAGGCACCGGTTCCCTCCTAGAAGAACAGGGTGAGGCCTTTGGTGGCGAGATCCATCGGAAAACAGGGTGAGGCCTTTTGTGGCATAGTGGTCTTAGTACCGCCCACCCCTCCAATGCAGATGTATTTCCCTTAACAAGGAAGGAACTATGGTAAAACAAATCCTGTGTCTCGGTGTGCTCCACTACGGTTACCTCGTCCCACTCACTTTTCTTTTACTCGCTTAGTAGTTTGGCTTACATATAGGGAAATTCCTCTTAGTTGCATATATAGAGAATTTACCTTCGTGTTAAGCCTAAAATTGAAAAAGGATAAAAATTTGGTGTAGCACCTATTCACCCCCATCTAGGTGCCCATACGATCCATTTCACCCCGTAGCTTCATGGGCGTCGAGGATCCTCGTGGGAGGGTTCTCCCTGTCACCATGAGGGGGTGATGGAGTGGCCTCATGGGCTCCTATGGGATCTAGCAGTTGTGAAGAATATGCACTATCACTGGTCACGGAGAGGGTTGGTGGGACCTCTAGTGAAGATGCGACCCCCGTCTCCCCTTCGACCGGGGCATGCAGAGAGGCGGGAGGCACATGACTCTCTGTTGGCATCCCGTCCTCTCACGACAGGCGAGAGCCCAACCTCGATCCTAGGATCGGGGCTTCGCGAGCACTGGCGGCCCCACCACATCCAGCGGCAGTGGAAGGTCTCCCGTGATGATATTCGGTAGAAGGTGACCCTCTGGGGAGTGGGGAGCGGTGGTGGCCTCCATAGCTCCTTCGGCACCTCCGGACGACCACTTCAAGAAATGATGTCTTTTACAACAAACAATTTTCGTGGTTGAAGGCCCGTATTTCGTGGCTAAAAAGTCTTCCACGACGGATGGCCTTCGTGGCTAAAAAGTATTCTGCTCGCCACCTGTGTTGACTGCTAACTCATGCAAACTGCCACGTGGTAGCTACAGTTAACAGTCATAGAAACCTTGGTAGAAGCCTATCCCAGCCAAGTCGTGCTAATTAATAAGTGGGTCGGTGCATGAGGAGAGCCCAATAAGTAGACGACCCTTTATTGTTTCGTCCTACTCTGCTTGAAATGAGCCCATTAATGCATCCAGCTGCTGCCTGCGAACTTTCAAGCTCGATATCATTTCGTCCTACAGAAGGACCCGTTGGTCCAACACTGTGCGGCCCATTAGCATCCTGCGCCAAGTCGGTCCTGTACTGTTAAACCCTATGGTCAGCCTATCACTGTTCACGCAGCCCGTCATGGGCTGCCTACTACCAACCCTTCTTTGAGAAGGTCCGTTACTGTTCTGGCCTTTCATTGTTCCGACCTTCAACTGTTCAGGCCAACAGTTGGCTTGTTTCTGTTTTGACCTGGTAATTTTGTCGGCCTATTACTATTCTCGTCTGGATTTTTTTTTGGTATGTTACTGTTTGAGCTCATTACTGTTCTAGCCTTTAACGGTTCTAGCATTTTACTATTGTGGCCCTTTAATGTTGTGGCCTGCTATTGTTCTGGCCCTATAGTCCTCTGTCCTGTTATTATTCTGCCCTTTTACAGTTTCTTGCCTTTTACTATTGTGGCATATTACTATTCTGGCATGTTTCTGTCCTAGCATGCTGATGTCTGGCCTTCTACTATTCTGGCCTATTACTGTTATGGCATGTTATTGTTATGGCATGTTACTGTTACGGCCTCTTACTGTTTCTAGTTCCCATATGTGGGTCGGCCCATTACGTTTACGGTCTTTTACAGTTTCAGCCTTTTTGAAGCCCATGTCAATATCTTAAATGGTGTATAATTAGCGAGCATCTTTTACTGTTCATTGTCAGCCGAATACAAGACGGGCCAATAACAGAGCACAATACTATTCCCTAATAGACCTGACTGGCGTAGTTATGGTAATGACTACCGCCATGTGTGGACGGCGTTAACTAAATGTCTACATGGCCTATGCGAGTTATCTAGATATTGCATCAGCTGCAAACTTCTTAAAATTATTACATATTATCAACTCAAGGGAAAGAAAATTCGGCATTTCAGTTGACAATCGAGTTGATAGCAGAGTCCTCAATTTGCTTTCTCAATGGATTACCTCCATCTTCCTTTGAGTGTGATAGCTACATTAGACGAGACATGATCTTGTAGCCCCATATTTGGTGGTGATAGCAATAATTGCAGTCTGAAACTAAGTAATAACAAGTTAATACATCAAACAAGACAAACTATGAACTGGAGTTTACAATTGGTCAATGGTTCAATTATTGACCAACACGTCAAACAAACAGGACAAGCAAGCATGCATTAAACAAGTGTGCCTACCGTGAAACGAGCAATCAAAAAACGTGTGTGTGGCTTAGACTTTCAGCAAAAATAAACTAGCCAGGTCATTTCAACAAATATATATGGAAGCAGTTGTATACCCTAAAATGCAAGAGAGATTGGGTGACTCGGAATTTGCGCTGAGCTACACAATGGCATGCAGTTACTGTCGTAGCTAAGAATGAACCAGATAGAAATTATAACCGCATCATACGAGAACATGTAGAGCAGGAATGCAAACCACGAATGAACAATAAATAGTAGAGGATAGTTATATCATTTCTTAGGATGAACCAGAACCAGATGCGAGATATAATGGTGTCGCTCGTGAACCTGTAGATCAGGACAAACACGCATTAGACAAGTGTGCCTACAATGAAATGAGAACTCAAATAAAGTGTTTCTTAGAATTTTTAGCAAATATAAACTAGCCAGGTCATTTCAGAAAATTTATATGGAATCAGTGGTATCTCCTGGAATGTAAGATACGTTGGGTGACTCAGAATTTGCGGTGATCTACACAATGGCATGTAGTTACTGTCATAGCTAAGAATCAACCAGATAGAAATTATAATGGAATCATAAGAGAACTTCTAGAGCAGGAATGCAAACCACAA
The DNA here is from genome assembly GCA_916181665.1 of Avena sativa. Lineage (NCBI taxonomy): Eukaryota > Viridiplantae > Streptophyta > Magnoliopsida > Poales > Poaceae > Avena > Avena sativa. The sequence continues at coordinate 283,566,899 of OV702289.1, read as the reverse complement.
GTGAAATACATAATAGAGAATAGTTATGCCATTGCTCAAGACGAACTAGCACAAGATAAGGAAATAATGGCGTCACTTGTGAACTTGTAGAATAGGCTATGCAAACCAACATGTTCATTGTTTCATTTTGAGCTCTATGAAAGAAAAAGAAAATAGTTAGTGATGTAGCTTTTGAAGAACCATATGGCAAAAAAAATTATAATAGAATTAGTACGAAAAGTTTAAATGGCTACTATAGGATAGTAGAACAATGCCAAGGAGGAAATAATAGCAGGAATTGATCTCAGGACGAACAAGATACATTCAGTAACTGTAGAGCAGGGAATCCACACTAATATTTTCCACTAACTTCAGATGTTGCAAGAATTACACGGTAGCAGGCAATTACCATTATACGAAGTAGCTAAGAACATGTGCATGACAAAATAACAAACATGTGCATGGCTTGAAATTTTTAGAGCAGCGAATGCAAACCAACATGTCTAATGACCTTGTATGTACTAGCACGAAGAACAAGCATGCCCAGTGACTTGTATGTACTAGGACGATTACAAAAATGCAGTTAACTGCGACAGGCTTGAACATGTTGTATATCTGACAAAAAATGGGTTGGAGATTTGGTTAACCTTAGTCGGAGAGGCGTTTAAGCATCATCGGTACCGTGCAGTTGACGTCCAGGTCATCGAGGGTGGTATGGTTGCGGTGGCTGTTGGCGTCGGGGAAGCAGATCTTGGGCGGTCGATGTCGGCTTGATCGTGGTGGATGAGAGCATCGCTGAGGCAGATCTGGTGTAGTGAATGACGATGGACATGTAGCTAGTCTAGAGTAGTGGACCTGGACCTCCTTGAACTAGATCACGCCTTGTGGACAAAGGTGAAGCGGATCCGGTATGGTTGGGTAGCTTTCGGCGGCGAGGAAGCAGAGCTTGGGCGGTCGATGATGCCATCGACATGGTGAATGACACCGCAGCTCCGGTGAAGTGGTAGAGAGACCCGGTGAACTAGATCCGGTGGGTGAGCATCGATGGAGCAGCTCCACGGCGGGGCATGAGTTCGTAGCTCAAGACGGTGCATGTGGTGGTCGTGGAGGGGACAGAGGAGATTGGGATTTCTGGGAGGGCCGACAGGAAAAACTGGGTGAATCGGGACAATAGAGGTGAACATAAAAAATAATTACGATCGTGCCCCCAAATACCAACTTTAGCATGCCCATTTGTCATCTGAACAATGGGTAGAATTCGAATTTTAAATTCTTAAAGTTTTTGAAACGGAAGGGCGTGAAATTCTTCAAGGTCGGTGTGTGGTGTTGCCGCTCGATTGAATTTTTAATTTGGCTAGTGCCCATCTAATAATAATAGAGAAATGGTACTCCCTGGTGGGATATTTTGGCTCAAAGTTTTTGAAATGGCGGGGAAGGAAATGCTTCAAGATAGGTGGGTGATTTTGCCCCTCGATTGAGATTTTGAATTTGGCTAGCATCCATCTACTAATATAAAAAAGGTAGTAGACCGTATGCTATCTGTCCAGGAATTCAAGGTCGAGAGTCACATCAACTGATCATCCATAACCGTATTTTTGCATAGAAACTTGGATACCTTCGATTCACATAGCATAGTCAGTAAATTTTGCCGCTTGACTAAGATTTTAAATTTGGCTAGCGTCCAAGTAATAATATAAAAACAGTATGACCTCGGTGGGGTATTTTGCCTCAAAATGTTTGAAACAGAGGGGTGTAGAATGCTTTGGGGTTATTGGGTTATTTTGCCACTCGATTACGATATTGAATTTGGCTATCAGCCAAGTTTTATTACTAGAAAAAGGTTGTTTGGACCAAACGCCATCTGGTCAGGAATTTAAGGCGAGAGTCACATCAACTAGTGCCTTCGATTCAAATGGGGTAAGAGGTAGGTTTTGGCGGTTGACTATGATTTTGAATTTAGAGATTGTCCAAAGAATTGTTAAAAATATAGGCCGTGGTCCCTCTATTGCAGGTATCCAAGTCGGGGAGAGTGATTATCTACCACGCGTATGAAAATGCAGATCTCTGATACAAGAATGTTTCTTTAACATAACAACAAACAAATGTCTAAAGTAGATATGATTCAAGCATGTGAAAATGGTGTGCAAACAAGGTCTACTAATTAGTTAGGTGTCGGCATAGACTCTTCTACAGGAAGCACTAACCAAATGGTAGTACTAATTCAGATCAAATAAAATCCTGCTGCAAAACAAATACTCCTACTACTTCAAACTATCAAAACACAAACACTAGCTAGAAGTATATATAGAACACATAAAAAAGATTTCATCACGCATACACTAGTATATAGAGAACACCATTTCATCATATAAAACAATGTTTCATCAGACACGCATAGGCCCCCAAAACGAATAGACAACTCTAACATTTCAGCCCCTGCCGCTGTGACTGCAGCACAAACAAAGCTGCCGCCATAGTTCCATCAGCTACCAAAACAAACAAACATCAGACTGCAGCTCCAAATAACACAACCTGGGCAAACACATGCTTACCCAAACAAGCCTTGCTTGTTCATCCGAGTGTTATTTTCATCTCCTTGATGTTGCAGTAGGAATCAGCTGTGTTGCTGATAGGACTTCCTTTCGTTTCTTTGATTTAGCACTCCAAATCACGTCGGTTGCTGAAGGAAATGAACAAAATGATCAGCAAAATCATAGGTGTACAAAAATGCAAGGGTTGCACATGAATGACTGCACTAACCAGGTGTCATTATGTAGGGATGTAAAGTACACCAATGTTTACAAGATCCGAACTTCTTAGACTACATGCTACTGAGATCTAATTCGAATACTCTCTCCTTCACCCATATAACCACCATTTCTCTATCCTCAAATGCGTAGAGTAACCTTAGTGCATCTTTCCCACCATATGCCCATGATTTCTCAAGGCCAAGGAGAGTATCCAACTCAACCTTTATATGAGGCACCCAAGCTTCCTATTTGCTTAATGATGATCATGCACTGGAACACGTGTTTAGAGTGAAGTCTCTTATAATCGCAATGGCAACATCTCCATTATGTCCTTTAGCGATAACAAAATTGCGTCCAGAAATATCATGTGTCTCATGGGGGTAATCAATCTGACACAGTTTTATTTTCACATTGTCGAATGAAATTATATATAGCTGGAGTTCATTGTTGGCCAGTATAAAATGTCCACTATGAGAGTTGACAGCCTGCGATCAATCTTAGCCAGCATCTCAGCAGGTTCAGTTCAGTCCTCCCATGTTCCTAACTCTGATGAGTACCTTTGTACCAGTGCTTGGTTACCATTGATTACTATCCCAACAACCCAAAAATTGTTACAACAGTGTGAAGACAATTGCCCATGGTTTCTCGAACAGAGAATTGTGCCGCTATCATACTCACGTCTCCACCAAATTGGTGGTTCTGGTATCACTGTTTCACTTCCACTGATTGGATCCCAGGCCTTTATCATGTTATAAATCCGAGTACATATGGTTTGTAGGCTTTATATACTTACACCAGGTTGTTCATCTTCTGGAAGATGGATTGATCAAGATTATGATCTATTAAGAATCGAGAATCCTCGGAGCTATTGGTGAAAAAAATCCAAGTAATGACATTCCTCTGTTGTGTGACAGGGTTAGCATTTTGAAATCGTTGCTTCCCAGGAAGTCCATCCAACGTTTTTGGGCGACGGATGCCCTCATTATGCAGGATGGGTATGGAGGATGCCTGACAATTATCTAACACAAATACATCACCTGGCAAGTCGTTGATTGTTGCATATATATTCTTCCACTGAAGGTGGTAGGATCATGCAAATAACACAAGTGCATAATCAGAATTAAGTAAACAGCACAATGCACAATGCACAACCCTAAAAATGAATTAAGTAAACACCACAATGCATCATAGAATTTGACAGGAAAATTTATCATCGAAATTTCTTAAAGTGCACACATCTGAAAAACTACCTAAAAAGAAGAGGCTGTAACCAAAATAACCTAAATAGCACAAGGAATCAACTAGACAAATGGAATAAAGAAAGCACAGCAAAATAACGAAAGCACCGCAAAATGCTTCGTCAACAAAATAATGACAGCACCACAAAATGCTTCGCCATGTCGGAACTGGGCTAATGGAATAAAGAAAAAAAATTGAGGTCACCGGGAGGACAGAAAGGCCCCACCTGAATTTTATCGTTTTATAATAAAGAAGGGGAGAATAAAAGGACACAACTTCAGTGACTTGGCGAACCCAAGTCTCACGGTGACTAGCCCCAAGATCTACCTTCCATCTTAGATCCAACGTATGCTAGTAGCTCAGATTTTGAACTACAAAGTAAAACTATTCAAAAAAATTGACAAAAATTCAGTAAATCATAGATGCCTAGGTTTGAATCCTCTGAAAGTTTCATCCCCTTCAGATAACTAGTTTGTGATTAAATAGTTGTTTATGTTCCCAGTACTACTAGATTAAACAAATATCCACTGCATCTAGAAAAACCCCAGAGCAGAAGAAACAAAAGAGGGAGGGAGTCAGAGAGACAACATCCAACACAGAACTTAAAATAGGGTCGATGAGTTCTGAGCAGATGGAGCAGACGCCACCGATAAAGGCTGAGGCTCCACTATTGACGCTGAAGATGCACGACCACGAGCATTCCACGTAACCATCACTTTCGCAGCAGCAACCAACATAGCCGAATTTGTTCCAGTAGCAGCCGATGAGGATTTCGACTACGCCTCCACCGCTTTCCAAGCATCACTCAATACTACCCAAAACTCTAATGCGTTAAAAGAATCAACCTCCGTATCCACTTCACATGTATCCACTGGTGCTGCTTTAGCATCCACCTCTTCTTTACAGGCATCTACTGATGCAGCAAAATCATTCACCGATGCTGATTCCATTTCTTGGAAATGCCACCAGCTTCTTTGGTTCACAATGCCCAAAATAAATGCATTATATCCATCAAAATGCCTGTAATTGCTGGAGGTTGGGGATGTACCTACCAGCAAACAATGATGTGGTGGTGTTCAATGGTGGAGCGGTGGGGACGGTCAAATTGAGGGAGGGCGACCAGCGAAGAATATGATGATGTGGTCGAGGGGCGCACAATTGAGCTTCCTCAAATTTGAAACTAACTTTCTCCCCGCTATATTATTTTTTTGCGAACCCCACTTTTTTAGGGAAAAACCCTCGCTGTATTAATAGTAGCAACCACACGAGTGATACAAGTTTGACCACTTGTGTTGCTCAGTTTCCCGCCTACAGACATCAAGTTTGTGCACTTATTCGTGTAATACAATGAATTGCTTGGTATAAAATATTCCAGGTGGTAGAAGCCTACCCATTCTATGACATCCAGATCTAGAGTTCAAACATCGACCTGAAATTACACAATCTACAACTATAAGTTTTGGTTTACTACTAGATACATGCTTACAAATTACTCGCAACTGGCATTAACATCATCATTAGCAGATCTCAAAAGGAAAATAATTGAAAGATAAAAAACCACCGCAAGTTTGAATAAGATGACTGCTATTGCCAAATATAGTCACATAAAGCCAGGTCTAATATATATGTCATAATAGTAAATCAAATATATAGATTCATGGACACCACACAAGCAGAGCAAAAAAAGTTATTGCACCTTACTTAACAAACAATCATCCTCACAAGAGACCCCAAACCATTAAAAAATGAAAGTAGAGCAGTCAATATGGTTTACAGATTTCCTCATCTTTTGTAGGATCAGGACTATATGGGAGAGGGGAATCTAGAATTTCTATTAGGCTCTCATCTACTTCTAGAGACGAGTTGAAAAGATTGTCAGCTTACATTCCCACCTATTCGAAAATACGGTCGTACGCCTGGCCAATCATCTCGTCACCATGCACATCAGGCGACTCAGGAACTAAGTTGTCAGCCACGAAATTTTGAAAATCAATAGCAGCATCATGAGCAACTGAAATTGATGTATTCCATCCTGTAGTCAAATCAACTATCCGCTTAGTGGATATGGTCAGTTCTTCATTCAGGCGCCTAATATGTTCGTCGTGGTGTTTCTCTTTCTTTTGAAGGCATGAAACCATGTGTCTATGAGCTTTGTATTTCTCTCAAAGAGGGGCAATTGTCAAATCCTTGTAGTGACCAGCACCGTACTCCATGAGCAATATGAATAAGGTGGAATCTACAGATAACAAATTCAAAATTAAACTGGATTCTTGTTTCAAAAAAATTGAACCAAATTCTCGTTTCAAAAAAATCCAAATTCAGCTGCACACATCGTGCAAGCTCCACAGTGGTACCGAAAATGGAAAAGAACTATATAAGCATACTGACCAAACATGGAAAACATAACCGACATGAAAAGGGCCGTACTTTAGGGTTTGCCTTCTTAGCCGGCACATGAGCAGTCCTAGCCTTAGTAAGTGGCAACATATCAGCATGACTTTGTTTCTACAAATCATTATGCAACAAAAATAATCAATATATTTTAGGGGACATTTTAAGTAATAAAGTTCCCTTTATCGAAAAAAATGTTTTTAGGGACAAAGCATAGATTACTGAAATTCTAGCAAAGTAGCTGGATACATAAAAACACTTGTCACTCAATAATGCCTCCTCCACATGTGGGACATGCGCATGATGCTAAATGAAATGCAACAAAACTAGTTAATTTTAGGAAAGAACACATCAACTTTGCAATGCAAAGGAGGATACGTGCATTAATCTGATGCCAACGATTGGGCGTGTTCCCCTTTACCGAAAACATAATTTAAAGAACTCGGCAATGCAGGACACCAGCAAACAACAATCTGTTTCTGAACAATATGCAACAAATTACATCTGCATTGTTCAGTAGAGGACCATTTTGTGAAATAAAGCCAAGGGCAAGCTTCCCATTCTCATAAGACTCTTCTTGGCAACATATACTAACCTATTTTCAGTGGACCTCATAACTGATTCCATGGCTACATCAATGGTGATCCCAACTTCCTAATGTGGCATATAGATCTACTATTTCAAATAGCAATCACCTAAACAACTATCTGGATGGTTGCGGACTCACTGGAGATTGCGCTGATGCGATGGAAAGGTGGATGTTGCTGGGTAAAGAAGGTGCGCGACGGAGGAGGTGCACAAATGTGCAAAAAATGTAGCGATACTCGAGAAACCAGTGACCATTACAGCTACTTTTGGAAAACCAAGGAAAACTTAATATAAACAGAAGGGCCATCTCTCTCTTTTTTGCGAAAACACACTACAAAACACACACGCTCACAAATGCATACACACACTCACCCCTATGAATGCATGAATACACACCCTACCCCTATGAGAACCTCCGAAAGATTGTGACTTCAGATTGGTCCAGTGGTGCTTGAGCTTGATGAAGTCACCGTAGGCACCTCGCTATCGGCAGGAATGTCACCTCCTACTGCCCTCGTAACCATACTTCAAAACCGAGCCTCGAGGCTTCATCTAGAGGAGTCAGAGCTAACATTCATTGGCTACTATAGTATATAACTGGACCATTAATAACAACAGGGCCCCATGGTAGTGAGCCCATAGGCCCCAGACATCAGAGAAAGCACGGCGTCAAGTCTTAAACATAGGAATAATCAGCAGAGTGGGTGGTGCTAACAAAAATATTCTTCAAGGTGAGTCTAGTGCTAGACTTATGTCTAAGAGAATCCATTGTTAGAAGGGCCCACTAGTCAGTGGATAACAGTGTGTTTTTTCTTTTTAGCATGGCTATGTGGACCCACTTCAGTTCTAAGCTCTAGAGCAAAAGTAGTTTTCTTAGTCTCATGTCTCCAATCTTTTTAGCTACTTCTAGACGCTACACACGCCCTTACTAGACGTCGCTTAGAAATTTACTAGCCTTGTGTCTAAGAAAATAAAATTTGCTCCACCGTTTAGACCAGATAGGGGACCCACTCATCTGAGTAGAAAGAAATATTAAATAAAACCTCCTAGACAGTAACGATCGAGTTCGAATGCCATTTGATTCCTTTAGACATGTGTATTGTATAGACCCAGGGTCCAAAAAACTTAGCTAGACTCTACCTCTTCATTGTTTAAAACTAAGTCTAGTAAGAAAAAAATTCTCTTAGAGTACACCCCAAATTTCCAACGTTGCACATGCTCTCAGTGACCTAGTTTGACTTGCATCATAGGCACTTTTGGATAACCGAGCAAAAGTCAATACGAACCAAAGTCCCATCATACATTTTTTGCGAAAACCCAATACAAAACACATACACTCACAAACGCATACACATGCTCACCCCTCTGAATGCACGTACACCCTACCTCTATATGACCAACTACGAATGACTGTGTCCTGATACTAATCTGCGAGGCTTGAGCTTGATGAAGTCACCATACACACCAAGCTATAGACATGGACATCGCTTCCCACTTAAGAATAATAGTCTGTCTTTTATGAGACACCAAAGTGCTAAACCTGATGTGTTTGAACTCTTGTGGGCTAGGGATACCACTTCCCTTAGAACCATCCAACCATGGGTTACCTCTCTCTTTCTCTCCATTGTATAGTACACGGTACACAATTAAGTAACTGCCATACAAGAAGTTAGGAGAACACACCTTCTAAGTTGTTTGTTGTGACCGAGCTCTTAACGAGTAGCTTAGGAAACTCTTTAACTATATTGTTTAGTACATTAACATTAATGAGCAAAAAATGTTGCACACATAAATTTGTTAAGAAAACAAACCGAGCTCAAACGAGTCGACTAGCCGACCTATGTCTCATTAAACTTGCCACACGGGAGCTTGCCACCTCCCATATTTAGACAAATGAGTAGAGATGTGATTAGGGTTTAGGGTTTTAAGGTTTAGGGTTTATGGTCCTTGTGCTAAATGCATCGACTTGGATGCAATTTTCATTTATTATGAGGTCCTTGATGTAACTTGTACTTCCACTGACCTTGTTAACTCAAGCACCTCACTACTACGGGACCAACCACAATTAAACAAAATGCAACCGCCCCAGTTACATATCACACAAAGTGAACCACGGTTTCTTATACGTAATACCCAAGTTTTTAGTACTAGGAATTTTCAAGCTTCCTAGCTAATTTTTGCACACTTCAGAGACTTCTTGCTGATTTGCGAATTGAGGTCAAACTTGAGCTACAAGTAAGCACGATAGATTGCTCTTGAACTAAATGTGTTTCCCGAGGTAGATGGGTTCATCTAATTGTAGTAAACAATACCGTCAGTGTGAGTTTCGAACTATCAAGATAGAACATTCTCCATTTCTTGAGTGATTTCACGAGCCAAAAATTTAACAAAATTAAATGTCTTTTTGAAGTTATATTAGGTCAAATTTGAACTACAATTAAATTGTAGGTTGCTTTGAAAGTTTTATGAAAAAGCTTTTAGGGGTACCCATCGGAGAGGTCAATTAATATATAATAAACATCTGAGAGTTTTGACGATAGCTTCAACATCTTGCTAAGATTTTGGATCTTGACGGTTTAACATAGTTAAGTCAAACTTGAACTACAAGTAAGCGTGATAGATTGCTTTTGATGCAATAATTGTAATTTCAGGGTAGATGGGTGCATGTTATCTTGTAGTAAACAATGTCATTGATGTAAGTGTCCAACTATTAGGTAAGTACATTCTCAATTTTCCGGGTGATGACGAGATCATTCTTTTCTTTAAAGAAAAGTCCGAGGAATATTGGATATGAATGCCACAAGACAAATTACAGACATATATAGTGGACCAACATGTTGTACCAACGACTCCCATGTTTTATGAGTTTTCAAACATCCTAGCTAACTCCACCTACTTGAATAAATTTATGTCGATTTATTGAATTAGGTAAAATTTGAAACTACAAGAAAAAATGTAGGTTTTGCTTTGAAAGTTTTACGGAAAAGCTTTCAGAGGTACCCATCCAAGGGTAAAAATTAATATATGAGAAACGATAGAGAATTTTGATAACAGGTTCAACTTTTCCTAAGATTTTGCATCTTGATAGTTTAACGAAAATAGGTCAAACTTGAGCTACAAGTAAGCGCGATAGATTGTTCTTGAAATAAATGTATTTTTAGAGGTAGATGGGTGCATTTTCTGGTAGTAAACAGTGTTGTCGGTGTGAGTTTACAACTATCAAGAAAGAAAATTCTCAATTTTCCAAGTGATGACGAGTGAGGTTGTTCTTTTCTGTAAAGAAAAGTCTGAAGAATATTGGATCTGAATGCCACAAGCCAAGTTTACATACATTTATAGTGGACTAACATGTTGTACCGATGATTCCCATGTTTTATGAGATTTCAAACTTCCTAGATAACTCTACCCACTTGAATGACTTTATGTCGATTTATCAAAATTAGTTCAGATTTGAACTACTACAAGTAAATGTTAGGTTGCTCTAAAAGTTTAACAAAAATCATTTGGAGGTACCCATCGGGGGTTCACAGTAAAATTAATATATCAAAAACCACCGAGAGTTTTGACGATAGGTTCAACTTCTTGCTAAGATTTTGCATCTTGATAATTAAATGAAATTAGGTCAAACTTGAGCTACAAGTAAGTGTGATAGATTGTTTTTGAATTAAAGGTCTATTCAGAGGTAGATGGGTGCATCTTCTTGTAGTAAACAATGTCGTCGGCGTGAGTTTGACTTATACCAAGAGCTACTAGAATTACACTTATTTGTGTACAGAGGGAGTATGCAAGAACTTGGCGTGGTGGTCTTCCCGTATTTGGTAGGAGTACATAGGAGCTTCCTCGCATGATGAACTATATTGCGAGTAGGAGTTTCCACTATGTTGAAAAAAAATCTAGGAGAGTGAAGAGACTGAGAACATGCAGGAGGCAGCATGAGTGTAGCGAAGAGGATATTTTTCCATAAAAAATGAAGCTAATGTAGTACATCGAAAACCACCGAGCTATGTCGTAAAACATTCAAAGCAACCTACAATTTACTTGTAGTTCAAATTTGACCTAATTTCGATAAATGGCACAAAGTCTCATTCAAGTCAGCAAAGTTAGCTAGGAAGTTTTAAAATTCGCAAACATGGGAAAATTGAGAATGTTCTTTCCAGATAGAAGGAAACTGACACCGACGACATCGTTTACTAAAAGAAGACGGACCCATCTACCTTCAAAAGTATAGTTAATTCAAGAGAAATCTATTGCGCTTACTTGTAGCTCATGTTTAACCTAATTTCGTTAAGTTGTAAAATGCAAAATCTTAGCAAGAAGTTGAACCTATTGTCAAAACTCTTAGTGGTGGTTTGTGATATATTAAATGACCCCCCGATGGTTGGCAACTAAGAATGTTCTTTTGTAATAGTTGGAATCTTACACCAATGACATTGTTTACTACAAGAAGATGCATGTCATGGTGGTGGCACGGCAGATGCCATGTATAGGCTAAAGATGGGGCCAATATGCACTAGAGGAACTAGGGAGGGATAGTGTGGTGACACCACACGCAGGTGTTTGTATTTCTCTCTTGTTGAATATGGATTACAAGGGCTCCTCGAGCTGTTTGTAAGGAGACTAGTTCTCTTACTGCCCACTACAATGCTGTAGGGTTCTTCCTTAGACAGAATGATCGATCCCCCTCTATGGAGGCTCTGGTGCTCCTTATATAGGGGAGCCTAGGTTACAAATCTAGGGCACACGTGGAAGCATATTCCCCGAATATGCCCTTTGGATAAAGCAAGATGCCTCCTTTTACACTTTAAATCGCTAGTCCAGACTTAGGGCGTAAGCCTCCCTGAGCCCCCCTGCAGCATTGCATCACCCGACACTGGTGGCGTCAGCCGACATTGCCTACATCACCTTTGTCAGCCACGCCCCACTGCTCCTTCCCTCTGCCTGCTTCGCTCACACTACAGTGGACAGAGGACACCTTTTGACCAGCGAGATTCCTTCCTTCTCTTGGAAGCCAAGAGGTAACCCGGATAGCGCCTGGCTAACTCGACTACGTGGGTACCTGCAAACAAGGTAGATTGAACATACCGACATATGTTTTATGCCGGCCGGGTTATCGTTAGACAAACACCCATCATGTCGGGTCACCCTGTAAGTCGGCCTTCATTGAGGTGACCCGGTCAACATTCGCTTTGACAGAGCCGTACCTTGGCTAACTCGGCCTTTATACCCCAGCGTGACCCTACCCGGGGTATCCCCCAAACATTAGTCCCCGAAGTAGGGGTAGTCTTAACAACTTCAGCTAATAAGGCCACAACAGCTTCAACTTATCAAGATCTGCACTTTCCTTACCAAGTTATCCTATAACCCGGCTCCTTTTGCTTGACATTCCGTTGGCTCATTCCGAGTTACTTCTCGATGGCCGGGTTATTACCTATATATCCGGTTCATCCTTTCTTCTTTCATATGCTTCCCCATGTCCTACATGGAGGGTAATCATCACTTTGCCTCATTTTAAGGGCTCGTGCCAGTCACTGTGCCGGTTACTGTATTGATTGTCAGGAATAACTACTGCAAACGTCACGTCGTGGCAACCTCCTCGTTAACTGTATCATCACGCGCGTCATGGGATTCGCTCCTCCACTTGGCCCTTGGTGTGGCGCGCGCCTGATTGGCTGGCTTGGCAAATACATGGCCACATATTATGGTACCGCTGTAGCATTGGATCCCACTACACCTCCTAGAGGCGTGGTTAAATAGGGGACAGGGGCGGCCCTTTGGGGATTTCCCCCACTTCGCACGCGCCCTTGCCCATCTTCTTCCTTCTTCTCCACAGCAACACCGCCACCGCCGCCGTTGCCGCTTCTGCTCCATGTTGCGCTGCCGCCGTGCATTGCTGTTCTTCTGCACCCACACTGTCGGTCCTGCTCAACATCACTGCTATGGGACCTCACCAGTCCAGGCCTTTGCCCCCCACCGCAGATTGCTTCCGTGAGGATAGCGATTTGGTGATGATGGAAGAGGAGATCATAATGGCTGAAGAAGAGGAGGAGGAGGAAGGTGAGGCGCACGAGCGTGGCGGCTGGGCTGACTAATTGGTCTGTCAAGGTGACCTTGACTGGCTCTACCAGACCCGCTGCATCCCTGCCGCCTTGCCACCGAGGAGATTGCTCTCCCATAATCCGGGTGAGTATGTGGTCTTCCTATCTGACTTTTAGTGTGGCTTCAGCCTCCCAGTGAGTGATTTCTTCCATGACCTCATCAACATCTACGGGCTTCAGTCTCACCACCTTTCGACAAACGCCATTACTTCCCTTTCTTCCTTTGCCTATGGCATAGAGGGATATGTCGACCTTTGGCCCACCAAGGAACTTTGGATCAAGTTCTTTATTCTTCATAAAAACATCATTCCTGACCCTCTTCTTCCCCTGCCGATAAGCTTTTGACCTAGTGCGGTGGAGCTTCTATCTCTCCCCACAAAAACTCTGCTTTCCCCCCAGGTCACAGGCCTCGAATCCTGCAAGGGCTGGTCCCAGACCTTCTCTTATGTAAAAAATGACACGGATGTAGACCTGATCCGGCTACTTCCCTTCAAGCTAGGTCCTCCAGACGTGACCTTGTGGGACCAGATTCCAAGGCTGGCAACCACCTTGGCGAATCAGGTAGACAAACGGATCAAGGAGCTTGTCAAGCAGGGCTGCGCAGCGAGGACATCATGATCACCTTCGTTCACAGCCGGATCTCCCCTCTCCAGAAGCGCACGCACAAGCTCTGCCACATGAGTGGTCCTCTTGACCATTATCGCACTTCCTCCTTCGAGCTTGACAACATCGACATATTTCGTCGATTCAAGGCTATCTTTAAGATAGAAAAGGAGTTCAATGAGGCATGGAAGTGGGGGCATGAGGACTTCACCTAGAGTAACTTGCCTCCTCCGGTATGTTCCTCACCTGACCCTCTTTCTGAGTCTCGTGGTATGTCGTACCGTATCCTTATTTGATCCTTTTTTTGCTCTCAGTTGTTTCTTCAGCAGACTATGGAAGATGGCAAGGAGCGAGCCCTCAAATGGGCGGAGGACCGCTCAGATCTAGACACAGTTGAGCCGGACATGGAGATATTCTTGCCAACCCCGGATGCCTCCAGGCAAAGTCTGGTAAGGCCTCTACTTTGAGGGATTGGCCGGATGACAACGACTTTGATGTTGAGATTATGGAGGTACTTGATCCAGTGCCCATTTCTTACGCGTTTCCAGTTACCTTGGCTTCAGCTAACCCGGCAGGATAGCTCCACGAGGATCCTCCTATCGCTGCGGATGAGCTAGGTCCTGACCCTTCCCAGAAACGCCTAGCAACCTCGGTCGCAGCTTCTAAGGCACCCCCGTCCAAGAAGAGGCAAAAGAAGTCCGGTGTTAAGGGTGCTAGCAAGCCAATACCCAAGGCCACTGTCTGGAGAGCGCCCAAGCCTCGGGAACCTCCAGCCTCGGCAGAGTAAGTCTTTTTTCCTTCCTCGTTCGTATCCGGGTCATGCTTCGCTATGTTTTCAAATTACTTGTCTCTCTTTCTCCTTTTAACTTGCTTTTTGTTATCTGATTCGACAGGGCTCCTAGGGTTATCCCCAGAGTGGTCCCAGCATCTCCTCTCCTATCCGGAGTGCTCCATTTCCCCCCGCAACAACGAAGTTCGCCCGCTGATCCCTATCCAAGAGAGCTTAGCGTCCGTGCCGGATCTGAGCCTACCTCGTCACGAGGAGGGTAATGTCGGTGCGAGGGGAAATGGGGCTACCGAGGATATGGCTATGCCGGACCTCCCCAGTACTTCTTCGGCTCAGCCGCAACCTACTGTGATTGAGATGCAAGTTTCATCGGCACCACCCTAGACTTCTTCTTCTTTAGTACCAACATCAACAGTAGCATCAGCTCCAGCACCGGTACAAGTACCAGCAACAGCACCAACACCAGTAGCACTACCAACACCGGCATCTTCGCCAGCACCAGTAGCAGCACAACACCGGCACCAGCGCCAACATCGGCACCAACACCAGAATCAGCGCCAGCACCAACATTGACGCCCAAAAAGCCTCAGGAAGCTGCATCCGAATCAACTCTCTCCATCAAGGTTATATTCCAGCCAGCCTCTCAGGCTCAATCTGGAGCAGCAACTTCGGCTCCTCTGCAGCGGCCCAAGTCTAGCAGCAAGAGCAAGAAGATAGCCGAGGTTGCCAAGGATCCTTCCTCTAAGGGCACTAACATTAAGTCTGGATAGCATACACTCGTGTCCATGACTAAGAAGGGTAGCACCGCCTCCGGATCATCTAATGCCGGATCTGATGGTAGCAAACAGCTCACCTTGCACAACAGTCCAACTACTACTCAGATCACGAGGTGAGAGGCCACACCAAAGGTCTGGTGATGAGCCAGATGCTCAGTGGGGAGAGTTACAGCCCGACGCTCATGGAATATGTGAATGCTTGGAATGACGCCGAGTTTATCAACTCCCAAGATGATCTCCCAAAGAAATTTGGTCCTGCTGACTTCAGCGCACAGATGAACACTACCACCATGGCCATTTCCTTTGGTGGCCGAATTATGGAGGTAAACCCTTTTCTGTTATGCCTTTTAATATGTAGAAACACTTAGTGCTATACCCACTAGTCCCCGAGCCTCCGGGGGAGTAAGTCGTTACTCGGCCGAATGCTCTTAGAAAACTAGCACAGGTCCTTAGTAGTTTAAAATATTCACACCCCTAGAGCCGGGTTAAGTTCCACTTGGCCCGGATCTTATAAACTTAGAATATTCACACACCTAGACCCAGGTTAAGTTCCACTTGGCCTGGATCTGGCGAACTTCGAATATTCACACACCTAGAGCCGGGTTAAGTTCCACTTGGCCCGGATCTTGTAGACTTCGAATATTCACACACCTAGAGCCAGGTTAAGTTCCACTTGGCCCGGATCTTGCGAACTTCAAATATTCACACACCTAGAGCCAGGATAAGTTCCACTTGGCCCGGATCTTTTAAACTTCGAATATTCACACACCTAGAGCCGGGTTAAGTTCCACTAGGCCTGGATCTTGTAGACTTCGAATATCCACACACCTAGAGCCGGGTTAAGTTCCACTTGGCCCGGATCTTGTAGACTTCAAATATCCACACACTTTCCTTCTTATTTCTGAACTAACATTTGCTTATTTTAGATCACCACCAGTCGCCGAACTGCTGAGTTCCAACATCTGCTAGACACATATAAGGACCTTCGCTCCAAGCATATCAAGTTGATTGCTGAGCACAAAAAGAAGGGTAAGTAATTTTGCTTAGGATCTTTCAATTTCGTTTCTCTATGTTATTTGCTGTTCATATTAACTTGTCATTAGGATTGCATAGTCGAGGTTGAAGCTAAGGATATCCTCATGCGAAAGAATTTGGCTGAGATCGCCGGCAACTCACTCTCTCGAACAAGAAGGAAAGCACTAGGCCGAACTGAAAAAGAAGGATGATGAGATTGCGCAACAACGCCTCAAGGATGATGAGATAACTTAGTTGAATGCCGAAATCGAGAGGCTCAAGGACCTCCACAAGGCGGAGCTGGATAAGGCTGACCAAGTGTTCTCCGAGGAGAAAGAACGCTTGAAGACCCAGCTGACCAAGGAAATGATTTCCTAAAGGAAGACGATATCAAACTTAAGTCGATGACCACTGAGTATGAGAAGCTCCAGACAAGGATAGCTTATGGTCAAAAGGAGCTGACCCGGATCCTCAGCCACATTGGTCGTCAGTTTTATTCCTCCCGCCGACACTTGTTTCTCTAGTTCACGTGCCCTTACTTATTGATACTGCTTGTTCTGTTCACATGTAAGTTCCCAAAGAGCGAACCCCTAGCTTCTGCTGCTGTCGCCAAGTTCCGCCTGCAGCGGGTTACCCCAGTTGGTCCTGCCTCCGAGTCTATTCCTTATGACACGGAGGACCTGCTGGTGAGCCTCGCTGCTCGCATTTAAGTCATGAAAAATAATGGCACGAACATTATGCCAGCAGATGTCCGGATGTTCAACGCTCTCTGGCCCACTGACCCCACTCCCAAAGGCAGTACAACTTTCATATGAAAACTAATGGAGTGTGAGACCCAGCTGAACCTTTGGCGAGAATCAGCTGCACATGCAGGGGCTGATATGACATTGAGCTTCGTCCTCTCATTGTACGAGACGCTAGATCTGAAGTTGCTTGACCGCATGCGCACTAGATCAAAGTGGACCAATGATCCAGAGTGCACCGCTCAATGCAAGGCCCGTTCCTACAACCTCATCTAGTACGCCTTCTGCCACAGCAGGAACAAAGGTCCGAGATTTCTCGATGCTGTTGATGATGCTTATATCTCGGATGGCACAAACAACGATGAAGAAGAAGAAGCCTCCAGATTTGCCGAGGATACGGATGATCCGGAGGATGCGGGTGCTAATCCGGAAGATGACGCAGAGACCACTGCTCCGCCAACAGACGCTGAATTGCCCCTCCTTCAACCGATGATCCGGCTCCTGTTGCTCCTCCATGAGCCAAAAAACAGTTTGACATTCATCAGATCCCTGGTATGTCCGGTGCAAATGTATTATGCACAATGGTTTGTGTTCTGCTACAACTGTCTGTGTTTTGCTAATAAGTTATTAATGTCGGATTAACTTGGGCGGAGTCCCCGAGTTTCCTTTTTGTGTTCCTCTAATTTTATGATTCGGCTTGTGTCTACCTTGATTCGGTTTTTGACTTACGAGTCTGAGGTTATAAAAATTGACTTAACAATACTTGAAACTTTGGAATTAAGTCAAAATAATTTGACGTAATCATAAATAAAGTCAATACAGGGCTAGTTCAAATAACAAATGTCGGCTCGATCACATTCTTTTCCTTAGTTGTCTTTCGTGTGCCTTGCAATTCCAAACTTGTTCTATTGCTTGCCATAAAGCCAATTCTTGTTGGACAACAGCAAGTTGAAGAGTTAAGTTTTTGGTGCTTACACACTACTAATTCGGCTAAGGTGTAAGTAATTTAAACCAGCCGACATATAGAAAGTAAATACATAAAACACAATTATTAAGGCAGGCCCCGAGTTTCTGCTTGGGGTGCCGAGGTTTCATTGATATGCTCATTGCCGACATACATACCGACATATGAGAGACACGGATACATACACTTCTCTGCTAAGTGTAAACTGGACAAATTAGAGCTTCATTCCATGGACGCTTAGATTCCTCGTCGGACCTATCCGCCTTGTTCTTCTCCTATGGTTGTGCAATTATAAGATAATAGGGATCAGTGTGCAATGCTTTTCTTACAATGAAGGGTCCTTACCCTGGAGGGGACAACTTATGCATGCCAGCAGTGTGTTGCACCAGCCGAAGTACGAGATCACCTTCCCGAAAGACTCGGGGGTTTACTTTTCGTCTATGGTAGAGTTAGAGGTTTTGCTGATATATGGCGGATTTGGACAAGGCCAGCTCTCTTCCTTCTTCCAGCAGATCCACATAATTTTGTCGTCCTTCTCGCACTTCGGCTTCTGTGTATTGGGTGACCCTGGGCGAATCATGGTCTATGTCGGATGGTAGTACAACTTCTGCCCCATATACCAGAAGGAATGGCGTATAGCCTGTTGATCGATTCAAAGTTGTTCTTAAAGTCCACAGTACCGCTGGTAGTTCTTCTATCCAGCACCCTATTGATCTTTGCAGCGGCTCAACGAGCCGGGGTTTTATCCCAGACAAAACTAGTCTGTTGGATCATTCCACTTGTCCGTTTGATGTGGGGTGGGCTATTGAGGCAATATCTAGTTGGATCTTCTTTTCTCGGCAGAACCTCGCAAATGCTCCTTTAGCAAAATTGGTGCCATTATCGGTTATAATACTATGGGGATAGCCATATCTCAAGATTATATCTTTGAGGAATGTCACAGCTATTTCCCCATCGCATTTCCTAATTGGCTTTACCTCAATCCATTCGGTAAACTTGTCCACAATGACCAAGATATGAGTCATGTTTCCTTTTGCTGGCTTAAATGGGCCAACCATATCCAAACACCATACGGCAAACGACCAAGTGATGGGTATAGTTTTCAGTTCCGACATTGGCATATCCGTCTTCGTGGCGTACCTCTGACAGCCGTTGCATTTTCTTACAAGATCTTCTGCTTGCTCTAAGGCACTTGGCCAATAAAATCCATGCCGGAGAGTTTTGCCACTAATGCCCTGGAGGATGCATACATTCTCCTTGATGGATATCCCACAGTATGTCAAGCCCTTCTTACGGGTCTACACATAGCTATAGAACACTTTTAACACTCCTTTTGTATAATTCCGCATTGATGATAGTGTATGCCTTTACTCTTCTTTGGATTTGCCTTGAGAGTACCTCATCATTTGGCTGGGTTCCTTCTTTTAGGAAGTCAAATATTGGCTTTACCCATGCAGGTATAGCTCGAATGGGGAAAAGCTGTTCGCCAATTTCCATTGTATCTACTGACATAACTCCAGCCTAATCTGGATAAACAGTCCCCGGGTTCTGCGAGACAATCCTCCGGTCTACCAAAGCAGTCACCGGGTTTGCTGAGGTGCTTCCCTAGTCTATATCCATAGGGGTAACTTCTGATCTGGAGAAAGCCGGGACATAGATTGAGTAGGATTCTGGTGACGGTGTGATGGATGGTTCTCTCAAGTGTTCCAATGCAACACCTGGTGGGATTGGCTGCCGAGATGACCAGAAATTAGATAATACATCGGCTACCTCATTTTCAATCCAAGGTATGTGATGGAATTCACATCCTTCAAAGAACCCACTTATATTTTGGACGTGGAATCTATAAAGGGCCATGTTTGCATCTAGAGCATCCCAATTGCCAGACGCTTGCTGCACCACCAAATCCGAGTCTCGAAAACACTGTATCTGACATATTCCCACTTCCTATGCTACCTTAAGTCCATGCACGAGTGCTTCATACTCGACAACATTGTTCGATGCGCTAAAATGTATCTAGAGAACGTACTTCAGCTGATCCTTCTTGGGCGAGTGATGGCCCAAAATATATCAAGCTCGTTGGGGAACCCCAAGAGGAAGGTATGATGAGCACAGCAGCAAGTTTTCCCTCAGTATGAAACCAAGGTTATCAATCCAGTAGGAGCAAGGAAACACCCCAAAGGTGTTGCTAGCTAAGCCTTGGCAGGGCGCACTACCGGTGCCAGCAGCAACGTGGAGACCTGCACAACACAACCACAAAACTTTGCCCCCAACTTGCGATGAGGTTGTAAATCTCACCAGTTTTGCTGAAAACAAAGGATTAAACGTATCGAATGGAAGGAAGTAATAATTTGCAGAAAGTAAACACAAAGTAGTAAACAGTTTGTAGAATGGATGTAAAAGAAAGGACCAGGATCCATAGTTCACTAGAGGTGGCTCTCCTTAAGATAGATAACATGTTGGGTGAACAAATTACAGCAGGGCAATTGACAAACATCGAGAAAGCAATACATGCATATACTAATCATCTTGACTCCTTTGAGACTTGATTGGGCATTACAACATTATACATAGACCACCATCCAACTGCATATATGACTAATAATCCACCTTCAGGTTATCATCCGATCCCCCTCCAGTATTAAGTTGCAAGCAACAGATTATTGCTTTCCGAATTGCGTGTAAAGTAAACAATACGATTGTTCTATGAACAAAGGATTGTTATTTTCTCCCTAGTAGCAACAACACATCTAGTACCTTAGAGATTACTATCACTTCTCCAGATTACCAGAGGCATGAACCCACTATCGAGCATAAATACTAACTCTTGGAGTTGCTAGCATCTAATTGGCCAAGATAGCTACTAACAACGGAAAGCATGCAAGATCACAAATAACAAACACATGATAGAATCAATAATCAATCTGAAATAGCATCTCAATATCCATCGGATCCCCGCAAACACAACATGCAGAATTACAAATAGATGATCTTGATCATGAACGGAGCTCACAAGATCTAAACATGATATCACAAAGGAGAAGAACCAGCCATCTAGCTACTACATGGACCCGTAGTCTAGAGATGAACTACTCACGCATCACACTGGAGGCTTGCATGATGATGAAGAAGGCCTCCAAGGTGAATCCCCTCTCCGGCAGGGTGCCGGGAAGAGCTTCAGATCCCTCCCGATCTAGGGATGGAGATGACGGCGACTACAAACTCTTTCGTGGAATTTTGACCTGGTCCTTAGGGTTTCCGTATCAGAGGCAATATATAGGCGGAAGGAGAGGCCGAGGGGGTGCCTGGGCTGGCCATACCACCCCCTGGCACGTGCCAGGCCTGGCCACGCGGCCAGGTGGTGTGGCCGCCCTATAGCCCTTCTCCTCTCGTATTCTAGATCCAAGTGTCCCCCGGTAAAATAATAACTATGGCTTTTGTCCCATCCAATTCCGAGTATTCATTTTCTGACTTCTTGGAACCAAAAACAGCAGAAAACAGGTAGCTAGCACTGTGGATCTTGTTAATAGGTTAGTCCAAGAAATCATATGAAAAGTACTCCAAAGTGTGGACAAAACATAAGAAAGTAGATAAAACCAAGCATGGAACATCAAAAATTATAGATACATTTGCAGTGTATCAGCGAGGTAAGCACTACCCCGGCCCCCAGTCCTTCCTTTAGCTTTGATCCATCAGAGGGCATTCGCCAGTAATTTGAGTCGGGCAAAGGAGGTTCATATTGCATCTCAGCCCAATGCACGAATAAATCCGCCACAGCTTGCGATTTGATCGCATCTCTTCTATCAAATTGTGGTGCGTATGGGGCTAACTCAATTGCCCATTTTGCAATTCGGCCGCTGGCATCTTTGTTTCCCGTAATCTCGGATATGGGTGCTTCACATACCACCTTGATGGGGTGTTCCTCAAAGTAATGCTTGAGTTTCTTGGCTGGCATGTACACACCTTATGCCATCTTCTGGTATTGAGGGTAATTCTGCTTCGACGTTGATAATACCTCGCTCAGGTAATACACTGATCTTTGCATCGACTTACCTTCCTCATTGCGCTCCACCACTATCACTTCACTTACGACTCGGTTGGTCCCGGCTATATAGAGCAACATCGGCTCTTTAGGTAGTGGTGCGGCTAATACTGGTGTAGAAGACAACATCTTTTTTAACTCTCTGAACGCGCTATCAGCTTATGGTGTCCATGTAAATTTGTCTGCCTTTTTCATTAACTGGTAGAGAGGCAACACCTTCTCTAGTAGCCGACTTACAAACCGACTTAATGATGCCAGACAACCCGTAAACTTTTCCACATTGTTAAGACATTTTGGGAGTTCCATTTTTTCTGTGGCTCGGATTTTTGTGGGGTTAGCCACGATACCTTGGCTGGAAACAAGGAAACCGAGTAACTTCCTTGTCAGCACACCAAAGGTACATTTTTTCGGGTCAAGCTTCATCCAGAACCTCCTTAGGTTCGCAAATGTTTGCCGGATATCATCAAGGAGCATTTTGCTTTCCTTAGTTTTTATCACAGCATCATCCTCATATACTTGCACATTTCGACTTATTTGGTCATGCAAACATTTTTGCATGCATCGTTGATACATTGCTCCAGCATTACATAAACCAAACGGCATAGTGCAATAGCAATAAGCCCCGTACGACGTGATAAACACAGTCTTTATTTGATCATCCGTGTTCAAAGGTATCTGGTGAAAGCCAGAATAAGCATCTATGAATGATAACAACTCACACCCATCAGTTGAATCTATGACCTGGTCTATCCTTAGAAGTGGAAATGGATCTTTTGGACACGCCTTATTCAGGTTCGTGTAATCGATACACATGCGCCATACCACCGCCACATTCGGATCATCCTTCTTCTTCTCCACGAGCACCGGATTAGAGTGACAATCTGGGTAAAGTACTTCCTTGATAAACCCCGCTACAAGTAACCGAGCTATCTCATCTCCAATGACCTTTCTCCTATCTTCAGTGAAGCGGCGGAGAGGTTTCTTCACTGGCTTAGCCTCGAGTCTTACATTCAAAGATTGCTCGGCCAACTCCCTCGGCACACCTTGTAGATCCTATGTGGACCAAGCGAAAATATCCCGATTCTCACGGAGGAAGTTGACGAGCTTGCTTTCCTATTTGTCACTTAGCCCGGCACCAATAGTTACGGTGTGCTCTAGGAACTGGTCATCAACAGGCACTTTCTTTGTATCTTTTGTTGCTTGAAATGAAACACTCCCATGCGGGTTAGTCAGATCCGGCATATGTTGCTGTGTGGACTGAGCCAACGCAGCCACCTCCAGAATTTTCCTCTTCTCTTGAGCAATCACAAGTGACTCGGCCAGGTTAGATCTAGCGAAAGCGCACTCAATGGAATGCCTGAAGTCCCCAGCTATGGTGATCACACACCCCTTGATCCGGGCCATTTCATCTTCAAGTAACTGATGCGACTACTTGGCATAAACTTGTCCAAAGTTGTCCTACCGAGTAATGCATGATATGCTCTTTCCAAGTTCCCAACCTCAAACTCCAAGTTCTTAGTCCGGCAGTTGTCCCTTATGCCGAATAACACATGAACTCGGACCTTTCCAACGGGCTCGCATGAGATACCAGGCACGATGCCATGGAAAGTGGCCCTTCTTGCTTGGAGCATGTTCTCGTATATTTCCAGCTTGTGCATGGTATCCTTGTACATGATGTTAATGCTACAGCCATTATCTATCAGCACCTTGGAGAACCTCACGTTGATATTTGGCCCAATGAATGTCAGATCCAATACCAGTGCATATGATCTAGGACTCGGCATGAGCCTGGGGTGATCCTTGATGCTCCAAGTGATTTCCAAATCTAACCAAGGCATATACCTCGTCACAACTAGCATTACTGCGTTTACCCCCATATGCCGGTGCTACAAGCTCTTTCGGTAAGTCTCTTCTTTGGTAAACACACAGTAACTTTGGTGATGCTCCCTATACTCGTTCCTTCCTTGATTACTGTGATACCCTTGGTCTTGTTGTTGCTGGTTATTCACTTGATGCACTGCATCCCTTCTTTCCTGATTTTCATACATCGGTGGAGGTGGAGGCAACATCAGCTGCTATCCATTCCGCCTAGTGAGCAGTTGTTGCCAAGGTGCTTCATTCCGAGGTGATTCATGCCGAGGTCCATCATGCCGAGGTGCATCATACTGAGGTGCCTGAGCATTCCCCGAGCTACTCTGATCTAGCTTCCTCATCCATTCACATTGCCGGGTCGTGTGATTCACCGAATTATTCGGACTTGGCGTGTGGAACTTGCACGGCTGATCCAACATGGACACGAACGTGTCTCTCAGACGATCTTTTCTTTCCTGCCACTATTTCTTCTGCTGTGGCGTCTAAGGCTTCTTGCCTTCACCCTTTTGCTGCCAATGCTGCCCTCTAGTTTTCTGGCGCTGGCTAGCGCCACCATTGGGCCAATCCTGATCCTCAACATCCACCTGCTGCGAGCTGTACCGGTAATCCGGCCGATCATCTCTCCTCTTACCCCAAAAATCATTCCTCTGGGATAACCCGACACCATCTCTATTGTAGTACTCCTCATTTGATTCACTTGACATCAGCTGAGGTTGGGCTGGATCTCCCAAAGAGTATGAATCTGTGATCCGGATCGTCTCAGCCAAGGTAGTTGGCATATCTCGCTGCAACCTCTGCCACAACATACTTCCATACCTACAGCCTTGGGCAAACCACGCAATTGCTTGTGATGCGATTACCCCCTCGCTGGAATTTCGCACATTACACCATCGAGTCAAGAACTCTCGATCCGGCTCATTCGGTCTCTATTTGAACATTGCCAGGGTTTGTGGCCTATTCGACCTCTTTTATGTGGTCGAGAAATTTCTGATGAACAACTCCTTGAAATCTAGCCAACAATTGATGCTTCCTCATGGCAAGTTATTCATCTAGACCCTTGCTGGTCCTTCCAACATCTGGGGCACATATCTCATAGCCCATCTCAAGTTACTCATGGTAATGTTCACTGTAGTTGCATAATCAATGAGCCAGTCATCCGGCTTAGTGATGTCGTCATATGTCTTCGTCCCTCTGGCTAACTGAAAGTTCTCCATAGGTGGATCCCTCATGATCCGAGGTCCCAAACATGCGGGACATGGAGGACCCTGCACCTCAATCATATCCGACCTATAGATTCTGTCCAGCTTCAGCCTTGCATCATCCGGCTGCAAATTCCTGTTTCCGAATCTCGATCCAATCACATGGTGCTCCGGTCTTGGAAATCTAACATCAGCCATTGTCGAGTAACATGGTGCATCATTGTACCTATCCTTACCCGGACAAGCATTTTGTTGCTGCATTGCTGGCCTAGCACTTCTATCTTGACGAGGTGCATACTATTGCTGCTGTTCCCGAGGTGCATTTTGTCCTGTTCCTGTCGGATTACGCTGTCCGACATTGCCTTTGGCAGCATTCCTCTGACCAGCATTGCATTGGTCGTGGTTACCTCGGCCAGCTTCACCCCGGCTGGCAGTGTGAAGATCCTCATCAACTTGCACTGCCTTTCCTTTACCTGCCCTTACCGGGTCATACGGGACCATCTGCTTGTCTTTTCCCGTCGAGGTTACCACTTCCTCTCTCCTAGATTCGTCATGAGGTGACGAGGTAGCTCCAGCAGACTTCGCCAGGTTATTTCTTGCCGAATAAACTACACGTGATGCTCCGGGTTGCATCGGGTTTGCCTTGTTTATTTCCTCATTCTACTGACACGCCAGTCTCAATAAGTGGTTACTGCCTCTCTCACATTTCTCCGGTTAAACCTTCTAACTCGGATGCAGCCGCATTGGCAGCCCTGAGCTTCTTTGCCGGGGTACTATACCTCTCTAGCCCCACTGTCACTATAGTAGCTGTCTGACCCGGCTTAGGCACATACTCCCTATCAATCTCAGTAATCAAGTTTCTACCTTGAATTTTTACTCCATCTATGCGGTTTGCTTTTGCATACTCCTGTAGAGTGATGTTCAGGGACTGCTGTAACTTAGCTACTTTTTTCGCCTCGGCTAGCATTTTCTGCCTAGTTTCCTCTAACTCGGCCTGTGCCTGAGCCGGATCTACCACTAGTGCTATGGGTGTCGCTAAGCTATCTATTGCCTACTACAGTACATTCTTTGGCCTCTCTAGTGGAGGGAATCTAGACCTTGCCTGCTTTAGCGTGGCGTCCGGATCTGGCGCCGAGTCCTTGCTTGCTCCTGCATCTAGCACCGTCATCATGATCTCAATGTATCTAGCGGGGCTAGTAATACGCGAGACACGAGCCACGTTGAGAGGTGGCTCGCCTCCCTCGACGACGTGCTGCGGATGAACGTAGGACTAGTTGACACTAACGTAGATCTTGTGGGCACCAAGCTTGAAGAATAGGCCGTTGCACGGAGGAGGGCGCCTGCCGAAGCTGCCCACGTTGTCACTAATGTAGTCTAGCACTTCAAAGCGCTGAACCAGCTTGGATACAATGTGTTTGCTGGTGCCGAAGATGTTTCCCATCCATATTTTTACTCCTGCTAGCGCCGCTAGCCCCACGTTGGGCGCCAACTGTCGTGGTGGTGGCACGGCAGATGCCATGTATATGCTAAGGATGAGGCCAATATGCACTAGAGGAATCCAGGGAGGGATAGTGTGGTGACTACACATGTAGGTGTTTATTTTTCTCTCTTGTTGAATACAGATTACAAGGGCTCCTTGAGCTGTTCATGAGAATGAGACTAGTTCTCTTACTGCCCACTACAATGCTCTAGGGTTCTTCCTTAGCCAGAATGATCGATCCCCCTCTATGGAGGCCCTGGTGCTCCTTATATAGGGGAGCCCAGGTTACAAATCTAAGGCACACGTGGAAGCATATTCCCCGAATATGCCCTTTGGATAAAGCAAGATGCCCGCTTTTACACTTTAAACGGCTAGTCCGGACTCAGGGCGTAAGCCTCCCTGAGCCCCCTGCAGTGTTGCATCAGCTAACATTGCCTACGTCACCTTTGTCGTCCATGCCCCGTTGGTCCTTCCCTCTGCCTGCTCTCTCATGCTACAGTGGACAGAGGCCACCTGTTGACCAGCAAGATTCCTTCCTTCTCTTGGAAGCCAAGTGGTAACCCGGCTAGCGCCTGGCTAACCCGGCTACGTCGGTACCTGCAAACAAGGTGGATCGAACATAGCCGACATATGTTTTATGCCGGTCAGGTTAGTGTTAGGAGAACACCCACCATGCCGGGTCACTCCGTAAGTCGACCTTCATTGAGGTAACCCGGTCAGCATTCACTTTGACCGAGCCGTACCTCAGCTAACTCAGCCTTTATACCCTGGCGTGACCCTGCCCGGGGGTATCCCCCCAACAATGCACCCATCTTCCTAGGAAAAGACATTTAATTCAAGAGCAATCTATCACGCTTACTTGTATCTCAACTTTGACCTAATTTTGTTAAATCAGCAAGAAGTCAATGAAGTGTGTGAAGTTAGCTAGGAAGCTTGAAAAATGGAATTATAAGAAACCACGGTCCAGTTTGTGTTATAATTGGGACTTTGTTGCATTTTATTCTAACTGTGGTGGGTCCCGTAGGAGCAAGGTGCTTCAGTTAACACGGTGAGTGGAAGTACAAGTTATAACAAGGACCTCATAAAAATGAAAATTACATCCAAGTCCATGCACTTAGCACAAGTTCCCCAAAACTAAAAACAGGAGTGTATTTTCAGGTTTGCACATACTAGCATTCATTGTGCTAAATACTATGAATAGAATCTTCTATATGCTAAGAATGGAAAAGAAGATCCAGCGGTTAGCAATATTTGGATTTGCTAGTCTTGATCCATTGGTCAATGTTCAAAGTTATCCGTACACTATATAGTGGTATGATATTGCAAGAGATAAGACAAGATAAAGATATGGTAAGAAGTACCACGAATGCCTGGTCTTTTGAATAACCTCCCCTCCGAATGTTTCGGAAGCAAGTGAAAATTTCGAAACCGGAAAAGATTGAAAAAAATTGCCTCCAGGGACCAAAGTGGTTTCCTTCCTATGACTCCACCTACTCCATACCAACATGGCTACTGAACACGCGAGAGACATAGAGCCACCATACAAAGGCACACATGCACAGTGCCACGCTCTGGAAGAGCGAGAGATCAGTCGGGCGGTGTGTGAGGGGAGATGGGACAAGAGACGAGAGGAACCAAAAGAAGGAGAAAACACAAAATTTGATTTGTGTGCATAGGTCCTAAGAAATTTACTACTAGTAGAGTGTACACTATAAGGCGGCACAAGTACCTCGTTTGAGGAACCCATCATAACTTTTCGCTGACATTCAACCGCCTTCAACTCCTATTATTCTCTCTTTGCTCCTGCCTCTTCCCCAGCCTACGTTTTATTCTCTTAGCATATACATCGCCTGGACAGAGGTGAGCATATGTCTAAGCAAATAAATACTCCCTCCGTTTCATAATATAAGATGTTTTAGCTTTGTGAAGATAATATATCTAGACACCTTTAATGTATAGGTTCATAGAGGTTCACTCTAAATCTACACACTAAAAGATGACTAGATACATAACATTCACAAACCTAAAACATCTTATATATATTTAAACTGAGGGAGTACTACTTACTATAATGCGAGTAAGCTCCACCATTTAGATAGTGTCTAAATGAGATGATCTATAGGACCTACTAAACTAAAGATGCTAACTTTTGCATAGGAGTTTTATAGCTTGGTCATACACTGCCAAGTGGGCCCATTATTTGCTTTTTTCTTTAGAGCATCCGCAATGTCTAAAAAACACACCTTAAGGCCTATGTGGCCTCCGCTAAGGTTCACCTTATACATTGTGGAGAAAATAAAGTTGCCTCAAGCTTGTCGGTTGCCCTAGAGAATAGAAACATCATTTCCCCTCTCTCCTCTCTCTTGCAAGGAGCAATATGATAAGCTATGTGGGTCCTATCTTGTGGCAAATGTTGACCTTATACATTGTGGTTATTTCCATATAAGCCGGGTAGGTCCTACATTACGAATGCCCTTAGACACTCGTGCCTTATACTCCCTTCCCCATCACGCTAGACTCATGGGTCCTAAACTATGATGTGGATATGGCCATGACCTTGATTGGTCGCTCAAGCCAATTTGTTGTTGTGCAAATACTAATTAGTGCTGGCATTTTTCAAAATAATTGTTGGACCATGATATATTCGTCGTTCGGGTTCATTCAGAAGAATTTTGGAAATTTTCAAGAGTAATAGTCTATCGCGCTCACATGTATTCATGTTTGACCTAATTTCATTTTTTCGGCATAGAGTCATTTAAGTGCATGGAGCTTTGTCTTTGAAGTTTGAAAAATCCTTAAACTTTGGAAACTGTAAGAAAGAATTGTCCACTTTGTACGAAAATTTGTTGGGGGCATTCTTTGTTCTTTAATTTATTCTACCAGTAAAATACTTGAAAAACTCACTTCACAGTATGGCCTACTATACCATGTACTCCGTGTGAACTTTCTTGGGTTTAAAGGCAAATTACCAAGGTAATGGACATACTCTACATATCTGTAATGACGGTGTGTCCATATTTTGGTATAGGTCAGTGCATGTTAGAATGGTAAAGAAGTAAAAGTTTTTTTCAGAACAAAGTACAGTTAATGTGGCTAAATTGGAGTTCATAGCATATGCCATTTATTTACTAGTACATAAAGTGGTTGGATAAATTACATGTTATACTTTTAGGCTTAATGTTCTACCTAATTTAACCTGCTTAAATGACTTTCCGTTGATTTGTCAAATTAGGTTTAATTTAATAATCTACAAGAAGTGCATGAGAGCAAGTTCAATAGTATAACCGAGTCCTAGGTATAACAAAGTGACACGTTGTTTACTACCGGCCTTATACCAACATATACAATAGCTAGTGATTGAACTATACAACATTGAGCATTATGATGCAACAACCTCGTTAAAAAGCAAGAAGATTGGACATGAATAAAATGAAAAACCTTTCGATGTACGCTTCAAAACTTGGGAATTGTAAGAAAGCATGGTACACTTCGTCTGAAAATTGCAGTGGTGGCATTTTTTATTTATTTTTTGGAACTAGAGGTCATGGAGGAGCGAGACGCTTCTATTATCGCACTATGGTTTGTTGTCATCGCAAGGTGGTCCGTGGACCTTTTTGAATTATTCTTACCTTTGAGACTTTGTACTGGTGTTGATGATTATTTTTAATTTCAGAACAGAAAAAACGGTTGCTAGAAGTAGATCGATGTGTCGTACCAAGGCATACGTGCACAGTGTCACGCTGTGGAAGAGGAAGGGATAAGCCAGACTATGGACACGCAGTTGCAAACAAGAGATAGATGGAGGATGGATGGTGAGAACCAGCGAAGGAGAGAGAAAATGCAACTTGTTTAGCGTGCATATACTAGTAGTAGGTCCGTACCTTTACTACTAGTGAAGTGTACCTTGTACTCATGTTAGCAGCCCATCATAGCTTTTCTCTAACATCGCACCGGCTTCAAGTACTCCTTTGCACTGCTCTCATGCTGCCTTTTTTTGAAAGTCTTCTGCAACCTCCCTCTAGTTCTCTTACTTGTGTAGCTCAGGTTTGACCAAATTTCTTAAATTGTCAAGATGCAAAATCTTAGCAAGAAGTTAAACCTGTTTTCCAAACTCTCGGTGGTTTCTGGTATACTCCTAATTGACCTCGATGGGTACCTCGAAAAGTTTTTCGTAAAACTTTCAATGAAACCTATGATTTACTTGTAGTTCAAATTTGAAAGATTCAGTAGTACATTATAAGATAGGAAAATATCACAGATTCATATTCAGTAGCACTAGACAGATTCAGTAGCATTTCAAAGGGACCGATTCAGCAATACAGAGATTGAAATTCAATAGCAATACAGAGAGAATCAGTTCTTGTTTTAGCTCTCAAAAACTTGGCATAGGATGAGTTTGCCCTTTTTCTCCCAACACACTCCATCATTGGAGCAAGCAAAACTGACGATCAAGTCTGCATTTGTGTGCATACCTTATTCTTACATCAATGCATGTGTGACCAACATATATGCAACCCAGCAAGCCTAGGCCTCATCTAGATTGACAAGGCCATGTTTCAAAAGAAAACCAAAACAATCTAGTCCATTGATCGAAACAAGTACCAATACAATAGTATTATTTCTACAAAATACTTTAATAATAGCAACATCACAACATTTGAGAGATTCGGTAGCTTTTGAAAGATTCAGCAGTACAGGCCATATTTTGCACTCGATCTGAACAATTCCTAGTACATTGGAAATATTACAAAATATATTAGTAGTTCAGAAATCCATACAAAATACTCTGTAGAAGTATAAAACTACTCGTAGTAGTACCTTAAGCTAGCTAGGAACGATTACATTTACCATTATATACTCCAAACATACATGAGAGAAAAGAGAGAGGTCAGAATCACCACAAGATATGTATGCCAATGATTCAGCATGTCCAAGTTGTGGCTGGGTAGCGCTTGCTTTCCAGCCTGGCACGCTTCTATTGTTTCACAATTGTCTGTGGATCCTCGTATTAAGCTTTCGCCTATTCACCCTCATCAAGATAGATGTAAAATTCATGGATCTTTCCAGCAATTTCCACCACTCCGATTACGAAGGGAATCTGCCACTAACATAAATAAAGTAATTACATACAGTAGTACATTCAAATAAGGAACATCAGGAGACTATTAAGATGTCATATCTCACAATGGGTTGATGTCGTCGTCGATCCAAAATTGGAACTACCCGAGGAACTCCGACCAATGATTGATTAGCTTGACAATAAGTCTGTGGCCCCAATAGGTAATGGTTGAGCGCATCCAGCGCGGCTTCAGCCGGTGGCTCTACAATATTTGGCTCAGAATAAAATTCGAGCTAATAGAACCCACAAAAAGATACAAATGATGACATCCTCACCTTGTACTCCTCCAATTCCCATACCGCGGACCTTACACAGGTGATGGATAGGACAATCTCCGTGTTGTGCGTGTTAATATGGCCGATGAACAACGTGCCCGTCTTCCTGATGCTGATGACATTTGTTCTCCGCGAGCAGCCTGCAGGCACCAGCTTAGACGGGTCCCATTGTTTGATGATGTAGAGGACTGTGGGAACATTGATCGAATGGGTGAATTTGAGGTGTAGATACAATGTTAATTTGTTGTCGACATGGTTGCATCCTACCTCCGTGCAAATAAATGGTTTGTGGATGCAGGGGATTATGTGGGCATAGATTTCGTTGAAGGAGACCACTTTCGAGTAGTTGTAGTTCGAGCAGCTGTAACCTTCTCCACCGACAACTTGGTGGTGTAGCTCCTTGGAGCATGCGGCCAGCCGGACGACGCTTTTAGAGTCTAGACGCTCTGACTTTGTTGATGACATCATTCCCGGCCCCTCTAAAGTCGTTGTACCATCGGCTCTCCCTCGAACCTCTCCAAATTTTGTACAGATGATCCGCCATCACGTCCAAGACGATTGGGGGTGAGGGCGGATCTATATAGAATTTTTTGAGGTTTTTTGGAGGAGATCGGTGGTGGTACGAGATGGCAAGGAAAATGTGTGATTCGTGCAGTGGAGAGGATCACAAATGCGGCCAGGCAGCATTAGCGAGTGGGGATAAACTAAATAGAGATGGGGAAGATGGGATGGCTCTTTGAAAGAGGTTTTTTCTTTTCTTGTAATAAATTAACCATGTCACCTCCTGGGGGGAGTATAGTCTCGGTCATGTCGGTTTTACCAGATACATTATTCCTTTATAGTTTCTATTTAGTATTTGCATAAGTAGGATTAGTAAGTAGTAGTATTATTCTACCTCTGTCCCAAGGAATAAGGCGTCCTTGTTTTGCGTGTTTTTTCTTTCACCAAGATTTACTCTAAATATATAAACAATGTTCGTACAAAATTAGTATTATTGGAATGTATTACTCTACCTCCAACAGTACTAATTTTACACAAAGTAATCAAGTGTATTAGTTACACAATTTTTTCTATCAAATTTTACACAATGTAATCAAGTATGTATCTTCTCGGCACCCGCGAGCACCCCTGCTAGTTGATCTCTCCCTCATTCACAGTGTGGCACTCAGCAAATGTGCCATGGTCAGGATTGAGAGAGGGATCCCATGAAAGTCCCGCTTCTAGTTCATTTTGAAGTTTCTATAGGAGTACTTCAAAATGAACTAGAAGCGGAACATTCACGGGGTGCCTCTTTCAACTCTAGCCATTGTACAACGACTTTGTGTCTGTCTATCGTCTGTTCGTCAGCTACGCTGTGTTGGTGTGCATAGGAAGGAACCACTATGGGCCTTGGGTTGGGCGGCGGAAAAAATTAGTCGCGAATCAGACTTTTTGGGTTTCGATATTTTCACTTGCTTCGTCCCAAACATCGGCATGGAAGGTTATTACAAAGATCGACACTCGCAATACTAGAGAAGGGATATTGTACTTGACATATATACATATATATATATGCGTCCCATCGCATTTGATGCACTTCATCAGCAAGATCTAGCAAAAGTGAGCATCGTGCTGATTTCTTTGTTAAGCAGGTTGTTGTTCTAGTACGAAAGGTATGCCTCGGCTAGTGGGTGGAGAAGGAGAGCTAGTTCCGACTGCTTTTCCATGCTAATTTGCAGGCGCCTTTATACTAAAACATGGGTTGGGTGTAATTTTATCTTTTTTGAGGTCCTTGATGTAACATGTACACTTCCACTAACCATGGTAAGTTGTTATACAAAGCATCTGGCTCCTTCTAGGCCAAACCTAGTTGAAAAAAGGTGCCACCTCCACCACATTTCAGACAAAGTGGACCATGCTTTCTTATAACTTCCTAGTTTTAGAATTGCTGAAGCTTCCTAGCTAGGTAACTTCCCCCACTTAGAGGACTTTATGCCGATTTAACGAAATTATGTGAGATATGAACTACAAGTAAGCATGATAGGTTGCTCTTAAATTTGCAGATGTCGTTTGTTGGTACCAATGTTTTCAATATATCAAGAACCATCACGAGATTTGAAAAATGCAGCTAACTTAGTGCTAAGAATATGCATGCCTATAAATTTGATAATGTTCTGAAGACATTGAAATAAAACAAATAATAATCCAAATACTTAGCGTAGT
This sequence comes from Avena sativa, assembly GCA_916181665.1. NCBI lineage: Eukaryota > Viridiplantae > Streptophyta > Magnoliopsida > Poales > Poaceae > Avena > Avena sativa. The sequence continues at coordinate 283,532,781 of OV702289.1, read as the reverse complement.
AGGCAATGTTGCCCATGGGAGTCTCAACATTGGGCCTATTTGATTCGCGGGATAGGAAACACAAAGGAATAGGGAAACACAGTATTATTAGAATATCATGTCCATTTGAATCCTAGAAAGATTTGGAGCCTACGGGAATTTTTCTTGAAGAAGTGTTTGATTCACAGGAAAGTAAAGGAATTGTAACATGAGGTTGAGGTGGATTGTTCTTAAAATTTTATGGAAGACATGTGCATGGGGTCCCCTAAGGTTCGCCTTATACATTGTGGATAAATAAAGTTGCCTCAAGTTTGTGGGTTTCCATAGAGAATAGAAACATCATTTCCCCTCTCTCCTCTCTCTTCCAAGGAGCAATATGATAAGCTATGTGGGTCCTATCTTGTGGAAAATGTTGACCTTATACATTGTGGAAATTTCTATATAAGCCGGGTGGTTCCTACATTACAGATGCCCTTAGACTTTCGTGCCTTGTACTCTCTTCCCCATTGCGCTAGACTCGTGGGTCCTAAACCATGATGTGGATATGGACATGACCTTGATTGGTCGCTCAAGCCAATTTATCATTATGCAAATACTAACCAGTGCTAGCATTTTTCAAAACTATTGTTGGCCCATGGTATATTCGCCGTCAGGGTTCCTTCAGAAGAATTTAGGAAAGTTTCAAGAGTAATAGTCTATCGTGCTCACATGTATTCAAGTTTTACTTAATTTCGTTTTATCGGCATAGAGTCATTTAAGTGCGTGGAGCTTTGGCTTAGAAGTTTGAATAATCCTTAAACTTGGGAAACTATAAGAAATAATTTTCCATATTGTAGGAAAATTTGTTGGGAGGGGGCATTCTTTGTTCTTTAATTTATTCTACCAGTAAAATACTATGTGTGAACTTTCTTGGGTTAAATGGAAAATGACCAAGGTCATGGACATACTCTATATATCTATAATGACGGTGTGTCCATATTCTGGTATAGGTCAGTGCATGTTAGCATGGTAAAGAAGTAAAAAAAATCAGAATGAAGTATGGTTAGTATGGCTAAATTAGAGTTTATAGCATGTGCCATTTAATTACTAGTACATAAAGTAGTTGGATAAATTACATGTTATATTTTTCAGGCATAATTTTCGACCTAATTTAAACCACTCAAACGACTTTTCGTCGACTTGTCGAATTAGGTCTAATTTAATAATCTACAAGAAGTGCATGAGAGCAACGTATAACAAAGTGACACGTCATTTACTACCGGCCTTATACCAGCATATACAATACCTAGCGATTAAACTATACAACATCTAGCATTATGATGCAATAGCCTCACCAAAAAGCAAGAAGATTGAACATGAATAAAATGAAAAACCTTTCTATGTTCACTTCAAAAAATCTAAAACATGGGAATTGTAAGAAAGCATGGTACACTTTGTCTAAAAATTGCGGTGGTGGCATTTCTTATTTATTTTTTGGAACTAGAGGTCGTGGAGGAGCGAGACGCTTCTGTTATCGCGCTAGGGTTTGTTGTCATTGCAAGGTGGTCTGAGGACATTTTTATAATTATTGTTACCTTTGAGCCTTGTTGTACTGGTGTTGATGATTATTTTTAATTTTGGAACAGAAAAAATGGTTGCTGGAAGTAGATCGGTGTGTTGTACCAAGGCACACGTGCGTTGTGCCACGGTGTGGATGAGGAAGATACAAGCCGGACTGTGCACCCGTGGTTGTAGAGAAGAGACCGATGGAGGATGGATGGTGAGAGCCAGCGAAGGAGAGATAAAATACAACTTGTTTTGCATGGATATACTAGTATTAGGTCCATACATTTACTACTAATGGAGTGTACCCTGTACGTTGTGCCAGCAGCCCATCAAAGCTTTGTCCTAACATCGCACCGCCTTCAAGTCCTCCTCTGCGATGCTCTCGTGCTGCCTCTTTTTTTGGAAGTCTCGCACTACCTCCCTCTTGTTATCTTACTTCTGTAGCTCAGTTTTGACAAAATTTCGTTAAATTGTCAAGATGCAAAATCTTAGCAAGAAGTTAAACCTATTGTCCAAACTCTCGGTGGTTTCTGATATACTCCTAATTGACCCCCGATGGGTACCTCTAGAAGCTTTTTCATAAAACTTTCAAAGAAATCTATGATTTACCTATCGCCGTCCTCCTCTCTGTCACTGTCCGCCATCGCCATTGTCGTCCTCGCGCTGCGCTCGACCGTCGCTCTACACCACCGACGTTACCAACGACCTCCCCTGCCAGCCCCAGCAGATAGGTGCGCCCCTCGATCTCCCGCCGTGTAACATCCCAGTATTAGAGCTTAGAAATAAGTTGAGATGAGGTGTGTGCACTGCATTCATGCATATAAAATCTGAATAACTTTCACCCTTTTAAATAAAAACTTGTCAAATTGATTGAAGCTTCTCTTAATTTGGTGGAACTAAAGTAGATCATCAAGTTGATTGCGGTAAGTTTCAATATGACCTATGCTAAAACCTTATATTTGGTTAATCTCATTTGATCTATGGGTAGATCAAATATAACCAAGCTAAACCCACAACACATTTATAAAGGATCTTATAGAGATCATATCTGGGTATTAATTATATCAACTCTTGAATATTCAATCAAGTATATAACTCCAAGTAAAGAAACCCCATAACTAAACCTTGAGACACTTGCTTGCCATAGTTATTCCTACCATGAGCATCATGGTAGTCCTTAAACATTAACTCTTATCACTAATAGAGTAGAAAAGGAAGTCAAGCCAAGACCGTTCATCTCATGTCCTTATTGTCATTTTAACTGATGATATTCCTATTTAACCTTGTCCTAGTGTCAATTGTTCATCAATATTGAGTGATCAATTCCTGACCTAGAACTTATTGACTCTTAGCTTTGACCAATTGTATTGGCCTTCCAAAGACCTTATGTAAATTAATAAGGAGGAGGAACTAGTTATGGTAGAGTATGCCATCATCAGTGGAATGTGATCCTTGGTGGAGATCAAACTATCTGATGTTGGAGGAGATAACTCACTCATGAGTTATCAAGAAGAAGTATTTAAACCCAAGAGTTTAGATAGTAGTTATGAAGCTATGAGAAAGCTAGTAGTATTAGAGTATCCAATGATAATCCTGTTAAGCCAAGTAGAAACAAATATGGAGTAAGCTTCCTTAACAAGATAAGCTTTATAGAGAGACTAGTACAAGTCTACTACTTAGTTTATTATAGATCTTGTTTAGACAATTAGAATCCTAACCTTTGTATGATCAAAGGATGGTGGTCATTATTCTCAAGTCACATGAGAATAGATGACTAGATGTTGAAGAAGAGTTATGAGTATACCAAGTTAGGCAAGTCCTAGTAAGCTGAATCATCTAGCTTGATCATTAGAAGTCAAGCTAGAGTTTGATGAAGTATATAATATGAGTTCTATGGAGTAGTTCGAGACATAATAGTTGAACCAAGTTAATACAAGAACAAACTTGTATTGTGGAAAGAATTACCCTACCCATCCCAAAGGATTGTTGTCACATGGGATATAGAGAGAAGTGTAATCTTGCTCCTTAGAAGTAGATGCGAGGTAAATTTGAAGGAGTTTATGGAATGAAGTTAGTAATAGCTATAATGATGGATTCATCAGAGGTAATTTTGAAATGGAATTCATATATATATTAGGATAGGAATGAAGAAATATTGTTGAAGTGGCATGACCATCTTATCATATGATGATGGATATGGTAGATCCAGATGACTAGATCAGTTAGACAGAAGGGATCTTAGTGAAGCAGATGAGAGATGTAAATAGAGAATATTTAGGAAAGGAATTCTTTAACTATGATCCAAGCTTAGTGAAGTGTGAGGATAGGAATTCTTTAGAAGCCTTAACCAAGATCATATCAACCAGGACAAGACCTATGTATACCTCTTTGTCCAAATCCTTAGAATCAAATTGATAGTGGAACCATTTCCTATTCCTAGGTAACCATTGAATAATATCTCTTGGACAAATGAAGCTTCCAAGAGGTAATTAGAGAACCAGATGAGTGTTTATGGATGAAATCCTTGTCCATCCTATTGTCTTAAACCTTAATAGAAACCTTGAATAAGTGTTGATGGGCATTAAGATCACCTGTGTCACATGAATGATAATGGTTGTTCCCCATTATATAAAAAACTTCTATTAAAACTCTAACCACACTTAAGGAGGTAATGAACAACTAGTTCAAGAAGTGATACATGCCCACTTTGGAATAAGTAGGATGGTGATAGATAGAATTTTAGATGAATTTGAATAAAGGAAATTCCAAAATTTGAGAACCATAAAACTAAACCTTCTACAAACTAAAGATAGCTATTTGTAAATGAATATTTTCATTCCTTTGTAAATAATAGTTATTCATGCTTAATCACTTAACCAAGATTGCTCCATAGTAATTCTAGACACTACAATAAAAATAGAATCTGAATAGGAAAAGTCACCAACTTTAAAGAACCTTGGAATTCAAATCACTACATTATAAACCCCAGGGTTTCATACCTTGTAATATATTTGCGTAGTTCCTTTATGAAGCTAAGTATGAATAAAGTTCTCTACATATCATTCAACATATTAAATCTCTGCCATAAACATTACCATGGTGAAAATAAGAACATTTCATAAGATTTACCTTAGAAGAAGCAAATCCCTAAAACCCTAATTTATATTTACTTTACTAAATAAAAGAACCCTTCATATAGTTATGAATATTTTATACACAATAAGAAATGGAGAGAAGATGGTCATAATTTCTTTATACAACAATATTCATGACCTACAAATTTTCTGGATATTTAAATCCTTGAAGAAAATCATATTGAAAATAAATTTGTAAAAAACAGAAAATAGAAATAGACAAAAGGGAAACGACAGGGTCCGGAACCGGTCCACGGCTAGAGAAGTTTTTTCGCCTAAGCAATGATGGCGAGCAGCATCAGTCACCTCCCGCTCGCTTCGTCGTGGCCCAATAGGAGCCCAGGCCCAGGTACCGCTTCGTCGTTGTCTTCCTCGACGTTACAAACAGCTCTCTGGAACGAGCGTCGTCGCCTGATGCCAATCATCATCATCAGCATAATTGGACCACCATGATGCTCACCGACGCCCCGGACCTCACTAATAAGATCGCCCGCGTCATCCTCCATCCATCCATACCTGTATTTTTCTCTCTCCCTCTCTCGCTCTCTAGAGCAAACCCCTCTTCCTCACCCAAACCCTAACCTCCGACCACCTCAAATCACCATCATCTCCGACCTCCCCGAGCTCCGTCGTAGTGTCTGGGAGCTTCCTCTTGTCGTCCTGGATCATCTGGCAGAAGGAATCGACCCCTCTCGCTCACTATCGACGCCACCGACCTCATATGTCCGCTGGTCACCATCGACCATGGTGTCACCGTTCGAGCTTGCCTATCCTTACCGTCGCCTCTACAAGCTTCCTAGTGAGCTTCTGGTTCTGATGGTCCTCTCTGATTCATCCCTGGTCCTCCGTAGCTCCGTCCCCACGAACACCTGCAAGCGCCGCCCGCTATAGCTTGTCGTCGGTCAGCCTACGGTGAGCAAAATCGAGCAGCGCAAGTAGCAATAGGATCCCCATCTCCTTGCGGTTCTAACACATCCATCTGCACTTGTCGGTGTGGCCTGGTTTGCCGCTGGCAACCATTCCTTGGTGGCGGAGGCCAGGCTAGCGTCATCATGACGTCATACCCGTGTCATCCTTAACCAAGTCAGCGTGTTGACCAGTCCGTGCCCGCGTGGTTGCCGACGTGGCCACTAGCCCACATGTCAGTTCCTTGGGCTAGGTTTAGTTGTGGTGTAAAAAGTTTTAGAGAGACGCTGACGTCATCGTTGATCCATTAAATCATTTAGTAGTTTATAAATCCAAAAAAGATTAAATCTTGTTAAGTCAATATCTTTTGTTTTATAATTTAGAAAAATATATGTTATATATCAAAATTTTAAGAAAAATAAATCCTATAATCTAAACCTATTATTATATTTTCTTTTCAAACTTAAATAAGATAATTATTATTTTAGTAAATAACCTATTAGGGATAAATCTTAAATAAATATATTTTTTATTTAAAATTCATAAAGATAAATATAATATATCAAAATTCTTAGAAAAACAAAATATACATTTATAAACTTATTTTGTACATTTTTGTGATACTTAACTAAGTATTTATTATTTATTAAATCTTTATAAATTAATAAAACTTATAAAAATCATATCTTATTATTTATAAATCATAAAAATATTTATAATATACCAAAATGATCACAAAAATAATATCTACATGTTAAAATTATAATATTTCACTTTTTAGGTAAATAAAAATTTAATACTCTAATAACTTGAATTTAAACCTATTTCCTTAATTGATAATTTATATAAGGATAAGTAAAAATTGCTAATATTTATAATATTATACATCTAAGGCCTAATAATAGTATTTGCCTTAAGTATTAATAGTATGGAGTCCAAATAGTCAAAAACATCTTAATTACAGTCTTTGTGAAACTATCATTCATAAATAAGTGTTATATTTTCCAAAAAGATTCCTATGAAATGTGAAATCCTCAAGAATGATATTTTTTTTAAAAACCTTTTACCATCACTTCAATGACACGTTTATAAAAATATTAAAAATCCAAAGGCAATATATAAGTAGTTAAATAATATTGTTTCCTTGTTTACAAATCATAACCACCCGTTTATAAGGAGACAAATGATTCTATTCAATCATAAAGTTAAGAAATTACTACTCAAATAAAAGTAATACCACTCTTAATTAACCTTAAAGAAACATTATCAAGTGAACAAACTATAATACCATATAATGACCAAGATACATAGGTCTCAACTACTAGTGTGGTCCTTATTCAAATGAAGTAATTCTATCTTCCATGAGAATTGTAACTAGAAAGAAAACCTAAGAGTGTTAACTTATAGATTAAATTCTTTTGTTTAGTTAAATAAGATTTTCCTTAAAATTTATTCTTTTAAGAAATATTAAATGTAATCCTTAAGTATTTCTATGAACAGTTTAATGAATTAATAACCCTTTTAAGAAATACCTGTGTACCATTCCACACTTGGGTTCTTTACTATTGCGTGCTACTTATTGTTTAATGAATTAAACAATAACCCTTTTAAGAGTTTAATGAATTAATAGCCCTTTTACTTATTGTTTTCACACACTCACACAAACTTTAATAAGAAGCACAAGTGTGAAATGGGTATAAAAAGTGCAACACATTCCAAATAACTCATCACAAGCTTTAAACCCTAGATCAGATATGATTAGTCCGGGGATTCAACTTTACAAACTTGCATTACATTACTTATGCATAATTGCATATTGCTTCTTTAAACATCCGTCCTTACCGGACCAATGTTGTTGTTTAAAGAATTTGGATGTTCACCATGAGTGTATAAACTTGCAATCACAAAAGGCAAGTTCACACTTGCTCATGTCCTTTGGTTATTTTCTATCAGATGCTTGTAACTCAAATGTTGTCATCACCTGCATTTCAAAAAGGTCAGAAAACACTGTTTTGATAATAATACGATTTGGATTATTTACCAAGTGTTAATAATCTATTGATACAGTTCCAGTGGTAAAAGAACATAATATCTAGGACTTAACAACCAATGTAGCTAGTGATTCTAGCGCTGTATATTACGTGTTAACCATGAGATTTGGAATGGACGGAGAAGTTAGCTGGATCTTCTTCCTTTTGCATGGACAGTTGACCTTATCGTGAGGCTGTTGATTTATCATGGAGAATCTAGCACATGGGTGGGACCCCTTAGTTCCCCGCGATTTTGGTGTCTAGACTATCAATGAGGTGCTACCGAAGGTATAGTCCGTCCTTTATGGGGATTGCCAGGGGAACAATCGGCTCATAGAATCTTCGGGTGCATACTAGAGTTATAGTTGGTCTATAAGGGGATTAACAAAGGTGGGGCATGTCCAGGAGGGTCGTGTCTTCATGCAGGGTCGCGGAGAGGGGCAGTGATTGGCTTGGATCATCTACCCAGGCCCCACATCAAGGAATTGTGGATGGGTAAGCTGCCCGGTTGTGCAACAAGGATTTGGTCTCTCATGGGTAAAGTAATGCACCTCTGCAGAGTGTAAGAACTCTGACGTGTTACTCCCTGTTACAGGAAGGAGCTACGCACGCGGCAGGAAAGTACCTCCATGAAAGTTCTGGTCAACCTGTGAAGGTTGTCGAACATAGTTTTCAGAATAAAAGCAACCTTTGAATACCTGCATTGCCTACGACCTTTGGTCTATGGCTGTAGAGATCGTGCATCATACACTCCTTTTTAGTGAACTTGCTGAGTACGCTCGTACTCAACCGTACCTTCTTAACCCTTGCTAGGTTCTAAGCCGTTGAAGACGATGTCAACACCAACTTATGCCCAAGAAACCATCATCGGCAACTCGTGTTCTTCAATAAAGTCAACATATACATCAACCGAAGAAAATGCAAAGATCTTGTTTAGATAGGAGTAGATACTCTAGCCATAACACCTACTTTTGTAGAGCATTGCACTACCAGCAATTGCAAGCCAGATAGTTTATATGCTAGTCTTCTTAGCTATATAGTTCTGAGTTATTATTTCTAGTTCTTCTTTGTAAGAAGTTTCTTTCTCCCTCTTTAACCTAGAGTGTTCACTGATCTTTTGTAAAAAGTCAAGTTATAATCTATAGTCATGTCTTGGACCTGCTATGTTTTTGTTGTACCACTCCGAGGAATGTAATACTAGTGAACGGTGTTTCATTGGTGTACTACATCATGCAGTGGTATGCTGGGTCACCGCAGCTGGTATCAGAGATTCTTTGACCTTACGATTAAGACCCTTTTAAGAAGATTTCTAGGTTGGATAGTGACTATAGGAGCCATCTTATCTAAACGAAGACTTGTGATGGGTATCCACTTGAGGATAACTGATGCGCTCGACGATCGACATAGAGCTCGTTGGGAACCCCAAAAGGAAGGTATGATGAGCACAGCAGCAAGTTTTCCCTCAGTTATGAAACCAAGGTTTAATCGAACCAGTGGGAGCAAGGAAACACCCCAAAGGTGTTACTAGCTAAGCTTTGGTAGGGCGCACTACCGGTGCTAGTAGCAACGTGGAGACCTGCACAACACAACCATAGAACTTTGTCCCCAACTTGCGATGAGGTTGTCAATCTCACCGTGTTTTGCGGAAAACAAAGGATTAAACGTATTGAATGGAAAGAAGTAAAAGTTTGCAGAAAGTAAACACAAAGCAGAAGCAGTTTATAGATTGTATGTAAAGACAAAGGACCGGGATCCATAGTTCACTAGAGGTGGCTCTCCTTAGATAGATAACATGCTAGGTGAACAAATTACAGCGGGCAATTGACAAACACCGAGAAAGCAATACATGCATATACTAATCATCTTGACTCCTTCGAGACTTGATTGGGCAATACAACATAATACATAGACCACCATCCAACTGCATCTATGACTAATAATCCACCTTCAGGTTATCATCCGACCCCCCCCTCCAATATTAAGTTGCAAGCAACAGATTATTGATTTACGAACTGCGTGTAAGGTAAACAATATGATTGTTCTATGAATAAAGGATTGCTGTTTTCTCCCTAGTAGCAATATCACATCTAGTACCTTAGAGATTTATGTCACTTCCCCAGATTACCAGAGGCATGAACCCACTATCGAGCATAAATACTAACTGTTGGAGTTGCTAGCATCTACTTGGCCAAGATAGCTACTAACAACGGAAAGCATGCAAGATCACAAATAACAAAGACATGATAGAATCAATAATCAATCTGAAATAGCAGCTCAATATCCATCGGATCCCCGCAAACACAACATGTATGGATTACAAAAGATGATCTTGATCATGAACGGAGCTCACAAGATCTAAACATGAAAGCACAAAGGAGGAGAAACAAGCCATCTAGCTACTACATGGATCCGTAGTCCAATCACACCGGAACTTGCATGGTGATGAAGAAGGCCTCCAGGATGAATTCCCCTCTCCGGCAGGGTGCCGAGAAGAGCTTCAGATCCCTCCCGATCTAGGGATGGAGATGACGGCGGCTGCAGACTCTTTCGTGGATTTTTGATCGGGTACTTAGGGTTTTCGTCTCGAGGGCAACTTATAGGCGGAAGGAGAGGCCGAGGGGGTGCCGGGAGCCACCACACCACCCCCTGGCACGGGCCCAGCCTGGTCGCGCGGCCAGGTGGTGTGGACGGCCCCTGTCCCTTCTCCGTCTCATATTATCGCACTTGATCCCTTCCGGAAAAATAGGCACTTTGGCTTTTGTCCCGTCCAATTCCGAGAATATTCATTTTCTGACTTTCCTGGAACCAAAAACAGCAGAAAACAGGCAGCTAGCACTATGGCTCTTGTTAATAGGTTATTCCAAGAAATCATATGAAAAGTACTCCAAAGTTGGAACAAAACACAAGAAAGTGGATAAAACCAAGCAAGGAACATCAAAAATTATAGATACATTTGCAATGTATCAACATCCCCAAGCTTAACTCCTGCTCGTTCTCGAGTAGGTAAGTGATAAAAAGAAATAATTTTTGAGGTGACATGCACCATCAAAGACTTGATCAAAGTATTTGCAAAACATTCAAAGCTGGGATCCTAGTACTTCAATCATAAGATGAAAGACAAAGTTCTAGCAATAAGCAAAGAAACTATGATGCAACATGAAAACGCACAAACAAAAGATTCATGAATAACATGCTTTGCAAGACGTTTTTTTGTTTCACATAAAGAAAACATAGCATAATAGTATTCAGCTTGTCCTTCAATAGGGTAGCAAATATAAATGCAAAGGACACCTTCAAAGTTCATAAGAGTGACAAGATACAATGGTTTAAAACAAGCAATAACAAGTTATGCATCAATCAACTAGTCTTGGGACAATGCACATAGAACTAAGAATGGCCACTATGCTCTCAAAGTAGTGCATAAAGATAGAAGGTGGAGACTCAATGTAATGGTGGAAGAAAGGCCTTTTGTAAAAGGAAGTAGGGATTCAAGTCTCATAAAGAGCTTCCAAAAATTATGGTACTTATATCTTTCAACTCTCATTGCCCCTATCATAAGCAACTTGAAGGTGATTAAGGTTAAAGTGACACAACTAAGAGGATATGCTTGACAAGTTATAAACTGAAATCTCATGCCCCTTGCTTACGAAGACCGATCCTCATGCTACTCAACTTCAGTCACGAGTAAGCTCTTGTCATTGTAAGTATAAGTGTATCATTAAGAACCGCCAACGGGGTACCCCTTGCACATGATACAGGAGCTTTCCCATAACCAAAATGACAAGGCAAGCAGACAATGAGCATCTCAGCGATCTTTTTACTTGCTATTTGCATAGGTTTTTATTGAGGATGCTTCATAGAGTGCTCATTATGGTGATGCTACAAGTTTCCACCATGATTAGGCATGGCTTAGGCTAGCGGCCCAGACGTTTCTCTAACACACATACAAACTCCATGATCTTACAAGTTCCACTTTTATTTCACACCGCCGGGATCCGTAAGCAAAAGAACATGATATCAACGGGGTACAAAGTACAAGTGCAATGTTGAAAGCGTTCCCCGTGAAACATGGTTCTACTAACTTCAACTTATAAAGCGCAAGCATATACGCAACAAAGAAGGACCCAATGGTTGAAGTTTATTAGAGGCAAAAAAGTAAAGTGTGCCATCAAGTTCGTGAGAGCTTTAATCACTAGTTTTCTCATCACAAGTGAAAGGTAGACAAAAGCATGAATATACTTGGAATAGCATAAGCTAGTAGGTAGGTATGGTGGACTCTTTGGAATAACTTGGTTTAGGGAGTTGGATGCATGAGTGGAACTCATACTTGGTGGTGGAGGCTAGCAAAAGACTGGGAGCGACAAACTAAGAGAGCAATAATGGCCATAATCATGCAGAGCGACAAAACATCATTGATCAAAGCATAAAGTGATACTAAAAGTTGAAAAGTAAAGGATCATAAAGGCTATGGTGACTTGTGACAGTCATAACATGGTGTGAGCATGCGCCAAGTCAACCCAAATAAAGCGTCAAAGGAGAATACCACTATACTATGCTTTAATATGCTAAAACAACGCATGATTCATCCAAGGCACATTAAGCAATCTCAATTGTTTATAAAAAGTCATGATACAGCAAAGAATACTAAGCATAAAGCCAAAACAATATCAAGCATGGAATGACAAAGCATAGCCACAGTAAAAAACGAGCTCTTTTTACCACATAAGCATGAACTTTCCTACTCTTTTCCAAACCAAACCAAACTAATTGCAAACCAATGTATGAAAGAGGGGGTCCAACCAACTTATTCAGAATACTAAGCAAACCACGCAAACTAAAAACCAAAAGGAAAACGAAAAGGAAGACGCTCCAAGAACAACACAACTGTGCATGAAACAATAAAAATGAAGCGTTTGGAAGAAACCTGGATTTTTATTGATGAAGAAGGGGATGCCTTGGGCATCCTCAAGCTTTGACACTTGTACTTCTTGGATATTTCTTGGGGTGACACGTGTGGCATCCCCAAGCTTGAGCTTTAATCCATCCTTCATCTCATTACTCATTCCTTCCATATAACTGAAATTTTTCCTTCATACAAAACTTCACACAATCTTTGTTAGCAACATTAGTGCACTTAAGATAAATAAGTCTCAAGGTTCAGTTCTAACACCAAAGAAACATCCATTAGAACACTAGATACTGTAGCACTTCCCTCAAAAAGCTCAATTCACCAAAAGAACTCAAAAAGGAACCAACAAGAAGCAAATGCAGAAAATGGCAGAAATCTCTCAAAACAGACCAGCAGGTAAAGACGAATTTTTTGGAAGACCTTCTGTTGCTCAAATCAAAAAGTGTTAAACTAAAGAAAGTTAGATAACATCCTGGTGTAGAAGCACAAAAAATTACAGATCAATCCGACGTACAGATATCTCTCAGGAAATTTTACGGTGAAGCACAGAAATCTATTTTGGGACAGCAACTTTCCCAATCATTACTTCACTCTCATTAGAGGTTACTCATGGCACAAAAAGCAAATAAAAAGGATAAGGAGCAGTTATTACTGAAGTACAAACTTCCAAGACTCATCTTAAACTCTTGGGTTATCTCCCAACAAGTATTTTTCTTTAACGCCTTTAAGTTAGGCATAAGAACCAAAGAAAGAATCAAGTGTTCTCAAATGAAGAAGCATTAAGACCAAATTTTGTTTTCATAGGAGAAGCAAAATAAATCTTTTCTCTATTTTTAGGGAAGTGTTCTATACCTTTCTTGAGTGGGAGTTGATATTTAATGGTGCCTTCTTTCATATCAATGATGGCACCAACAGTTCTAAGAAAAGGTCTTCCCAAAGTAATAGGACAAGAAGCATTGTATTCAACATCCAAAACATAGAAATCAACGGGGACATAGGAATCATTAACCATAATAAGAACATCATTAAAACTCCCCATGAGTTTCTTTTTAGCATTATCATCAAGTGGGACATTCAAATAGCAATCTTCAAGAGGAGGCAAATCAAGCATGTCATAAATCCTTCTAGGCATAATAGAAACACTACTATCAAGATCACACAAAGCTTTGAAATCAAAGTCATTCACTTTCATATTAATGATGGGTTCCCAACCATCTTCTTGCTTAATAGGAATAGAAGCTTTATGGTTCATATTTTCTTCTTTAATTTTTATGAGAGCATTAGTAATGTGTTTTGTAAAGGCCATGTTCATAGCACTAGCATTAGGACTTTTAGCTAGATTTTGTAGGAACTTAATAACCTCAGAGATGTTGCAACCATCAAGATCAAAATCAACTTTATCATCTAAAGTAGTAGAACTATTACTATCCTCAACACTAGTGGTGGTAATAGTAGAAACACTAATGTTTCTAGCAATTTCATCTTCTCTCTCCCACTTAGCATGTAATTCAGCTAATAGTCTAACATTTTCATCAATTCTTACTTGTATAGCATTAGTGGCTGCAAAGGGATTCTCATTAGTTTCAGGTTTAGCAGCCATTTTATTCAAAGAAGATTGAGCTTCAGCCAAAGATGCTATATTTCTTTCAGCATTAGAGAGTTTTTCCTCAATAGTTTTATTGAAAGCAGTTTGTTTACTAATGAACTCTTTAAGAATAACCTCAAGTTCAGAGGGAGCACTCTTACTATTGTTGTAAGAATTTCCATAAGCATTACCATTGTTGGGAGGATATGGCTTATAATTGTTGTTACCAAAATTGTTCCTATAAGCATTATTACCATAAGCATTGTTGCCAAAGTTGTTATTTCTTATGAAGTTCACATCAACTTGCTCTTCCTGAGCAACCAAAGAGGCTAAAGGAACATTATTTGGATCAATATGGGCTTTCCCATTAACAAGCATAGACATAATAATATCAATCTTATCACTCAAGGAGGAGGTTTCCTCAACAGAATTTACCTTCTTACCTTGTGGAGCTCTCTCAGTATGCCATTCAGAATAATTAACCATCATATTGTCCAGAAGTTTTGTTGCAGCACCCAAAGTGATGGTCATAAAGGTACCTCCAGCAGCTGAATCCAATAGGTTCCTTGAAGAATAGTTCAATCCTGCATAAAAAGTTTGGATGATCATCCAAGCAGTCAGTCCATGAGTGGGACAATTCTTTACCAAAGATTTCATTCTTTCCCAAGCTTGAGCAACATGCTCATTATCAAGTTGTTTAAACTTCATTATTTCACTTCTCATGGATATAATCTTAGCAGGAGGATAGTATTTTCCAATAAAAGCATCTTTGCACTTAGTCCAAGAATCAATACTATTCCTAGTTAAGGAATTCAACCACTCTTTAGCTTTTCCTCTCAAAGAGAAAGGAAACAATTTCAGCTTAATAATATCACCATCTATATCCCTATGCTTTTGCATCTCACAAAGTTCAACAAAGTTATTTAGATGGGAAGCAACATCTTCATTACTAATACCAGAAAATTGTTCTCTCATAAAAAGATTGAGCAAAGCAGGTTTTATCTCAAAGAAAGTATTTTCAGCCATAGGTGGAGCAATAGGTGTGCTCATAAAATCATTGTTGTTGGTGCTAGTGAAGTCACACAACTTAGTGTTTTCAAGAGTAGTCATTTTTTTGGGTTTTCAAATCAGAAAGCAAACTTGTAAAACTAATTTTTTGTATTTTTTGAAAAACAAAACAAGCAAACAAAGCAAAAAGAAACTAAGCAAAACAAAAACAACAAAGTAAAGAGATTGGTTATGAGGGTCTCCCCTTCTGAAGATGTCCTTGACTCCCCGGCAACAGCGCCAGAAAACGCCTTGATGCGCTCGACGATCGACGTAGAGCTCGTTGGGAACCCCAAGAGGAAGGTATGATGAGCACATCAGCAAGTTTTCCCTCAGTTATGAAACCAAGGTTTAATCGATCCAGTAGGAGCAAGGAAACACCCCAAAGGTGTTACTAGCTGAGCTTTGGCAGGGCGCACTACTGGTGCTAGTAGCAACGTGGAGATCTGCACAACACAACCACAGAACTTTGTCCCTAACTTGCGATGAGGTTGTCAATCTCACCGTGTTTTGCGGAAAACAAAGGATTAAACGTATCGAATGGAAAGAAGTAAAAGTTTGCAGAAAGTAAACACAAAGTAGAAACAGTTTATAGATTGTATGTAAAGACAAAGAACCGGGATCCATAGTTCACTAGAGGTGGCTCTCCTTAGATAGATAACATGGTGGGTGAACAAATTACAGCGGGGCAATTGACAAACACCGAGAAAGCAATACATGCATATACTAATCATCTTGACTCCTTTGAGACTTGATTGGGCAATACAACATAATACATAGACTGCCATCCAACTGCATCTATGACTATCATCCGACCCCCTCCAGTATTAAGTTGCAAGCAACAGATTATTGCTTTACGAACTGCGTGTAAGGTAAACAATACGATTGTTCTATGAACAAAGGATTGTTGTTTTCTCCCTAGTAGAAATAGCACATCTAGTACCTTAGAGATTTCTGTCACTTCCCCAGATCACCAGAGGCCTGAACCCACTATCGAGCATAAATACTAACTCTTGGAGTTGCTAGCATCTACTTGGCCAAGATAGCTACTAACAACAGAAAGCATGCAAGATCACAAATAACAAAGACATGATAGAATCAATAATCAATCTGAAATAGCATCTCAATATCCATCGGATCCCCGCAAACACAACATGTATGGATTACAAAAGATGATCTTGATCATGAACGGAGCTCACAAGATCTAAACATGAAAGCACAAAGGAGGAGAAACCAGCCATCTAGCTACTACATGGATTCGTAGTCCAAGGATGAACTACTCACGTATCACACCGGAGGCTTGCATGGTGATGAAGAAGGCCTCCAGGGTGAATTCCCCTCTCCGATAGGGTGCCGGGAAGAGCTTCAGATCCCTCCCGATCCAGGGATGGAGATGACGGCGGCTACACACTCTTTTTGGATTTTTGATCGGGTACTTAGGGTTTTTGTCCCGAGGGCAACTTATAGGTAGAAGGATAGGCCGAGGAGATGTCGGGAGCCACCACACCACCCCCTGGCGCGGGCCCAGCCTGGCCGCGTGGCCAGGTGGTGTGGCCGGCCCCTGGCCCTTCTCCGTCTCATATTCTGGCACTTGATCCCTTCCGGAAAAATAGGAACTTTGGCTTTTGTCCCGTCCAATTCCGAGAATATTCATTTTCTGACTTTCCTGGAACCAAAAACAGCAGAAAACAGGCAACTGGCACTATGGCTCTTGTTAATAGGTTAGTCCAAGAAATCATATGAAAAGTACTCGAAAGTTGGAACAAAACACAAGAAAGTGGATAAAACCAAGCATGGAACATCAAAAATTATAGATACATTTGCAATGTATCAATAACCTTGTCACACCTAAGTTGGATGTTTTTATCATCTTTATTAAGATTAGTTATCCATCTTTTTTAGATAAAAACCATTTTACCATAGCTCCAAATAGGTATAACACCGCTAAGATATCTTAATTATGTTAAAATATCAAAGAAGATTATGAATAAGATTAGGATATCATGTGGAGTAGTATTGGTGATGGAGTCTATATTTAGAATCCATGTGAAGCAACAGAATCTCACCACTAGTTAATACCACTATACCATACATGGTAGACCATTAGAGTATGTATAGATACAATTGGAAGTAAATCATGTGGCATTCACTTGAGAATTCCATGTGATGGAGTAGAATTATGTTAAGAATCATTAATAGTAAGCTAAGAAGAAGAGTCGTCATGGTAAGGTTAACTCTTCAATCATGATGACTAGGTAAATCTTAACAAGTTCATGGTGGTAATAGCTCTAATACCATGATAAGTTTGTAATTAGGACAAGTACTCAGTAAAAAATCTTGTAATAACTATAAGTAAAGAACAGTTTAGGTCTATGATAGAAGTCACGGGTATTATAACATTATGATAGTTTTTTTGGATTAAGGTAGTGAATACAATTTTGTTAGTAGTCTTTGAGAGATTATGTGAGGGTAGTTTATGATAGGATGCAAGGTTGGTAGTCTTTAGTAGTTTCGACAAAAAGGTAAGAGGTTAGTCAGAACCAAAGTGAGACCACTTTGCTCAAAATTATCCAACTGCAATTGGGCAATTTGGGTAAATATTGAGACAAAGAGTAGTTTGAGCCAATGTGCTAAGTATCACAATGTAAACCTATACATACTACACAGCTAAGCCTGAATTCTAGAGGTATTATATTCAACTACTATATTCCGGGCTTAGAATAATGTGTGTTATATGTACCACATTTGGATTTCTTGGATCTTCTTGATTGACTAGATCTGTGCATGAAGTTTGACTTGATGTGCAAATGCATGTTGCATCATCAAGTTATTACTTGATGTTATAGACCTAGATAGAAAATGGAACTCATGTAAGGGAGTGACAAGTTCCGAAGACCAAGATGAAGGCTTACATGAAGAGTGCAACCAAATATAAGGTGTATCAACACTATTTTGAAGGATAGATCAATCCCAACTCACTATGAGTTGGCAATAAGAAGGAATATTAGTGCTGAAAAGGGTGTGGAGCAACTCACTTAAGTTCACTCAAAGTGGGTGATGTTGCTCAAAAGCTAATGAAGTAGTTGTACGAAGATCATGGAAGTAACTTGGAAATGTGCAAAGAAGAAATTTTGAAACAAAAGGTGGTATTCAAGCTCTGACAACTCGGAGAGAATGCCAATAGTAAGTCAAAAACCCGTAGGGTAATTCGTACACCCAGAAGGATCTGCAGATAGTATCCGTAGCGGGTATCTTAGCGGTTTAGCTGATTAGGTCATCTTTGTATAATTGAAAGAGTATAAAACTTGGCCTAAGTTAAGAGATACATACAGAAGTATAAAATTTAAGTGAACGGCTTTTGAGATGCTTCGCAAAATGGAAATTACCAAAGGAATAATGTCTAAGAAGATAAAAGTAAGATACGTAACATTGGAAGATTCATTTCGGAGATCCACAATTGTGTGGATATACCGCAGATTATTTCGTGAGACCTTATATAGGTAAGGTATAAGCTGGACAGAGACTGATATCCTAACTATTGAGTTAATGGGTATTATACATGAAGTTTAGAGACCATTAGGAAACCCCAAGGGGGAGAGTAAACAACAAACACTGAAGTGTTGTTGTCTAACTCTCTGACTAAAGGTTCGAGAAGAAGTACTGAGTCATGATAAGGTTAAGCCTTATTCTTATAAGGTTATAAGAAGTCATCTGTATAAAGAGTATTCTCAAGGGTATGTCTAGATGTAAGATTGAAGGATTTATAATAGATTAAACCTATTGGACTCGTTCTTAAAGAAACAACTCATAAGTTATTCTTAAATTGGGAATAAAGTACTCCGGTATAGGTCAGTGTAGTGTAATAGGAAAACTTGATTGGAATGGGCTAAATGTGTCCAAAACCAACCCTAAGTAGGACTATGAAGACATAATCCAAGGGATTATAATATAAGAAGTTATGCTACGAATTAAAAATGATAGCTGGAAATTGCCAAGTATGAAGAGAATTCAAGGAAAAATATTTGGAGATGGGATACCACAATTATCCCCAATTATGATCACAATGGAGTTAAGAAATGTCGTGACCAATACAAGTCAGCACCTTATTCCGAAACATAGGAGAGTATGAACTTCAGGGATGAAGTTTATTTTAAGGGGGAGAGTCAGTAACATCCCAGCATTACAACTTAGAAATAAGCTGAGATGAGGTGTGTGCACTGCATTCATGCATACAAAATCTGGATAATTTTCGCGCTTTTAAATAAAAACTTGTCAAAGTGATTGAAGCTTCTCTTAACTTGGTAGAACTGAAGTAGATCATCAAGTTGATTGCGATAAGTTTCAATATGACCTTGGCTAAAACCTTATATTTGGGTAATCTAATTTGATCTATGGGTAGATTAAATATAACCAAGCTAAACCCACAACACATTTATAAAGGATCTTATAGAGATCATATCTGGGTATTCATTATATCAACTCTCGAATACTCAATCAAGTATATAACTACAACTAAAGAAGCCCCATAACTAAACCTTGAGATACTTGCCTGCCATAGTTATTCCTACCATGAGCATCATGGTAGTCATTAAACATTAACTCTTATCACTAATAGAGTAGAAAAGGAAGTCAAGCCAAGACCGTTCATCTCATGTCCTTATTGTCATTTTAACTGATGATATTCCTATTTAACCTTGTCCTAGTGTCAATTGTTCATCAATATTGAGTGATCAATTCCTGACCTAGAACTTATTGACTCTTAGCTTTGACCAATTGTATTGGCCTTCCAAAGACCTTATGTAAATTAATAAGGAGGAGGAACTAGTTATGGTAGAGTATGCCATAATCAATAGAATGTGATCCTTGGTGAAGATCAAACTATTTGATGTTGGAGGAGATAACTCACTCTTGAGTTAACTAGAAGAAGTATTTAAACCCAAGAGTTTAAATAGTAGTTATGAAGCTATGAGAAAGCTAGTAGTATTAGAGTATCCAATGATAATCCTGTTAAGCCAAGTAGATACAAATATGGAGTAAGCTTCCGTAACAAGATAAGCTTTATAGAGAGACTGGTACAAATCTACTACTTAGTTGATTATAGATCTTGATTAGAAAATTAGAAGCCTAAGCTTTGTATGATCAAAGGATGGTGGTCATTATTCTAAAGTCACTTGAGAATAGTTGCCTAGGTGTTGAAGAAGAGTGGTGAGTATACCAAGTTAGGCAAGTCCTAGTAAGCTGAACCATCTAGCTTGATCATTGGAAATCAAGCTAGAGTTTGATGAAGTATATAATATGATTTGTATGGATTAGTTGGAGGCATAATAGTTGAACCAAGTTAATACAATAACAAACTTGTGTAGTGGAGAGAAGTACCCTACCCATCCCATAGGATTGTTGTCACATGGGATACAGAGAGAAGTGTAATCTTGCAAGCCTTAGAAGTAGATGCTAGGTAAATATGAAGGAGTTTATGGAATGAAGTTAGTAATAGCTATTGTGATGGATTCATCGGAGAATTTAGAAATTGTAACACCCCAAAATTTCTAATCAAGATTATCAAGTTCTAATCACCCAATTTAGGGTTAACAAAAACTTTTATTAGTAAAATGAATATGAATGCATGTGTGTTTTGCATTAGTGTAGAATTGATTGAAAATGCCATGCTTGATTGCTACAAATGATTAGAAATAGTTTACATGTGAATGCTACATCATCTAGGCCAATTACAAAAAAATCAAAGAAAAAGAAATCAAATATGAATAAATAAAGCAAATGGTCATTTTTGGCCAAAGTTAACCACTAGGCCACTTTGAGTGTTCCTAGAAGAGAAATTTTAAGAGAAACAATCCTACTTGTTTTCACCCCTTGCTAGACCAAGTAAAAGTGAATCCAAGCCCGCCTTACAAACTTACAAAAGCTTTTTCCAAATCAATTTAATGGACAGTTGAAAATTGAATCAAGTTTATGTACTAAGATCCCACTTTTTCAAAAACCTACCAAACCAATTCCACTTGACCTCTCCAAGCAAACATAGATACTCAAGCTTAAGATCAAACCACTCACCAAATTTGAATCAAAAATTCCAAAGTAAGTTTCTTTCGTCCATTACAACAAACACCTGGCCTCCACTAAACTAACTACTGCCTAACTTCACTGTTTCGACAGTAATCCCTCGACCATATGGTCCCCTCTTCACACCCTTGTCTCCTCTGAGCCTAGCCAGCACCCACACCAAGCACCTCTTAGCCGTGGTGCACAGTGGAGCGTCGCCAATTTTTGGTCGTCGCCGGCCGACAGTGGACAGCGCATTAGAAGCATCGCCGCCCTCACCCACAACACACACACCAGACACGCCGCACTCCACCGCCAACCCTTGTCCAAGCCTTGACCGCAGGCGAGCCCTGGACCACCCTAGAACAGCCACGCACTATGTCTCTATGCCATGCCCAGAGCGCGCCAGCTCGCCGCGCCCGACCAGCTCGCACAGACCGCGCTTCACCCCTGCCTCACGTGCACTAGCACGCCATGATCATCCCTACCCCGCAGACACCCCCGTTCGCCGCCGCGTGACCTGCATCTCCCGCACGCTGTCGCAAACACCTCTACCCCCACGCGGAGTGTCGCATGCTCCCAACCAAACCACACGCCCCATGCCTCGCTGTTAGCAGCCTATAGCGTCGTCACCGACGAGCTCGCACCCACACTGTTCGGTCCGCTCGCCGTAGTATAAAAGGAGGCCTCCCTGCCTCATTTCTCCACACCCCAGCACTCACCACTCCCCATTGATCCTCTCCCACTTCTTCCCGGAGCAAGGCGAGCTCCCCCTTGCTGGAATTTGGCTGGAGCCCGCCGCTGCTGGAGGAGAAGGGCGCCGTCGATTTCAACCATCCCAAGGCCTACCGTGACCGCCAATCGATCCACCATCGTCTACCACGTCGATCGCCCCCCTCATCGACCCTAGCTAGAGCCCAGGTGAGCCTAATCAGATCCCCACTGCCGCGCTAGGTTAAATTCCTCGCCGAAGTAGTTCATCGTTGACGATGACTCCCAGTCGTTAGATTAGAATTAGATCGAAGGGCTCAGATGCGTAGATACCGTTTCACATAGATGCAGTCACTGAAGAGTGGAACCCCTCTATCAGTAGCCCGCTGTGTTGTGCAGTGCAGTTGGGCCGGTCCATTTAGTTTCCCGTGCGTACCCTAGAAATTCAAATAAGGATTTTTCATTTTAGTTTAAACTAGTTCTGTCCACAGATTAAAAAATCGATTCAGAGAGTTTCGCTGAACAAAACGAAATGATTCAAATTTTGTTAGAAAGATATTTAAATTATCTATCCAGGCCCATTGGATTTAAATCATTTGGAGTTAGAGATAATCTATAGGCAAAATAACAAGACAGACACTTTTCTACATTCAAACATTTTTCAAAAATCAACCATAATAGCTTTTGAGTTAATTCCAACTCTCAAAAATCACATTGACAATATCTATCTAAATATGTAAAAATATTTAGGTTTGCAGGCAGTGACATTGTACTAGTACCAAAAGAATGCTATTAGGCATTTCTAGTCACTTTAAATCTATTAAATGATAATCTTAAATTTAATAAAATATGATGAACCCTTTAAATCACATTCCCATGTATTGGAATATGTGGTGATGACATGTGTCCACATGATCCCATATTTTAATTGGAGAATATTAAATCTTAATTATTTTCAATGAGTAGAAATTACTTTTCTCAAATAAGATAAATAAAACTAGTTCCTTATTTCATGTGATGATTGTGATGATGCTAGATCATCAAGTGTGAACCTTAGTGTGCTAAATAAAAGTAGTTAAGTATTGTTTGGTGATTGTGTACCCCGTATTTATTTATAGACGATAGTACCGACCCGGAATACGAGGAGGAGGAGTACTACCAAGAAGAAGAAGAGGAAAACTTCAACCACTCCTCTATTCAAGGCAAGCTATTATTGGCAAGCTAGAATTATACAAGTTAATCAAGCAATCTTTAACATGCCTTAGGCATGCTTTGGTTATATACCTTTGATTTATACCGATCTCAAGTTTTACTTGCAAGCTTTATTCTTTTACTTTACCAAAGTTCTTTATCTTTAGTTAGTGCTTTGTGAGGACTAGAAAAGTAGTATAGATAACATAGAGAGTATAAAACTAGTCCTATACTAGATGTCATTCTAAGGCATGAGATTGAAGATTAGCACCCCTCATTAGTGAACACTCTTAACTTAGTGGCTAGTGCTAAGCATAAAACTTGATCACTTTAGATCGGAATACTTGGTGAAAATGATTATGAAAACCTTGGAATGATGAGTCATTCTATTGAAATGTTTTGACATGTGTTGAGAAACACAAATGGATTTGATGATGAAAATGTTGAGGCATGAGCCTTAGCCCTTTATAAAAACTGATGGTTGGGTTCAGATGCGATACCATTCCAACTTTACCGTACAACCACAATACCTGAATTGGGTAAGGCTTAGCCGGAAGTTTATACGCATTAGTATGGGTTCCCTCGTGGAAGAGGTTTGAGCTGAGGCTACCTCTTGATGATGTCCACCTATGCGGTGCCCAGGATGGCAGATGGCCATGGCTGGGAGGCCAAGCTCATGGGGGAGGTTCCTATACTAGGGTGTGTAATTGAAAGGTTATGATTGATTATCCGCATACTAAGTATGATTGATTCAGGGTTATACCTGACGGATGTATCGAATTTTGGGGTGAAAGTGTACCACCTCTACAGAGTGTCAAACTATTCAAATAGCCACGTCCGCGGTCATGGATAGTTGGAGTGGCCATACTGTTCCATCGTCAGATGTTTTTCAAAATGACTTGTGAAGTGAACTATGATTTTGACTTGACCACAACAGGGTTGTGAATATGAAAACTAGGTTACCACTTAATTGATTTAGAACATTAACTTAGTTTTCTTTACTTCTAAACTCAGTTTACATAAATCTGCCTTTTTGCAAATAAACTTAGAGCTTAGGATTCCTACTAGAACTACCTTACTTGTTAGTGATAGTTTGCGAGTACTTAAAGAGTATTAATGGCTTTGTCCCTGGCTATTCACGTGGCCAGGCTATGAGGAGGACTACCAGGATGATGGACAGCAGGAGGTCTATGACAACTAGGATCATCTCCCATCGTCAGCATTGCTTGTGACCCTGAAGATGGAGCCCACTACTACGCTTATTATTCAGCTGCTTGTTTGTATTAAGACTGGATCATGAGATTCTTTATTTGTGTAAGGCCTTATTATGGTTTGTAATGGATTATGTACTGTTATATCCAATCTGTTATGTCTCGCAAAAATGGTAATCCTGGGATTGCGATGTATGGCATAACAGGCATCTGGGATTAAAAATCCGGGTGTTGACAAGTTGGTATCAGAGCCATCCTAACCATAGGATACCCTAGTTAGAATGGACGTCCGAACAAAAACTTAGTTTAAAAAAAATAATTGAGTATTTATGAAAACCTATTCCCACTCTTATCCTTCATTCTTTCAAAAAAAATCATGTTACTTAAAAATTCTTACATTACTACATAAAATTTGACACACTTGATCACCTCACTAACTTACTCATCCTAAATTCTTATAGATGGAAGTCCAGTATTGCAAGTTCTACCAGTTGGGCAACGGAGGCTAGCTGATCTTTGAGAGGGATCTAGATGCACTGTCAGAGTACCTTGAGCGCCCGCATCCAGAAATCTTCGGGGCACAACTCAATGATCACGTAGGAGATCTACAATGGATGATAGTTGCAGATCTCAGAGGCAAAATGGAAGCACCTACTTCTGAGAAGATCCAATTCACCTTGCGATAGAACAACTGGCTAGATGGATTAGCCAGGGCTATGCATGAATCTCGGGCCCGTCTGTGTGGGCAAAACATCAACTTGATCCAAGGAACTCGCTTTGCTCACTTTGCAAGGTGTTATTCTATGGGAATGCCATTAGAGATGTCAGGACACCCGGAGTTGATGCACCAGGTGGACAATCTTGACTTAATGTTGTATGATAGGCAGAAGGAGTTGGACAATGCCCGAGCCTACGCCAACCACAACCTTGCCATTACCGTCAAGAAGGACCAGACTCTCGCCATTCTCGCCGAGGAGCACCAATCACTTCATCGTCAATGCGACAAGAAGGATCGCACCATCGATCGTCTTCGCAAGAAGGTGCCCCTCTCGAGAAGACCATCCGGGAAAAGGAAGTCCAGCTTGAAGAAAAGGAGGAGGAGGAAGGTGAAGATATACAGGGAGATCTTCACCCGTACCCCAGTGATGACAATGACTACCTGGAGGATGATGCCATGGATCTCTATACCGATGATGATAATTCCGACTTCATTGATGATGAGTAGATGCACTTGATCACTACCATAGGAGTGAGTTGTACTGGTCCCATTATATCGTAGTTCACATAATGGTTCTTAAAACCATTTGTTTTCCATTTGTGTGTGGTGTGTGTTTATATGGTGTGCTTTGAATGAATGAATGATAAGAAGTTATTAGTTTGCCAAACCTGAGTCAAACTCAAAGTTTAAACCTTTTGAAACAAAACCATGAACCTTAGAAATTTCCCTCTTATCTCATTATCTATCTCAATCTTCAGATGACTCGTGGAAACCCCAGAGGAAGTAGCTCATCTCAAGATCCAATGCTGCAGATCGTACAAATGCTAGTTTCCGACCGTGAAGCTAGCAGAGCCGAACGCCAATCCAACCTAGCCACCCTTCAACAGATAGGTCAGATGGCCCACAATAATCAAGGCCATGGAAATCAGGATCAACATAGATCCAAGCTTAAGAACTTTTAGAATACCAATCCCCTATCTTCAACAAATCTAAGGATCCCTTAGATGCTGATGACTGGCTGGAAACCATGGAGAACAATCTGGAAGTCGTACGAGTTGAAGCCAATGAGAAAGTACTGTTTGCCACCCATTATCTAGCAGAAGATGCAAGAGCCTAGTGGAATATCACCCGTAATATGAACGATGGTTATATGATGACTTGGGAAGCATTCAACATCAAGTTCAGCCACACCCATGTGCCACAAGGTTTGGTCACCAGGATGAGAGATGAGTTCAGAGAACTGAAGAAAGGAAGGATGGCGGTAGTTGAGTACCGTGACAAATTTCTATCCCTAGCTAGATATGCCCTGGATGAGATCAACACTGAACCCAAGAAGATGGAGAGGTTCTTGAACGGATTGCATGATGAGATGCAGACTGTTTTAGTAAAGATCTGTTTTGGAGATCTAGAAGAGCTAGGAGACTCTGCCATTCAGATGGAACGGAAGATCAACCAAGCCAATGACAACCGCAAGCGCAGGATGATGCACCAGACTAGGTCCCACAATACCCAGAAGTATCGCCCCAACTCGTCTGTAGGATATGCCCCAAGAAACAACAGACTCCCGATGTCCTGTCCAAGATACCCCAATCATAGTGGAGGAAACTTGAAGTCTGGATAAAACCACAACAACAACAACCCCGGCAACTCCGACAATTTCAACCATGCACCGCCCAAGTCCAACAACAACAACAACAATACTGCCCCAAGGACTGGAAGCAGTGTTGTGCCTGTTGCAGCCAAAGACAAGTCCCAAATTACTTGCTTTGAATGTGGAGTCAAGGGTCAGTACTCCAACGAGTGTCCCAAGAAGCTTGCAGTAGCCACCAATGTGAATGCCCCAGCTCAGCAGTAGCACCGTGTTCAGCCTGGAAGGAGATTTGCCCCAGGGAATTCGCTCAACCGCAATGGTCGTCTATTCCACATGAATGCTGAAGAAGCCCAGGAAGCGCCCGATGTCGTGCTAGGTATGTTTTCTGTTAACTCAGTACTTGCAAGAGTTTTGTTTGATTCTGGAGCATTGCACTCGTTTGTTACAGAAGAATTTGCATGCACTAGTAAGATTCAACCAACAAAACTGAAGCATGTTATGATAGTTCAAATAACTGGTTCAACCACCAAAGCTAGAAAAATTTGCATGGCTGTACCTATCAGAATCCATGGGATAGATTTTTTTATGCCAATCAAATAGTACTTGGAACTAAAGGTTTGGAAGTAGTACTAGGAATGGATTGGATGTCGAAACATAAATGATTGATCGACTATGCCAAGAAAGTCATAACCATGACCAGTAGCTCTGGACTATCAGTAGAGCATGTATATGAAACCTTGCCCCATCAATTCAAATGCAATAAGAGTCTAGCCCAACCAACCATAGACCAAGTCAGAGTAGTGTGTGAATACCCCGACGTATTCCCAGATGAATTGCCCGGTATGCCCCGAGATCGGGATATCGAGTTCATTATTCATCTAATTCCTAGAACTGGACCCATAGCTCAGAGACCTTTTAGTATCAACCCATCTGAACTAGTGGAGCTGAAGAAGCAATTGGATGCTATGCTGGAGAAAGGTTTGATTCAACCAAGCGCATCGCCATGGAGATCGCCTATTTTGTTCATGGATAAGAAAGATGGAGGTAACCATTTGTGTACGGATTACCAAAAGCTGAATGATGTCACTGTCAAGAACAAGTACCCACTGCCAAAGAGAGAGGATCTGTTTGACTAATTGACTGGTGCTAGAGTGTTTTCTAAGATTGATCTTAGAACTGGTTATCATCAACTCAAGATTCGTGCAACGGATATTCCGAAGACCGCCTTTACCACCAGATATGGATTGTATGAGTATACGGTCATGTCTTCTGGATTAACCAATGCCCCTGCTTATTTCATGAATCTCATGAATAAGATTTTTCTGAACTTTCTGGATAAGTTTGTCATTGTTTTTATCGACGATATTCTAATCTATTCCAAGTCAGAAGAAGACCAAGAGCTACACCTGAGAACCATATTTGAAACCCTTAGAGAGCATCAGTTGTATGCCAAGTTTAGCAAATGTGAGTTCTGGTTGAAGGAAGTAGGATTCCTCGGACATATTGTGTTGGCAGGAGGAGTCGCTGTTGATCCTGCCAAGATCAAAGATGTTGAAGAATGGAAAGCCCCAACCACTCAAACCCAAGTCCATGCATTTCTCGGATTAGCGGGATATTACCACAAGTTCGTAGAAGGATTTTCAAGCATCGCAACACCAATGACCCAATTGTTGAAGAAAGATAAGAAGTTCGAATGGACCGACAAATGTGAAGCAAGTTTTTAAGAGCTCAAGAAGAGATTGATTTCAGCCCCAATCTTGATTATGCCAGATATCAAGAAGCCTTTTGAGTTGTATTGTGATGCATCCAAGATTGGTCTCGGATGTGTGTTGATGCAAGAAGGCAAGGTCATAGCATATTTGTCCTGACAACTGAAGCAGCATGAGAAAAACTACCCTACCCATAATCTTGAACTAGCAGCCGGAGTGTTAGCCTTGAAGACATGGCGTCATTACCTGATGGGTAACCACAGTGAGATTTATTCAGATCACAAGAGTCCGAAGTATATTTTCACTTAGAAGGATCTGAATATGAGGCAAAGGAGAAGGATAGAGTTAATCGAGGATTATGACCTTGACATTCACTATCACCCTGGTAAAGCCAATGTGGTAGCGGATGCTCTTAGCAGATTGCTGTGTAGGTTAAACACCATGATCAAAGAAGCCCAGCCAAGTTGCATGAAGAGTTGGAGCAGTTTAGAACCGAGCTAGTTAGCAAAGGATTTTTAGCTAGCATTGAACTTCAACCCACCTTGATCAGTCAGATCAAGGAGGCACAGAAAGGAAATGCATGTATCGATGGAATCAAACGTCATATTGGTACAGGAAATGTACCCGGATTCACTTAAGATGAAGAAGGAGTTTTGTGGTACAAAGGACATATCTGTGTGCTAGCAGATTCCAAGCTGAAGCAAATTATCATGCAGGGAGCTCATGATACTCTTTATTCTATCCACCCAAGAGGAACGAAGATGTATCAGGATTTGAAGGAGCAATTTTGGTGGCACAAGATGAAGAGGGAAATCGGAAGCTACATAGCCAAGCGTGATATCTGTCAGAGAGTCAAAGTGGAACATCAGAGACCCGCAAGACTTTTGCAACCATTGCAGATTCCGGAATGGAAATGGGATTCTATCGGATTGGATTTTATCACCGTTTTGCCGACTTCTAGTAGGGTAAATGACTCTATTTGGGTCATAGTTGATAGACTGTCCAAGCTAGCCCATTTTATACCTATCAAGACTATCATCAGAGTTCAAAGCTAGCAGAGTTGTACATTGCTAGAATCGTCAGTTTGCATGGAACCCCCATGACCATAGTGTCAGATCAAGGAACCCAGTTTACCTCAAGATTTTGGTAGATAGTCCAAGAAGGATTAGGAACCAAGTTGAATTTGAGCACCGCTTGTCACCCGTAGACCGATGGACAGACTAAAAGAGTCAACCAAATCTTAGAAGATATGTTGAGAGCTTGTGTTCTATAGTATGGATCAAAATGTGTAGATTGTCTACATTTCGTAGAATTCTCATACAACAACAGTTATCAAGCTCGTTTGCAAATGGCCCCATTTGAATTTCTATATGGAAGGAAGTGTCGTACCCCCTTGAATTGGTCGCAAGTAAGAGAGAGTCAGATTTTCGGACCTGACATCCTACGAGAAGCTGAAGAGAAGGTTCACAAAGTCCGTGAACACCTCAAGACCACCCAATCCAGGCAGAAGTGTTATGCTAACAAGAGACGTCGAGACCTGACCTTCAATGTCGGAGATTTTGTGTATCTCAAAGTGTTGCCATTGAACATAATGCAAGATTTCCAACTGAAGGGAAAGTTAGCCCCTAGATATATTGGACCCTTCAAGATTTTGAATCATCAAGGAGAAGTATCTTATCAACTGGAATTGCCAGAGGAGATATTAGCCATCCATAATGTGTTCCATATCTTGTTACTTCACAAATGCCTAGATGTTCCGGAGAAGACCGAAGTTTTCAAGAACATCAATCACTGAGCCATAGATATCAAAAAGGATCTGACATATCGTGAGGTGCCCATTCGTATCTTGGAAGAAGTTTCTGAACCACCAGGACCCAGAGTATCAAGTTTCTCAAGATCCAATGGAGCAACCATACTGAAGAATAAGCTACTTGGGAGTGAGAATATTACATTAGGATTGAGTTTCCAAATCTCTTTAGTTCCTAGTTTTTCTTAAATCTCGGGACGAGATTTTGTTTAAGGAGGGAAGGTTTGTAACACCCCACAACTTCTAATGAAGTTCTAATCACCCAATTTAGGGTTAACAAAAGCTTTTATTAGTAAAATGAATATGAATGCATGTGTGTTTTGCATTAGTGTATAATTGTTTGAAAATGCTATGCTTGATTGCTACAAATGATTAGAAATTGTTTAAAGGTGAATGCTACATCATCTAGGCCAATTACAAACAAAATCAAAGAAAAAGAAATCAAATATGAATAAATAAAGAAAATGGTCGTTTTTGGCCAAAGTTAACCACTAGGCCACTTTGAGTGTTCCTAGAAGAGAAATTTTAAGAGAACCAATTCTACTTCTTTTCACCCCTTGCTAGACCAAGTAAAAGTGAATCCAAGCCTGCCTTACAAACTTACAAAAGATATTTTCAAATCAATTTAAAGGACAGTTGAAAATTGAATCAAGTGTATGTACTAAGATCCCACTTTTTCAAAAACCTAACAAACCAATTCCACTTGACCTCTCCAAGCAAACATAGATACTCATGCTTAAGATAAAACTACTCAAAAAATTTGAATCCAAAATTCCAAAGTAAGTTTCTTTCGGCCATTACAAGAAACACCTGGCCTGCACTAAACTAACTACTGCCTAACTTCGTTGTTTCGACTGTAATCCCTCGACCATATGGTCCCCTCTTCACTCCCTTGTCTTCCCTGAGCCTAGCCAGCACCCAGACCAAGACCCTCTTAGCCGTGGTGCACAGTGGAGAGCCGCCCATTTTTGGTCGTCGCCGGCCGATATTGGACAACGTGTTAGAAGCATCGCCGCCCACGCCCACAACACGCACCAGACATGCTGCAGTCCACCGCCACCCCCTGTCCAAGCCTCGACCACAGACGAGCCCTGGACCACCCTAGAACCGTTGTGCCCTATGTCTCTGTGCCATACCCAGAGCGCGCCAGGTCTCCGCGCCCGACCAGCTCGCACAGACCGCGCCTCACCCCCGCCTCGCGTGAACTAGCTCACCATGATCACCCCTACCCCGCAGACACCCCCGTTCGCCGCAGTGTGACATGTAGCTCCCGCACGCCGTCGCAAACACCTCTGCCTCCGCCAGGAGCACCACACGCTCCCGACCAAACCACACCGCCCCACGCCTCGCCTTTAGGCCAACAACAATTGCTAGGGAACACAACATCATCCCCTAGCCTCAGCCGTGCCGCTAGCTGCCTGTAGCGTCGTTATCGACAAGCTCGCGCCTGCATCATTTGGTCCCCTCGCCATAGTATAAAAGGAGGCCTCCCCTGCCTCATTTCTCCATACCCCAGCACTCACCAGTCCCAATTGATCCACTGTCGTCTACCACGTCGATCGACCCCATCGCCGACCCTAGTTGGAGCCCAGGTGAGCCTAGCCAGACCCCCACTGCCGCGCTAGGTTAAATTCCTCGCCGGAGTAGTTCGTCATCGATGACGACTCCTAGTCGTTAGATTAGAATTAGATCGAAGGGCTCAGATGCGTAGTTACCATTTCGCTTAGATGCAGTCGCTGACGAGTGGACCCCCTCTGTCAGCAGCCCGCTGTGCTGTGCAGTGAAGTTGGGCCGGCCCATTTAGATTCCCGCGGGTAGCCTAGAAATTCAAATAAGGATATTTCATTTTAGTTTAAACTAGTTCTGTCCACAGATTCAAAAATTAGTTCAGAGAGTTCCACTGAACCAAATTTCATGATTCAAATTTTGTTAGAAAGATATTTAAATTATTTATCCAAGCCCGTTGGATTTAAATCATTTGGAGTTAGAGATAATCTATAGTAAAAATAACAAGACAAAGACTTTTCTACATTCAAACTCTCAAAAATCACATTTGATTCCAACTCTCAACAATCACATTTGATAATATCTATCTGAATATGTAAAAATATATAGGTTTGCAGGCAGTGACAATGGACTAGTACCAAAAGAATGCTATTAGGGCATTTCTAGTCACTTTAAATCTATTAAATGATAATCTTAAACTTAATAAAATATGATCAACCCTTTAAATCACATTCCCATGCATTAGAATATGGAGTGATGACATGTGTCCACATGATCCCATATTTTAATTGGAGAATATTAAATCTTAATTATTTTCAGTGAGTAGAAATTACTTTTCTCAAATAAGATAAATTAAACTAGTTCCTTATTTCATGTGATGATTGTGATGATGCTAGATCATCAAGTGTGAACCTTAGTGTGCTAAATAGAAGTAGTTAATTATTTTTTGGTGATCGTGTACCCCGTATTTATTTATAGACGAAAGTACCGACCCCTAATACGAGGAGGAGGAGTACCACCAAGAAGAATAAGAGGAAAACTTCAACCACTGCTCTACTCAAGGCAAGCTATTATTGGCAAGCTAGAATTATACAAGTTAACCATGCAAGCTTTAACATGCATTAGGCATGCTTTGGTTATATACCTTTGATTTATACCCATCTCAAGTTTTACTTGCAAGCTTTACTCTTTTACTTTACCAAAGTTCTTTATCTTTAGTTAGTGCTTTGTGAGGACTAGAAAAGTAGTATAGATAGCATAGAGAGTATAAAACTAGTCCTATACTAGATGTCATTCTATGGCATGAGATTGAAGATTAGCACCACTCATTAGTGAACACTGTTAACTTAGTGTCTAGTGCTAAGCATAAAACTTGATCACTTTAGATGGGAATACTTGGTGAAAATGATTATGAAAACCATGGAATGATGAGTCATTCTATTGAAATGTTTTGACATGTGTTGAGAAACACAAATGGATTTGATAATGAAAATGTTGAGGCATGAGCCTTAGCCCTTTATAAAAATTGATGGTTGGGTTCAGATGCGATACCATTCGAACTTTACCGTACAACCACAATACCTGAATTGGTAAGGCTTAGCCAGAAGTTTATACGCATTAGTATGGGTTCCCTCGCGGAAGAGGTTTGAGCTAACTCTACCTCTTGATGATGTCCAATTATGCGGTGCCCAGGATGGCAGATGGCCATGGCTGGGAGGCCAAGCTCATAGGGGAGGTGCCTATACTAGGGTGTGTAATTGAAAGGTTATGATTGATTATCTGCATACTAAGTATGATTGATTCAGGGTTATCCCTGATGAATGTATCGAAGTTTGTGGTGAAAGTATACCACCTCTATAGAGTGTCAAACTATTCGAATAGCCACGTCCTCGGTCATGGACAATTGGAGTTGCCATATTGTTCCATCGTCAGATGTTTTTCAAAATGACTTGTGAAGTGAACTATGATTTTGACTTGACCATAACAGGGTTTTGAATATGAAAACTAGGTTCCCACTTAAGTGATTTAGAACATTAACTTAGTTTTCTTTACTTCTAAACTCAGTTTAGATAAATCTGGCTTTTTGCAAATAAACTTAGAGCTTAGGATTCCTAGTAGAACTACCTTACTTGTTAGTGATAGTTTGCGAGTACTTAAAGAGTACTCATGGCTTTGTCCCTGGCTATTCCCGTGGCCAGACTATGAGGAGGACTACCATGATGATGGACAACAGGAGGTCTACGACATCTAGGATCATCTCCCATCGTCAGCATTGCTTGTCACCCTGAAGATGGAGCCCACTACTACGCTTATTATTCAGCTTTTTGTTTGTATTAAGACTAGATCATGAGATCCTTTATTTGTGTAAGGCCTTATTATGGGTTGTAATGGATTATGTACTGTGATATCCAATCTGTTATGTCTCGCAAAAATGGCAATCCTGGGATTGTGATGTATGGCATAACAGGCATCTGGGATTAAAAATCCGGGTGTTGACAAGTTGGTACTAGAGCCATCCTGACCATAAGAGACCCTAGTTAGAATTGACGTCCGAACAAAAACTTAGTTTCAAAACAAAAGAATTGAGTATTTATGAAAACCTATTCCCACTCTTATCCTTGATTCTTTCAAGTTCCTCAAAAATTCTTACATTACTACATAAAATTTGACACACTTGATCACGTCACTAACTTACTCATCCTAAATTCTTATAGATGGAGGTCCAGTATTGCAAGTTCTACCAGTTGGGCAATGGAGGCTAGCTGATCTTTGAGAGGGATCTAGATGCACTGTCAGAGTACCTTGAGCGCCTGCATCCAGAATTCTTCGGGGCACAACTCAACGATCACGTAGGAGGAGATCTACAATTGCTGATAATTGCAGATCTCCAAGGCAAAATGGAAGCACCTACTTCTGAGAAGATCCAATTCACCTTGCAAGAGAACAACTGGCTAGATGGATTAGCCAGGGCTATGCATGAAGCTCGTGCCCGTCTATGTGGGCAAAACATCAACTTGATCCAGGGAACTCACTTTCCTCACTTTGCAAGGCGTGATTCTATGGGAATGCCATTGGAGATGTCAGGACACACGGAGTTGAAGCACCAGGTGGACAATCTTTACTTCATGTTGTATGATAGGCAGAAGGAGTTGGACAACGCACGAGCCTACACCAACCACAACCTTGCCATTACCGTCAAGAAGGACTAGCCTCTCGCCATTCTCGCCAAGGAGCGCCAATCACTTCATCGTCAACGTGACAAGAAGGATCGCACCATCGATCATCTTCGCAAGAAGGTGGCCGCTCTCGAGAAGACCATCCGTGAACAGGAAGTCCAGCTTGAAGAAAAGGACAAGGAGGAAGGTGAAGATATCCAGGGAGATCTTCACTTGTAGCTCAGTGATGGCATTGACTACCCGGAGGATGATGCCATGGATTTCTACACTGATGATGATGATTCTGACTTCATTGATGATGATTAGATGCACTTGATCACTACCATAGGAGTGAGTTGTACCGGTCCCACTGTATCATAGTTTCACAGAATGGTTCTTAAAACCATCTGTTTTCCATTTGTGTGTGGTGTGTTTATATGGTGTGCTTTGAATGAATGAATGAGAAGAAGTTGTTAGTTTGGCAAACCTGAGTCAAACTCAAAGTTTAAACCTTTTGAAACAAAACCATGAACCTCAGAGATTTCCCTCTTATCTCATTATCTATCTAAATCTTGAGATGACTCGTGGAAACCCCGGAGGAAGCAGCTCATCTCAAGACCCAATGATGCAGATCCTACAAATGCTAGTTTCTGACCGTGAAGCTAGTAGAGCCGAACGCCAATCCAACCTAGCCACCCTTAAATAGATAGCTCAGATGGCCCACGATAATCAAGGCCATGGAAATCAGGATCACCATGGATCCAAGCTTAAGAACTTTCAGAATACCAATCCCTTATCTTCAACAAATCTGAGGATCCCTTAGATGCTGATGACTGGCTGCAAACCATGGAGAACAATCTGGAAGTCGCAGGAGTTGAAGCCAATGAGAAAGTATTGCTTCCCACCAATTATCTAGCAGGAGATGCAAGAGCCTGGTGGAATAGCAACGGTACTATGAACGACGGTCATATGATGACTTGGGAAGCATTCAAGATCAAGTTCAGCCACACCCATGTGCAGCAAGGTTTGGTCACCAGGATGAGAGATGAGTTCAGAGAACTGAAGCAAGGAAGGATGATGGTAGTTGAGTACCGTGACAAATTTCTGTCCCTAGCTAGATATGCCTTGGATGAGATCAACACGGAAGCCAAGAAGAAGGAGAGGTTCCTGAATGGATTGCATGATGAGATACAGATTGTTTTAGTCAACATCCGTTTTGGAGATCTAGAAGAGCTAGTAGACTCTGCCATTCAGGTGGAAGGGAAGATCAACCAAGCCAATGACAACAGCAAGCGCAGGATGATGCACCAGACTGGGTCCCACAATACCCAGAAGTATCGCCCCAACCCGTCAGCAGGATATGCCCCAGGAAAAAACAGACCCCTGATGTCCTGTCCAAGCTATCCCATCGTAGCGGAGGAAACTCGAAGTCTGGAGAAAACCACGACAACAACAACCCCGACAACTCCAACAATTTCAATCATGCACCGCCCAAGTCCAACAACAACAACAATACTTCCCCAAGGATAGGAAGCAATGTTGTGTCTGTTGCAGCCAAAGACAAGTCCCAAATTACTTGCTTTGAATGTGGAGTCAAGGGTCAATACTCCAACGAGTGTCCCAAGAAGCTTGCAACAGCCACCAATGTGAATGCCCCAACTCAGCAGTAGCACCGCGTTCAACCTGGAAGGAGATTTTCCCCAGGGAATTCGCTCAACCGCAATGGTCGTCTGTTCCACATGAATGCGGAAGAAGCCCAGGAAGCGCTCGATGTCGTGCTGGGTATGTTTTATGTTAACTCGGTACTTGCAAGAGTGTTGTTTGATTCTGGAGCATCGCACTCGTTTGTTACACAAGAATTTGCATGCACTAGTAAGATTCAACCAACAAAATTGAAGCATGTTATGATAGTTCAAATACCTGGTTCAACCACCAAAGCTAGAAAAATTTGCAAGGTTGTACCTATCAGAATCCATGGGATATATTTTTATTTCAATCTAATAGTACTTGGAACTAAAGGTTTGGAAGTAGTACTAGGAATGGATTGGATGTCGAAACATAAATGATTGATCGACTGTGCCAAGAAAGTCATAACCATGACCAGTAGCTCTGGAGTATCAGTAGAGCATGTATCTGAAACCTTGCCCCATCAATTCAAATGCAACAGGAGTCAAGTCCAACGAACCATAGACCAAGTCATAGTAGTCTGTGAATACTCCGACGTATTGCCAGATGAATTGCCCGGTATGCCCCAGATCGGGATATCAAGTTCATTATTGAACTAATTCCTAGAACTGGACCCATAGCTCAGAGACCTTATAGTATCAACCCATCTAAACTAGTAGAGCTGAAGAAGCAACTGGATGCTATGCTGGAGAAAGGTTTGATTCAACCAAGCGCATCGCCATGGAGATCGCCTATTTTGTTTGTGGATAAGAAAGATGGAGGTAACCGTTTGTGTACGGATTACCTGAAGCTGAATGATGTCACCATCAAGAACAAATACCTACTGCCAAAGAGAGAGGATATGTTTGACCAATTGACTGGTGCCAGAGTGTTTTCTAAGATTGATCTTAGAACTGGTTATCCTAAACTCAAGATTCATGCAACGGATATTCCGAAGACCGCCTTTACCACCAGATATGGATTCTATGAGTATACGGTCATGTCTTTTGGATTAACCAATGCCCCTGCTTATTTCATGAATCTCATGAATAATATTTTTATGAAGTTTCTAGATAAGTTTGTCGTTGTTTTTATCAACGATATTCTGATCTATTCAAAGTCAGAAGAAGACCATGAGCTACACCTAAGAACCATCCTTGAAACCCGTAGAGAGCATCAGTTTTATGCCAAGTTTAGCAAATGTGAGTTCTGGTTGAAGGAAGTAGGATTCCTCGGACATATTGTGTCGGCAGGAGGAGTCGCTATTGATCCCGCCAAGATCAAAGATGTTGAAGAATGGAAAGCCCAACCACTCAAACCCAAGTCCGTGCATTTCTCGGATTAGGGGGGTATTACTGCAAGTTCGTACAAGGATTTTTGAGCATCACAACATCAATGACCCAATTGTTGAAGAAAGATAAGAAGTTCGAATGGACCGACAAATGTGAAGCAAGTTTTCAAGAGCTCAAGAATAGATTGATTTTAGCCCCAATCTTGATTATGCCAGATATCAAGAAGCCTTTTGATTTGTATTGTGATGCATCCAAGATTGGTCTCGGATGTGTGTTGATGCAAGAAGGCAAAGTCATAGCATATATGTCCCGACAACTGAAGCAGCACGAGCAAAACTACCCTACCCATGATCTTAAACAAGCAGTCGTAGTGTTAGCCTTGAAGACATGGCGTCATTACCTGATGGGTAACCGCGGTGATATTTATTCGGATCACAAGAGTCTGAAGTATATTTTCACTCACAAAGAGCTGAATATGAGGAAAGGAGATGGATAGAGTTAATCAACGATTATGACCTTAACATTCACTATTACCACGGTAAAGTCGATGTGGTAGCGGATGCTCTTAGGAGATTGCCGTGTAGGTTAAACACCATGATCAAAGAAGCCCAGCCAAGTTTGCATGAAGAGTTGGAGCAGTTTAGAACTGAGCTAGTTAGTAAAGGATTTTTAGATAGAATTGAACTTCAAC
The DNA here is from genome assembly GCA_916181665.1 of Avena sativa. Taxonomy (NCBI): domain Eukaryota; kingdom Viridiplantae; phylum Streptophyta; class Magnoliopsida; order Poales; family Poaceae; genus Avena; species Avena sativa. The sequence goes on along the minus strand of OV702289.1, from coordinate 283,494,345 downwards.
CCACCTTGATCAGTCAGATCAAGGAGGCGTAGTAAGGAAATGCAAGTATCGATGGAATCAAACGTCGTATTGGTACAGGAAAGGTACCCGGATTCACTGAATATGAAGAAGAAGTTTTGTGGTACAAAGGACATATCTGTGTGCCAGCAGATTCCGAGCTGAAGCAAGTTATAATGCAAGAAGCTCATGATACATATCAGGATTTGAAGGAGCAATTTTGGTGGCACAAGATGAAGAGGGAAATCGGAAGCTACATAGCCAAGTGTGATATTTGTCAGAGAGTCAAAGCGGAACATCACAGACCCGCAGGACTTTTGCAACCATTGCAGATTCCAGAATGGAAATGGGATTCTGTCGGAATGGATTTTATCACCGGTTTGCCTACTTCTAGTAGGGGAAATGACTCTATTTGGGTCATAGTTGATAGACTGTCCAAGGTAGCCCATTTTATACCTATCAAGACTATCATCAGGGTTCAAAGCTAGCAGAGTTGTACATTGCTAGAATCGTCAGTTTGCATGGAACCCCCAAGACCATAGTGTCAGATCGAGGAACCCAGTTTACCTCAAGATTTTGGCAGAAAGTCTAGGAAGGATTAGGAACCAAGTTGAATTTCAGCACAGCTTGTCACCCGCAGACCGATGGACAGAATGCAAGTGTCAACCAAATCTTAGAAGATATGTTGAGAGCTTGTGTTCTATAGTATGGATCAAAATGGGAAGATTGTCTGCCTTTCGCAGAATTCTCATACAACAACAGTTATCAAGCCAGTTTGCAAATGGCCCCATTTAAATTTCTATATGGAAGGAAGTGTCATACCCCCTTGAATTGGTCGCACGTAGGAGAGAGTCAGATTTTCGGACATGACATCCTACGAGAAGCTGAAGAGAAGGTTGTCCGTGAACACCTCAAGACCGCCCAATCCAGGCAGAAGAGTTATGCTGACAAGACAGGTTGAGACCTGACCTTCAATGTTGGAGATTTTGTGTATCTCAAAGTGTCACTGTTGAAGGGAATGCAACATTTTCAACTGAAGGGAAAGTTAGCCCCCAGATATATTAGACCCTTCAAGATTTTGAATCGTCGAGGAGAAGTATCTTATCAACTGGAACTGCTAGAGGAGATGCCAGCCATCCATAATGTGTTCCATATCTCGTTACTTCGCAAATGCCTACATGTTCCGGAGAAGACTGAAGTTTTCAAGAACATCGATCACCGAGCGATAGATATCAACAAGGATCAGACGTATCATGAGGTGCCCATTCGTATCTTGGAAGAAGCTTCCAGAACCGCAAGGACCCAGAGTATCAAGTTTCTCAAGATCCAATGGAGCAACCATACTGAAGAATAAGCTACTTGGGAGCGAGAAGATTACATTAGGACTGAGTTTCCAAATCTCTTTAGTTCCTAGTTTTTCTTCAATCTAAGGAAGAGATTTTGTTTAAGGAGGGAAGGTTTGTAACACCCCACAACTTCTAATTAAGTTCTAATCACCCAATTTAGGGTTAACAAAAACTTTTATTAGTAAAATGAATATGAATGCATGTGTGTTTTGCATTAGTGTAGAATTGATTGAAAATGCCATGCTTGATTTCTACAAATGAGTAGAAATGGTTTAAAGGTGAATTCTACATCATCTAGGCCAATTACAAACAAAATCAAAGAAAAATAAATCAAATATGAATAAATAAAGAAAATGGTCATTTTTGGCCAAAGTTAACCACTAGGCCACTTTGAGTGTTCCTAGAAGAGAAATTTTAACAGAAACAATTCTACTTTTTCTCACCCCTTGCTACACCAAGTAAAAGTGAATCCAAGCTCGCCTTACAAACTTACAAAAGCTATTTCCAAATCAATTTAAAGGACAGTTGAAAATTGAATCAAGTGTATGTACTAAGATCCCACTTTTTCAAAAACCTACCAAACCAATTCCACTTGACCTCTCCAAGCAAACATAGATACTCAAGCTTAAGATCAAACTACTCACCAAATTTGAATCCAAAATTCCAAAGTAAGTTTCTTTTGGTCATTAGAACAAACACCTGGCCTGCACTAAACTAACTACTGCCTAACGTCACTGTTTCCATAGTAATCCCTCGACCATATGGTCCCCTCTTTACTCCCTTGTCTTCCCTGAGCCTAGCCAGCACCCAGACCAATCCCCTCTTAGTCGTGGTGCCAGTGGAGCGCCGCCCATTTTTGGTCGTCGTCGGCCGATAGTGGACAGCGTGTTAGAAGCATCGCCGCCCTCGCCCATGATGCGCACCAGACACGCCGTAGTCCACCGCCACCCCCTGTCCAAGCCTCGACCGCAGACGAGCCCTAGACCACCCAAGAACTGTCCTGCCCTATGTCTCTGTGCCATGCCCAGAGCACGCTAGCTCTCCGCGCCTGACCAGCTCGCACAGACCGCGCCTCGCCCCCACCTCGCGTGAACTAGCTCGCCATGATCACCCCTACCCCGCAGACACCCCCGTTCACCGCAGCGCGACCCGTAGCTCCCACACGCCGTCGCAAACACCTCTGCCTCCACGCGGAGCGCCGCACGCTCCCGACCAAACCACACGGCCCCACATCTCGCCTTTAGGACAGCAATGACCGCCAGGGAACACAGCACCATCCCCTAGCCCCAGCCGCGTCGCTAGCTACATGTAGTATCGTCACCGATAAGCTCGCGCCCGCACTGTTCGGTCCCCTCGATGTAGTATAAAAGGAGGCCTCCCCTGCCTCATTTCACCACACCCCAGCACTCACCACTGCCCACTGATCCTCCCCCACTTCTTCCCGGAGCAAGGCGAGCTCTCCCTTGCCAGAATTTGGCCGGAGCCCGCCGCTGCTGGAGGAGAACGGCGCCGTCGATTTCGACCACCCCAAGGCCTTCCGTGACCGCCAATCGATCCGCCGTCGTCTACCACATTGATCCCGCTCCCATCACGGACCCTAGCTGGAGGCTAGGTGAGCCTAGCCAGACCCCCACCACCGTGCTAGGTTAAATTCCTCGCCGGAGTAGTTTGTCATCGACGATGACTCCCAACCGTTAGATTTGAATTAGATCGAAGGGCTCAAATCCGTAGATACCGTTTCGCTTAGATGCAGTCGCTGACAAGTGGACCCCCTCTGTCAGCAGCCTGCTGTGCTGTGCATTGAAGTTGGGCCGGCCCATTTAGTTTCCCGCTCGTAGCCCAGAAATTCAAATAAGGATATTTCATTTTAGTTTAAACTAGTTCTGTCCACAGATTCAAAAATCAAATCAGAGAGTTTCACTAAACCAAATGGCATGATTCAAATTTTGTTAGAAAGATATTTAAATTATCTATCCAAGCCTGTTGGATTTAAATCATTTGGAGTTAGATATAATCTATAGTAAAAATAACAAGATAGAGACTTTTCCACATTCAAACATTTTTGAAAAATCAACCATAATAGCTTTTGAGTTGATTCCAACTCTCAAAAATCACATTTGACAATATCTATCTGAATAAGTAAAAATATTTAGGTTTGTAGGTAGTGACATTGGACTAGTACCAAAAGAATCCTATTAGAGAATTTCTAGTCACTTTAAATCTATTAAATGATAATCTTAAACTTAATAAAATATGATCAACCCTTTATATCACATTCCCATGTATTAGAATATGTGGTGATGACATGTGTCCACATGATCCCATATTTTAATAGGAGAATAATAAATCTTAATTATTTTCAATGAGTAGAATTTACTTTTCTCAAATAAGATAAATAAAACTAGTTCCTTATTTCATGTGATGATTGTGATGATGGTAGATCATCAAGTGTGAACCTTAGTGTGCTATATAAAAGTAGTTAAGTATTGTTTGGTGATTGTGTACCCCGTATTTATTTATAGACGATAGTACCAACCCCGGATACGAGGAGGAGTACTACCAAGAAGAAGAAGAGGAAAACTTCAACCACTGCTCTACTCAAGGCAAGCTATTATTGGCAAGCTAGAATTATACAAGTTAACCATGCAAGCTTTAACCTAAGCAAGATGCCTTAGGCATGCTTTGGTTATATACCTTTGATTTATACCCATCTCAAGTTTTACTTGCAAGCTTTATTCTTTTACTTTACCAAAGTTCTTTACATTTAGTTAGTGCTTTGTGAGGACTAGAAAAGTAGTATAGATAGCATAGAGAGTATAGAACTAGGCCTATACTAGATGTCATTCTGTGGCATGACATTGAAGATTAGCACCCCTCATTAGTGAACACTCTTAACTTAGTGGCTAGTGCTAAGCATAAAACTTGATCACTTTAGATCAGAATACTTGGTGAAAATGATTATGAAAACCTTGGAATGATGAGTCATTCTATTGAAATGTTTTGACATGTGTTGAGAAACACAAATGGATTTGATGATGAAAATGTTGAGGCATGAGCCTTAGCCCTTTATTAAAACTGATGGTTGGTTTCGGATGCGATACCATTCCAACTTTACCGTACAACCACAATACCTGAATTGGGTGAGGCTTAGCCGGAAGTTTATATGCATTATTATGGGTTCTCTCGTGGAAGAGGTTTGAGCTGAGGCTACCTATTGATGATCTTAACCTATGTAGTGCCCAGGTGTAACACCCCAAACCATCCAAGCACTTAAGATGCCACCACATACATTACACATACAACTAATTAATACTTTTTAGGGAAAATTCAGCAGAGGCTCCTTTGTTTTGGGGACATCCACGACAGGCAATAATATAAACACAAGTGTAAAAGGATAAAACTCAATAAAATGTAGACGCACATTCAACGATATAAGTCTCCAATACCACAACTATAAAAACTACCAACCAAACACAATACTGGTAATAATGTCTAGCAGGAAAAACCAACAAACTCTAAGAGATAAACTTCCGCATACTCCGATAGCATTTATGACAAGACTGACTCCTATCGATCAATCACAAGTTCCAAAATATTGGTAAGGAATGTGTGAAACGTGAGGTGATAATTGTGAAGGTCCTACTCCCAGAACTCCCCATGCATGACGTCCTCGGGGTTTACCTAAAACATGAAAGCAACAAGGGTGAGTACAAAGACTCAACAAGTTCACGAACAAATAGTAACTTCATAGAAATCAAAACACCAAGGCATCATTAAACCACATTCATGCATTAGAACATAAAATTATGTCCTACATGCCTATATGCTCATCTCGTCTCATCGCGAATACCGGTATCGCTCGAGTGGATACCTGTCGGCATCCACTCACTCCAACTCGTGCAGGGTGCCTCCAAAGTGGGTCGCAACCCATCAATGAAGGTCGCATTGTGCCAACTGAAGTAGGTCACATTATCATCATTGTCATCATGGATATGAAATTATGCATAATATGAATATGCCAACATTATCTTTATCATTGACATCATGAACATAACATAAGCATTAAATAAATTGAGTGAAGAGAGATATGCAAAATTCTCTATCCGCCATGAACTTGCCTCAACCGCGGGGCAGAAACTGTGAACTGTAAGATTCCGAACCAGGAGTACCAGGACCAAAAACGGATGTGGTAGTCTGACTACTAACGGCGATGACAAACTGCTTGATGCAGACAATCGTCAAGTGCAGCAGCACAACCTTGCAGCAGCAGGGACAACTTGACGGAGAAAGTGGAACCTAGTGCATGTCACCTCGGAACCTAGGTGGTGGCGGAATGACTGCAGACTATGGCTCGCCGAAGATGATCGGGACAACCGCGATGTAGTCCGCAGCGGTGGCGGCGGTCCGAGGGAACTCGAATACACTAGGGCTAGGAGGTTGCTCTCTACTCTAATCGGGCAGTTGAACTGGGTGGTACATGCCTGGCTGCAATACAAAGCCCAGCCCAACAAGTTAATTTTTTTTAATCTCACGTTTGCCCAGCTTACACGATTCTAGTCTAGTACCTTGCATACAATGCTAGGAAAAGCAACCTATATACATCAGATCAAGAGTCTGATCACCAAAACTTAAATTTATATATATATTTCCTAAATACCTATTCATCAAAGATTAAATTACTAAGATAAATATTCCAAACTAGTTCCTTCAAGATAATAAGCACCAAATAGCTGGGTTAAAATCTGGGGTATTATATTCTTACCCCCTTAAACGGAATTTGACCCTGAATTCTTTCTCGTTCTTCTACTCGCACAAATAAACATAACAAGAAAACTTAATCAGGTATCACATACCAACCATGAATAACTCTGGATACTTCTCACGCATGCGGGACTCAAGTTCCCAAGTCGCCTCACGCTCAGTTTGTTGTGACCAAAGAACCAAAGAACCTTCACGTACTTTAGCGTCCTATTCCGCATCACTCTCTCCGACTCTTCCAATATCCTTAGAGGGCGAACATCAAAGGTTAAATATTGCTTAATTGTAATTGGTCACATGGTAATCTGACGCTCTAGATCATGAAATGCTTCCGCAGCATACAGACATAAAGCACATTATGCACACCTTGCATCGACTTAGGCAACTCAAGTCGGTAAGCTAGCTTTGCCACTCGTGCCAATATCAAGAAAGGTCCAATATACTGTGGACTAAGCTTTCCTTTGATGTTAAATCTTATAACACCTTTAGTTGGTGACACCCTTAAGAGTATCTCCTCCCCAACTTGAAATTCCACATTCGACCTCTTGGAATCAATATAGCTCTTTTGCCTACTCTGTGCTGCCAACATATGTTATCTAATCGCAGCTACCCTCTCCGTAGCTTGTTGAACCCAATCAGGTCCAAACACTGCCTTCTCGCCCACGGCATCCCAACATAGTGGAGATCTGTACCTTCTTACATACAGAGACTCGTAAGGTGCCATCCGTATGCTAGCCTGATAACTATTATTATAAGCAAACTCGACAAGTGGAAAATGATCCTCCCAACTTCCTTGCCAAGATAGGACACAACATCTCAACATATCTTCCAGTGTTTGGATTGTACGCTCTGACTGGCCATCTATCTGGGGATGAAACGTTGTGCTAAGTCTCAGTTGCGTCCCCAAGGCACTCTGCAAGCTTTCCCAGAACTTGGATACAAACTGGCATCAATATCATAAGTAATTGTTTTAGGAGCCCCATGCAGCCTTAATATCTCCCTTACATATATCAGTGCCAAGTCACTTGCAGAGTCAGTGGTGTAGATAGGAATAAAATGAGCAACTTTTCTAAGTCGATCGACAACCACCTAAACTACATCTTTCCCCCTTTCCGTACAAGGTAGTTCAACCAAAAAATCCATGGCAATGTCATCCCATGGCCATTCTGGAACCTCTAAGGATTGTAGCAGTCCTACTGGTACGCTCCGCCTTTACTCGCTGACAAACCCCACAAGAGGACACATACTTGGCCACATCAACTTTCATTCTTTTCCACCAATAAGTTTGTTTTAGGTCCTGATACATCTTTGTCTCCCCAGGATGAATGATGTAGGGGTACGATGTGCCTCCCGGAGAATGTCCTCCTTCACCTGAGACTTTGGTGGCACACACAAACGACAATGAAACCGAATTGCCCCAGTCCTAGCTATAGTAAACTCTCTGGTTCAGCCTTGGAGAATGCGCTCTCGCACTTGTTGTAACAGATGATCACTTTGTTGTGCCTCTCTCACTCTACCTGGAATGCCTGACTAAAGGATAAGTTGTGTTTCTTCTTGTGCTACACCCGCAAAACATTATGAGATGCCCATCCGTTCAAAATTAGCAACAAGACAGTCCATAGTGGGAGGTACAGACTTGCGGCTAAGAGCATCTGCAACCACATTTGCCCTTCCTGGATTGTACTGGATAGTGAGACCGTAGTCTGTTATCAATTCTAGCCACCGTCTTTGCCTCAGGTTGAACTCCTTCTGTGTGAATAGGTATTTGAGACTTTTATGATCGGTGAAAATATCACAATATTCTCCATAAAGATAGTGCCTCCAAATTTTGAGTGCAAACACCATAGCTGCAAGCTCTAGATCATGGGTAGGATAATTATGCTCGTGCTTTTTCAATTACCATGAAGCATAAGCAATAACTTTGTCGTCTTTCATGAGAACTCACCCAAGTCTAACTAGAGACGCATCAGCATAGACTATGAAGCGCTTCCTTGGCACCGGGAGAGTGAGAACACAGTCACCAGACTATTCTTGAGAGTAGAGAAGCTATTCTCACATTCATTACTCCATTGGAATTTCACATCCTTTTGGGTTAGTTTGGTCATCGGCTTGGTGATGATAGAAAACTTCTTCACAAATTTCCTATAATAACCCACCAAGCCCAAGAAACTCCTCACTTCCTTGATATTGGATGGTCTCGGCCAATCCATAATTGTAGATACCTTACTAGGATTAACCAAGATGCCTTGTTGGTTAATAACATGATCTAGAAAATCCACTTCCGAAAGCCAAAACTCACACTTCTTTAACATCGCATATAATTTATTCTTCCTCAGAGCCTTAAGCACAAGTCTAAGATGACGTTCATGCTCTTCTTCTGTCTTGGAATATATGAGGATATCATCAATGAACACTACCATGAAGTTATCAAGGAACTTGTGTAGCATACTGTTCATTGTCTCCATAAATATGGCAGGGGCATTAGTTAGTACAAAAGACATAACTTTATATTCGTAATGCCCTTACTTGGTGGCGAACGCAGTCTTCTCAATATCTTGTTCTCGCACACGAATCTGATTGTAGCCAGACTGAAGATCAATCTTGGAGAACACATTAGCTCCATTTAGCCGATCAAACAAATCCTCAATGCGGGGCAATGGATATTTGTTCTTGATGGTTACCGCATTAAGACCACGGTAATCTACACCCTTCCGCCAACTACCATCCCTCTTGGATGTAAACATTACAGGCGCCGCCCAAGGTGAGACACTCCGTTGGATCAAACCCTTGGATAATAAATCATCAAACTGCTTCTTCAATTCCTCTTGGAATGGTCGTGACAATCGGTAAGGAGATATAGAAATTGGTTGAGTACTGGGTTTAAGATCAATACGAAACACCACGTCCTGCACTGGTGGCATACCCGGCAACTTATCAAGGAATACATCTAAGTAGTCTCGTACCACTAGAATAGCACCAATTAACTATGCAGTACTTGGTGTCTCAGCAAGAGCCCATAGTAACCCTGCCTTGATTGTTCGTTGCCCAGGAAACAAGCTAGCAAGGACAAAAAGGTAGTGTGGAGGAGCAGTTCCCTGAAAAATCAACTCCTCTCCAGATGGGGCCTGAAGTGAAACGATCTTCCAAAAACATGATATCATAGTGCGATAGCGGTGTAGCCAATCCATGCCAAGAATAACATCAAAGGGTTTCAACGGAATAAGCGTCAGATTAGCTACAAAATCTTCATCATCTATATATATCACACAACCAGGACAAACTATGGTAGAGGAAATTAGACCACCAGGAAAACTAACGACCACTAATTGTCCAATTTCTTGTCGAGATAAACTGGCTTTATTTGTGAATTCTAGCGAGACAAATGAATAAGTATCTCCAGAATCAAAGAGAATTAGTGCGTCAAGAGAATCAAATGGAAGTGTACCTATCACGACATCTGGTCGTCCCAAAGAAGTACTAGTCGGCATGGCATAGACCCCAAGATGTGGCGGAGCAGAGGGTTATCCAACACTATGTTGTGGAGGTGCAGGTAACTGGAGTTGAGCAGATGATGCAGGAAACTGCGCCGAAGAAACTAGAACAGCCTGCCAGACATAACCAGGTGGAGGTGCCCAAGATGGAGGAACTATGGAGTAGAAGTAGGAGCAGCTGATAACATGTTTACAGATCCTCGAGATGACGTGGTAGTAGATCCAGCAGGTGTCCTCTCCCACTTGAGAATGCTAGCAGGGTTATCACGACATACATGCGCCATATGACTAGGGACCACAATGGTGACACTCCCCAGTCCAAGTGCACTCAGAAGCATGATGTTCCTCGCCACACTTGAAACATATCATGCCCTGCCCAGGGACAGGACGGAAGGATGGGTCGAAGAGCGGGGCACCGAAGAAGATTGAGAACCAGATTGTTTGAACTTTGTTGTTTGTTGTGGGTGGTGATTTCCCTTGAACTTCTTGGGGGGAGGTCGCTGAGTAGTAGACCCACTACCCCCATGGTGGCCTTCCTTCTGGTCGCCCCTGTGGCACTAGAACCCCCTGTGTGACCCTCCTCAGCTGCAGTGAGTCGAAATTCCAACTCCATTCCTCTATCCTGCTTAACCATGGACAAGTAATCATTCGCAGGCCTCGCACTCATCACCTCTCTATATCTATAATTTAGTCCTCTAAAGAATGCTCTCACCTTTGCTGCCTCGTCATGCTTCACATGATCAACAAACAATACCATCTTGCTGAACTTAGCCTCATACTCATCTACATATAGTTTCCCTTGCTTAATGACCTTTAGCTTCTCTGACATTTCCTCCTTGAATGTCTCTGGATAATACTTGTCGGTGAATTGTTGCACGAAAACAGCCCAAGTGGGTTCATCCTGATCAGCAGCAAGGAATTTAAGGTTGAAGGCCACAAAGAGAACTCGCTTGTGCGACGGTAACTCCATAGCCGCCATATACTTCTCCATGGTACTTAGCCAAGATGCTGCATCCATTAGTGTCCCAGTCCCATGGAAGTCGCCAGCCTTCAGTTCCAACCAGTTTTTCAGTTTGGTCCCTTGGCCATCGGGTCCACCATCATTACCGGTTTGGCTTGCGCTACCTTCCCCATGATGACTTTGTTCAACCTCTGGATCTGATTCACCGGCATGATTATTATGGCCTCCACGACCACGAGGATTGCGACCACGGGCACGACCACGAGCTCGACCTCTCCTCGACGACATAACTATATACAACATTATCAATCATCAACCAAGTATTCAAATACTTAGAACATCATTATAATCAGTACCAAATAATAACACATAGGTGTAAATGCAATGCATGTCCCATCCCAACCTACTGTGCACCACTGTGTCAAATTTTAAGGTTGTTTATTACATTACTTTTCATATCACAGACCTAAATCTTGCTCTGGTACCAACTGTAACACCCCAAGCCAACCAAGCACTTGAGATGCCACCACATACTTTACACATACAACTAACTAATACTTTTTGGGGAAAATATGGCAGAGACTCCTTTGTTTTGGGGACATCCACGATAGGCAATAATATAAACACAAGTGTAAAAGGAAAAAAACTCAATAAAATGTAGACGCACATTCAACGATATAAGTCTCCAATACCACAACTATAAAAACTACCAACCAAACACAATACTGGTAATAATGTCTAGCAGGAAAAACCAACAAACTCTAAGAGATAAACTTCTGCATACTCCGATAGCATTTATGACAAGACTGACTCCTATTGATCAATCACAAGTTCCAAAATACTGTTAAGGAATGTGTGAAACATGAGGTGATAATTGTGAAGGTGCTACTCCCTGAACTCCCCATGCATGACGTCCTTAGGGTTTACCTAAAACATGAAACCAACAAGGGTGAGTACAAATACTCAACAAGTTCACAAACAAATAGTAACTTCACATAAATCAAAACACCAAGGCATCATTAAACCAATTCATCCATTAGAACATAAAATTATGACCTACATGCCTATATGCTCATCTCATCTCATCACGAATACCGGTATTGCCCGAGTGGATACCCGTCGGCATCCACTCACTCCAACTCGTGGAGGGTGCCTCCAAAGTTGGTCGCAACCCATCAATGAAGGTCGCATTGTGCCAACTGAAGTAGGTCACATTATCATCATTGTCATCATGGATATGAAATTATACATAATATGAATATGCCAACATCATCTTTATCATTGACATCATGAACATAACATAAGCATTAAATAAATTGAGTGAAGAGAGATATGCAAAATTCTCTATCCGCCATGAACTTGCCTCAACCGCGGGGAAGAAACTATGAACTGTAAGACTCCGAACCAGGAGTACCAGGACCAAAAACGAATGCGGTAGTCTGACTACTGACGGCAACGATGAACTGCTTGATGGAGACAATCGTCAAGTGCAGCGGCACGACCTTGTAGCAGCAGGGACAACTTGACGGAGAAAATGGCACCTAGTGCATGTCACCTCGGAACCTACACGGTGGCGGAACGACTGCAGACTATGGCTCGCCGAAGATGATCGGGACAACCGCGATGCAGTCCACAGCGGTGGCGGTGGTCCGAGGGAACTCAAATACACTAGGGCTTGGAGGTTGCTCTCTACTCTAATCGGGCAGTTGAACTGGGTGGTACATGCCTGGATGCAATACGAAGCCTAGTCCAACAAGTTAATTTTTTTAATCTCACGTTTGCCCAGCTTACACAATTCTAGTCTGGTACCGTGCATACAACACAAGGAAAAGCAACCTATATACATCAGATCAAGAGTCTGATCACCAAAACTTAAATTCATATATATATTTCCTAAATACCTATTCATCAAAGATTAAATTACTAAGATAAATATTCCAAACTAGTTCCTTCAAGATAATAAGCACCAAATAGCTGGGTTAAAATCTGGGGTATTACACCAGGATGGCAGATGGCCATGGCTGGGAGGCCAAGCTCATAGGGGAGGTGCCTATACTAGGTTGTGTAGTAGAAAGGTTATGATTGATTATCCGCATACTAAGTATGATTGATTCAGGGTTATCCCTGACGGATGTATCGAATTTTGTGGTGAAAGTGTACCACCTCTGTAGAGTGTCAAACTATTCGAATAGCCGCGTCCATGGTCATGGATAGTTGGAGTGGCCATACTTTTTCGTCGTCAGATGTTTTTCAAAATGACTTGTGAAGTGAACTATGATTTTGACTTGACCACAACAGGGTTGTGAATATGAAAACTAGGTTCCCACTTAAGTGATTTAGAACATTAACTTAGTTTTCTTTACTTCTAAACTCAGTTTAGATAAATCTGCCTTTTTGCAAATAATCTTAGAGGTTAGGATTCCTACTAGAACTACCTTACTTGTTAGTGATAGTTTGCGAGTACTTAAAGAGTACTCATGGCTTTGTCCCTAACTATTCCCGTGGCCAGACTATGAGGAAGACTACCAGGATGATGGACAGCAGGAGGTCTACGACAACTAGGATCATCTCCCATCGTCAGCATTGCCTATGACCCTGAAGATGGAGCCCAATACTACGCTTATTATTCAGCTGCTTGTTTGTATTAAGACTAGATCATGAGATCCGTTATTTGTGTAAGACCTTATTATGGTTTATAATGGATGATGTACTGTGATATCCAATCGCGATGTATGGAATAAATGGAAGTCATATATATACTAGGATTAAAAATCCGTGTGTTGACAGAAATGGAAGTCATATATATACTAGGAGAAGAATGAAGGAATATTGTTGAAGTGGAATGACCATCTCATCATATGATGATGGATATGGTGGCGCCAAATGACTAGATCAGTTAGACAGAAGAGATCTTAGTGAAGTAGATAAGAGATTTAAATAGAGAATATTTAGGAAATAAATTCTTTAACTATGATCCAAGCTTAGTGAAGTGTGAGGATAGGAATTCTTTAGAAGCCTTAACCAAGATCATATCAACCAGGACAATACCTATGTCTACCTATTTGTCCAAAGCCCTAGAATGAAATTGATAGTGGAACCATTTCCTATTCCTAGGTAACCATTGAATAATATCGGACAAATGAAGCTTCCAAGAGGTAATTAGAGAACCAGATGAGTATTGATGGATGGAAGCCTTGTCCACACTATTGTCTTAAACCTTAATAGAAACCTTGAATAAGTGTTGTTGGGCATTAAGATCACCTTTGTCACATGAATGATAATGGATGTTCACCATTATATAATAAACTTCTATTGAAACTCTAACCACACTTAAGGAGGTAATGAACAACTAATTCAATAACTTATACATGCCCACTTTGGAATAAGTAGGATGGTGATAGATAGAATTTTAGAGGAATTTGAATAACGGAAATTCCAAACTTTGAGAACCATAAAACTAAACCTTATACAAACTAAAGATAGCTATTTGTAAATGAATATGTTCACTCCTTTGTAAATAATCGTTATTCATGCTTAATGACTTAACCAAGATTGCTCTATAGTAATTCTAGACACTACAATACAAATAGAGTTTGAATAGGAAAAGTCACCAACTTTAAAGAACCTTGGAATTCAAATCACTACATTATAAACCCAGGGTTTAATACCTTGTAATATATTTGCGTAGTTCCTTTATGAAGCTAAGTATGAATAGAGTTCTCTACATATCATTCAAAATTTCAAATCTCTACCATAAACATTATCATGGTGAAAATAAGAACATTTCATAAGGTTTACCTAAGAAGAAGCAAATGCCTCAAACCCTAATTTATAGTTACTTTACTAAATAAAAGAATCCTTCATATAGTTATGAATATTTTATACACAATAAGAAATGTAGAGAAGATGGTCATAATTTCTTGATAAAACAATATTCGTGACCTACAAATTTTATGGATATTTAAATACTTGAAGAAACTCATATTTAAAATGAATTTGTAAAAAAAGGAAAATAGAAATAAAAAAAGGGGAAACGGCAGGGTCTAGAACCGGCCCACGACCAGAGAAGTTTTTTCGCATAACCAACGCTCGCGAGCAGCAGCAGTCACCTCTAGATCGCTTCGTCACGTCCCAATAGGAGCCCAGGGCCAGGTACCGCTTCGTCGTCGTCTTCCTTGATGTCACAAGCAGCTCTCTGGAATGAGCGTCACCGCCCGATGCCAATCATTGTCGTTAGCAGAATTGGACCGCCGCGATGCTCGCCGACACCCCGGACCTCGCTGATAACATCAGCCACGTCGTCCTCTATCCATCCATACTAGTCTTATCCTCTCTCTCGCTCACTAGAGGAAACCCCTCTTCCTCACCGAAACCCTAACCTCCGGCCACCTCAAATCACCATCGTCTCCGTCCTTCCCGATCTCCGTCGTGGTGTCTGGGAGATTCCTCTCGTCGTCCTGGATAATCTGGTAGAAGGAATCGATCCCTCTCTCTTACTATCAACGCCACCGACCGCATATGTCCACTGCTCGCCGTCGACCATGGCGTCACCGTCCGAGCTCGCCTCTCCTTGATGTCGCCTCTACAAGCTTCCTGGTGAGCTTCTGGTTCCGATGGTCCTCTCCGATTCATCCCTGGTCCTCCGTAGCTCCGTCCCCATGAACACATGCAAGCGCCACCGATGTAGCTCGTCGCCGGTCAGCCTCCGGTGACCAAAATCGAGCAGCGCAAGTAGCAATAGGATCCCCATCTCCTTGTGGTTCTAACACAACCATCTGCACTTGTCGGCATTGCCTGGTTCGCCGCTGGCGACCGTTCCCTGGTGGCGGAGGTCGGGCTAGCTTCATCATGACGTCATACCCGCGTCATCCTTGAGCAAGTCAACGTGTTGACCAGTCCACGCCCGTGTGGTTGCCAACGTGGCCACTGGCCCACAGGTCAGTGCCTTGGGCTAGGTCTAGTTGCGGTGTAAAAAGTTTTAGAGAGAGGCTGACGTCATCGCTGATGCATTAAATCATTTAATAGTTTATAAATCTAGAAAGTGAATAAATCTTGTTAAATCAATATCTTTTGTTTTATAATTCAGAAAAAATGTGTTATATATCAAAATGTTAAGAAAATAAATCCTATAATCTAAACCTAGTATTATATATTCTTTTCCAACCTAGGTAAGATAATAATTATTATTAGTAAATAACCTATTAGGGATAAATCTAATATAAATATATTCTGTTATTTAAAATTCATAAAAATAAGTATAATATATCAAAATTCTTAGAAAAACAAAATATACATTTATAAACTTATTTTGTACATTTTTGTGATACTTAACTAAGTATTTATTATTTATTAAGTCTTTATAATTTAGTAAAACTTATAAAAATCATATATTATTATTTATAAATCATAAAAATATTTATAATATACCAAAATGATCACAAAAATAATATCTACACGCTAAAATTATAGTATTTCACTTTTTAGGTAAACAAAAGTTAATACTTAAATAACTTGAATTTAAACCTATTTCCTTAATTGACAATTCTTATAAGGATAAATAAAAATTGCTAATATTTCTAATATTATACATCTAAGGCCTAATGAAAATATTTGCCTTAAGTATTAATAGTATGGAGTCCAAATAGTCAAAAACATCTTAATTACAATCTTTATGAAACTATCATTCATAAATAAGTGTGGTATTTTCCAAAAATATCCTTATAAAATGTAAAATCCTCAAGAATGATATTTAAAAAAAAATTACCATCACTTCAACCACAAGTTTATAAAAATATTAAAATTCCAAAGGTAATTCATAAGTAGTTAAATAATATTGTTTCCTTGTTTACAAATCATAACCACCCGTTTATAAGCAGACAAATGATTCTATTCAATCATAAAGTTAGAAATTAGTACTCAAATAAAAGTAAGACCACTCTTAATTAACCTTAAAGAAACATTATGAAGTGAACAAACTATAATACCATATAATGACCAAGATACATAAGTCTCAACTACTAGTGTGGTCCTTATTCAAATGAAGTAATTATGTCTTCCATGAGAATTGTAACTAGAAAGAAAACCTAAGAGTGTTAACTTATAGTTTAAATTCTTTTGTTTAGTTAAATAAGATTTTCCTCAAAAATTATTCTTTCAATAAATATTAAATGTAATCCTTAAGTATTTCTATGAAGACTTTAATGAATTAATAACCCTTTTAACAAATCCCTCTGTACCATTCCACACTTGAGTTCTCTACTATTGCTACTTGTTGTATTTACTTATTGTTTCACACACTCACACAAACTTTAATAAGAAGCACATGTGTGAAATTGGTATAAAAAGTACAACACATTCCAAAGAACTCATCACAAGCTTCAAACCCTAGATCAGATACGATTAGTCCGGGGATTCAAGTTTACAAACTTGCATTACATTACTTATGCATAACTGCATATTGCGTCTTTAAACATTCGTCCTTACCAGACCAATGATGTTGTTTACAGAATTTGGATCTTCTATTATCTCGAAGACTGTGAGTGCATAATCTTACAATCACAAAAGGCAAGTTCACACTTGCTCATGCCCTTTGGTTATTTTCTATCAAATGCTTGTAACTCAAATGTTGTCAGCACCTGCATTTCAAAAAGGTCAAAAAACACTATTTTGATAATAATACTATTATGGATTATTTACAAAGTGGTAATAATAGATTGATACAGTTCCAGTGGTAAAGGAACATAATATCTAGGACTTAACAACCAATGTCGCTAGTGATTCTAGCGCCGTATATTACGTGTTAACTATGAGATTTGGAATGGAAAGAGAAGTCAACTAGATCTTCTTCCTTTCGCATGGACGGATGATCTTATCATGAGGTTGTTGATTTCTCATGGAGAATCCAGCACATGGGTGGGACCACTTAGTTCCCCGCGATTTTAGTGTCTAGACTATCTACGACGGGATGTCAGAGGTATAGTCGGTACTTTATGGGGCTTGCCAGGGGCTACAACCAGCTCATAGTGTCTTCGGGTGCCTACTAGAGTTATAGCTGGTCCTATAAGGGGCTTAACAGAGGTGGGGCATGTCCTGGAGGGTCGTGTCTTCATGCGGGATCGCGGAGAGGGGCAGTGATTAGCTTGGATCATCTACTGGGCCCCATGATGATCAGCTCAACACGTCGATCTCGTTGGGGAACCCTATGTCAACACCCGGATTTTTAATCCTAGATGCCTGTTATGTCATACATCGCAATCCTAGGATTACCATTTTTGCGAGACATAACAGATTGGATATCATAGTACCTCATCCATTACAAACCATAATAAGGTTTTACATGAATAAAGGATCTCATGATCCAGTCTTAATACAACAAGAAGCGGAGTAAATAATAAGCGTAGCGGTGGGGTCCATCTTCAGTGGCACAGGCAATGCTGACGATGGAAGATAGTCCTAGTTATCATAGCCGTCCTGCTATCCTTCATCTTGGTAGTCTCCTTCATAGTCTGGCCATAGGAACAGCCAGGGACAAAAATCCATGAGTACTCTTTAAGTACTCGCAAACCATCACTAACAAGTAAGGTAGTTCTAGTGGGAAATGCTAACCCTATGTTTATTTGTAAAGTTAAGTTTGAAACCTAAGCTGAGTTCAGAAACAAAGAAAGATAAAATAAAGTTCTAGAATCACTTAAGTTGGGAAGCTAGTGTCATAATCACAACTCTATTATGGTCAAGTCATGTCATAATTCATTTCATAAGTTGTTTCGAAAACATCTGACAACGGAACAGTATGGCCACTCCAACTGTCCATAACCGCGGACGCGGCTATTCGAATAGTTTGACACTCTGCATAGGTGGTACACTTTCACCACAAGATTCGATACATCTGTTAGGGATAACCCTGAATCATCATACTTAGTATGCAGATAATCAAACATAACCTTTCCTTTACACACTCTAGTATAAGCACCTCTCCTATGAGCATGGCCTCCCAACCATGACCATCTGTCATCTTGGGAACTGCATAAGTGGACAACATTGAGAGGTAGCCTTAGCTCAAACCTGTCCCGCGAGGGAACTAATACTAATGCATATAAACTTCCGGCTAAGTCTTACCCAATTTAGCTATTGTGGTTATACGGTAAAATTGGAATGGTATCGCATCCGAACCCAACCATCAGTTTTGTAAAAGGGTTAAGGCTCATGCCTCAACATTTTCATCATCATAAACCATTTGTGTTTCTCAACACATGTCAAAACATCTCAATAGAATGACTCATCATTCCAAGGTTTTCATAATTCATTTTCACCAAGTATTCCCATCTAAAGTGAGCTAGTTTTTGGTTTAGCTCTAAACTACTAAGTCAAGAGTGTTCACTAAGGTGGGATGCTAATCTCAATCTCATGCCATAGAATGACATCTAAGTCTAACTAGGTAGGTCAAGTTTTATACTCTTTATGCTACCTTCAAAACAAGTAAAGGCCTCTGGTAAAGCAAAGAAAAGTAAAACTTGGAATTAAATCTTGGAATAGGTATAAGTCCAAAATGGTATAACCAAAGCATGTCTAATGTCTTTGATTAGGTTATCTAGATTGCAAGGGTTAGCTTGCATTGTTAATGATGGCCTTCCTTGTGCAGTGCAGTGGTTGAAGTTTTCTTCCTCCTCCTCTTGGTAGAACTCCTCCTCGTCGTAAGCTTGGTCGGTACTATCGTTTATAAATACATACGGGATACACAATCACCAAACCATGCTTAACTAGTCTACTTAGCACTCTAAGGCACACATTTGATGATCTAATATCATCATAAGCATCACATGGTTTAATGAATTAGTTTCATTTATTTTATTTGAGAAAAGTAATTTCTACTCATTGAAATTAACTAAGATTTAATATTCTCCAATTAAAATATGGGATCATGTGGACACATGTCGTCACGCATATTCTAACATATGGGAATGTGATTTAAAGTTTGGATCACATTTTAATATGTTTGAGTTTAATATTTAATGATTTAAAGTGACTAGAAATGCCTATATAGCATTATTTTAGTACTAGTCCAAAGTCACTGCATGCAAACCTTAATATTATTACATATTCAGATAGGTATGGTTAATTGTGATTTTTGAGAGTTGGAATCAACTCAAAAGCTATTATGGTGGATTTTATAAAAATGTTTGAATGTGCAAAAGCTTCTGTATGTTATTTTTACTAGGAGAGATCTCTAACTCTAAATGAATTAAATCCAACGGGCTTGAATAGATCTTTTTAGAAGCTTTCCAACAAATTTTGAATCACTTAATTTGGTTCAGTAAATCTTCTTGAATTGATTTTTGAACTAAGGGACAGAAATGAGTTTAAACTAAAATAGAAAAACCTAAATTTGAATTAACTAGGTCGCGCGGGAAAAGAAATGGGCCGGCCCAGTGACGCTCAGCAGCGCAGAGGGCGGCTGATAGGTTGGTCCAGCTTGTCAGCAAGACTTAAAACCCGAAACAGTATCTAGCGATCTAGGTCACATGATTATAACGTGGATCAACGACTCATAGTCGACATCGATGACGGACTCGTCACCGGCGAGACCAAACCCTAAACGGCTGGTGGGGGTCTACTGGGGATGTACCATGGCTCCAGCTAGTGCGGCGAGGCGGGGGATCGAACTGGACGGTGACGGCGGACTCAGGCGAGGTCACGGCAGGGGCTACGGTGGAGGAATCGACGACAGTGTCTCCTCCTCTGCAGCGGCTGCCTTCGATGAAATTCCGGCGGCCTGCTGCTCGAGCTGCTGCGGCGAGAGGTGGGGAAGCACTAGGAGTGAGAGGGGAGTCGAATGGTGTGGAGATTGAGGCTGGGGAAAGCCTCCTTATATAGGCTCGAGGAGGGGACCGAGGGGGCGACTGTCGTGGTGGTGTCACGACAGATGCCATGGATAGGCTAAAGGTGGGGACTAAATGCACTAGGGGAATCCAGGGAGCGATAATGTGGTGATTCCACACACAGTAGAGTTGTATTTTTCTCACTCACACAGATTACAAGTGCTCCTTGAGCTGTATCGGAGAGAGGAGGAAGAAGGAACTCTCTTACTCTCACCACTAGCTAGCCCAAAGTAACTTGCTAGAAGAACATAACCTCTCCAGAACAACCCCTTCTACAGAGTCTCTAGCCCTCCTTATATAGGGGTGGCTAGGTTTCCAATTAGGGCCCCCAAAGTAGGAAACTGACCGGGTCACTTTTCCCCCGCGTCATCCATGCAGAGGCTACATGAGCCTATGTGGCGCCTGCGTCATCCGACATAGGCATCGTCACCTTTGTCGGCCATGCCTCGGTGGTCCTGCCTCTGTCCGCTCCGATCATGCTCTGCGTACAGTGGTCACCTTTGACCAGCCAGATACCTTCCTTCTCCTACAAGCTTGATATAACTCGGATCGTACATAGCTGATCCGGCCACACCTGTTCCTGCATACAAGTTAGATTCATCTCTCCGACTTACGATATAAGTCGGCTGAGACCTAGTTAGGTGGACATCCCCTGGTCCGGGTTACTCTGTGATTCGGCTGCCTTGAGGTGACTCGGCCAACATTCGCGTTGACCATGCCGTACCTCGGCTAATTCGTCCCTTATACCCCGGCGTGACCCTACCCGGGGGTATCCCCCCAACATTAGTCCCTGAAGCTGGTGCGGTCTTAGCTGCCTTAGCCTCTAAGGCCACAGCAGGTTCAGTTTTATCAAGCCTCTGGTTTTCTTTCCTAGTTATCTCATAGTCCGGATTTTCCAGGTTTACTTTCCCTTGGCACATTTCGAGTTTTTGACTCGCTAGCCGGGTCACCTCATACTCATCCATATCACTCTTCCTTCTCTTGTACGCTTCCCCACGTGGAGGCTAATCATCACGTTTGCCTCATTTTAAGGGCCAGCAACAGTAACCGCCGCAGTAATTGTCAGAAGTTACTGTCGCCCACGTCCTGTCGTGCCTACCTCCTCGTTAACTGCACCATAACGTCACGTCATGGGATCCGCTGCGCCCTGTGGCCCTTCGTGTGCTCTCTGCTGATTGGTTGATCCGGGTTGTACACGGCCACACCGTGTGGCCCGTCCGCGCAACGTGATCCCACTACCCCCTCAAGGGAGTGGTTAAATAGGTGAGGGGTGCGCCCCCTAGGGTCTTTCCCCCTTCCGCGCCCCTCTGCCTCTACTTCTACCTCTTCTTCTCCAGCGATAGCCCCGCCGCCACCGCACTTGAGCTGCTACGCCACCGCTGTACTACTTCCATGCGCACCAGCACCGCCGCCACCTCTATGCATCTTCTCCGCCACCGGTCGTTGCTAGTCCAAGCCAGTGCCCCCGCCGCCGCTAGCTCTAGTGGGGATAGCGATCTCGAGATGACTGAGGAGGAGCTCGCCGTCACAGAGAAAGAGATGGAGGAAGATGCGGCAAACGCCGACCACGGCGTGTGGGCAGGCTCCTGGGTTTGCGGGAAAAGGTTTACCAGTTAGCGATTTTTTCCATGACTGGCTCAATACGTATGAGCTCCAGCCGCACCACCTTCCGGCAAATGCCATCACGTCTCTCTCTGCTTTTGCCTCCACCATCGAAGGTTACGCTAGACTATGGCCCACGGAGGAGCCCTGGATCCGGTTCTTTGGCCTCCGCCAGAACGTGATTCCGAACATTCAACTTGACCCAGAGGACAAGTAGCTTACGTAGTTTGGCGCTGCGTCAATCTCTCCCAGGAAGCAGTCCATCGTCCCCCGAGATACGGGGCTTGACTCTTGAAAGGGATGGGCCCGGACTTTCTTCTATGTCCGGAACAACACAACTGAGGATCTGATCCGGCTGCGCCCTTACACTCCGGGTCCTCCTAACCCGGATTTGTGGGAAAAGGTCCCGAAGAAACCCACCGTCCTGGCAAACCAGGTTAACAAGAGGTTCCAGGAGTTGAAGGATCTTGGGTTGCGCAATGAGGATGCCATGATTACGTTTGTTCGCAACCGGATCTCCCCCTCCAGAAACACACGCACAAAGTCTATCATATGAGCTGGGGCCACGACCCCAACCGGACCTCCTCTTTTGAGTTGAGCAACAGCGAGATCTTTCGCCGGGTCAAGTCCCTCTTCACCACTAAGAAGGACTTTTCTTCTGAGTGGACGTGGGGAATTGAACACTATTACCGAGATAGGATTCCCCTCGCGGTAAGTTTCGTTCCGCAAACTCTCTCCGAATTAAATCATATGCCGGTCTTTGTTGTATGTTTAACCCTGTTGTCTTTTCTTTCCCTTAGCAATTCCTTTAGAAAACTATTGAGGATGGCGCCGAGCCTTCTCTCAAATGGGCGGGTGACCGAGATACCTCGGACGAGGAAGAACCGGATCAGGAGATGTTCCTGCCGATGGCCGACACGACCAAGTGACCCACCGGTAAAGTCTCTTCCATTAGAGATTGTCCCGATGATGAAGATGACTTGGATGTTGAGGTGATGGAAGCATTTGACGCTATCCCCCTTTCTTATGCTTTTCTGGCATCAGCTAACCCCAGTGGGCAGATCCATGAAGATCCTCCCCTTGCCGTGGGTGAGCCTGTCCCGGTCGCGCCGAAGAAGAAAAGGGGAGCCGCATCTGCTTCGTCCTCCGAACCTTCTCAACCAGCCAAGAGGCGAAAGAAGTCCGCGAACAAAGCCGCCACCAAGGCCACGACTAAGGCTGTGGCCCGGAGAGCTTGCAAGCCGAAGGAGCCCCTAACTTTGGATGAGTAAGTCGTTTCTCCCTTTGCTATTTACTTGCCCTTCCTTTATAGTTTCTCATCATACATTATTTGATTCGGCAGGGCCATGGTGGAGGTCCCACAGAGTGGATCTGGCATTGCCTCGCCGCTCCGACATAGCCCTTCTCCCCCTCGTGGCAACGATTCACGCCCGCTGAGCCCCAATCCGGAGGGTTCAACGGCTGCTCCGGGTTCTAGCCCACCCGTCAAGAGGAGGGCAACCTCGGAGCGGGGGAGACTGGCTCTGCTGAGGCAGTAGCAACCAGCACTTCGGCTCCGCCGCAACCAGCTACCACCAAGGTTCCCTCAGCACCTCTGCCGAAGCAGAAAACAACACCAACACCAGCACCAACTCCAGCCCCAGCAGCAGCAGGAAAAGTAACAGCAGGAGCATCAAGCCCCTCCGCCTCGTCCGAGTCTTCCAAGGCTCGGCGAGAAGATACCAGCAGCACCAAGGCTAGCGCCAAGGTAGCTACCAAGGGCAAATCCGCTACAACAACTTCCACTTCTCAGCAGCAACCTAAGGGCAAAAGGCTCCTGACGCCACCAGGGCAGTGGGCGCCAACTGTCGTGGTGGTGTCACGGAAGATGCCATGGATAGGCTAAAGGTGGGGACTAAATGCACTAGGGGAATCCAAGGAGAGATAATGTGGTGATTCCACACACAGTAGCTTTGTATTTTTCTCACTCACAGATTACAAGTGCTCCTTTGAGCTGTATCGGAGAGAGGAGGAAGAAGGAACTCGCTTACTCTCACCACTAGCTAGCCCACAGTAACTTGCTAGAAGAACATAACCTCTCTAGACCAACCCCTTCTACAGAGTCCCTAGCCCTCCTTATATAGGGGTGGCTAGGTCTCCAATTAGGGCATACATGGAGGCATATTCTAGGGAATATGCCTCTTCCCCAAAATAGTAAACCGATCGGGTCACTTTTCCCCGCGTCATCCATGCAGAGGCTACGTGAGCCTCTGCGGCGCCTGCGTCATCCGACATAGGCATCATCACCTTTGTCGGCCACGCCTCAGTGGTCCTGCCTCTGTCCGCTCCGCTCATGCTGTGCGTACAGTGGTCACCTTTGACCAGCGAGATACCTTCCTTCTCCTACAA
The DNA here is from genome assembly GCA_916181665.1 of Avena sativa. Taxonomy (NCBI): domain Eukaryota; kingdom Viridiplantae; phylum Streptophyta; class Magnoliopsida; order Poales; family Poaceae; genus Avena; species Avena sativa. Next base: position 283,469,927 of record OV702289.1, on the reverse strand, counting down.
GCTTGATATGACCTGGATCGTACATAGCTGATCTGGCCACACCTGTTCCTGCATACAAGTTAGATTCATGTCTCCGACTTACAATATAAGTTGGCTGAGACCCAGTTAGGTGGACATCCCCTGGTCCGGGTTACTCTGTGATTCGGCCTGCCTTGAGGTGACTCGGCCAGCATTCGCTTTGACCTTGCCGTACCTCGGCTAATTCGGCCCTTATACCCCAGCGTGACCCTACCCGGGGGTATCCCCCCAACAGCGACGGTGAGCTCATCGATGACGACGATACAGGGCGCTATCGGCATGGGCAGCGTAGGCGGACGGTGGCTTGCCTCCTGGCAGTGCTCTACGGCTTAATGGCGCAACTAGGGGCGGTGGCATATGGTCAGAAACGTTGCGCGCAATGGGAGACAGAGGCGGTGCTCGACATGGCGCTCGGCGACTATGGGTCGCGCGGTGGTGCACGGCCATGTCTGGCAGGGTGCTGGGGTCGAGGCGGACCGACATGCGCGGTATGGGGTCAAGGCACGGTCTGCTACGTGCTGGCGGCTATCGCGCTCTGGCGAGCTCGCAGAGAGAAAGGGCGGCGACGCTGAGGAGTGGTCCAGGGGCTGGGGTTGATCGAGGGGTGGACCGTGGGCGGCGGTAGGGTTGGGCGGAGCTATGGGACGTCCTGGTTTGGCGCGACACGGTCCCTGGCGCGTTGCCCGCTTCTGGCCGGCGGTGACCACAAAGTGGCGGCCCTCCACTGCTGCTGCGGCTAAGGGGTAGGTCGGTGGGGACTTGGCTGGACTTAGGGGGGACAGAGTAGAGTAGAGAGGGTCAATTGGGGGACAAGGGTTTAACTTAGCAAAAGTATTAGTTAGGCAGGTTTATTTCTGTCTGCAACCTGTTCGACACAATGGCCGCATGAAGAAAGCTTTTGAATTTTGGGCTTATTTTTGGTGGAGTGATGTATCTTATGCTTGAGCTTCTAGGTGTGCTTGGGTTTTGAAAGTGGAGTTCATTTGAGCGGTTTTTGAATAAGTGTGATCTATACATATGAACTACATTCAAATTTCAAATGTCATTTAAATTTAGTGTTTGAAAGTTTTTGGGATGAAACAAAGTGGGCCTTGGTACATCACTACTTGTACTAGCAAGGGGTGCAAAGATCCACAATTGTATCTGTTAAGATTTGAGTTCTAGGAATAGCCAAAGTAGGCTAGGTGATTAAAATGGCACAAATGACCATTTTCTTATTTTATTCATTTTGATTTGTTTTTCTTTGGGATTTGCTTGGGAATGATCTAGATGATGTTTAATTCACCTTAGAATCATTTTAAAACCACTGGATCACTCAAACATGGCAGTTCAAAACAACTCCTAATTTAAATGCACACACACATGAATGCTTAATGATTTTAAATGGAAAAGTTTTTGTTAACCCTAAATTTGATGATTTGGATCTTAATAACCTTGGATTAGAGTTTTGGGATGTTACACCCTAAGAGAAAGGTATGAGGAGCACAACAACAAGTTTTCCCTTAGTTATGAAACCAAGGTTATCGAACCAGTAGGAGCAAGGAAACACCTCCAAGGTGTTGTTGCCAACTTTGAATCCTGCACAACACAACCACAGAACTTTGCCCCCATATTACAGTGACATTGTCAATCTCACCAGTTTTGTTGAAAATAGAGGATTAAACGTATTGTGTGGAAGAAAGTAATAGCTTGCAGAAAGTGAACAGAAAATAGTAAACAGTTGTAGATTGATGGTAAAAGAAAGAACCAGGGTCCATAGTTCACTAGTGGTGGTTCTACTTAAGATAGATGACATGTTGGGTGAACAAATTACAGCGAGGGAATTGTCAAAAATCGAGAAAGAAAACATGCATATACTAATCATCTTGACTCCTATGAGATTTGATTGGGCATTATATCATTATACATAGACTGTAATAAAACTGCATCTGTGACTAATAATCCACCTTCAGGTTATCAATCCGAACCCCCTCCAGTATTAAGTTGCAAGCAACAGATAATTGCATTACGCATTGCATGTAAAGTAAACAATACGATTGTTCTATGAACAAAGGATGGTTGTTTTCTCCCTAGTAGCAACATCACATCTAGTACCTCAGAGATTTCTGTCACTTCCCGAGATTACTAGAGGCATGAACCCACTATCGAGCATAAATACTCCCTCTTGGAGTTGCTAGCATCTACTTGGCCAAGATATCTACTAACAACGGAGAGCATGCAAGATCACAAATAACAAAGACATGATAGAATCAATAATCAATCTGAAATAGCATCTCAATTTCTCTTGGGGGGATACCCCCGGGTAGGGTCACGCCAGGGTACAAAGGCCGAATTAGCCGAGGTACGGCAAGGTCGAAGCGGAGTAACCCGTACCAGGGGATGTCTACCTAACTAGGTCTCAGACGACTTATATCGTAAGTCGGAGAGATGAATCTAACTAGTATGCAGGAACAGGTGTGGCCGGATCAGCTATGTACGATCCGGGTTATATAAAGCTTGTAGGAGAAGGAAGGTATCTCGCTGGTCAAAGGTGACCACTGTACGCGATGCATGAGTGGAGCGAACAGAGGCAGGACCACCGAGGCGTGGCCGCCAAAGGTGATGATGCCTATGTCGGATGACGCAGTCGCCGCAGAGGCTCACATAGCCTCTGCATGGATGACGCGGGGGAAAGTGACCCAGTCGGTTTACTATTTTGGGGAAGAGGCATATTCCCTGGAATGTGCCTCCACGTATGCCCTAATTGGAGACCTAGCCACCCCTATATAAGGAGGGCTAGGGATTCTGTAGAAGGGGTTGGTCTTGAGATGTTATGTTCTTCTAGCAAGTCACTGAGGGCTAGCTAGTGGTGAGAGTAAGAGAGTTCCTTCTTCCTCCTCTCTCTGATACAGATCAAGGAGCACTTGTAATCTGTGTGAGTGAGAAAAATACAAAGCTACTGTGTGCGGAATCACCACATTATCCCTCCGTGGATTCCCCTAGTGCATTTAGTCCCCACCTTTAGCCTATCCAGGGCATCTACCGTGAGACCACCTCGATAGTTGGCACCCACCATGTGGCTAGCGGCGCTAGCAAGGGTGAAGATCCAGACGGGAAACCTGATCGGCATCAGCGAACGCATCTTCTCCAGGCTCGTTCAGCGCTTTGGAGCGCTGGACTTTATCAGCGACGACGCCGGATGCTTCGGCAAGCGCCCTCTTCTGTGCAACGGCCTCTTCATCCGTCTATGTTGCTGTCGATTTGTCATGCGTTCACCCGCGGCACGTCGTCGAAGGAGGTGAGCCACCCCTTAGCGTGGTTCACGGGGTGCGTATCACTCGCTCCCTGGACCGTGCCGAGGTGATAATGACTGCGCCTGGTGCTGGCGCAAGCAAATATCCGGCACCAGATCCGAAGGTAACGCCTAAGGCACCGAGGAAAAGTAGAGGTCCTCCACTAGAGAGGCCGGAGAATGTGTTGCAGGAAGCGATGGATAGCTTGGTAAACCCAATAGCAGCAGTGGTAGATCTGGCTCAGGCACAGGCCGAGCTAGAGGAAACTAGGCAAAAAATACTAGAAGGTGCGAAAAAGATAGCCGCGGCTCAGCAGTCGTTGAACATGACACTGCGTGAGTACACAAAGGCAAACAAAGTAGATGCTGTAAAAGTGAAGGGGAGAAACCTCATGAGTGAAATGAACAAAGAGGGAGATACTAGGATTGAGGAGTCAGAGAACTGTTTATCCGTGGGGCTGCTGAAGTATAGTACCCGGCAAAAAACCTCAGAGCGGCAGATGCAGCTGCGTCCGAGTTAGAGGGTCTAACGGGTGAAGCCCGTCAGAGACAGAAAGATAGGGTCAATGAGTTGGTTCGGATCACGAACAGGAAAAATGAGGAATTGCTCAGGGCTAACCCAGAGAGAGCTAGGGCCTCCAAGATCATCCATTCAGCAGTGGGTAACCCAGAGATATCCGCTGGAGCTGCATCATCTCCTCATGGCGGTCCTAGGAGAGAAGAGGTGGTAACCTCGGCCAGGAGGAACAAACAGATAGTCCCGTATGACCCGGCAAGGGCAGGGAAAGGAAAAGAAGTGCAGAAAAATGAGGATCGACGAAGTGTGAGCCGAGGTGAAGCCAGCCAAGCTAACCGCAACCAAGGCAATGCCGGTCAAGAAATGCTGTAAATGGCAATGCCGAACAGCATAACTCGGCAGGAGCAGGACAACCGCAGCAGCGGAATATACCGAGGCAAGAGCAAAGTGCCGGCTGAGGTATGCAACAGAGAGGTGCTCCAAGAGAGCAAGACCGATATAACGATGGTGATTCGGAAATGGTGAACGCAGGATACCCGAGGCCGGACTATCATGTGATAGGGTCAAGATTGGGAAGCAGGGATTTGATGCCTGACGATGCCAGATTAAAACTGGATCGGCTGTATAGGTCGGAGCAGATTGAATGTCAAGGTCCCCCGGGTCCTGCGTGTTTTGGACCCCGGATCATGAAGGAGCCTCCGGTACCTAACTTCCAGCTACCTAGAGGCACTAAGACATACGATGGCAGCACAAAGCCGGAGGATTGGTTGATTAACTATGCTACAGTTGTGAAAATTGCTACATGCAACTTGAGATGCGCTGTGAGATACGTACCCCAGATGTTGGAGGGGCCAGCGAGGGTATGGCTAAACAATTTTCCGCCCGGAAGTACTAACTGCTGGATTGATTTTGTGGAAATGTTTATCAGCAATTTCTCAAGTACGTATCAGAGGCCGAATAGGCCACAGACCCTAGCAATGTGCAAGTAGAGACCGAACGAGACGGACCGGGAGTTCTTGACCCGATGGTGTACCGTGCGAAACTCATGTGAGGGTGTGATTGAGTCACAGGACATAGCATGGTTTGCGCATGGATGCAGATATGGAAGCATGTTGTGGCAAAGATTGCAAAGGGATATGCCAACTACGTTGGCAGAGACAATCCAGATTGCTGATTCGTATGCGTTGGGTGACCCAACTCATCCCAGGCTCGTGTCAAACGAGTCAAATGAGGAGTGCTACCTAAGAGATGGTGCCGGGTCATCCCGAAGGAATGATTACTAGGGTAAATAAAAGATGACAGACTGGATTACCGGTACGATTCACAACAAGTTGCTGCTGTGAATCAAGATCAGCCTGGAGCAGGTGGCAATCAACGTCAGAAAACTGGAGGGCAACAATGGACACCGAGAAATGATGGCAATAAAACTTGGACGCCAGAGCAAAAGAAACAGTGGCAAGGAAATAAGGACCGTCCGAGGTATACTTACGAGTCAATGCTGGATCAGCCGTGTAAATTTCACACGCCAAATCCAAGTAACCCAGCGGGTCATACAACAAGGCAGTGTGAGTGGATGCGTAAAATAGAACAAGGTGGTTCGGGGAATGCTCAGGCACCTCGGAATGATCAACCTCGGCAGGAGTTACCCCGGCAACAATTGCTCTCCGGAGCAAACATGCAACAACTATTGTTGCCTCCCCCCTGCCGAGGTATGACAACCATGAGAGAAGGGATGCAGTGCACCAAGTGGAAGACCAGCATCAGCCGGATCAGAGGTACCCCAGAAACGAGGGGAGGAATGAGTAGATAGAGCATCATCAGAGTTACTGTGTGTTTACCACTGAGGAAACAGATAGAAAGAGCTTGCAGCGCCGACACATGGAGGTGAATGAGGTAATGCCAGCAGTGACGAGGTCGGACCAGGAAATTAACTGGAGCATCAAAGATCATCCCAAGCTTATGCCAAGTCCTGGTTCGTATCTGCTAGTGTTGGATCCGACATTCATTGGGCCTAACATCAATGTGAGATTCTCCAAGGTGCTGATAGATAATGGCAGTCGCATTAACATCATGTATGCGGATACGATGCGCAAGTTGGGTATCTCGGAGAACATGCTCCAAGCTACAAGGACAACTTTCGATGGCATTGTGCCAGGCATTTCTTGTGAGCCCATAGGCAAGGTCCGGGTTGACGTATTATTCGGCACGAGAGATAACTGCCAAACTGATAGAACCGGAAGCCGTAGCCCAGAACCTTTAGCTTGAGCGGAAGGGGAGGAAACCGGCTATTCGAACTGGCGGGTGGGTGGATACCCTAGTGCTTATTGCTTTGTCGGAGCAGGGACGGTTGGGCAGTAAGGGTCAGAGAAGGGCAATCACTCATTCTTAAAACCAGCATTCTTAAGTTTAAGATCAAAGACTCGGGCGGAAAAAGGGGGGAGCTCCCCGTTCCTGGTTCTCCTGTAGCTGGATTCCCCGGAACCACAAGAATCCTTAGAATGGGATCGCTTTGTCGAAATCCCTATAATGAGTAGCATTCGCTACTGCTGAATAAACCAACTTTAAGATGGGATAAGATGCTACAATTTGGAATTTGAATTGGTGAACCTAGAAAGTGCATATCACGCATTACTCGGAAGGCTAGCACTAAACAAGTTCATGGCAAGTTGTCACATCAGTTATCTGAAAATGAAGTTGCCCGGGCCAAATGGAGTAATTACCATAGCTGGAGATTTCTGACGTTCCATTGAGTGTGCATCAGCTGGGTCTAACCTAGCCGAGTCACTCGTGATTGCACAAGAGAAAAGAAAGATACAGGAAGTGGCGGCATTGGCTCAATCTGCATAGCAATATATGTCGGCGCTGAGTAACCTGCATGTAGTGTTTTGTTTCAGGCAACAAAAGATACCAAGAAGGTGCCTGTTGATGATATGTTCCCAGAGCGCACCGTAACAATTGGTGCCGGGTTAAATGATATATAGGAAAGCGAGCTCGTCAACTTCCTCCATGAGAATTGGGATATTTTTGCTTGGTCCACACAAGACTTGCAAGGTGTTCCGAGGGAGTTGGCCGAGCACTCTTTGAACGTGAGACCCGGAGCAAGGCCGGTGAAGCAACCTCTCCGCCGCTTCGCCGAAGATAGGAGAAAAGTCATTGGAGAGGAGATAGCTCGGTTACTAGCAGCAGGATTTATCATGGAAGTTCTTTACCCGGATTGGCTATCTAATCCGGTGCTAGTGGAGAAGAAGAAGGATGATCCGAATGAGGCAGTGGTTTGGCGTATGTGTATCGATTACACGAACCTGAATAAGACATGTCCAAAAGATCCATTTCCACTTCCAATGATAGATCAGGTCATAGATTCAACTGCTGGGTGTGAACTATTGTCATTCATTGATGCATATTCTGGTTTCCACCAAATACCCCTGAATCCGGATGATCAAATGAAAACTGCATTTATCACCCCGTATGGGGCTTATTGCTATCGCACCATGCCATTCGGTTTATGTAATGCAGGGGCAACATACCAAAGATGTATGCAAAAATGTTTGCACGACCAAATTGGTCAAAATGTACAAGTGTATGTGGATGATGTGGTTATCAAGACCAAGGAAAGCAAAACACTCCTTGATGATATCAGGCAGACATTCGCGAACCTAAGGAGGTTCCGGATGAAGCTTAACCCAGAAAAATGTACCTTCGGTATCCCGGCTAGAAAATTACTCGGATTTCTTGTCTCCAGCCAAGGTATCGAAGTCAATCCAACTAAAATCCGGGCCATAGAGCGAATGGAACTGCCGAAGTGTCTTAACGATGTCCAGAAGTTCACTGGTTGCCCGGCATCGTTAAGTCGGTTTGTATGTCGGTTGGGAGAAAAGGCATTGCCTCTCTATCAACTCATGAAAAAGTCAGACAAGTTCATTTGGACGCCGTAGGCCAATGAAGCCTTTATCCAGTTAAAGAAAATGTTAGCCACTGCACCAGTGTTAGCCTCTCCACTATCAAAGGAGCCAATGTTGCTCTATATAGCCGCAACCAACCGAGTTGTAAGTGCAGTAATTGTGGTAGAGCGTGATGAAGAGGGTAAGTCAGTGTAGAGGCCAATATATTACCTAAGCGAGGTATTGTCCGCGTCAAAGAAAAATTATCCACACTATCAGAAAGTGGCGTATGGTGTGTACATGTCGGGAAAGAAGCTAAAACATTATTTTGAGGAGCACCCCATCAAAGTAATATCTGAAGCCCCTATATCTGAGATAATGAGTAACAAGGATGCAAGTGGCAGAATTGCGAAATGGGCAATTGAGCTAGCTCCTTATGCGCCACAATATGACAGAAGAGAAGCAATCAAGTCTCAGGCCATGGCCGACTTTTTTGTGGACTGGGCCGAGGTGCAATATGAACCACCGCTACCAGATCCGAACTATTGGAGAGTGCACTTTGATGGGTCAAAAACAAAAACCGGGTTAGGTGCTGGAGTTGTGCTTACCTCGCCAAAGAATGACCAGTTGAAGTACGTGCTACAGATCCATTTCGCAGCGTCAAACAATGTCGCCGAATATGAAGCACTTGTGCATGGGCTCAAAGTGGCAAAAGAAATTGGGATACGTCGGATCCAATGCTTTGGCGACTCGGATTTAGTAGTTCAGCAAGTGTCGGGGCTGTGGGACGCTCTTGATCCAAACATGGCACTATACAGATTCCATGTGCAGAAGATATCTGGTTACTTTGAGGGATGTGAATTTCGCCATGTACCCCAGGTGGAAAATGAGGCTGCCGACGTATTGTCGAAGCTCGGATCAACCCGACAAGCAATTCCACCAGGTGTAGCATTAGAACACCTCGGAAAACCATCTATCAGACCGTCCCCAGAAACCGACTCAATCTACCTCCCGGAGGATCCGGAGTCTGGAGATGCACCCATGGACATTGACATGGGAGATGATGCGCGAAACCCGGGGACTGCCTCAGCAAACCCGGGGACTGCCTCAGTGAAACCGGGGACTGCTTCACAAGACCCGGGGACTGCTCAGCATGATCCGGTTGAGGTTATGCCGGTGGATCAGATGGAAATTGATGAGGATGTGTTCCATGTAGCTTGGGCACTACCTATATTTCAATTCCTGAAAGATGGAACCTTACCCGCTGAGGAAGTGCAATCCAGGCAAACTCAAAGGAGAGCAAAAGCATACACGATCATCAATTCCGAGCTACACAAAAGGAGTGTGACTAATGTCCTCCAGCGATGTGTTGACCCGGAATAAGGGCTTGACATCCTCCGAGATATACATCAAGGGGAATGTGGGCATCATGCCTCGTCCAGAGCCTTGGTAGCAAAAGCTTTCCGGCATGGATTCTACTGGCCAAGTCCCTTAGAACAGGCATAAGACTTGGTAAGAAAATGCAATGGTTGTCAGAGATATGCTACCAAGACACATATGCCAATGTCGGAACTCAAGACCATACCAATCACATGGCCATTTGCCGTATGGTGTTTGGACATGGTTGGCCCGTTCAAACCAGCAAGGGGAAATATGACTCACATTTTGGTCATGGTGGATAAATTTACAAATTGGATTGAAGTAAATCCAATAATAAAATGTGATGGAGCTACGGCCGTGACATTTCTCAAAGACATAATCTTGAGATGCGGTTATCCTCACAATATCATAACTGATAATGGCACAAATTTTGCTGAAGGAGCATTTGCGCGATTCTGCCGAGATAAGAAGATCCGGCTGGACGTTGCCTCGGTAGCCCACCCCGCATCAAACGGACAAGTGGACAGATCCAACGGATTAGTATTATCCGGGATAAAACCGCGGCTCATTGAGCCGCTGCAAATATTAGTGGGGTGCTAGATAGAAGAACTACCAGCGGTATTGTGGAGTCTAAGAACAACTCCGAATCGATCAACAGGCTATACGCCATTCTTTCTGGTATATGGGGCAGAAGCTGTATTACCAGGCGACATAGAGCATGACTCTCCTAGGGTCACCGAATACACAGAAGCCAAAGTGCAAGAAGCCCGGCAAAATGATGTTGATCTGCTGGAAGAAGCGAGAGAATTGGCATTGTCCAGATCCGCCATATATCAGCAAAATCTCCGACGCTATCATAGCCGGAAAGTAAACCCCCAAGTCTTCCGGGAAGGTGATCTGGTACTCCGGTTGGTACAACATACTGCTGGCATGCATAAGTTATTCCCCCCCCATGGGAAGGGACATTCATTGTGAGCAAAGCATTGCCCAATGATTCTTATTATCTTATCGATGCAAAACCACATGAAAAGAACAAGGCGGACAGGTCCGACGAGGAATCTAAGTGTCCATGGAATGTAGCTCTACTTCGTCCTTTCTACACTTAGCAGAGAAGTGTATGTATCTGAGTCTCTCATATGTCGGTATGTATGCCGGCAATTAGCTTATCAATGAAATATTGGCACCTCGAGCAGTAACTCGGGGACTGCCTTAATAATGTTTGATTGTCTTCTGTATTTATTATTTATATGTCGGCTGGCGTAAGTTTTTCTACTTAAGCCGGATTAGTAGTGTGTGTGCACCAAGAACCCAACTCTTTGACTTGCTGCTGTCCAACAAGATTTGGCTTCATGGCAAGCAAGAGAACAAGTTTGGAATTGCGTAGCACATGAAAAACGACTAAGGAAAACAACTTAATCGAGCCGACGTTTGTTTTTCGGACTAACCTTATGTTTACTTTTGATTTATTATGCTGAATTATTTTGAGCTAATCCTAAAGTTTTCAAGTATTGTTAAGACAGTTTTTTGAAGCTCGGACTCGTAAGTCATAAAACCGAATCAAGGTAGACACGAGCCGAGCCAAAAGATTGAATGAACAAGAAAACGAAACTCGGGGACTACGCCCAAGTTAATCCGGCATAAAAACTTAGTAGCAAAATATCACTTGTGTGCTTGATACAATTCCACCCAGCATACCGAGGATCTGATGAAATTTAAAGTGTTTATCAAGGAGCAGCAGGAGGAGGTAATTCGGCGCCAGCAGGGGCAGCCTCGGTCTCAGCTTCAGATTCATCTACGTCTTCCTCGACCTCTGAGGCTTCGTCCTCTTCGTCCTCATCCGACTCATCTTCAACATTTTCAACATTTTCATCATCGGCGGCATCTAGGAAGCTGGGTCCCTCGTTCCATTGATGAATGGGGGCGTACTGGATGAAGCTGTGAGCATAAGCCTTGCGCTGAGCTACCCAATCCGGGTCAGTAGACCACTTTGATCCAGTGCGCATGCGCGCAAGGAGATTGAGTTCAATCTTCTCATACCACGTAATCACGTAGTGGAGAACGATTTCAGCTCCGACGCGTCCAGCAGATTCTCTCCAGAGATCGAGCTAAGTCTCGCATTCCATAAGCCTGGCAAAAAGAACAGACATATTCTCCGGAGTATCTTCCTTAGACCAAAAGGCGTTGAAGATCCGGATTACTACGTCCAAGACGTCCTTTCCATAGTTCTTCACAAGTTCGACACGAGAGGACAAGCTAACCAGCAAGTCCTCCATGTCATATGGAATTTCTCCAGCACCAGGGACAATTGGCGTACCCCTCTTTTGGCGGAACTTGGCAACAGCCTTGGATGCGACGACATCGCTCTCTTGGAATTTGCCTAAAAAAATAAGACAGGTGGAGTAAGTAAAGGAAGCAAACACGGAAAGTTCAGTGTGTGTTGAAGGAAAAGAACTTACCAGCAATATGGCTGTGGATCCGGGTTAGCTCCTTGGTGCACTTGTCGCGCCTCTCCTGGAGTTGAACAAGCTCAGCATTCGCCGACTCAAGTTTAGAGTCGGCCTCCTTAAGCAATTCTTGGTCCTTGGAAATCTGGAGGTTGAGGCGCTCGCGCTCTTCAGTGAAGTCTTGGCCAGCTTTTTGAAGTTTGGTTTGATGCTAGGCTTTCAGCTTATTCATATCTGCCTTGAGCTTGGCAATCGCATCATCTTTGGCTCGGAGGAGGGCAAGCTCATCATATTTCTTTTTGAGCTCGGCCTGATGCTGCCCTGCTTGTTCGAGAAAATGCAGCATCATATCAGGCACGGGCACACTATCTTCAAGAGATGCTGAAATAGTTTGTTGACCTGGCAAAGCCGAGGTATGAATGTTTGCCGAGCCACGGAGAAAAGGAGATAGAGAGCATAGAAAAGTTGAGCCAAAACAACTTACCCTTGATCTGGTCCAGGTTTTTCCTCATGATGGTGTTCTCAGCTTCCACCTCCGCTGCGAAATCCGAATGATGGATTAGTTCGGTGAAAAAGGATGAAGAAAAATAGAAAAATGACAAGGGAGAAAACTTACCCCTTTTCTCGTATTCAGCGAGAAGTGTATTATGTTTTGCGCGCAGCATCTTGTGAGTATCCAGGAGACGCTGAAATTCAGCACTCCGGCAGTTGGTGGTCACGTGAAAAGAATACAAAAAGATAGCTTACTCTTGTGCATATTCGAAGTATACAAAATCCGGGCCAAGTGGAACTTAACCCAGCTCTAGGTGTGTGCATATTCGAAGTGTATAGAATCCGGGCCAAGTGGAACTTAACCCGGCTCTAGGTGTGTGCATATTCGAAGTGTACAGAATCCGGGCCAAGTGGAACTTAACCCGGCTCTAGGTGTGTGCATATTCGAAGTGTACAGAATCCGGGCCAAGTGGAACTTAACCCGGCTCTAGGTGTGTGCATATTGGAAGTGTACAAAATCCGGGCCAAGTGGAACTTAACCCGGCTCTAGGTGTGTGCATATTCGAAGTGTACAAAATCTGGGCCAAGTGGAACTTAACCCGGCTCTAGGTGTGTGCATATTCAAAGTGTACAAGATCCGGTCCAAGTGGAACTTAACTCGGCTCTAGGTGTGTGCATATTCGAAGTTATCAAGGAGCGACATTAGTTTTCTAAGGAGCATCCGGCCGAGTAACAAGTTACTCCCCCGGAGGCTCAGGGACTAATGGTTATATCACTAATATCTACAACATGTTAAGGAAAAGACGAAGAAACGTACCTCCATCATCCGACCCGCAACGTTAATTGCCTTGGCAGCAGTATTCATCTGCGCAGCAAATTCGGAGGGACCAAACTTGTCTGGGAGATCGTCGTTGTGGACGAACTCCGCCTTGTTCCAGTTATTTACAAACTCGATCAAGGTCGGAGGGTATCGTTTGCCACTGAGCATGTGGGGCGCCACTAAACCCTTAGCATGTGCTTCCCTCCTCTCAACCTGGGCAAGAGCAGGACTAGTGTGCAAAACAAGTTGCGCATCAGCTAGCTCGGCAGGGGCGTCCTTCGGACGTGGAGTCTTCTTCGATAGCATGGACACGAGTGTGCGCTGTCCAACCTCGATGGACGCTGCCCTGGTGGCTTCAAGAGCCTTTTTGCCCTTAGGTTGATGCTGAGAAGTGGAAGTTGTTGCAGCGAATTTGCCCTTGGGAGCTACCTTGGCGCTTGCCTTGGTGCTGTTGGTATCTTCTCGCCGAGCCTTGGAAGACTCGGATGAGGCGGAGGGGCTTGATGATGCTGCTGTTGCTTTTCCTGTTGCTGCTGGGGCTGGAGTTGGTGCTGGTGCTGGTGCTGTTTTCTGCTTCGGCAGAGGTGCTGAGGGAACCTTGGTGGTAGCTGGTTGCAGTGGAGCCGAAGTGGTGGTTGCTGCTGCCTCGGCAGAGCTAGTCTCCCCCGCTCCGAGGTTGCCCTCCTGTTTACGACGTGGGTTGGAACCCGGAGCAGCTGCTGAACCCTCCGGAATGGGGCTCAGCGGGCGTGAATCGTCGCCACGAGAGGGAGAAGGGCTGTGTCGGAACGGCGAGGCAATGCCGGATCCACTCTGTGGGACCTCCACCTCGGCCCTGCCGAATCAAATAATGTATGATGAGAAACTATAAAGGAAGGGCAAGTAAATAGCAAAGGGAGAAACGACTTACTCATCCGAAGTCAGGGGCTCTTTCGCCTTGCGAGCTCTCCGGGACACAGCCTTAGTCGCGGCCTTGGTGGCGGCTTTGTGCGCGGACTTCTTTCGCCTCTTGGCTGGCTGAGAAGGTCCGGAGGACGATGCAGATGCGGCTCCTCTTTTCTTCTTCGGCGCGACCGAGACAGGATCACCCACGGCAAGGGCCGGAAAAGCATAAGAAAGGGGGATATTGTCAAATGCTTCCATCACCTCAACATCCGAGTCATCTTCATCGTCGGGCCAATCTCTAATGGAAGAGAGTTTACCGGTGGGTCGCTTGGTCGCCTCGGCCATCGGCAGGAACATCTCCTGATCCGGTTCTTCCTCGTCCGAGGTATCTCGGTCAGCCGCCCATTTGAGAGAAGGCTCAGCTCCATCCTCAATAGTTTGCTGAAGGAATTGCTAAGGGAAAGAAAAGACAACAGGGTTAAACATACAACAAAGACCGGCATATGATTTAATTCGGACAGAGTTTGTGGCACGAAACTTACCGCGGGGGGAAGCCTATCTCGGCAATAGTGTTCAATTCCCCACATCCACTCATAAGAAAAGTCCTTCTTAGTGGTGAAGAGGGACTTGACCCAACGAAAGATCTCGCTGTTGCTCAACTCAAAAGAGGAGGTTCGGTTGGGGTCGTGGCCCTAGCTCATATGACAGACTTTGTGCGTGCGTTTCTGGAGGAGGGAGATCCGGTTGCGAACAAACGTAATCATCGCATCCTCATTGCGCAACCCAAGATCCTTCAACTCCTGGAACCTCTTGTTAACCTGGTTTGCTAGGACGGTGGGTTTCTTGGGGACCTCGTCCAACAAATCCGGGTTAGGAGGACCCGGAGCGTAAGGGCGCAGCCAGATCAGATCCTCAGTTGTGTTGTTCTAGACATGGAAGAAAGTCCGGGCCCATCCCTTGCAAGAGTCAAGCCCCGTGACTCGGGGGAAGATGGACTGCTTCCGGGGAGAGATTGACGCAGCGCCGAACTACGTAAGCTAGTTGTCCTCCGGTTCAAGCTGAATGTTCGGAATCATGTTCCGGTGGAGGCCAAAGAGCCGGATCCAGAGCTCCTTCGTGGTCCATAGTCCGGCGTAACCTTCGATGGTGGAGGCAAAAGCAGAGAGAGACGTGATGGCATTCGCCGGAAGGTGGTGCGGCTGGAACTCATACGTATTGAGCCAGTCATGGAAAAATCGCTAACTGGCAGACCAAACCCCCGCTGGAAGTGGGATAGAAACACCACATACTCACCCGGATTGGGTGAGGGGGCAAGCTCGGAGGCAGCGAGGCGTGCAGTGACTCCCTCTGGGATGCGCCTGGTGCGATAAAGCCAATCCAGGTCATCCTGGCAAACCCAGGAGCCTGCCCACGCGCCGCGGTCGGCGTTTGCCGCATCTTCGTCCATCTCTTGCTCTGCGACGGCGAGCTCCTCCTCAGTCATCTTGAGATCGCTATCCCCGCTGGCGCTAGCGGCGACGGGGGGCACTGGCTTGGACTGGCAACAACCCGTGGCAGAGAAGATGCATAGAGGTGGCGGCGGTGTTGGTGCACGTGGAAGCAGTACAGCGGCGGCGCAGCAGCTCAGGTGCGGTGGCGGCGGCGCTATCGCTGGAGAAGAAGAGGAAGAAGTAGAGGCAGAGGGGCGCGGAAGCGTGGAAAGACCCCATGGGGCGCACCCCTCACCTATTTAACCACTCCCTTGAGGGGGTAGTGGGATCACGTTGCGCGGACGGGCCACACGGTGTGGCCGTGTACAACCCGGATCAACCAATCAGCAGAGAGCCACACGAAGGGCCACAGGGCGCAACGGATCCCATGACGTGACGTTATGGTGCAGTTAATGAGGAGGCAGGCACGACGCGACATGGGCGACAGTAACTTCTAACAATTACTGCGGCGGTTACTGTTGCTGGCCCTTAAAATGAGGCAAACGTGATGATTAGCCTCCACATGGGGAAGCATACAAGAGAAGGAAGAGTGATCCGGATGAGTATGAGGTGACCCGTCCAGCGAGTGAAAACTCGAAATGTGCCAAGGGAAAGTAAACCTGGAAAATCCGGACTATGAGATAACTCGGAAAGAAAACCAGAGGCTTGATAAAATTGAACCTACTGTGGCCTTAGAGGCTAAGGCAGCTAAGACCGCACCAGCTTCGGGGACTAATGTTGGGGGGATACCCCGGGTAGGGTCACGCCGGGGTATAAAGGCCGAATTAGCCGAGGTACGGCAAGGTCGAAGCGAATGCTGGCCGAGTCACCTCAAGGCAGGCCGAATCATGGAGTTAGCCGAACCAGGGGATGTCCACCTAACTGGGTCTCAGCCGACTTATATCGTAAGTCGGAGAGATGAATCTAATTTGTATGCAGGAACAGGTGTGGCCGGATCAGCTATGTACGATCCGGGTTATATCAAGCTTGTAGGAGAAGGAAGGTATCTCGCTGGTCAAAGGTGACCACTGTACGCACAGCATGAGCGGAGCGGACAGAGGCAGGACCACTGAGGCGTGGCCGACAAAGGAGACGATGCCTATGTCGGATGACGCAGGCGCCGCAGAGGCTCATGTAGCCTCTGCATGGATGACGCGGGGGAAAAGTGACCCGGTCGGTTTACTATTTTGGGGAAGAGGCATATTCCCTAGAATATGCCTCCATGTATGCCCTAATTGGAGACCTAGCCACCCCTATATAAGGAGGGCTAGGGACTCTGTAGAAGGGGTTGGTCTTGATAGGTTATGTTCTTCTAGCAAGTTACTGAGGGCTAGCTAGTGGTGAGAGTAAGAGAGTTCCTTCTTTCTCCTCTCTTCGATACAGCTCAAGGAGCACTTGTAATCTGTGTGAGTGAGAAAAATACAAAGCTACTGTGTGTGGAATCACCACATTATCCCTCCCTGGATTCCCCTAGTGCATTTAGTCCCCACCTTTAGCCTATCCATGGCATCTATCGTGACACCAACACGACAATATCCATCGGATCCCCGCAAATACAACATGTATGATTACAAATAGATGATCTTGATCATGAACGGAGCTCACAAGATCTAGACATGGTAGCACAAAGGAGAAGAATCAACCATCTAGCTACTACATGGACCCGTAGTCTAAGGATGAACTACTCACGTGTCACACCGGAGGCTTGCATGGTGATGAAGAAGGCCTCCAGGGTGAATTCTCCCTTCTAGAAGGGTGCCGGGAAGAGCTTCAGATCCCTCCCGATCTAGGGATGGAGATGACGGTGGCTAGAGACTCTTTCGTGGAATTTTGATCGGGTACTTAGGGTTTCTATATCGGAGGCATCTTATAGGCGAAAGGGGAGGCCGAGGGGGTGCCCTAGGCGGCCGCACCACCCCCTGGCACGGGCCAGGCCTGGCCATGTGGCCAGGTGGTGTGGGCAGCCCCTGGCCCCTATCCGTCTCGTATTCTAGCTCCGTGTCCCACTCGGTGAAATACTGACTTTGGCTTTTGTCCCGTCCAATTTCGAGAATATTCATTTTCTGACATTCCTGGAACCAAAAACAGTAGAAAACAGGCAGCTGGCACTATAGCGTCTTTTTAATAGGTTAGTCCAAGAAAGTGTATAAAAAGTACTCCAAAGTGTGGACAAAACATAAGATAGTAGATATAAACCAAGCATGGAACATCCAAAATTATAGATACGGTTGCAACATATCAACATCCCCAAGCTTAACTCCTGCTCATCCTCGAGTAAGTAAGTGATAAAAAGAAAGAATAATTTTTGAGGTGACATGCACCATCATAGACTTGATCTAAGTATTTGTAAAACATTGATAGCTAGGATCATAGTACTTCAACATAGCATGGAAGATATAGTTCTAACAATAAGACATAGCAACTATGTTGTAACATGAAAAGGCACAAACAAAAAATTCATGAATAACAATGCTTTGCAAGACGTTTGTTTGTTTCACATAAAGAAAACATAGCATAGTGGCATTCAGCTTGTCCCTCATAGTGTAGCAAACATAAATGCATAGGACACCGTCAAAAGTTCATAAGGGTGACTAGATACAAGTAGTTTAAGAACAAGCAATATCAAAGTTATGCATCAATCAACAAGTCTTGGGACAATGCACATAGAACTAAGAATGGCCACTATGCTCTCTCAATAGGTGCATAAAGATAGAAGGTGGAGACTCAATATAATAGTGGAAGAAAGGCCATCATAGAAGGAAGCAGGGATTCAAGTCTCATAAAGAGCTTCCAAAAATTATGGTACTTATTAGCTTTCAGCTCTCATTGCCCCTATCATGAGCATCTTGAAGTGATTAAGGTTAGAGTGAACAAACTATGGAGTATATGCTTGACAAAGTATAAGTTCGAAATATCATGTCCCTTCAATACGAGGGCCACTCCTCATCCTACTCAAGTTTAGTTACCGGTAAGTTGTTGTCATAGTAAGTACATGTGTATCATAGAGAACCACCAACGGGGTACCCCTTGCCCGATGATACGGAAGAATCCCCATATCAAAATGACAAGGCAAGTAGACAACGGGCATCTCAACAATCTTCTTATTTACCATGGGAAAATGGTGCTTTTTTCTCTTTTTCCTCTTTTCTCATATCTATTTTTTTCTTTTTCTCTTTTTCTCAATATCTATCTCTTTTTTTATAAGAAGAATGCTTCATAGAAAACTCATTATGGTTACGCTACAGGTTTCTGATGACCCACAAGTATAGGGGGTGTATCGCAGTATTTTTGATAAGTAAGAGTGTCGAACCCAACGAGGAGCAGAAGGTGCTGGCTAGTGGTATGGATCAGGAATTCTCTGCAAATACTTAGCAAATGGATTTTTAGGGGGTTTTGATAAAGCAAGTAAACAAAGTACGAGTAAATAAAAGACAGTAGGAATAAATGCAGCAAGTGGCCCAATCCTTTGTTCAGCAAAGGACAAGCCGGTTGTATTACTTAAGATGACCAAACGTTCTTGAGGACACATGGGAAGACTGTCAAGTGCTTTTGCTTCATATAGTTGATTAATCTTCTTTAGCTTGCTAAGTGTTGTGTGGGTGAACCTGTGCTAATGTACCGACCTTCCTAGGACTAATACGTACTTGTGATTATACCCCTTGCAAACATCCGTAAGTACAAGAAAGTAATTAAGGTAGAAACCTAAATACAACTTTAAACTCTAAGACCCTTACGTCCCTTGTGCAATGGTTTCCTAACGGGGTTCAGGTTTCTGTAATCTCGGCAACCCCTACGATTAGTAGCCAAATACACAATGCATTCCCCTAGGCCCATATAGGTGAAGTGTCATGTAGTCGACGTTCACATGACACTAGTAGAAGAAGTACACCACAACTTAAATATCAAACTATTGAATCTTTCTCAACACAATTCCACTACTAACAACATGACTTCTCCCATGTCCTCGAGAACAAAACAAACTACTCACAAGACATCATATGGATCATGATCAGAGATGGAATAATGATGTATAACAATCTAAACATAAACAATAATTCAATGGTTCACTCAATAGCATCAACCACAAAGAGTAATCAACACCGGAAAGTTTCCCCTATGAACTATGCAAGATTCAACCCAATTGTTACAGCAATATGGAGATGGTGATGAGGGTGCTGATGGTGATGATGGTGATGATGATCCCGATGAAGTCCAGCTTGATGATGGTGTTGATGGTGGTGATGAAGGAATTCCCCGGCAGAAATCTGTCTGCCGGAGAGATCTTTCTCTCTCGATGTTTTCCGCTCCGCAGAGGCGGCGGAATCTTTCTGTGGTCGCTCCCCGAGTATTAGGGTTTCGAGAGGATAATATACGCTAGAGGGGAGTGCCTGGAGTGGGCTAGGGCGGCCACACCACCAGCTAGCACGGCCTAGGGCTGCCCGCGCCAGGGGGTGGTGTGGGCCCCCTGTGGCCCATCTCTAGCCCCCTTATGGCTTCCTTCGTCTTCTGGAAAAATAGGATTTTCCTTATACTTTCTCGGATTTTCTGATCTTCATGAATTTTTCCTCCAAACAGCACCTTTTCCATCAGAATCCTGACTGCAGTGGTCCATGCTCCAAAAGTCATCAACCATGCAAAAACAGATGAAATAACATAAGTATCACCTCTCAATACGAAATATATCAATGAATAATAGTGAATTATGTCATAGAATAGTGATGCAAAATGGACGTATCAACTCCCCCCAGGCTTAGACTTCACTTGTCCCCATGCGAAACTGAGCTCAATAAACATGACCTCAAGTTTATGGAGTGAAGAGTCGATAAAAGAATACGGACAAGAAGCATCACATTCATCAAATACATAGATCATAATAGAAGATAACTCACCATTATATAACTCAACTTGCAATGAGTAAAGGAAACACAATAAAGATACATGAAGTAAATCATAATTCGTAATGGCAAACTTAGCTCTTGGTCGAAGAATAGTTGATAATTTGCTGGAGTTCACAAGTAGCTGGTTTTTTCAATGATAGCTTTCAAAGTAGTAAACATCAAGATAAGAGCAATGTGCAAAACAAGGAACATAAGAGACATGATTGAATAAATCATCATATGAATGAATGAAACACAACAACTCAAATTACTTGCTGAGAAAGAAGGAAATAGGTTTACTGACTCAACTACAAAATAAAAGAAAGGCCCTTTGCAGAGGGAAGCAAGGATTGCAAGTCTCATAAAGAGCTCCCAAAAATTATGATACTTACTAGCTTTCAGCTCTCATTGCCCCTATCATAGGCATCTTTTGGTGATTAAGGTTAAAGTGACACAACTAAGAAGATATGCTTGACAAGTTATAAGTTGAAATCCCATGCCCCTCACTTATGAGTACCAAACCTCATGCTACTTAACTTTAGTCACGAGTAAGCTCTTGTCATTGTAAATACACGTGTATTATTGAAAACCACCAACGGGGTACCCCTTGCACATGACACAGTAGCTATCCCATAATCAAAATGACAAGGCAAGCAGACAGTAAGCATCTCAGCGATCTTTTTATTTGCTATTTGCATAGGTTTTTATTGAGGATGCTTCATAGAATGCTCACTATAGTTATGCTGCAAGTTTTCACCATGATTAGGCATGGCTTAGGCTAGCGTCCCAGGCGTTTCTCTAACACACATATAAACTCCATGATCTTTACAAGTTCCACTTTTATTTCACACCGCCGGGATCCATAAGCAAAAGAACATGATATCAACTAGGTACAAAGTACCAATGAAGTGTTGAAAGCGGTCCCCATGATACATGGTTCTGCTAACTTCAACTCATAAAGCACAAGCATATACGCAACAAAGAAGGACCCAATGGTTCATGTTTATTAAATGCAAGAAAGTAAAGTGTGCCATCAAGTTCGTGAGTGCTTTAATCACTAATTTTCACATAAAAAGTTTAATTTGGGAGGTAGATAAAACAAGAATTTACTTGGAATAGCAATAATGCTACTAGGTAGGTATGGTGGACACAAATGGCAAAGGTTTTGGTTTAAAGGAGTGGATACACGAGAAGAATTCCCTCTCAGTACAGGTTTTTGGCTAGCAAGGCTGGGTAGCAAGTACAAGAGTTGAAGGAAACAAACAAACATACAAGTGATAAAGACAAACATGCAATCTTCCTTGGAAGCACAGAAGGTCTTAACTAGAGAATACTAAACTTATGAGCAAATCAAGAAAGAAAGATGATGAAATTATTTTTCTTTAGAGTACTCTATCTTTTTAATTCAACTCTCAAAAATAGTGTCGCTACTGACCGAGCCAGGTTTGCCAAAACCAACTAAATTAACTCAATGATCCCAAAGTGATACCAATACTAACAACAAGATCAATCATATAACCACGAATTGACAACTATTATATGCTATGCAAAAGAGTGAGTGATAGAACTTCTCATTAATATTCCATAACGGCAACTCACACCAAGGGATACATATCTAACGAGAGAGGGGACACTTCCATAATGCAAACCATACTTCATAATAACTCCTCTATTCATGATATGACTCTACTAATAAGGCAAAAAGATAGAAGATAGTAGTGTGATACCGCGGCACTACCCCAACCTTGGAACAAACCAAGGGGATGCCAAACCTGATGACGAATTACTCCTTCTATGGTGGTGGTATCCTCTCATCTTCGTCCGTCTTCCAGGGTAAGGGCTTCCCATCAACAAAGGACATCGTGGTTTCCAACATCCTGAAACTTGCAGCAGCACTTATGCGTTTAAACCTAGCCTCATACTCACAGTTTTGATTTTGAACGTCATAGAACGTGCTTGCAGTTTGTTGGTTGTTTGGCAGAGTGAGAGGACTTCGTCTTTCAGTTCAGCAGTCTCCTTTTGGTGCTCGGTGATGAGTTCGGAACCAATCTTATGGATGATATCCACTTCACGCTCTGCCATCTTCTTGTACCTAAAGACTTCTTGCTCTAGTGCTTCCATCCTGTCCTCCACACTTCCTTCACCTTTAGGGCCTTGAACCTCTTTAATCCGGACCTCCCCATCTTCGAGCAACAACTCCTTGGGATGAATCCTCAACTCTCTCATGTATGGGTTGATGATATTTTCTAAGGAATCTCCCTCGGCTGATCCAGTGGAAGACATTGTGGCTACAAATCTGGGATTCTACCTGGCAGAAACAGATTGAAACAAAAACATGACGAAAACACGATATACGAACCTCAGAAGATCCGGGGGGTTATATATTACGAAGTTTCATAACAAGAGGAAGGTACTAGGTGAAAACAGGTCAGAGGCGGAGTCTGTGGTGGCCTGACCACCTGGTGGCGCGGCCAGGGGTGGGCCCATGCCACAGGGTGGTGTGGGCCACCCTGGCTCCGTTTCCGTCCCTTTTTCACTTCGTAACTTTCGTTATTGACTTAAAACTGCAAAAATATAGTTGGATAGTATTTTCACGGAACTTTTCTTACTAGAACTGTTACCTATTTGAAAACAGACTCTGAAGGTCTCTAAATTTGGTCCTTGATGAATTTCTCCGGAGTTATAACTTGAAAGGCATCAACATCTTCATTGTAAGAATCTCTACCAATATAGTGCTTGAGTTGCTGCCCATTCACTACTTGTGTAGTATTATCTTTTAAAGAAGAAATTTTTATTGCTCCTGAACAGTATAATTCAATAATGAAAGGTCCTTCCCATTTTGACAGTAGCTTTCCTGCAAAAAACCTGAGACGAGACCTATACAATAGAACTTTCTCACCAACATGAAATTCTCTCTTATGTATTCGCTCGTCATGCCATCTTTTAACTTTTTCCTTAAAGAGTCTAGCATTTTCATAGGCTTCACTCCTCCATTCATCTAAAGAACTTAAGTCAAATAATCTTTTCTCACCAGCGAGCTTACAATCTCTATTTAGTTCTTTAACTGCCCAGTAAGCTTTGTGTTCTAATTCTAAGGGTAGGTGACAAGCTTTCCCATAAATCATTTTATAAGGAGACATCCCCATAGGGTTTTTATAAGCATTTCTATAAGCCCATAAAGCATCGTTCAACTTTTTAGCCCAGTTTTTTCTAGATCTATTAACAGTCTTTTGCAAGATGGATTTAATTTCTCTTTTTGATAACTCTACTTGCCTGCTAGTTTGGGGGTGATAAGCTGAAGCAATTCTATGATTAACATCGTATTTAGCAAGGGTCTTTCTAAAACCACCATGGATGAAATGAGAACTCCCATCAGTCATGAGATACCTAGGCACTCCAAACCTAGGAAAGATAACATCCTTAAGCATTTTTAGAGAAGTCTCCCCGTCAGCACTCTTTGTAGGAATGGCTTCTACCCACTTAGTAACATAATCAACGGTAACAAGAATATGAGTGTAACCTTTCGAAGGAGGGAAAGGACCCATCAAGTCGAATCCCCAGCAATCAAAAGGTTCAATAACTAGAGAGTAGTTCATAGGCATTTCATTGCGTCTAGAAATATTACCAACACGCTGACATTCATCACAAGATAAAACAAATTTTCTTACATCTTTAAAAAGGGTAGGCCAGTAGAAACCTGATTGTAGCACCTTTTGTGCAGTTCTATCTCCTGCATGATGTCCTCCATAAGCACTACCATGAAATTTACGCAATATCTCCTTTTGTTCATATTCTGGAACACATCTTCACATAATACCATCCACTCCTTCTTTGTATAAGTGTGGGTCATCCCAAAAATAATGCCTCAAATCATAGAAGAACTTCCTCCTTTGCTGAGCTGTAAAAGTTGGAGGCAAATACTTGGAGACAATAAAGTTAGCATATTCAACGTACCAAGGGATCCCTCGCGAGCTCACCCCTACTGCGGCTAACTACTCATTTGGGAAACTATCATTAATAGGCAAAGGGTCGAAAGAGATGTTTTCCAATCGAGATAAATTATCAGCTACAGGGTTTTCAGCACCCTTCCTATGTACTATATGTAGATCAAACTCTTGTAAAAGCAGCACCCATCTAATAAGCCTAGGCTTAGCGTCCTTCTTTGTCATAAGGTATTTAATAGCAGCATGATCAGTATGAATGGTGACTTTTGAATCTACAATATAGGGTCTAAACTTATCACAAGCAAAAACGATAGCTAGAAATTCCTTTTCAGTAGTAGCATAATTCCTTTGAGCAGCGTCTAGAGTCTTACTAGCATAATGGATAACGTTTAACTTTTTATCAATTTGTTGCCCAAGGATAGCACCTGCAGCAAAATCACTAGCATCACACATTATTTCAAAGGGTAAACTCCAATCAGGTGGTTGAACAATAGGGGCTGTAGTTAAAGCCTTCTTAAGAGTTTCAAAAGCTTCCTTACAATCATTATCAAAAACGAAGGGTACATCTTTTTGAAGAAGATAGTAAGGGGTTTTGATATCCTAGAAAAGTCTTTAATAAACCTTCTATAGAAACCAGCATGACCAAGGATACTACGAATACCTTTGATGTCTCTTGGACATGGCATCTTCTCAATTGCCTCGACCTTAGCTCTATCAACTTCTATGCCTCTTTCAAAAACTTTGTGCCCCAGGAAAATCCCTTCATTAACCATAAAGTGGAATTTCTCCCAATTAAGAACAAGATTAGTTTCTTCACACCTCTGCAAAACTTTATCAAGGTTGTGTAGACAATTATCAAAAGAAGTTCCATAGACAGAAAAGTCATCCATGAACACTTCTATAATTTCCTCACAAAAACCATGAAAGATAGGAGACATGCACCTTTGAAAAGTAGCAGGAGCATTACATAAACCAAAAGGCATACGTCTATAAGCATAAGTTCCGTAAGGGCAAGTAAAAGTAGTTTTTTCTTGATCTTGTTGTTTAACAGCGATTTGAGAGAAACCAGAATAACCATCAAGAAAACAAAAATGGGTCTTTTTAGACAACCTTTCCAACATTTGATCAATAAAAGGAAGCGGGTAGTGATCTTTCTTAGTAACTTTATTGACTTTTCTAAAATCAATGCACATCCTATAGCCTACTACTATTCTTTGAGGAATAAGCTCATCATTATCATTAGGAACAACGGTAATACCTCCTTTTTTAGGAACACAATGAACAGGACTAACCCATTCACTGTCAGTAATAGGGTAAATAATACCAGCATCAAGGAGTTTCAATACCTCATTCCTTACCACTTCCTTCATCCTAGGGTTTAAACGTCATTGGTGCTCTACTACTGGCTTTGCATCCGGTTCTATGTTGATAGAATGCTGACATATAGTAGGTGAAATCCCTTTTAAATCATCTAGGGTATAGCCCATAGCTTCTCGGTGTTTCCTCAAAACCTCCAATAACCTTTCTTCTTCCTTTCCTGAAAGTTTAGAGCTAATAATAACAGGATATATCTTTTTATCATCAATAAGCATATTTAAGATCATCAGGGAGAGGTTTTAGATCGAAGACCGGATCCTTTTTAGGTGGCAACGTGGTACCCAAGTCTTCTACAGGCAAGTCATGCTTTAGCATCTTGGGTTGGCGACAGAGGATCTCGTCAATCTCATTCCTTTCTTCCATGAAGATCTCACTTTCGTGATCTTCCATAAATTGCTGCAAAGCATTGTTAGGGGCAAGAGAGATAGAAGCAAGTTGTTCAACTCTAAAATCCTCATTATGGGTTTCCTCTTCACAAGGTTCTTTAGTAAATTTCAAAAAATTAAACTCATAAGATTCCCCATCAAACTTAGTCAAGATTTTCTCCCTCTTGCAATCTATAATAGCTCCACAAGTACTCAAGAAAGGTCTACCAAAAATGATTGGATATGTTTTACTAGCAGCTGATCCAAGTACTAGAAAATCAGCAGGATACTTAATCTTACCACAAAGAACTTCCACGTCTCATACAATACCGATTGGAGAGATGGTCTCTCTATTAGCAAGGTGAATAACCACATCAATATCTTCCAATTCGCAGGGACTGATTTCATGCATAATTTCTCAGTAAGCTCATAAGGAATAGCACTGGAACTTGCACCAAAATCACATAAACCATAATAGCAATGATCGCCAATCCTAACAGAAAGGACCGGAACACTAGCTTTTTTAGTTCTATTAGGATGTGAAACAATATTAGAAGAATCCTCACAAAAGACTATGTGTCCATCTTCTATGATCTTAGTGACAAGGTCTTTCACAATTGCTACCACAGGTTCAACGTTTATTTGTTCATCAGGTTTTAAAGTTCTCTTTTCACTTTTAGTGATTACATTAGTTATCATAGGATGATCCTTTACCTTATCTGGGAAAGGAATCTTCTCGATACAAGGCTCAGGTAAGATATGATCAATAATGCAACACTCAGTGCTCCCAACAGGAACACAGTAAAAAATATCTTTATAAGGTGCATGGTACCTATTCCATCGCCTTTTTGGAATTTCCATATAAGAAGCAAAAGCTCTAAAGCAATTCGTAATAACTTGCAAATCAAGACCATAAGCATTACTAATATTTTGAGTCATTAGTTCCCATAAAATATTCAATGCATTCATAATCATAATTTATACCTGACTTTCTACCTTTTTCATTCTCCCAAGCTTCAGCATTATCTTGAATACGGTCCAGAAGATCCCATTTAGCTTCTTCTTCCATGCGAGTGAATGATCCAGCACAAGAAGCATCCAATAAATCCTTGTCATGAAGAGAAAGCCTTGCATAAAAGTTATTGATAATAATATTTTTGGGGAGCTCATGAATGGGACATTTGCGCATTAGTAACTTCAATCTTCCCCAAGATTGAGTTGTACTCTCTCCATCAAGAGGCCAAAAGTTGTATATTTGATTCCGATCTTTATGAATCTCACTAGGAGGATAAAACTTTGAATAAAGGAGAGGCACTATTTCCTCCCATTCCAGAGCTTGACCATTCTTCAGCAGCTTATACCATTCCTCAGCTCTTACTTTCAGCGATAATGAGAATAACTTCTTCTTAACTTGATCTGTAGTAATACCTGCACACTTGAACAACCCGCATAATTCGTGTATAAAGAGTAAATGATCACCGGGATGGACAGTTCCATCCCCAACATAGTAGTTATCCATAACACGATCAATAATCCTTGTAGGTATTTTAAAAACATCTTTCTCAAGAGGTGGTGGCTTATCTACTACCTTAGCAGTGGTAGTAGCATTACCAAATAAGAAACTCAGCGAATTATCCATAACGAAAATAAAGCAACTAACAGAAGTAAACAATACTCATAGTAGAAGTTTCCTTTACCAGTTCCAATCTCCAATAGCGCTTCACTCCCTGGCAACGGCGCCAGAAAATAGTCTTGATGACCCACAAGTATAGGGGGTGTATCGCAGTATTTTCGATAAGTAAGAGTGTCGAACCCAACGAGGAGCAGAAGGTGCTGGCTAGTGGTATGGATCAGGAATTCTCTGCAAATACTTAGCAAACGGATTTTTAGGGGTTTTTGATAAAGAAAGTAAACAAAGTATGAGTAAATAAAAGACAGTACGAATAAATGCAGCAAGTGGCCCAATCCTTTGTTCAGCAAAGGACAAGCCGGTTGTATTACTTAAGATGACCAAACGTTCTTGAGGACACATGGAAAGACTGTCAAGTGCTTTCGCATCACATAGTTGATTAGTCTTCTTTAGCTTGCTAAGTGTTGTGTGGGTGAACCTATGCTAATGTACCGACCTTCCTAGGACTAATACATACTTGTGATTATACCCCTTGCAAACATCCGTAAGTACAAGAAAGTAATTAAGGTAGAAACCTAACCACGACTTTAAACTCTAAGACCCTTACGTCCCTTGTGCAATGGTTTCCTAACGGGGGTTCGTGTTTCTGTCACTCCGGCAACCCCTACGATTAATAGCCAAATACACAATGCATTCCCCTAGGCCCATATAGGTGAAGTGTCATGTAGTCGACGTTCACATGACACCAGTAGAAGAAGTACACCACAACTTAAATATCAAACTATTGAATCTTTCTCAACACAATTCCACTACTAACAACATGACTTCTCCCATGTCCTCCAGAACAAAACAAACTACTCACAAGACATCATATGGATCATGATCAGAGATGGAATAATGATGTATAACAATCTGAACATAAACAATAATTAAAAGGTTCACTCAATAGCATCAACTACAAAGAGTAATCAACACCGGGAAAGTTTCCCCTGTGAACTATGCAAGATTCAACCCAATTGTTACAGCAATATGGAGATGGTGATGAGGGTGCTGATGGTTATGATGGTGGTGATGATGATGATGATCCTGGTGAAGTCCATCTTGATGATGGTGTTGATGGCGACGATCTCCCCTCTCCGGGAAGGAATTCCCCGGCAGAAATCTATCTGCTGGAGAGATCTTTCTCTCTCGGAGTTTTCTGCACCGCAAAGGCGGTGGAATCTTTCTATGGTCGCTCCCCGAGTCTTAGGGTTTCGGGAGGATAATATACCGCTAGAGGGGAGTGCCTGGAGTGGGCCAGGTGGCCACACCATCTGCTGGCGCGGCCTAGGGCTGCCCGCGCCAGGGGTGGTGTGGGCCCCCTATGGCCCATCTCCAACCCCCTTCTGGCTTCCTTCGTCTTCTGGAAAATAGGATTTTCCGTATATTTTCCCGGATTTTCTGATCTTCGCGAATTTTGCCTCCAAACAACACCTTTTCCATCAGAATCTTGACTGCAGCGGTCCATGCTCCAAAAGTCATCAACCATGCAAAAACAGATGAAATAACATAAGTATCACCTCTCAATACGAAATATATCAATGAATAATAGTGAATTATGACATCGAATAGTGATACAAAATGGACGTATCAGTTTCCACCATGATTAGGCATGGATTAGACCGGCGGCCCAGGCGTTTCTCTAACACACATACATAACTCGATGGACTTACATGCTCCCCTTTCATTTCACACCGACGACATCCATAGACAAAAGAGCATGATATCAACTAGGTACAAAGTACAAGTGCAATGTTGAAAGCATTCCCCATGACAACATGGTTCTTCTAATCCCCAACATATAAGTGCAAGCATATACAACATAGGCGACACAATGGTTCAAGTTTGTTAAGGGCAAGAAAACTAAAGTGTGCCATCAAGTTCGTGAGAGCTTTAATCACTAGTTTTCTCATAACAAGTTTAATTCGGAAGGTAGATAAAAACATGAATATACTTGGAATAGCAAATGCTAATAGGTAGGTATGGTGGACTCTTTGGAATAACTTGGTTTTATTTGGAGTTGGATGCATGAGTGGAACTCATACTTGGTTACGGAGGCTACCAAAAGATTGGGAGCAACCAACTAAGAGAGCAATAATGGCCATAATCATGCAAAGCGACAAAACATCATTAATTAAAGCATAAAGTGATACTACAAGTAGAAAACCAAAGGATCATAAAGGCTTATGGTGACTTGAGATAGTCATAACATGGTGTGAGCATGCGCCAAGTCAACCCAAATAAAGCATCAAAGGAGAATACCACAATACTATGCTTTAATATGTTCTTTCAAGGCACATTAAGCAATCTCAATTGTTTATAACATGTCATGCTACAGCAAAAATCACTAAGCATAAAGCCAAAACAATACCAAGCATGACATGACAAAGCATGGGCCACAGTCAAAAACAAGCTCTCTTTACCACTTAAGCATGAACTTTTGCTACTCTTTTCCAAACCAAACCAACTTATTTGAAAACTAATGTATGAAATAGGGGGTACAACCAATTTATTCAAGAAAACTAAGAAAACCAAGCAAATTAAAAACCAAAAACAAAAACAAAGACGCTCCAAGAACAACACAACTATGCATAAAACAATAAAAATGAAATGTTTGGAAGAAACCTGGGATTTTTATTGATGAAGAAGGGGATGCCTTGGGCATCCCCAAGATTTGACGCTTGTACTTTTTGGATATTTCTTGGGGTGACACGCGTGGCATCCCCAAGCTTGAACTTTAGTCCATTCTTCATCTCATCACATCATTCTCTCCATACACCTGAAATTTTTCCTTCGTACAAAACTTCACACAATCTTTATTAGCAGCATTAGTGCACTCAAGATAATAAGTCTTTGGGTTCAGATTCAACACCAAAAAAACTTACATTAAAACACAAGCTACTGTATCACTTCCCTTGAAAATCTCAATTCCCCAAAGAGAACCCAAAAAGGAACCACCAAGAAGCAAATGCAAATAATGGCAGAAATCTGTCAAAACAGACCAGCAGGTAAAAACCAATTTTTTCGAAGGCCTTATGTTGCTCAAATCGAAAAGTGTTGAACTAACGAAAGTTAGATAACAACCTGGGGCAGAAGCACAAAAATTCACTCCTTAAAACGACGAACAGAGATTTTACACGAATATTTACAGTGAAGCCTAACAATCTGTTTCGGGACAACAACTTTCCCAAGCATTACTTCCCTCTCATTAGAGGTTACTCTTGGCACAAAAAGCAAATAAAAAGGATAAGGAGTGGTTATTACTGGGGTAATAACTTCCAAGATGCATCTAAAAACTTTTGGGTTATCTCCCAATAAGTACTTTTCTTTAACACCTTTAAGTTAAGCATGATAGTTTGAGAAGATGCTCACATAGGAAATATGAATTGAAGTAAAAGAGAGCATCAAGAAGCAAATTCAAAACACATTTAAGTCTAACCCACTTCCTATGCATAGGAATCTTGTATGCAAATAAATTCACAAAGAACAAAGTGACAGGCATAGGAAGATAAAATAAGAGTAACTTCAAAACTA
This sequence comes from Avena sativa, assembly GCA_916181665.1. Taxonomy (NCBI): domain Eukaryota; kingdom Viridiplantae; phylum Streptophyta; class Magnoliopsida; order Poales; family Poaceae; genus Avena; species Avena sativa. The sequence goes on along the minus strand of OV702289.1, from coordinate 283,438,984 downwards.
TCAGCACATAGAGAGGTGTTGTAGTACCATGAAAACTTCAACAACCATATTTTCCTCTCTCATAATAATTTTCAGTAACCTCATGAATAGACTCAACAATATAAATATCACATAAAGCATGCTTTTCATGATCTACAAACACATAATTTTAATCAAGCTCAAAAATAATGGGATTAAAACCTTCAAACCCACTTTTAACAATTTTATAACAAGGTAACTGATCATTCTCAAGAGGTATGGGGTTCCAAGATAAGGTCAAGACCCCTCCAATCTCATTTTTAATAGTAGTACAATTAATATTATGAACCAATATAGGACCATCATCTTGAGCTTTATCATAAACATTTTCTAAGCAATGCTCTTTAGTACCATGGATTTCGAAGTTAGACACTAATAAAGGATTATCATAGATAACAGGAGCATAATTATTATCACAAGTTTTACCCATAGTAGATTTTTCAAAACAATCCATAGGAACATAACATTCATCCTCCTTTGGCAAGCAGGGGGACAATCAAATAATGTAAGGGATAAAGAGTTACTCTCATTACAAGGTAGACATGGGTAGCTAATCCATTCTTCCTCCTTTTGTACATCATTATCCTCCTCTTTTTCATCTAATGACCTTTCAGGTTCAGCAAATTCTTCTTCCATAGGCTCCTGCAAATTGTGGACACATTCTTGCGCATGACTGAGTCTCTCTTTATAATCAATGATATAACAATTATTGCTGAAATTTTCTATGCAATGATCAAGGATAGAAGAGACCATATCTTTAAGGTCTTTACAAGCAACATAGGTTTCATAGTTTTTAGACATGAAGTATTCTATTTCAGAAGCTCCCATAAACAAAACGAATTGTTCTACTTCTTCAAATCCAAGATATATATAGTTATTCCAATGATAGTTCATAATTACAAATTCTTTACTAACGACACATTGGAATTTAAGATGTTTAGTATCCTGTTCAGAGCAACAATTTATATCATTGCGTTTAAGCAATTTTAGCAATTAGATCCAACCTTTTTAACACGACTCTCATGACTTTACCCTTATAAGATTCTCTATACCTTATAAAATCTTCCATGGAGGTTCTACTAGGCGGTGGTTCATTTACTACCTTAGCGGTGATAGTAGTTTTCCCAAATAGGAAACCGAGTGGGCTATCCATACTGAAATAGTGATTGGAGCAGAACTAGACATAAAAAAACTTGAAGTAGGAACTAAATATAATTGTTTTTGTGTTTTTAATAAAGAAAGCAAACTAGTAAAAGTATTTTTTTGTGTGTTTTTGATAAACAAACAAGCAAACAAAGCAACAATAAACTAAGAAAAACAAAAATAACAAAGTAAAGAGATTGGTTATGAGGGACTCCCCTTGTGAACATGTCCTTGACTCCTCGGCAATGGCGCCAAAAAAAGGCTTGATGATCAGCTCAACACATCAATCTCGTTGGGGAACCCCAAGAGGAAGGTATGAGGAGCACAACAACAAGTTTTCCCTTAGTTATGAAACCAAGGTTATCGAACCAGTAGGAGAAAGGAAACACCTCCAAGGTGTTGTTGCCAACTTGGAATCCTGCACAACACAACCACAGAACTTTGCCCCAACTTACAGTGAGGTTGTCAATCTCACCGGTTTTGCTGAAAACAAAGGATTAAACGTATTGTGTTGAAGAAAGTAATAGCTTGCATCAAGTAAACAGAAAACAATAAACAATTGTCGATTTATGGTAAAAGAAAGGACCGGGGTCCATAGTTCACTAGTGGTGGTTCTCCTTAAGATAGATGACATGTTGGGTGAACAAATTACAACGGGGAAATTGACAAATATCGAGAAAGCAAACATGCATATACTAATCATCTTGACTCCTATGAGATTTGATTGGGCATTACAACATTATACATAGACCGTAATCCAACTGCATCTATGACTAATAATCCACCTTCAGGTTATCAATCTGAACCCCCTCCGGCATTAAGTTGCAAGCAATAGATAATTGCGTTACACGTTGCGTGTAAAGTAAACAATACGATTGTTCTATGAACAAAGGATTGATGTTTTCTCCCTAGTAGCAACAACACATCTAGTACCTTAGAGATTTCTATCACTTCCCCAGATTACTAGACGCATGAACCCACTATCGAGCATAAATACTCCCTCTTGGAGTTGCTAGCATCTACTCGGCCAAGATATCTACCAACAACGGAGAGCATGCACGATCACAAATAACAAAGACATGATAGAATGAATAATAAATCTGAAATAGCATATCAATATCCATCGGATCCCCGCAAACACAACATGTATGATTACAAATAGATGATCTTGATCATGAACAGAGCTCACAAGATCTAGACATGGTAGCACAAAGGAGAAGAACCAACCATCTAGCTACTACGTGGACCCGTAGTCCAAGGATGAACTATGCATGCATCACACCGGAGGCTTGCATGGTGATGAAGAAGGCCTCCAGGGTGAATTCTCCCCTCCGGCAGGGTGCCAGGAAGAGCTTCAGTTCCCTCCCGATCTAGGGATAGAGATGACGGCGGCTACAGACTCTTTCGTGGAATTTTGATCGGGTACTTAGGGTTTCTGTATCAGAGGCATCTTATAGGCGAAAGGGGAGGCCGAGGGGGGCCTTAGGCGGCCGCACCACCCCCTGGCGTGGGCCAGGCCTAGCCATGTGGCCAGGTGGTGTGGGTGGCCCCTGGCCCTTCTCCGTCTCATATTCTGGCTCCGTGTCCCCCTCGGTGAAATACTGACTTTGGCTTTTGTCATGTCCAATTCCGAGAATATTCATTTTCTGACTTTCCTGGAACCAAAAATAGCAGAAAACATGCAGCTGGCACTGTGGCATCTTGTTGAAAGGTTAGTCCAAGAAAGTGTATAAAAATTACTCCAAAGTGTGGACAAAACATAAGAAAGTATATATAAACCAAGCATGGAACATCAAAAATTATAGATACATTTGCAACGTATCACCCCACATCAAGGAATTGTGGACGGTAAGCTGTCCGGTTGTGCAACAAGGATTTGGTCTCTCATGGGTAAAGTAACACACCTTTGCAGAGTGTAAGAACTATGACATGTTACTCCTTGTTTCGGGAAGGAGCTACGAACGCGGTAGGAAAGGAACTCCGTGAAAGTTTTGGTCAACCTATGAAGGTTATCGGACATAGTTTTCAGAATAAAAGCAACCTTTGAATAAATGTTTATGAAAACTTGCATTGCCTACGACCTTTGGTCTGTGGCTGTAGAGATGGTGCATCATACACTCCTTTTTACTGAACTTGCTGAGTATGCTCGTACTCAACCATACCTTCTTAACCCTTGCTAGGTTCTAAGCCATTGAAGACGACGTCAACACCAACTTATGCCCAAGAAAACATCATCGATAGCTCAAGTTCTTCAATAAATTCAATGAAGTCAACATATACATCAACCAAAGCAAAGGCGAAGATCTTGTTTATATAGGAGTATATACTCTAGCCATAACACCTACTTCTGTAGAGCATTGCACTACCAGGAATTGCAAGCCATATAATTTATATGCTAGTCTTCTTATCTATATTGTTCTGAGTTATAATTTCTAGTACTTCTTTGTAAGAAGTTTCTTTCTCCCTCTTTAACCTAGAGTGTTCTCTAGATCTTTTGTAAAAACTCGAGTTGTAATCTATAGTCATGTCTTGGACCTGCTGTGTTTTTGTTGTACCACTCTGAGGGATGTAATACTAGTGAACAGTGTTTCATTAGTGTTATGCCAACGACTATAGTGTACTACATCATGCAGTGGTATGCCGGGTCACCACAGCTAGTATCAGAGCATATGCTTTCACCTTAGGATTAAAATCCTTTTAGGAAGATCTATAGGTTGGATAGTGACTATAGGAGCCATCTTATCTAAACCAAGACTTGTGATGGGTATCCACTTGAGGATAACCTTGTCACACTTAAGTTGGGTGTTTTTATCATCTTTCTTAAGATTAGTTATGCATCTTCTTTAGAGAAAAGCCATTTTAGCATAGCTCTAAATAGGTGTAACACCACTAAGATATCTTAAGTAAGTTAAAATATCAAAGAAGGTTACGAATAAGATTAGGATATCATGTGGAGTAGTATTGGTGATGGAGTCTATATTTAGAATCCTTGTGAAGCAACCGAATCTCACCACTAGTTGATACCACTATACCATACATGGTAGACCATTAGAGTATGTATAGATACAATTGGAAGTAAATCATGTGGCATTCACTTGAGAATTCCATGTGATGGAGTAGAATTCTGTTAAGAATCATTAATAGTAAGCTAAGAAGAAGAGTCGTCATGGTAAGGTTATCTATTCAATCATGATGACTAGGTAAATCTTAACAAGTTCATGGTGGAAATAGCTCCAAGACCATGATAAGTTTGTAATTAGGACAAGTACTCAGTAACAAATCTTGTAATAATCATAAGTAGAGAACAGTATAGGTCTATGATAGAAGTCACAGGTATTATAACATTATGATAATTTTTTTGGATTAAGGTAGCGAATACAATTTTGTTAGTAGTATTTGAGAGATTATGTGAGGGTAGTTTATGATAGGATGCAAGGTTGGTAGTCTCTAGTAGTTTTGACAGAAAGGTAAGAGGTTAGTCAGAACCAAAGTGAGACCACTTTGCTCAAAATTATCCAACTGCAATTGGGCAATTTGGGTAAATATTGAGACAAAGCGTAGTTTGACCCAATGTGCTATGTATCACAGTGTAAACCTATACTAGGAGGTGTCATATACTGTTGGGGGGATACCCCCGGGTAGGGTCACGCTGGGGTATAAAGGCCGAGTTAGCTGAGGAACGGCAAGGTCAAAGCAGGTGCTGGCCGAGTCACCTCAAGGCAGGCCGAATCACGGGGTAACCCGGACCAGAGGATGTCCACCTAACTGGGTCTCAACCGACTTATGCCGTATGTCGGTAAGATGAATCTAACTTATATGCAGGTATAGGTGTGGCCGGATCAACTAGGTACGATCCGGGTTATATCAAGCTTGTAAGAGAAGGAAGGTATCTCGCTGGTCAAAGGGTGACCACTGTACGCAGAGCGTGAGCGAAGCGGAAAGAGGCCAGGACCACCGAGGCGTGGCCGACAAAGGTGACGATGCCTGTGTCGGATGACGCGGGCGCCGTAGAGGCTCATGTAGCCTCTGCATGGATGATGCTAGGCAAAAGTGACCCGGTCGGCTTACTATTTTGGGAGGAGGCATATTCCTTGGAATATGCCTCCATGTATGCCTTAATTGGAGACCTAGCTACCCCTATATAAGGGGGGCTAGGGCTTCTGTAGGAGGGGTTGATCTCGAGAGGGTGGTGTTTTACTAGTGTGTTCCTAAGGGCTAGCCAGTGGTGAGAGTAAGAGAGTTTCTTCTTCCTCCTCTCCCCAATATAGCTCAAGGAGCACTTGTAACTATGGAAGTGAATCAAATACAAAGCAACCTTGTGTTGAATCACCACACTATCCCTCCCTGGATTCCTCTAGTGCATCTTGTCCCCACCTTTAGCCTATCCATGGCATCTGCCATGACACCACCACGACAGTTGGCGCCCACCGTGGGGCTAGCAGCGCTAGCAGGGGTGAAGATCTGGACGGGAAACTTCATCGGCACCGGCGAATGCATCGTCTCTGGGCTCGTTCAGCGCTTTGGAGCGCTGGACTTTTTCAGCGACAACGCTGGCTGCTTCGGCAAGCGTCCTCTTCCGCGCAACGGCCTCTTCGTCAATCTCGGCGCGCACAAGATCTGCGTTGCTATCGATGTGTCGTGCGTTCATCCACGTCACGTCATCGAAGGAGGCGAGCCACCCCTTAGCGTGGTTCACAGGGCGCGTATCATTCTCTCCCCGGACCGTGCTGAGGTGATGATGACTGCGCCTGGTGCTGGCGCAAGCAAGGATCCGGCACAAGATCCGGAGGTAACACCAAAGGCACCAAGGAAAAGTAGAGGACCTCCTCTAGAGAGGCCAGAGAATGTCTTGCAGCAGGCGATGGATAGCTTGGCAAACCCAGTAGCAGCGGTAGTAGATCCGGCTCAGGCATAGGCCGAGTTAGAGGAGACTAGGCAAAAAATCCTAGAGGGTGCGAAAAAGATAGCCGCGGCTCAACAATCATTGAACATGACCCTACGTGAGTACGCGAAGGCAAATAAGGTAGATGCTGTAAAAGTAAAGGGGAGAAATCTCATGAGTGAAATGAACAAGGAGGGTGATACTAGGACTGAGGAATCAGAGAACTGCCTGTCCGTGGGGCTACCGAAGTATAGTACCCCAGCAAAGAACCTCAGAGCAGCAGATGCGGCTGCATCCGAATGAGAGGGTCTGACAGGTGAAGCCCGTCAAAGACAACAAGATAGGGTCAATGAGTAGTTTCGGATCGTGAACAGGCAAAATGAGGAATTGCTCAGGGCTAACCCGGAGAGAGCTGGGGCCTCCAAAATCGTCCATTCGGCGGTGGGTAACCCGGAGAAATCCATTGGAGCTGCATCGTCTCCTCATGGCGGTCCTAGGAGAGAAGAGGTAGTAACCTCGGCCAGGAGGAACAAACAGATAGTCCCGTATGACCCGGCAAGGGCAGGGAAAGGAAAAGAAGTGCAGAGAAATGAGGATCGATGAAGTGTGAGCCGAGGTGAAGCTGGCCGAGGTAACCGCGACCAAGGCAATGCCGGTCAAGGGAATGCTATAAACGGCAATGCCGGACAGCGTAATTCGGCAGGTGCAGGGCAACTGCAGCAGCGGAATATACCACGGCAAGAGTGCAGTGTCGACCAAGGTATGCAACAGAGATCAGCTCCACAGGAGCAAGATAGATACAATGATGGTGATTCGGAAATGGTGAATGCTGGGTATCCCAGGCCGGACTATCACGTGATAGGGTCAAGATTGGGAAGCAGGAATTTGATGCTTGATGATTCTAGGTTGAAACTGGAATGACTGTATAGGTCGGAGCAAATTGAATGTCAAGTTCCTCCGGGTCCAGCATGTTTTGGGCCCCGGATCATGAAGGAACCTCCGGTACCTAACTTCCAATTACCTAGGGGCACAAAAACATATGACGGCAGCATAAAGCCGGAGGATTGGTTGATTAACTACGATACAGTAGTGAAAATTGCTACAGGCAACTTGAGATGGGCTGTGAGATATGTACCCCAGATGTTGGAGGGGCCAGTGAGGGTATGGCTAAAAAATTTGCCGCCCAGAAGTATGAACTGTTGGATCGATTTTGAGGAAATGTTTGTCAGCAACTTCTCAAGTACCTATCAGAGGCCGAATAGGCCGCAGACCCTAGCAATGTGCAAGCAGAAACCGAATGAGACAGACCGGGAGTTCCTAACCCGATGGTGTACCGTGCGAAACTCCTGTGAGGGTGTAATTGAGTCATAGGCCATAGCATGGTTTCCGCAAGGGTGCAGATATGCAAGCATGTTGTGGCAAAGATTGCAAAGGGATATGCCAACTACATTGGCAGAGACAATTCGGATCGATGATTCGTGTGCCTTGGGTGATCCGACCCAACCTAGGTTAGTGCCAAGTGAGTCAAACGAGGAATACTACTAGAGAGATGGAGCCGGGTCATCCCGGAGGAATGATTACCGGGGTAAAAGAAGAGATGACAGACCGGATTACCGGTACAGTTCGCAACAAGTTGCTGCTGTGAATGAAGATCAATCCGGTGCAGGAACCAACCAATGTCAGAAAACTGGAGGACAGCAATGGACTCTGAGAAATGATGGCAATAAAACTTGGACGCCAGAGCAGAAAAAACAGTGGCAAGAAAAGAAGGACCGTCCAAGGTATACTTTTGAGGCAATGCTGGATCAGCCGTGTAAATTTCACACGCCAAATCCGAGTAACCCAGTGGGTCACACAACTAGGCAGTGTGAGTGGATGCGAAATATCGAACAAGGTGGTTCGGGGAATGCTCAGGCACCTCGGAATGATCAACCTCGGCAGGAGTTACCCCGGCAACAATTGCTCTCCGGAGCAAACACGCAACAGTTAATGTTGCCTCCCCCTCCGCTGAGGTATGACAACCATGAGAGAAGGGATGCAGTGCATAAAGTGGAAGACCAGCATCAACCGGATCAGAGGTACCCCGGAAATGAGGGGAGGAATGAGTACAGAGAGCATCATCAGAGTTACTGTGTGTTCACCACAAAAGAGACAGACAGAAAGAGTTTGCAGCACCGACACATGGAAGTTAATGCGGTAATGCCAGCAGTGACGAGGTATATGCCTTGGTCGGACCAAGAAATTACCTGGAGCATCAAAGATCATCCCAAGATTATGCCAAGTCCTGGTTCGTAGGCGCTAGTGTTGGACCCAACGTTCATCGGCCCAAACATCATTGTGAGATTCTCAAAGGTGTTGATCGACAATGGCAGCAGCATAAATATCATGTACTTGGACATGATGCACAAATTGGGTATCTCGGAGAACATGCTCTAAGCTACAAGGACGACTTTCCATGGCACTGTGCCAGGCATTTCTTGTGAGCCCGTAGGCAAAGTCCGGGTCGACGTATTGTTCGGCACAAGAGATAACTGCCGGACTGAGAATTTGGAGTTCGAGGTTGTCAATTTGGAGAGCGCATATCACGCGTTACTCGGCAGGCCAGCTCTGAACAAATTCATAACTGGTGATTTCCGACGTTCCATTGAGTGCGCATCAGCCGGGTCTAACCTGGCCGAGTCACTTGTGATTGCTTAGGAAAAGAGAAAAATCCAAGAGGTGGCAGCATTGGCTCAGTCCGCGCAGCAGTATATGCCGACGCTAAGTAAACCGCATGGTAGTCTCTCATTCCAAGCGACGAAGGATACCAAGAAAGTGCCTGTTGATGATATGTTCCCGGAGCGCACCATAACAATTGGTGCCGGGTTAAATGACAAATAGGAAAGCGAGCTTGTCAACTTCCTCTGTGAGAATCGGGATATTTTTGTTTGGTCCACATAGGACTTGCAAGGTGTTCCGAGGGAGTTGGCTGAGCACTCTTTGAATGTGAGACCCGGAGGAAAGCCGGTGAAGCAACCTCTCCGCCGCTTCGCCGAAGATAGGAGAAAAGTCATAGGAGATGAGATAGCTCGGCTGCTAGCAGCTGGATTTATCATGGAAGTACTTTACCCGGATTGGCTGTCTAATCCGGTGTTGGTGGAGAAGAAGGACGATCCGAACGTGGCAGTGGTTTGGCACATGTGTATCGATTACACGAACCTGAATAAGGCGTGTCCAAAAGATCCATTTCCACTGCCAAGGATAGATCAAGTCATAGATTCAACTGCTGGGTGTGAACTGTTGTCCTTCATAGATGCATATTCTGGTTTCCACCAGATACCCCTAAATCCGAGTGATCAAATAAAGACTGCATTTATCACCCCGTATGGGGCTTATTGTTATCGCACCATGCCATTTGGCTTACGTAATGCAGGGGTAACGTACCAAAGATGTATGCAGAAATGTTTACACGACCAAATAGGTTAAAACGTGCAGGTGTATGTGGATGATGTAGTTATCAAGACCAAGGAAAGCAAAACACTCCTTGATGATATCAGGCAAACATTCGCGAACCTAAGGAGATTCCGAATGAAGCTTAACCTGGAAAAATGCACCTTCGGTGTCCCGGCTGGAAAATTACTCAGATTCCTTGTCTCCAACCGAGGTATCGAAGTCAATCCAACTAAAATCCGGGCCATAGAGCGAATGGAACTGCCGAAGTGTCTTAACGATGTCTAGAAGTTCACTGGTTGCCTGGCATCGTTAAGTCGGTTTATATGTCGGCTGGGAGAAAAGGCATTGCCTCTCTATCAACTCATGAAAAAGTCGGACAAGTTCATTTGGACGCCGCAGGCCAATGAAGCCTTTATCTAGTTAAAGAAAATGTTAGCCACTGCACCCGTGTTAGCCTTTCCACTATCAAAGTAGCGAATGTTGCTCTATATAGCCGCAACCAACCGAGTTGTAAGTGCAGTAATTGTAGTAGAGCGCAATGAAGAGGGTAAGTCAGTGCAAAGGCCTGTATATTACCTAAGCGAAATGTTATTCGCGTCAAAGCAAAATTATCCGCACTATCAGAAAGTGGCATATGGTGTGTACATGTCAGCTAAGAAGCTAAAACACTATTTGAGGAGCACCCCATCAAAGTAATATGTGAAGCTCCCATATCCGAGATAATGAGTAACAAGGATGCAGGTGGCAGGATTGTAAAATGGGCAATTGAGCTAGCTCCTTATGCGCCACAATATGACAGGAGAGAAGCAATGAAGTCTAAGGCTATGGCCGACTTTTTTGTGGACTGGGCCGAGGTGCAGTATGAACCACCATTACCAGATCTGAACTATTGGAGAATGCACTTTGATGGATCAAAAACAAAAACCGGGTTAGGTGCCGGAGTAGTACTTACCTCGCCAAAAAATGACCAGCTGAAATATGTGCTGCAGATCCATTTCGCAGCATCAAACAATGTCGCCGAATATGAGGCACTTGTACATGGGCTCAAAGTGGCAAAAGAAATTGGGATACATCGGATCCAATGCTTCGGCGACTCAGATTTGGTAGTTCAGCAAGTCTCAGAGCTGTGGGACACTCTTGATCCAAACATGGCATTATACAGATTCCATGTGCAGAAGATATCTGGTTACTTTGAGGGATGCGAATTTCACCATGTACCCCGGGTGGAAAATGAGGCTGCCGACGTATTGTCGAAGCTCGGATCAACCCGACAAGCAATTCCACCGGGTGTAGCATTAGAACACCTCACAAAACCATCTATCAGGCCGTCCCGAGAAACCGACTGAATCTACGTCCTAGAAGATCCGGAATCCGGAGCTGTACCCATGGACATTGACGTGGGAGGTGGTACGCGAAAACCGGGGACTACCTCGGCAAACCCGGGGACTACCTCGGCAAACCCGGGGACTGCTTCACAACACTCAGGGACTGCTCAGCGTGATCCGGCTGAGGTTATGCCGGTGGATCAGAGGGAAATTGATGAGGATGTGTTCCCAATGTGAGCTGTACTAGCTTGGGCATTGCCCATATTTCAATTCTTCACAGATGGAACCTGACCCGCTGAGGAGGTGCTTTCCAAGCAAACTCAGAGGAGAGCAAAAGCATACACGATCATCAATTCCGAGATATACAAAAGGAGTGCGACTAATGTCATCCAGCGATGTGTTGACCCGTAAGAAGGGCTTGACATCCTCCGAGATATACATCAAGGGGAATGTGGGCATCATGCCTCGTCCAGAGTGTTAGTAGCAAAAGCTTTCCGTCATGGGTTCTACTGGCCAAGTGCCTTAGAACAAGCAAAGGATTTGGTAAGAAAATGCAATGGTTGTCACAGGTATGCTACCAAGACACATATGCCAATGTCTGAGCTCAAGACCATACCTATTACTTGGCCATTTGCTGTATGGTGTTTGGACATGGTTGGACCATTCAAACCTGCGAGGGGGAACATGAACCACATCCTAGTCATGGTTGATAAGTTTACAAAGTGGATTGATGTAAAGCCAATAAGGAAATGTGATGGAGCAACGGCCGTGACATTCCTCAAGGATATCATCTTGAGATACGGTTATCCTCACAGTATAATAACAGATAATGGCACAAATTTTGCTGAAGGGGCATTTGCGCGATTCTGCCGAGATAAGAAGATCCGGCTGGACGTTGCTTCGGTAACCCACCCCGCATCAAACGGATAAGTGGAGAGATCCAACGGATTAGTATTATCCGGGATAAAACCCTGGCTCATTGAGCCGCTGCAGAGATCAGCGAGGTGCTGGATAGAAGAACTACCAGCGGTACTGTGGAGTTTAAGAACAACTCTGAATCGATCAATAGGCTATACGCCATTCTTTCTGGTATATGGGGCAGAAGCTGTATTACCAGCCGACATAGAGCATGACTCTCCTAGGGTCACCCAATACACAGAATCCGAAGTGCAAGAAGCCCGGCAAAATGATGTTGATCTGCTGGAAGAAGCGAGAATTGGCATTGTCCAGATCCGCCATATATCAGCAAAATCTCCGACGCTATCATAGCCAGATAGTAAACCCCCGAGTTTTTCGGGAAGGTGATCTGGTACTCCGGTTGGTACAACGTACTGCTAGCATGCACAAGTTATCCCCCCATGGGAAGGGCCATTCATTATGAGCAAAGCATTACACAATGATTCCTATTATCTTATCGATGCAAAACCACAGGAGAAGAACAAGGCGGACATGTCCGGCGAGGAATCTAAGCGTCCTTGGAATGTAGCTCTACTTCGTCCTTTCTACACTTAGCAGAGAAGTGTGTGTATCCGAGTCACTCATATGTCGGTATGTATGACAGCAATGAACTTATCAATGAAATCTTGGCGCCTCGAGCAGTAACTCGGGGACTGCCTCAATAATATTTGTTGCATTTGGTATTTATTATTTATACATCAGCTGGCGTAAGTTGTTTCTACTTAAGCCGGATTAGTAGTGTGTGAGCACCAAGAACCTAACTCTTCGACTTGCTGCTGTCCAACAAGATTTGGCTTCATGGCAAGCAAGAGAACAAGTTTGGAATTGTGTAACACATGAAAAACGACTAAGGAAAGGAACTTAATCGAGCCAACGTTTGTTTTCCGGACTAACCTTATACTTATTTTATGTTTACTATGCTGAATTATTTTTAGCTAATCCTAAAGTTTCCAAGTATTGTTAAGGCAATTTTTGAAGCTCAGACTCGTAAGTCATAAAACCGAACCAAGGTAGACACGAGCCGAGCCAAAATATTGGAGGAACAAGAAAATGAAACTCGGGGACTACGCCCAAGTTAATCCGGCACAAAAACTTAGTAGCAAAATATCACTTAAGTGCTTAATACAATTGCACCCGGCATACCGGGGATCTGATAAACTTCAAAGTGTTTCTAATCAAGGAGCGGCGGGAGGAGGTAATTCGGCACAAGTGGGTGCAGCTCTAGCTTTGGCTTCAGCGTCCTCTTCATCCTCTTCAAAATCTGATGCTTCGTCCTCTTCTTCATCACCCGAACCCTCTTCGACATATTCGTCGTCGACTGCACCAAGGAAACTTGGTCCCTCATTCCATTGATGGATGGGGGCGTATTGAATGAGGCTATGGGCGCAAGCCTTGCGCCGAGGAATCCAATCTAGGTCAGTGGACCACCTTGATATGGTGCGCATGCGTTTGAGAAGCTTTAGGTTTATCTTTTCGTACCAAGTGAGCATGTAGTGGAGGATAATTTCAGCTCCAGCGCGTCCAACAGATTCCCTCCAAAGATCGAGCTGAGTCTCGCACTCCATAAGCTTGGCAATAAGAGCAGTGGCACCCTCCGGACTATCTTCTTCAGGCCAAAAGGCATTGAAGATCCGGACTGCTACATCCAAGATATCCTTGCCGTAGTTCTTCACGATCTCGACTCGGGAGGACAAGCTGACTATCAAATCCTCTAGATCAAGAGGAATGCTGACAGGACCAGATGGAGTACCTCTCTGCTTGTGGAACTTGGTAACAGCATTGGATGCAATGACATCACTCTCCGGGAATTTGTCTGAAAAACAAGGCAACTGGAATAAGTAAAGGAAGTAGACCCAGAAGGATTAACGTCGGTTGAAGGAAAAGAACTTACGAGAAATATGGCTGTGGACCCGGGTCAGCTCCTTGGTGCAGTTTTCGCGCCTCACCCGGAGTTGCGCAAGCTCAGCATTCGCCGACTCAAGCTTAACGTCGGCCTCCTTAAGCAGTTCTTGATCCTTGGTGATCTGGAGGTTGAGGCGCTCGTGCTCTTCAGTAAAGTCTTGGCCTGCTTTCTCTAGTTCGGACTTGTGCTGCGCCTTGATCTTCTTCATGTCTGCCTTAAGATTGGCAATTTCTTCATCTTTGGTCCGAAGGAGGGCAAGCTCATCATCTTTCTTTTTGAGTTTGGCCTAGTGCTGCCCTGCTTGTTCGAGAAAATGCAGCATCATATCAGGCATGGGCACACTATCTTCAATAGATGCTGAAATAGTTTGTTGACCCGGCAAAGCCGAGGTGTGAATATTTGCCGAGCCAAGAAGAAAAGAAGATAGGGCATAGAGAGAGATTAAGCAAAATGACTTACCCTTTATTTGGTCCAAGTTTTTCCTCATGAGGATATTCTCAGCCTCCACTCCAGCTGCGAAATCCGAATGATGGATTAGTTCGACGGAAAAAGACAAAGAAAAATGGAAAAATGACTAGGAGAAAACTTACCCCTTTTCTCGTATTCGGCGAGAAATGTGGTATGCTTCACGCGTAGCATCTTGTGAGTATCCAAGAGACACTGAAACTCAGCGCTCCGGCGATTGGTGGTCACCTGAAAAGAGTAAAAAAGGATAGCTTAGTCATGTGCATATTTGAAGTGTACAAGATCCGAGCCAAGTGGAACTTAACCCGGCTCTAGGTGTGTGCATATTCGAAGTGTACAAGATCCGGGCCAAGTGGAACTTAACCCGGCTCTAGGTGTGCGCATATTCGAAGTGTACAAGATCCGGGCCAAGTGGAACTTAACCCGGCTCTAGGTGTGTGCATATTCGAAGTGTACAAGATCCGGGCCAAGTGGAACTTAACCCGTCTCTAGGTGTGTGCATATTCGAAGTGTACAAGATCCGGGCCAAGTGGAACTTAACCCGGCTCTAGGTGTGTGCATATTCAAAGTGTACAAGATCCGGGCCAAGTGGAACTTAACCCAGTTCTAGGTGTGTGCATATTCGAAGTGTACAAGATCCGGGCCAAGTGGAACTTAACCCGGCTCTAGGTGTGTGCATATTCGAAGTTATTAAGGAGCTACGTTAGTTCTCTAAGGAGCATCCGGCAGAGTAACAAGTTACTCCCCCGGAGGCTCGGGGACTAATGGCTATATCACTAATACCTACTAAATGCTAGGGAAAGGGCGAAGTAACGTACCTCCATCATCCGACCTGCAAGGTTAATTGCCTTGGCAGCGGTATTCTTCTAGGCAGCAAACTCGTTGGGCCCGAATTTCTCCGGGAGATCATCATAGTGGACGAACTCCGCCTTGTTCTAGTTGTTTACAAACTCGATTAAGGTTGGAGGATAGCGTTCACCGCTTAGCATGTGGGGCGTAACCAGACCCTTGGCATGGGCTTCCCTCTGTTCAACCTGGGCAACAACAGGGTTGGTGTGCAAAATGTGTTGCGCATCAGCTGACCCGGTAGAGGTGTCAGTTGTCGGTGGGGTCTTCTTCGAAAGCATGGACATGAGTGTACACTGTCCAGCCTCGATTAAAGTTGCCTTGGCAGTATTAGGAGCCGTTTTGCCCTTGGGCTGCTGCTGAAAAGTTGAAGTTGCTGCAGTGGATTTGCCCTTGGGAGCTGCCTTGGTGCTAGCCTTGGTACTGCTGATGTCTTCTCGCCGAGTCTTGGAAGACTCGGACGAGGCGGAGGGGCTTGGTGCTGGAATTGATACTGGTGCTGATTTTTGTTTCGGCGGAGGTGCTGAAGGAACCTCGGTGGTGGCTGGTTGGGGCTGTGCCGAAGAAGGAGCAACCGCTGCCTCGGTAGAACCGCTTCCCCCTGTTCCGAGGTTGCCTTCCTCTTGACGAGGTGGGCTAGAACCCGGAGCGGCCGCTGAACCCTCCTAAATGGGGCTCAACGGGCGTGAATCATCGCCACGAGGGGGAGAAGGGCTATGTCGGAGCAGCGAGGCTATGCAGGATCCACTCTGTGGAACCTCCACCGCGGCCCTGCCGAATCGGATCATGAATGATGAGAAACTTTAACAAAAGATGAACAAGTAAATAGCAAAGGGAGAAGTGACTTACTCATCCGAAGTCAAGGGCTCCTTGGGCTTGCGAGCTCTCCGGGCCATGGCCTTAGTCGTGGACTTGGTGGCAGCTTTGTCCGTGGACTTCTTTCGCCTTTTAGCTGGCTGAGAAGGTCCGGAGGAAGAAGCAGATGCGGCCCCCCTCTTCTTCGGCGCGACCGGGACAAGCTAACCCGTGGCAAGGGGAGGATCTTCATGGATCTGCCCACCAGGGTTAGCTGATGTTGGAAAAGCATAAGAAAGGGGGACAGCGTCAAATGCCTCCATCACCTCAACGTTCGAATCATATTCATCGTCGGGCCAATCTCTAATGGAAGAGAGTTTACCGGTGTGTCGCTTGGTCGCATCAGCCATCGGCAGGAACATCTCTTGATCCGGCTCCTCCTCATCCGAGGTGTCTCGATCAGGCGCCCATTTGAGAGAAGGCTCGGTGCCATCCTCAATGGTTTGCTGAAGAAACATCTAAGGGAAAGAAAAGACAAAGGGATTAAACCTACAACAGAAACCGACATATGATTTAATTCGGAAAAGGTTTGGGGCACGAGACTTACCGCAGGGGGAAGCCTATCTCGGCAGAAGTGTTCGATCCCCCACGTCCACTTAGCAGAGAAGTCCTTCTTAGTGGTGAAGAGGGCCTTGACCCGGCAGAAGATGTCGGTGTTGCTCAACTCAAATGAGGAGGCTCGGTTGGGGTCACAGCCCCAGCTCATGTGGCAAACTTTATGTGTACGTTTCTGGAGGGGGGAGATCCGGTTGCGGACGAATGTGATCATCGCGTCCTCGTTGCGCAATCCCAGGTCCTTCAGCTCCTAGAACTTTTTGTTGACTTGGTTCGCCAGGACGGTGGGCTTCTTGGGGACCTTGTCCGACAGATCCGGATTAGGAGGACCCGGAGCGTAGGGGCGCAGCCAGATCAGATCTTTAGTTGTGCCTTTTCTGACATAAAAGAAGGTTCGGGCCCAGCCCTTGCAGGAGTCAAGCCCCGTGACACGGGGGAAAATGGACTGCTTCCGAGGCGAGATAGAAGCTGCGCCGAACTGCGTGAGCTGCTTGTCCTCCGGATTAAATTCTATGTTCGGAATCACGTTCCGGGGAAGGCCAAAGAACCGGATCCAGAGCTCCTTTGTGGGCCACAGTCCAGCGTAACCCTCGATGGTGGAAGCGAAGGCAAAGAGAGAGGTGATGGAATTAGCCAGAAGATGATGCGGCTAAATCTCATACGTGTTAAGCCAATCGTGGAAAAAATCGCTAACAGGGAGACCGAACCCACGTTGGAAGTGGGAGAGGAATACCACATACTCACCCGGATTGGGTGAGGGGGCAAGCTCCACAGCGGCAGGACACGTGATGACGCCCTCCGAGATACGCGAGGTCGTCCTGGCACACCCAGGACCCAGCCCAGGCGCCACGGTCGGCGTTCCCCGCGTCCTCCTCCATTTCCTGCTCCGCGACGGCGAGCTCCTCCTTTGTCATCTCAAGGTCACTATCCTCACAGGCGCTAGCGACGGTGGGGGCAGTGGCCTAGACTGGCGAGGACCCGTGGCGGAGGAGATGCGCGGAGGTGGCGGCGATGCTGGTGCGCGAGGAAGCGGTGCGGTGGCGGCGCGGCTAAGCAGGTGCGGTGGCGGTGGCGCTGTTGCTAGAGAGGAAGAGGAAGACGAAGAGGCAGAGGGGCGCGAGAGTGGGGAAAAGATCCAAGGGGCGTGCCCCTCCCCTATTTAACCACGCCCTTAAGGGGTAGTGGGATCGCGCTATGCGGGCGGGCCACATGGTGTGGCCGTGTATAACCCGGATCAACCAATCAGTGATGAGCCACAGGAAGGGCCATAGGGCGCAAGAGATCCCACGACGTGACGTTATGATACAGTTAACGAGGAGGCAGGCACGAAGCGACATGCTCTATAGTAATATCTAACAATAACTGCGGCGGTTACTAGCGCATGCCCTTAAAATGAGGCAAAGTAATGATTAACCTCCACGTGGGGAAGCGTACAAGAGAAGGAAGAGTGACCCGGATAAGTATGAGGTGACCCGGCCAGCGAGTGAAAACTCGGAATATGCCAAGGGAAAGTAAACCTACGAAATCCGGACTATAAGGTAACTCGGAAAAGGAGCGAAAGGCTTGGCGGCTAAGGCAGCTAAGACCACACCAGCTTCGCGGACTAATGTTGGGGGGATACCCCCGGGTAGGGTCACGCCGGGGTATAAAGGCCGAGTTAACCGAGGAATGGAAAGATCAAAGCAGGTGCTAGCCGAGTCACCTCAAGGCAGGCCGAATCACGGGGTAACCCGGACCAGAGGATGTCCACCTAACTGGGTCTCAACCGACTTATGTCGTATGTCGGTAAGATGAATCTAACTTATATGCAGGTACAGGTGTGGCCGGATCAACTAGGTACGATCCGGGTTATATCAAGCTTGTAAGAGAAGGAAGGTATCTCGCTGGTCAAAGGGTGACCACTGTACGTAGAGCGTGAGCGAAGCGGAAAGAGGCCAGGACCACCAAGGCATGGCCGATAAAGGTGACGATGCCTGTGTCGGATGACGCGGGCGCCGCAGAGGCTCACGTAGCCTCTGCATGGATGACGCTGGGCAAAAGTGACCCGGTCGGCTTACTATTTTGGGAGGAGGCATATTCCAAGGAATATGCCTCCACGTATGCCCTAATTGGAGACCTGGCTACCCCTATATAAGGGGGGCTAGGGCTTCTATAGGAGGGGTTGATCTCGAGAGGGTGGTATTTTACTAGTGTGTTCCTAAGGGCTAGCTAGTGGTGAGAGTAAGAGAGTTTCTTCTTCCTCCTCTCCCCAATACAGCTCAAGGAGCACTTGTAACTGTGGAAGTGAATCAAATACAAACCAACAGTGTGTGGAATCACCACACTATCCCTCTCTGGATTCCTCTAGTGCATCTTGTCCCCACCTTTAGCCTATCCATGGCATCTTCCGTGACACCACCACGACATATACTACACAGCTAAGACTGAATTCTAGAGGTATTATATTCAACTACTATATTTCAGGCATAGAATGATGTGTGTTATATGTACCACATTTGGATTTCTTGGTATTTCTTGGATCTTCTTGATTGACTAGATCTATGCATGAAGTTTGACTTGATGTGCAAATGCATTTTGCATCATCAAGTTATTACTTGATGTTATAGACCTAGATAGAAAAGGGAATTCGTGTAAGGGAGTGACGAGTTCCGAAGACCAAGATGAAGGCTTACGTGAAGAGTGCAGCCAAATATAAGGAGTATCAACACTATTTCGAAGGATGGATCAATCCTAACTCACTATGAGCTGGCAATAAGAAGGAGTATTAGTGCTGAAAAGGGTGTGGAGCAACACGAAGGAATGAACTTAAGTTCACTCAAAGTGGGTGATCTTGCTCAGAAGCTAATGAAGTAGTTGTATGAAGATCATGGAAGTAACTTGGAAATGTGCAAATAATAAATTTTGAAACAAAAGGTGGTATTCAAACTCTGACAACTTGGAGAGAATGCCAATAGTAAGTTGAAAACCCGTAGGGTAATTCATACACCCAGAAGGATTCGCAGATGGTATCCGTAGCTGGTATCTTAGCGGTTTAGCTGATTAGGTCATCTTTGTATAATTGAAAAAGTATAAAACTTGGCCTAAGTTAAGAGAGACATATAGAAGTACAAAATTTAAGTGAACGGCTTTCAAGATGCTTCGCAAAATAGAAATTACCAAAGGAATAATGTCTAAGAAGATAAAAGTAAGATACGTAACATTGGAAGATTCATTTCAGAGATCCACAATTGTGTGGATATACCGCAGATTCTTTCGTGAGACCTTATATAGGTAAGGTATAAGCTAGATAGAGACTGATATCCTAACTATTGAGTTAATAGGTATTATACATGAAGTTTAGAGACCATTAGGAAACACCAAGGGGGAGTGTAAACAATAAACACTGAAGTGTTGTTGTCTAATTTTCTCAATAAAGGTTGGAGAAGAAGTACTGAGTCCTGATAAGGTTAATCCTTATTCTTATAAGGTTATAAGAAGTCATCCGTATAAAGAGTATTCTCAAGAGTATGTCCAGATGAAAGATCAAATGAGGTATAATAGATTAAACCTAGTGCACTAGTTCTTAAAGAAACAACTCATAAGTTGTTCTTAAAGGGGGAATAGAGTACTCCAATATAGGCCAGTGTAGTGTAATAGGAAAACATGATTGGAATGGACTAAATGTATACAAAACCAACCCTAAGTAGGACTATGAAGACATAATCCAAGGGATTATAATACAAGGAGTTATGCTACGAATTAAAAATGATAGCTGGAATTTGCCAAGTATGAAGATAATTCAAGGAAAAATATTTGGAGAGGGGATACCACAATTATCCCTAATTATGATCACAATGGAGTTAAGAAATGTTGTGATCAATACAAGTCAGCACCTTATTCCGAAATGTAGGAGAGTACGAACTTTGGGGATGAAGTTTATTTTAAGGGGGAGAGTCTGTAACATCCCAGTATTAGAGCTTAGAAATAAGTGAGATGAGGTGTGTGCATTGCATTCATGCATAGAAAATCTGGATAATTTTTGCGCTTTTAAATAAAAACTTGTCAAAGTGATTGAAGCTTCTCTTAACTTGGTGGAACTGAAGTAGATTATCAAGTTGACTGTGATAAGTTTCAATATGACCTTTGCTAAAACCTTATATTTGGGTAATCTAATTTGATCTATGGGTAGATCAAATATAACCAAGCTAAACCAATAACACATTTATAAATGATCTTATAGAGATCATATATGGGTATTCATTATATCAACTCTTGGAACTAGTTATGGTAGAGTATGCTATCATCAATGGAATGTGATCCTTGGTGGAGATCAAACTATCTGATGTTGGAGGAGATAACTCACTCATGAGTTAACTAGAAGAAGTATTTAAACCCAATAGTTTAGATAGTAGTTATGAAGCTATGAGAAAGCTAGTAGTATTAGAGTATCCAATGATAATCCTGTTAAGCCAAGTAGATACAAATATGGAATAAGCTTCCTTAACAAGATAAGCGTTATAGAGAGACTAGTACAAGTCTACTACTTAGTTGATTATACATCTTGATCAGACAATTAGAAGCCTATGCTTTGTATGATAATAGGACGGTGCTAATTATTCTCAAGTCACTTGAGAATAGAATACTAGGTGTTGAAGAAGAGTTGTGAGTATACCAAGTTAGGCATGTCCTAGTAAGCTGAATCATCTAGCTTGATCATTAGAAGTCAAGCTAGAGTTTGATGAAGTATATAATATGATTTGTATGGAGTAGTTGGAGGCATAATAGTTGACCCAAGTTAATACAAGAACAAACTTGTATTGCGGAGAGAAGTACCCTACCCATCCCAGAGGATTGTTGTCACATGGGATATAGAGACAAGTGTAATCTTGCAAGCCTTAGAAGTAGATGCAAGGTAAATATGAAGGAGTTTATGGAATGAAGTTAGTAATAGCTATAGTGATGGATTCATCAGAGGTAATTTAGAAATGGAAGTCATATATATACTAGGAGAAGAATGAAGGAATATTGTTGAAGTGGAATGACCATCTCATCATATGATGATGGATATGGTGGAGCCAGATGACTAGATCAGTTAGACAAGAGAGATCTTAGTGAAGCAGATGAGAGATGTAAATAGACAATATTTAGGAAAGGAATACTTTAACTATGATACAAGATTAGTGAAGTGTGAGGATAGGAATTCTTTAGAAGCCTTAACCAAGATCATATCAACCAGGACAAGACCTATGTATACCTCTTTGTCCAAAGCCCTAGAATCAAATTGATAGTGGAACCATTTCCTATTCCTAGGTAACAATTGAATAATATCTCTTGGACAAATGAAGCTTCCAAGAGGTAATTAGAGAACACGATGAGTGTTTATGGATGGAAGCCTTGTCCACACTATTGTCTTAAATCTTAATAGAATCCTTGAATAAGTGTTGGCATTAAGATCACTTGTGTCACATGAATGATAATGGTTGTTCACCATTATATAATAAACTTCTATTAAAACTCTAACCACACTTAAGGAGGTAATGAACAACTAATTCAATAAGTGATGCATGCCCACTTTGGAATAAGTAGGATGGTGATAGATAGAATTTTAGAGGAATTTGAATAAAGGAAATTCCAAACTTTGAGAACCATAAAACTAAACCTTCTACAAACTAAAGATAGATATTTGTAAATGAATATTTTCATTCCTTTGTAAATAATCGTTATTCATGCTTAATGACTTAACCAAGATTGTCTATAGTAATTCTACACTACAATACAAATAGAATTTGAATAGGAAAAGTCACCAACTTTAAAGAACCTTGGAATTCAAATCACTACATTATAAACCTAGGATTTAGTACTGTGTAATATATTTGCGTAGTTCCTTTATGAAGCTAAGTATGAATAGAGTTGTCTACATATCATTCAATATTTTAAATCTATGCCATAAACATTATCATGGTGAAAATAAGAACATTTCATAAGGTTTACCTTAGAAGAAGCAAATGCCTCAAACCCTAATTTATATTTACTTTACTAAATAAAAGAACCCTTCATATAGTTATGAATATTTTATACACAATAAGAAATGGTGAGAAGATGGTCACAATTTATTTATACAACAATATTCATGACCTACAAATTTTCTAGATATTTTAATCCTTGAAGAAACTCATATTTAAGATGAATTTTGTAAAAACCAGAAAATAGAAATAGAAAAAAGGGGAAACGGCAGGGTCCAGAACCGGCCCGCGGCCAGAGAAGTTTTTTCACCTAACCAATGCTCGCGAGTAGCAGTAGTCACCTCCCGCTCGCTTTGTCACGGCCCAATAGGAGCCCAGGCCTAGGTACCACTTCGTCGTCGTCTTCCTCGATGTCACAAGCAGTTCTCTGGAATGAGCGTTGTTGCCCGATGCCAATCATCATCGTCAGCAGAATTGGACCGCCACGATGCTCGTCGACAACCCGGACCTCGCTGATAAGATCAGCCGCGTCGTCCTCTATCCATCCATACTAGTCTTATTCTCTCTCTCTCGCTCTCTAGAGCAAACCCGTCTTCCTCACCGAAACACTAACCTCCGGTCACCTCAAATCACCATCATCTCCGACCTCCTCGAGCTCCGTCGTGGTGTTTGGGAGCTTCCTCTTGTCGTCCTGGATCATATGGCAGAAGGAATCGATCCCTCTCGCTCACTATCGACGCCACCGACCTCATGTGTCCGCCGCTCGCCATCGACCATGGCGTCATCGTCCGAGCTCGCCTCTCCTTGTCATCGTCTCTACAAGCTTACTGGTGAGCTTCTGGTTCCGTTGGTCCTCTCTGATTCATCTCTGAACACCTGCAAGCGCCACCGCTGTAGCTCGTCTCCGGTCAGCCTCCGGTTACCAAAATCGAGCAGCGCAAGTAGCAATAGGATCCCCATATCCTCGTGGTTCTAACACAGCCATCTGCACTTATAGGCGTGTCCTGGTTCGCCGCCAGCGATCGTTCCCTGGTGGCGGAGGCCGGGCAGGCGTCATCATGACGTCATACACGCGTCAGCCTTGACCAAGTCAGCATGTTGAGTAGTCTGCGCCAGCGTGGTTGCGGACATGGCCACTGGACCATAGGTCAGTGCCTTGGGCTAGGTTTAGTTGCGGTGTAAAAAGTTTTAGAGAGAGGCTAATGTCATCGCTGATGCATTAAATCATATAGTAGTTTATAAATCCAGAAAATTATTAAAATCTTGTTAAATCAATATCTTTTCTCTTATAATTCAGAAAATATGTGTTATATATAATAATGTTAAGAAAAATAAATCCTATAATCTAAACCTATTATTATATTTTATTTTCCAACCTAAATAAGATAATTATTATTATTCGTAAATAACCTATTAGGGATAAATCTTATATAAATATATTCAGTTATTTAAAATTCATAAAAATAAGTATAATATATCAAAATTCGTAGAAAAAGAAAATATACATTTATAAACTTATTTTGTACATGTTTGTGATACTTAACCAAGTATTTATTATTTATGAAATCTTTATCAATTAATAAAACTTATAAAAATCATATCTTATTATTTATAAATCATAAAAATATTTATAATATACCAAAATGATCACAAAACTAATATCTACATGGTAAAATTATAATCTCTCACTTTTTAGGTAATTCAAAATTTAATACTCTAATAACTTGAATTTAAACCTATTTCCTTAATTGATAATTCATATAAGGATAAATAAAATTGCAAATATTTCTAATATTATACATCTAAGGCCTAATAATAGTATTTGCCTTAATTATTAATACTATGGAGTCCAAATAGTCAAATACATCTTAATTTCAATCTTTGTGAAACTATCATTTATAAATAGGTGTGTTATTTTCCAAAAAGATTCTTATGAAATGTAAAATCCTCAAGAATGATATTTTTAAAAAACCTTTTACCATCACTTCAACCACAAGTTTATAAACATATTAAAAATCCAAAGGTAATTCATAAGTAGTTAAATAATTCCTTGTTTACAAACCATAACCACCTATTTATAAGGAGACAAATTTTTCTATTCAATCATCAAATTAAGAAATTACAACTCAAATAAAAGTAGAACCACTCTTAATTAACCTTAAAGAAACATTATGAAGTGAACAAAATATAATACCATATAATGACCAAGATAGATAAGTCTCAACTACTAGTGTGGTCCTTATTCAAATGAAGTAATTATGCCTTCCATGAGAACTGTAACTAGAAAGAAAACCCAAGAGTGTTAACTTATAGTTTAAATGCTTTTGTTTACTTAAATAAGATTTTCCTCAAAAGTTATTCTTTCAAGAAATATTAAAAGTAGTCCTTAAGTATTTCTATGAAGACTTTAATGAATTAATAACCCTTTTAAGAAATCCCTGTGTACCATTCCACACTTGAGTTCTTTACTATTGCGTGCTACTTGTTGTGTTTACTTATTGTTTCACAAACTCACACAAACTTTAATAAGAAGCACAAGTGTGAAATTGGTATAAAAAGTGCAACACATTCCAAAGAACTCATCACAAGCTTCAAACCCTAGATCAGATACAATTAGTCCGGGGATTCAAGTTTACAAACTTGCATTACATTACTTATGAATAATTGCATATTGCTTATTTAAACATTCGTCCTTACCAGACCAATGATGTTGTTACAGATTTTGGATCTTCTATTATCTCGAAGACCGTGAGTGCACAATTATGCAATCACAAAAGGCAAGTTCACAGTTGCTCATGTCCTTTGGTTATTTTCTATCAAATGCTTGTAACTGAAATGTTGTCAGCACCCAAATTTCAAAAAGTTCAGAAAACACTATTTTTATAATAATATGATTATGGACTATTTACCAAGTGGTATAATCTATTTATACAGTTCTAGTGGTAAATGAACATACTATCTAGGACTTAACAACCAATGTCGCCAGTGATTCTAGCGCCGTCTATTACGCGTTAACCATGATATTTGGATTGGGACGGAGAAGTCAGTTGGATCTTCTTCCTTTCGCATGGATGGATGACCTTATCGTTAGGCTATTGATTTCTCGTGGAGAATCTAGCACATGGGTGGGACCCCTTAGTTCCCCGCGATTTTGGTGTCTAGACTATCTATGAGGGGCTGCCGAAGGTATAGTCGGTCCTTTATGGGGCTTGCCAGGGGCACAACCGGCTCATAGAGTCTTCGGGTGCCTAACAAAGTTATCGCTGGCCCTACAAGGGGCTTAACAGAGGTGGTGCTTTTCCTAGAGGGTCGTGTCTTCATCTACTAGGCCCCACATCAAGGAATTGTGGATGGGTAAGCTGCCTAGTTGTGCAACAAGGATTTGGTCTCTCATGGGTAAAGTAACGCACCTCTGCAGAGTGTAAGAACTATGACATGTTACTCCCTGTTTTGGGAAAGAGCTACGAACGCGGCAGGAAAGGAACTCCATGAAAGTTTTAGTCAACCTGTGAAGGCTATCGGACATAGTTTTCAAAATAAAAGCAACCTTTGAAGTAATGTTTATGAAAACCTGCATTGCCTATGACCTTTGGTTTGTGGTTGTAGAGATAGTGCATCATACACTCCTTTTTAGTGAACTTGCTGAGTACGCTCATACTCAACCGTACCTTTCTTAACCCTTGCTAGGTTCTAAGCCATTGAAGACGATGTCAACACCAAGTTATGCCCAAGAAACCATCATCGGCATCTCAAGTTCTTCAATAAAGTCAATCAAGTCAACATATACATCAACCAAAGAAAAGGTGAAGATCTTGTTTAGATAGGAGTAGATACCCTAGCCATAACACCTACTTATGTAGAGCATTGCACTAGCAGCAATTGCAAGCCAAATAGTTTAGATGCTAGTCTTCTTAGCTATATAGTTTTGAGTTATTATTTCTGCTTCTTCTTTGTAAGAAGTTTCTTTCTCCTTCTTTAACCTAGAGTGTTCTCTGGATCTTTTGTAAAAAGTCAAGTTGTAATCTATAGTCATGTCTTGGACCTGCTATGTTTCTGTTGTACCACTCTGAGGGATGTAATACTAGTGAACGGTGTTTCATTGGTGTTATGTAAATGACTATAGTGTACTACATCATTAAGTGGTATGCTGGGTCACCGCATGCGGCATGGTTAGTAGTTGTATTAGATAGGCAATTAGCTAGGTAATTTGTGTAGGGTTAGTAGTAGTATTAGTATAGTATATTGGTAGTGGTATAGTAGTATTAGTAGCAATATTAGTAGTACTAGTAGTATAAGCATAGTAGTAGTAGTAATATTAGTAGTAGTATAGGCATAGTAGTAGTAGTACTAATATTAGTAGTGGTACATAGTGGCTAGGCATATTCATTGATTTAACAAAAGAAATGATTATAAAGAAAGTGTATGTATATATTTTTGTATATGAACAAAATAAATGGTTATTATGAAAGTGTATGTATTGTAGTGTGTGTATACATAAGAAAGTGTAAGTATATATAACAAAATGTATGTATACATAAGAAAGCATAGGTGAGTTATTTTCTTTGTTTATTTTGTTATTTTCTTTCATATGTTTAATTAGTTATTTTCTTAATTAGTTGTTTAGTTATTTTCTTAGTTGTTTAGTTACTTCAGTTATTTAGTTGTTTAGTTATTTTAGTTACTTAGTTATCTTAGTTACTTAGTTATTTTAGTTAGTTAGTTTTTTAGTTACTTAGTTGTTTACTTAGCTATTGTACTTTTTTTTACTTTATGGATTATTTAGTACAAATTTGAATTTATTTCGATAGGAATTTTTTATCAGCGGTGATTGCCATCTCGCATCCTCGTCGTCGACTCGGCGGCAACGACGGAGGACTGGGCTCCACCGGGCATGTCCGAGACCACGCTCCACCGAGTTAGCACTAGGAGTTTCTACCTTCCGGGACGCGTAACTTGGTGAGGAATCTAGGTCCCGTCGTCGACCCAGAGCTTCTTTGGTGGTGATCGCATGGTCCACTATCTATGCAGAGGGAGCCGGCCCCCAAGGAGGTGGTACAAAATCGTGGCAGGAAGGAGGACGAGCACGTCCGTCATTATATGGATGTGTTGGACGTCAGGGTCTCCAATACCTATCATTTTCTTCAGGGATCTCACCCGAGCTATGCTCCTGTGATGGTTCCTTCTCTTTGGGTATTCACCGCCCGCGGGTTAGGACCTAGGAATCGACGTCCAGTTTGATTGAGATAGATATGTATTAGTGATGTTTTATTCGAGATGTAATAATTTACTTATTGTTTCTTCAGGGCTCTGATATTATTGTTGCATTAACCGGATTATTCGAGATGTAATAAATTTATTTATTGTTTCATTAGTACTGTTTTATCTTCTATATTAGTGAATATATGTACTTCGACGGTAGAGAAGGTGAGGAAGATATGTTCTAGGTAATACGGAATCCCTTGGTGGAGCAGAAGACGGTGGAGCATATCAGTGTGGAGCAGAAGAAGATGGAGCCAAAGATGGCTCACAAATTCTAAATGAGTCTGGTGAAAGAATGGAGATAGAACAAAGAAACGTAGCGCCAACGAGTTTTGATTGCGATGACGGCTTGCAAGAGATCGAATATTATATATTCATCAACATGTACTATGTATGTAGTAGTGTAGAATATGTGTACGAAAACATGTTAGAAATTATAATGAAATACAAATTGAAAAAGGAACAAAATGGAAAAAATAAAATAAAAAGGAAAACACAAAAACATGTCGCGATAGAGAAACACACGAATTCTCTTACATAGCAAGAAGATCTTTAGTCCCGGCTTGTGTTACGGCCCGAGACTAGAGGTCCTCTAGCCCCGCCGTGTTGCCGCTACCACATGGTGGAGAATATCATTTTGCGGCCCGGAAGTTAAGACACCAGTCCATCGCGGTACCCGAGTTGATTTTAATCACCGCGATTCGAAAAGTTGGGGCACCAATTGTTGAGAGGGGTGTTTCGAGTGAATGATGGCCAAACCCAGTATTTTCAAATTGCCCCTGTTAAGTCAGGATATTCTGTTACACTAGTTCCTGTTGTGCCCCTTCTACACCGGTCTCTCTTCTTAGCCAACCTGCACGTGTCGCAGAGGAAAATCCATTACTGTACTTACCTAACTCTTGACACTAAATATGGCTGCAGTGGTGGCGGTCCTTTTTTCCCTTCCCCGACCCTGAATCTGCCGGTGGTGGAGGTCTTTTTGTCTCCCTCCCCCGACACAGAATCCGGCGGTGGCGGTCCAGCATGTCTTGTAAGGCGAAGGTTGTGGCTACGTCAACCGACTGATTTGGGTCCATCGGGGCCAGAATCTAGGCTCAACACGTAGCAGCAAGGATAGCGAGGAGGTCAGCAAGGATTCTGATCCTAAGGTACCTATGAGCATCGGGTTGAAGAGAAAAGCAAGGCAGCGGCGGATTGTTCGGCTCCAGTGGGCGGATGCGGAACCCAGATCTCGAAGAAAAAACCCGGGAGAAGAGCGAGAGGTGAATTTTTCTTATCTGTGCCTTGTCTTACTAGTAGATTTATTATGTCATAATAGAATTGAATGAATTGAAAAGTTCCCCGATTTAATCAAATTAGGCACATCTTTGATACAAGGGCCCTATATGAGTTCACAGTTCATGTTCACCAGTACACTGCAAAACTAGATTTTGGTTGCGAGAGGGTTGTGTTCTGGCAAGATGTGCATCTTCTTGTGATTTGCAAAGAGGTTATGTCTGTTTCGCAGCTGGTAGATATGATTGCCGCTACAATTCCCGGGGGTTCTAGACAGAGGACAAAATTGGTGTGGCGCAACATGAATGATACCTATATGCAAATTGAGCACTCCCATGAGCTTCAGATGGTTTGGGAGTGTTATGCAGCTGATCATAAGGTGAAAGTTGAAGCGATGCTTGATGATATGTATGGAGATGCTAGAGATCTTGTTGTCAGAGGTTTGGCTCCTAGAGACTATGGACCAATAGATGCTGATCTAGATAAGTTCAGTATACACTTAGAGGTGGATTCATACATGGCAAAACTTGATGAGGGGGTTAATAAGCCAGTTTCGTCATGTACTGTGGAGATCACTGTCGATTCCAAAAACATAACTCTTGATGAAATGAGAGAGATGATCAGTAAGTAAATCTTTATTGGACCTAAGTAGATGGCACAAATCCGGTGTTAGCATCATAGGAAGCAACAATTCCTAGAGGTTTTGGATACTGAAGATCTTATCTAGATTATGTGACGAAAGAAGCGAACCAGGAAGGTGTTCTTCCTTGGTACCATTTCTGATGTTGTTGAATAGGTTATAGTGGATGTAGAGGAGCCCGATGTAGAGGCCCATGTAGTGGGTGAACAGAATGAGGTGGTCGACATTGATGAGATCTGATGAGAGAAGGTACCCTAGGCTTGTCATATGGACCGTGGGGTTCCCCTGCCTATATTTGTAACATTCATTGCTGTTGCATTTAGACCATGTTTCTATGATTATGTTTGTTGAGATATTGCGATATAATGTTGTGCGAGCTGTTGAGATTTTCGGACATGTCACTCACTGAAACCATTGTTGTTGTAATAAGACAGAAATACATTGTAGTTGACATGATTATGTTTCTTGAGATGACGTACTATACTTGTTTCTGATATTATGTTTGTTGAAAGATTGTTGTTGGGGGGATTCCCCGGGTATGGTCACGACGGGGTATAAAGGCCGAGTTAGCCGAGGTACGGGGCGCTCAAAGCAAGTGCTGGTCGGGTCTCCACAAGGCAGGCCGACTTACGGGGTAACCCGGCCTGACGGGTATTCACCTAACACTAACCCTGCCGACATAAAATGAATGTCCGCTATACTTAATTTACCATATATGCAGGTACCCTCGTAGCCGGGTTGGCCAGGCGCTAGCCGGGCTACCACTAGGCTTCCAAGAAAAGGAAGGAATCTCCCGCTGATCAAAAGGTGGCCTCTGTCCACTATGGCGTGAGCGAAGCAAGCAGAGTTAAGGACCAACGAGGCGTGGCCGACAAAGGTGACGCAGGAAATGTCGGCTGACATGATCCATGTCTGGTGACGCCAAAAGACAAGAAGCTCACAGAGAATTACGCCCGTAGTCCGGACAGCCATTTAAAGTAAATAAAGAAGCATCTTTCTTTAGCCAAAAGGCATATTCGGGGAATATGCCCCCACATATGCCCTAACTCTGTAACCTGGGTTCCCCTATATAACAAGCACCAGGGCCTCCATAGGAGGGGATCGATCATTCTGTCTAAGGGAGAACTCTAGGGCTTTGTAGTGGGGGGAGGGGGTAAGAGAACTAGTCTCCTTCTCACGGACAGCTCAAGGAGCCCTTGTAATCCCACATTGGTAGAGTGAAAATGCAAGCATCTGTGTGTGGAATCACCACACTATCCCTCCCTGGATTCGTCTAGTGCATATTGACCCCATCTTTAACCTATCCATGGCATCTGTCATGCCACCACCATGATAGTTGGCGCCCACCGTGGGGCTAGCAGCGCCAGCAGGGGTAAAAATCCGGACGATAAACATCTTCGTCACTGGCGAACGCCTCGTATCCGGGCTCGTTCAGCGCTTTGGAGCGCTGGACTAAGTCAGCGACAACACGAGGAGCTTCACCAGGAACCCTCCTCCACGCAACAACCTCTTCATCAAGCTTGGCGCGCACAAGATCTATGTTGGCATCGACGAGTCCTGCATCCACCCACGACACGTCATCGAGGGAGGCGAGCGACCTCTCAGCACGGCTCGTGGCATGCGTATCACTCGCCCTACAAGTTACTTTGAGGTCTCGATGATAGCACCAGACGTAGGAGCAAGCAAGGATCCGATGCTAGAGCCAGAGGCAATGCCAAAGCAGGCAAGGTCTAGATTTCCTCCAATTGAGAGACCAGAGAATGTGTTGCAGCAGGCAATAGATAGCTTAGCAACACCCATAGTGCCAGTAGTAGACCCGGCTCAGGGACAAGCCGAGTTAGAGGAAACTAGGCAAAAAATGCTAGCTGGTGCGAAAAAAGTAGTGGAGTTGCAGCAGTCACTAAACATCACTCTTCCGGAGTATGCAAATGCAAACCATATAGATGGACTAAAAATCCGAGGTAGAAACCTGATTACCGAAATTAACAGGGAGTACGTGTCTAGGCCGGGTCAGAAAGATACGATAGTAACTACCACACTAGAGAGATACAGTACACCGGCTAAGACCCTCAGGGCTGCCAATGCAGCTGCCTCCGAGTTAGAAGGCTTGACCGGAGAAGCCCGAGAGAGGAAACAGGAAAGAATTAACCATCTATTGAGGGTAGCATGTCAGCAGAACAAGGAAATAAAAAAGGCAAACCCGACATAGCCCTAAGCATCTCATGTGGTTCATTCGGCAAGAAATAACCCGGCAAAATCTGCAGGAGCAGCATCGTCCCCAGGTCACGGTCCTAGGAGAGAGGAAGTTGCAACCTCCGGGAGACGAGATAAATAGATGGTCCCGTATGACCCAGTAAGGGTAGAGAAAGGAAAAGGAGTGCAAGTTGATGAGGATCGCAACAGTGCTAGCCTAGGTGAGGCTAGCCGAGGTAACCGCGACCAAGGCAATGCCGGTCAGAGGAATGTTGTCAACAGCAATGCCGGATAGCGTAATCCGGCCGAAACAGGGCAAAATGTGCCACGACAACATCAGCAATAGTACGCACCTCGTCGGGAGAGAAGTGCAAGCCAAGTAATGGAACTGCAAAACGCTCGTCCGGATCAGGACAAATACAATGATGGTTACTCAGCAATGGCAGACGCCAGATTCCCGAGACCAAAGCACCATGTGATTGGATCAAGATTGGGAAACAAGAAACTGATGCCGGATGACACAAGGCTAAAGTTGGACCTGATTTATTGGTCGGAGATGATCGAGGTACAAGGTCCTCCGGGTCCGGCATGCTTTGGACCTCAGATCATGAGAGAATCACCTGTGCCGAATTTTCAGTTGGCCAGTGGAACAAAGACATATGATGAAACACAAAGCCGGATGATTAGCTCATTGATTATGCAACAGCGGTTAAAATTGCAATAGGTAATTTGAGATGGGCAGTGAGATATATTCCCAGATGCTGGAAGGATCAACAAGGGTTTGGCTGAACAACTTGCCACCAGGGAGTATCAATTGTTGGCTAGATTTCGAGGAGCTGTTTGTCAGCAACTTCTCAAGCACCTACAAGAGGCTGAATAGGCCATAGACTTTGGCATTATGCAGACAAAGACCAAATGTGCACAATTCATGTGAAGGGGTAATTGAATCACAAGCTGTAGCACGGTTTTCCCAATGTTGTAGGTATGGGAGTATGTTGTGGCAGATGTTGCAGCGAGATATGCCAACCACCCTAGCTGAGACGATTTGGATCGCAGATTCGTACGTCTTGGGAGACCCAATGCAACCCCGGCTAATGTCAAGCGAGTCGAATGAGGAATACTACAATAGAGATGGTTCTGGATCATCCAGAAAGAATGATTTCCGAGGTAAAAGAAGAGATGATCGTCTGGATTACCGGTACAACTCGCAGCAAGTGGCCACAGTGGACCGGGATCAGCCCAATGCTGGCGCAAGACAGTGCCAGAACCGAAGGGCAACAATGGCAACAAAAGGGTGAGCATAAGAATCCTTGGATCCCGGAACATAAGAAACAGTGGCAGGAAAGAAATGACCGTCCAACATACATGTTCGAGTCTATGCTGGATCAACCATGCAAGTTCCATACGCCAAGTCCAAATAGTCTGGCAAACCATACGACCCGGCAATGTGAATGGATGAGGAAATTAGAGAAAGGTAGTTCGGGGAATGCTCAGGCACCTCGGCACGATGCACCTCGGCATGATGGACCTCGGAATGAAGCACCTTGGCAGCAATTACTCACGGGGGAAATGGACAACATCTGATGTTGCCTCCACCTCCACTGAGGTAAGAGAATCAGGAAAGAAGGGATGCTATGCATCAAGTGAATAACGAGCAACAACAAGACCAAGGATATCACGACAATGAGGGGAGGAATGAGTACAGAGAGCATCACCAAAGTTACTGTGTGTTTACCACATAAGATACTGATAGAAAGAGTTTGTAGTGCTGCCATATGGAGGTACATGCAGTAATGGTAGCTGTGGTGAGGTATATGCCTTGGTCAGATTGGGAGATTACTTGGAGCATCAAGGACCACCCAAAGCTTATGCCAAGTCCAGGGACCTACGTGCTGGTACTAGATCTGACGTTCATTGGGCCGAATATCAACGACAATAGCATTAATATCATGTACAAGGATACCATGCACAAGTTGGGGATATCAAAAAATATGCTCTAGGCAACAAGGACCACCTTCCACGGCATTGTGCCAGGCATCTCCTGTGAGCCAATTGGTGAAGTCTGGGTTGATGTGTTATTCAGCACAAGGGATAATTGCCGAACTAAGAACTTGGAGTTCGAGGTGGTGAACTTGGAGAGCACATACCACACGTTACTCGGCAGACCTGCTCTGAACAAATTTATGGGAAGTACGCACATTAGTTACCTGAATATGAAATTACCTAGACTAAGGGTGTGATTACCATAGCCGGGGACTTCAGGCGTTCTATTGAATGTGCTTCTGCCGGATCTAACATGGATGAGTCACTAGTGATCGCCCAGGAGAAAAGGAAAATCCTAGAAGTGGCTGCATTTTCTCAGTCCGCGTAACAGCATATCTCGGCTCTGAGTAACCCGCATGGGAGTGTTTCATTTCAAGCAACGAAAGATACAAAGAAAGTTCCTGTTGATGATCAGTTTCCGGCGTGCACTGTAACTATTGGTGCTAGGTTAAGTGACAAATAGGAAAGCGAGCTCTTCAACTTCCTCTGTGAGAATCGTGACATCTTTGCTTGGTATACATAGGACCTGCAAGGTGTACCGAGGGAGTTTGCTGAGCACTCTTTGAATATGAGACCCGGGGCAAAGCCGGTGAAGCAACCTCTCCGCTGCTTCACCGATGACAGGAGGAAAGCCATTGGAGATGAGATAGCTCGGCTCCTCGCAGCCGGATTTATCATGGAGGTACTTTGCCCAGACTGGCTCTCTAATCCGGTGCTCATGGAGAAAAAGAAGGTTGATCAGAATGTGGCAGTGGTATGGTCCATGTGTATCGACTACACGAACCTGAATAAGGCGTGTCGAAAAGATCCGTTTCCGCTTCCAAGGATAGATCATGTCATATATTCAACTGCTGGGTGTGAGTTGTTGTCATTCATCGATGCATATTCTGGTTTCCATCAGATACCCCTGAATCTGTATCATCAAATAAAGAGTGCGTTTATCACCCCTGATGGGGCTTACTGCTATCCCGCTATGATGTTCGGATTATGTAATGCAGGAGCAACGTACCAACAATGCATGCAAAAAAGTTTACATGACCAAATAGGTCGGAATGTGCAAGTTTATGCGGATGATGTCGTGATAAAAACCAAGGAAAGCAAAACACTCCTTGAGGATATCCGACAAACATTCGTGAAGCTAAGGAGGTTTCGGATGAATCTTAACCTGAAAAAATGTACCTTTGGTGTGCCGGCAGGGAAATTACTCCGTTTCCTTATCTCTAGCTGAGGTATTGAAACCAATCCCACGAAAATCCGAGCCATAAAGAAAATGGAACTGCCAAAGTGCCTTATCGGTGTGTATAAGTTCACTAGTTGCCTGGCATAGTTAAGCCAGTTTGTAAGTCGACTGGGAGAGAAGGCATTGCCCCTCTACCAGTTAATGAAAAAGGTAGATAAGTTTACATGGACACCACAAGCTGATAGCGCATTCCGAGAGTTAAAAAAGATATTGTCCTCTGCACCAATATTAGTCACCCCATTACCTAAAGAGCAAATGCTGCTCTATATAGCCGCGACCAACCGAGTCGTAAGTGCAGTGGTAGTGGTGGAACATGACGAGGAAGGAAAGTCGGTAGAAAGGCTGGTGTATTATTTGAGCAAGGTATTGTCGGCTTCAAAACAGAATTACCCTCACTATCAAAAGATGGCATATGGTGGGTACATG
The DNA here is from genome assembly GCA_916181665.1 of Avena sativa. Taxonomy (NCBI): domain Eukaryota; kingdom Viridiplantae; phylum Streptophyta; class Magnoliopsida; order Poales; family Poaceae; genus Avena; species Avena sativa. Next base: position 283,403,585 of record OV702289.1, on the reverse strand, counting down.
GCGCCAAAGAAACTCAAACATTACCTTGAAGAACACCCAATCAAGGCGATATGTGAGGCACCAATATTCGAAATTATGAGCAACAAGAATGCTAGTGGCCGAATCACAAAATGGGCAATTGATCTAGCCCCATACGTACCACAGTTTGATAGAAGAGATGCAATCAAATCACAAGTTGTGGCGGAATTCTTTGTGGATTGGGCCGAGATGCAATAAAACCACCTCTATCAGACTCAAACTATTGGCGAATGCACTTTGACAGGTCAAAGCTAAAGGAAGGACTAGGGGCCGGGGTAGTGCTTACCTCGCCCAAGAAGGACCAGTTGAAATACATCCTCCCGGGTAGTGCTTACTTTGCAATGGAGATTATTATCTTGGCTGCTTGGGGTATCTAGATCTGTAGAAATGAGAAAAAATTAATGATAAAATACCAACACTTGATGGATGGAAGACAATTTTCTATCAAGAGATGAGATGGGTGCAATACAGAATCAAAAGAAAACACCAGGATAAATTCAATGCGTGGCTAAGCCAACAATTAGACCAGAGATAATGTAGAAAGTCGATGCCCTCTTTGAGGTGGACTATGTTTTATTTTTATCTTTCATAGACCATTAGACTTGTATGTAAATATCATAACCTTTATATAATAGAATTTTTTTTGCAGTGGGGTTATCCCTACTGTTTTACCTCAAAAAAAAATACATCCTCCAGATCCATTTTAGCGCATCAAACAATGTCACCGAGTATGAAGCACTTGTGCTTGGACTCAAAGTAGCAAAGGAGGTAGGCATATGTCGGATACTGTGTTTTGGTGATTCGGATTTGGTGGTACAACAAGTGTCTGGCAATTGGGATGCTCTGGATTCAAACATATCACTTTACAGATTTATGTCCAGAAGATAAGTGGTTTCTTTGAGGGGTGTGAATTCCATCACGTACCTCGAATTGAAAATGAGGCAGCTGATGTATTATCGAAGTTGGGGTCATCCTGACAGCCAATTCCGCCAGGCATTGCATTGGAACACTTGATAAAACCATCTATTACACCATCCCCAGAATCTGAATCAATTTATATCCCGGCCCTCTCCGGATCAGAAGCTACTCCTATGGAAATAGACTAGGGAAGCACTTCAGCAAACCCGGGGACTGCCTTGCATAACCCAGGGACTATTCAGCTTAGTCTAGCTGGATTTATGTTGGTGGATGCAATGGAAGTTGATGAGGAGCTTTGCCCCATCCGAGCTATACCTACATGGGCAAAGCCAATATTTGAATTCCTAAAGGAGGGAACTTTGCCGTATGATGAGATACTATCAAGGAAAGTCTAGAGAAGAGCAAAGGCATACATTGTCATCAATGCCAAGTTATACAAAAGAAGTGTCACCAGTGTTCTATAGCGATGCATAGACCCGGACGAAGGGCTTGATATACTCCAAGACATTCATCAAGGAGAGTGTGGTCATCATGCATCTTCGAGAGCATTAGTGGCAAAAGCTTTCTGGCATGGATTTTATTGGCCAAGTGCCCTGGAACAAGCAAAGGACATGGTGAGAAAATGCAATGGATGTCAGAGATATGCCACAAAAACCCATATGCCAATGTTGAAACTCAAGACCATCCCCATTACCTGGCCATTTGCCATATGGTGCCTAGATATGGTGGGACCGTTCAAACTGGCAAGGGGAGGTATGACCCACATCTTGCTTATGGTGGACAAGTTTACCAAATGGATTGAAGTTAAGCCAATCAGGAAATATGATGGGGCAACAAAAGTAACATTCCTCAAAGATATTATTGAGATATGGCTATCCCCACAATATCATAACTGATAATGGCAAAAACTTTGCTGAAGGAGCATTTGCGAGATTCTCCCGAGAGAAGAAGATCTGGCTAGATGTTGCCTCCATAGCCCAGTGGAAAGATCCGACGAACTAGTATTGTCCGAGATAAAATCCTGGCTCATTGAGCCGCATCAAAGATCAGCGGGGTGCTGGATAGAAGAACTACCAACGGTCCTGTGGAGTTTAAGAACAACTCCGAGTCGATCAAAGGGCTATATGCCATTGTTTCTGGTATATGGGGCAGAAGTTGTACTACCAGCCGACATAGAGCATGATTCGCCAAGAGTCACCCAATACATACAAAACCGAAGTGCGTGAAGCCCGCAAAACGATGTTGATTTGCTAGAAGAAGTGAGAGAACTGGCCTTGTCCAGATCTGCCATATATCAGCAAAATCTCCAATGCTACCATAGCCGGAAAGTAAACCCCCGATTTTTCCGGGAAGGTTATCTTGCACTTCGGCTGGTGCAATGCATTGCTAGCATGCATAAGCTATCCCCTCCATGGGAAGGACCTTTCATTGTAAGTAAAGCTTTGCACAATGATTCCTACTATCTTATCAATGCACAGCCATAGGAGAAGAACAAGGCGGACAGGTCCGGAGAGGAATCTAAGCGTCCAAGGAATGTAGCTCTACTTCGTACATTTTACACCTAACAAAGAGGTGAATGTACCTGAGTTACTCATATGTTGGTATGTATGTCGGCAATGAGCATATCAATGAAACTTTGGCACCCCTATCAGAAACTCGGGGACTACCTTAATAATTGCTTTATCTGTATCTACCTTTTTATATGTCGGCTGGCTTAAATTGCTTATACCTTAGCTGGATTAGTAGTGTGTAAGCACCAAAAACCAAACTCTTTGACTTTGCTGTCGTCCAACAAGAATTGGCTTCATGGCAAGCAATAGAACATGTTTGGAATTGCAAAGTACATGGAAAATGACTAAGGAAAGGAAAGTAATCAAGCCGACATTTGTTATTCGGACTAACCTTGTATTTACTTTATCTATATTGCATCGGATTATTTTGAGCTAATCTCAAAGTTACAATTATTGTTAAGTCAATTTTTTGAACCTCGGACTTATAAGTAAAAAACTAAATCAAGGTAGACGCGAGACGAGTCATAAAATTGGAGGAACAAGAAAAGGAAACTCGGGGACTTCGCCCAAGTTAATATGGCATTAAAAACTTATTAGCAAAACAAAACTAATTGTAGAAAAATGAACCATTGTGCATTCATACAACTGCACCTGGCATACCGGGGATCTGATGAATATCATTAAGTGTTTATAGTTCATGGAGCAGCAGGGAGAGCAGGATCATTAGTTGAGGGAGGAGGTACTTCGGCATCAGTAGGCGGGGCACCAGTCCTGGCCTCATCTTCAGGGTTAGGCTCCTCATCCTCTTGGTCTTCAATATCATCGCCAAGCTCGAAGGCTTCCTCTTCATCCTCTTCACCCTTAGCATCATCAGAAACATAGCCGTCATCAACTGCATCGAGGAAGCTCAGACCCTCGTTCCAGCTATGGCAGAAGGCATACTTGATAAGCTTATTGGCACAAGCCTTGCATTGGGTGATGCACTCCGGATCATTGGACCACTTAGATCTGGTGCGCAGACGATCAAGCAACCCTAGGTATAGCTCTTCATACCATGAAAGCACGAAGTTCAGCGCCGTATCCGCTCCAGCTCGCGCATCAGATTCCCGCCATAAGTTTAGCTGAGTCTCACACTCCATCAGCTTGGATATAAAAGTTGTACTGCCTTTGGGAGTGGGCTTAGCGGGCCAAAGAGGGTTAAACATCCGTACTAATGCTGGCATGATATTCGCACCATAGTTCTTCACCAATTCAACATGGGCAGCGAGGATCACCAATAAGTCCTCCGTGTCATAAGGAACTGACTCGGCGACAGGGTCAGCTGGGGTACCCCAATGCGTGCGGGACTTGGCTACAGCAGCAGAAGCAAGAGGTTCACTCTCTGGGAACTTGCCTGTAAACAAAACGGAAAATGTCAGTGAGCAACGACACTTGACCCAGAGAGACAAGAGTCAGAAAGCGGAGGAGAACTCACGTGAAATCTGGTAGAGGATCCGAGTAAGCTCATTATGTTTGTTGGCATTCCTCGATTGGAGCTGTTCATACTCAGTGGTCACTGACTTAAGTTGGATGTGTGTCCTTAACTAGAGTCATTGCATGTTTGTTCTTTTCATAAACCACCACTTGGATCCATTGCATGTCATTGTATGTGTGTCCTTTTCATAAACCCCAACTAGAGTCATTTCATGTTTGTTCTTTTCATAAACCACCACTTGGATCCACCAGTGTCATTGCAGCTGTGTCCTTTTCATAAACCACAACTAGAGTCATTACATGTTTGTTCTTTTCATAAACCACCTGGATCCACCAGAGTCATTGCATGTGTGTCCTTTTCATAAAGCACCACTAGATTCATTGCAGGTGTGTTCTTTTCATAAACCACATGGATCCACTAATGCCACTCCAGCATGTGTGTTCTTCTCATAAACCACATGGATCCACTGATGGCATTGCATGTGGTGTTCTTCTCGTAAACCTCATTGATCCACTAGAGTTTATTGCATATGTGTGAGTGTGTCAGTGCGCACCACTGTGGTTTTGGAAAAGAACACATGCAATGATGCCACTCTAGCATGTGGTGTTATTTTCATAAACCACATGGATCCACCAGTTGTCATTGCATGTGTGTCCTTTTCATAAACCAAATGCATCTACTGATGCCACTCCTGCATGTGCTGTTCTTTTCATAAACCACATTGATCCAGTAGATGGCATTACACGTGTGTTCTTCATAGAAAACACCTGGATCCACTGATGGCACTCTAGCATGTGGTGTTCTTCTCATAAACCACATGGACCCACTAGATGTAATAGCATGTGTGTTCTTCTCATAAACCACATTGATCAACTGATGTCATTGCATGTGGTGTTCTTCTCATAAACTAGATTGATCCACTGGAGTTCATTGCATGTGTTTGTGTATGTGTGCATCACTATGGTTTTGGAAAAGAACACATGCAATGATGCCACTCCAGCACGTGGAGTTCTTTTCATAAACCACATGGATCCACCAGTTGTCATTGCATGTGTGTCTTTTTCATAAACCACATGGATCCACCAGTGTCATTGCGTGTCTTTGCATGTGTGTTCTTTTCATAAACCACCACTAGTGTCATTGCATGTGTGTTCTTTTCCTAAACCACAACTAGAGTCATTGCATGTTTGTTATTTTCATAAACCACTTGGATCCACCGGTGTTATTGCATGTGTGTTCTTTTACTAAACAACCATTAGACTCATTGTATGTGTGTCCTTATCATAAACCACCTGGATCCATTGCATGTCATTGCATGTGTGTCCTTTTCATAAACCAAAACTAGAGTCATTGCATGTCTGTTCTTTTCATATACCACCACTTGGATCCATCTGATGTCATTGCATGTGTGTCCTTTTCATAAACCCCAACTAGACTCATTGCATGTTTGTTCTTTTCATAAACCACCACTTGGATCCATCAGTGTCATTGCAGGTGTGTCCTTTTCATAAACCACAACTAGAGAAATTGCATGTTTGTTCTTTTCATAAACCACCTAGATCCACCAGAGTCATTGCATGTGTGTCCTTTTCATAAACCACCAGAGTCATTGCAGGTGTGTTATTTTCATAAACCAGATGGATCCACTAATGCCACTCCAGCATGTGTGTTCTTCTCATAAACCACGTGGATCCACTGATGTCATTGCATGTGGTGTTCTTCTGATACACTTCATTTATGCACTAGAGTTCATTGCATGTGTGTGTGTGTCAGTGTGCATCACTGTGGTTTTGGAAAAGAACACATGGAATGATGCCACACCAACATGTTGTGTTCTTTTCATAAAGCACATGGATCCACCAGTTGTCATTGCATGTGTGTCCTTTTCATAAACCACATGGATCCACCGATGCCACTCCTGCATGTGGTGTTGTTTTCATAAACCACATTGATCCACTAGATGTCATTTTATGTGTGTTCTTCACAGAAAACACATGGATCCACTGATGTCACTCTAGCATGTGGTGTTCTCATAAACCACATTGATCCACTGATGTCATTGCTTGTGGTGTTCTTCTCATAAACCACATTGATCCACTAGAGTTCATTGGATGTGTGTGTGTATGTGTGCATCACTGTGGTTTTGGAAAAGAACACATGCAATGATGCCACTCCAGCATGTGGTGTTATTTTCATAAACCACATGGATCCACCAGTTGGCATTGCTTGTGTGTCCTTTTCATAAATCACATGGATCCACCAGTGTCATTGCATGTCTTTGCTTGTGTGTTCTTTTCATAAACCACCACTAGTGTCATTGCATGTGTGTTCTTTTCCTAAACCACAACCAGAGTCATTGCATGTTTGTTCTTTTCATAAACCACTTGGATCCACCGGCATCATTGCATGTTTGTTCTTTTCATAAACCACCTGGATCCACCAGAGTCATTGCATGTGTGTCCTTTCCATATACCACCACTAGAGTCATTGCATGTGTGTGTGATAGTGTGCATCACTGTGGTTTTGGGAAAGAATACATGTAATGTGCCACTCCAGCATGTGGTGTTCTTTTCATAAACCACAGTTATCCACCAGTTGTCATTGGACGTGTGTCCTTTTCATAAACCACATGGATCCACCAATGTCATTGCATGTCTTTGCATGTCTGTTATTTTCCTAAACGACCACTAGTGTCATTGCATGTGTTTTCTTGCCATAAACCACATGGATCCACCAGAGTCATTTGCACGTGTGTTCTTTTCAATGACAGTCGTTGGCCACAAATAATCGGGACGGAGAACTAACCAGCAACCGCTCCGGGCTTCTAGAAGACCTGATCCCCGATTGTTAGGCGCCGTTGGATCGTGGTGCGTGGATGATAAGGATGTCCTTCGTAAGGGTGATCCGCGAGAATTCTATTTTGTGAACTGATTGGCAGTTGCATCCACGACTGGGCCTACGTCCTTGCCCTTAACCCCTTAACCTCGGTGCCGAAGCTCAGATCGTGTTCCTTCATCACCATGGAGAGGGAGAGGCCCAAACTAAGCTTGCACGAGGCTCAGATGTTCACCCACTACGACACCTCGCGCCGCTGTTCATGAGGCTTTCGGCCAACTTCGAGCTCAGCTATGATGGGGTGCCTATCGCGCCGCTCTTGCACGACAAAACGTTGGCGTGGAAGATCGAGGAGTACCGCCGCCAGCTGCCGGAGCCGAAGAGGGCAATGGAACGATACTCGTGCACGAGGGCATACTAGCGAAAGTTGTTCAAGAAGGAGCGGATGGCGTTGATTGAGCTGTGCGGAACCCACCGGCGGGAGATCCACCCGGATCTACGCAACCCCGAAGGGAGGCATCGCTTCTAGGCAGTGCCTGGATGTACGGCCTCCACCTCTATCGATGATGCACGCCGTGAAGAATCCATGAGGAGGAGGAACGCTACCGGGAACGTCGGCATCAATTCTGACGCGGAGGAGGCTGACGGTGATGCGGACAACATCGTCGATGATGGAGACTGTGGGACCGTCATAGTCGATTAGGGCCACTTAAGCCTAAATTAAATCTATGTACGGTATCTTAATGCCCTCTTTGGATCGGGGTCACTTGAGTCATAGTCGGTTAGCATCATAATCTATATATGTTGGCCATGTTTTAGGTGTATATGTCTTTGAAACTAGTCGAAACTCATCTAATCCTGAAAATAAAGTTCGCACGTTCCTGGCATATCGGATGGGACAATATGCTGACTCTGCTCCCAACACTTGATGACACAGCCATAATTTGGAGTGCGCTAGAGGAGAAGGGGTCGAGCGTGTTGTAATAGTATACTACTTCTATCCAGATATAACTGACTTAGCTTTTTTTAGATATTTAAATGTATCTATACCCAAAACATGTCTAGATACATACACATCTACACAAATTCAAGTCACTTAGTTCTAGACGGAGGGAGTAATAATATTTTTTCAGGAATAGTTTCTGATGGCATATATTAGCCATGTTTTAGGTTTCTCTTTCTTTCAAACTAATCAAAAGTCGTCCAATTCTGAACAAACAAAGTCATTGCGTTCACATATGATGGGACAATACGCTGACTCTGCTACCAGCACTTGATGGCACAACCATAATTCCAGAGTGCGCCAGAGGAGATGGGAATCCAAGGGAGATGGGAACTAGTAGCTACGTCCATATGCAGGTAAACAATTAATTTAATAATATTTAATTTTTTTAATATGGTCCACATGACCCCATCACAGACACGTTGCATGCGCCAGATATAAATAAAGACAACACAGATAGTTTAGTTTCAATGATAATTCAACATACGGCATTACTATGCCCGCTTCTTTCTTCTCCTGTTATTAGTCTTCTAGCCCACGCTGCATTAAGAAACAGTTGATGAGGATGGGAAAAATGATAAAATGGAAAATAAAACCATTTTTAAGCTTACCTTTCATCTGGAGAATCGTACAAAGATGAAATTGGCAGGTATTTATTATTTCTCCTACAGTTAGCCGAAAGATCCTCAAGAACATCCTCAATCACCCCTACAATTTCTTCATATTCCAATACACCTCCGTTATTTTCCTTTTCCTCCCCGTTCCGCTTACCCTTTTGTTTCTTTTCACACCCTTTTTCGCTGGCACCTCCACTTCTTCATAAATTTGCTGCTTACTTACATTTTCCTCCGAGTACTCATCACCATTTTCCTCGACCTATTGCACTTCCTCAAGTTCTTCGTCTTCGCGCTTCTCTTCCTCCAGTTCTGGCCGAGCAGCCTCATTTTATGCCACCGGGGTGTGAACAGGGACAAGATCATGCGTAACTGGGTTTTGGCACAACCTCTTGATATGGCCGAATCCTCCACATTGTTTGCATTTCCTTTTCCTAGCTCCCAGCCTTGAACCTTTATCGGTGGAGGCTTCGATCGTTAGCTTTCTAGGCCTCCCTGGTGGCCTCCAAAGAACGGGTGGTTGAAGTTTGAACCCTAGATCGACAATCTCCCAATCATTTTCATCAGCCATAGGTGGTATGTTTTCTGCATAAGTTGTAGCAAACTTTTCCACGGAGAAATAGTTGTCAACATAGTTCTCTATTTCAGCTCTGCTACCTCTAAGCTTTAAGATGAAATATAGTGCATGGTGACATGGTAGACCAGTAATCTGCCACTTCCTACATGAACAAGTCTTGTTTCCAATGACTACAGTGTACCTCTGTTCAGTTCCACGCTTGTATTGTGCATAAACCTCAGCCAATGTTCTGGAACTTCTGACCATCCTCATCTTTATCGTTCTCATTGCCCTGGTTCTTGCATTCAGTAACATAACCACCTTTGGAACTATTTTATGGCCTAAAAAATTTCTTGCACAAATTCTTTGCCTTAAATCTATCTTCACCATTATGCACTGTCTTATTCCATTCATCAAAATAACAATTGCAAGTGTCATCATGCTCGAAATCTTAGCATTGAAACTCTCTACCAAATTATTGCAAACAAAATCCACCATGCTTAACTCACCAAACTTGCTTCTGGACCATAGCTTGGTGTAATGTTCTTCAAGGTATTTTTTCACCTTTGGCACTACATACATGTTCAACGAATAAGTAGCTTGCGTGCTTGGGGTGTATGTGTATGTTGATCGCCACAAGTCCTCTTCAAAGATCTTTCCTTTGAACTTCTTCGTGAAGTTAGTAGTGAGGGGCCGCATGTATTCCCTATCCTCAACCCCAGGAAACACCGCATCAACATCATTCTCAAGACCCTTGCATGCACGAGTGTGTATCACCAAGCCTTCAAGGTAACCAATTACTGTCTGTAGTCTCTGCATGAACCATGTTTAGCTTTCATTTGATTCACCCTCAAGAACAGCATAAGCTACAGGTAGAATCCAATTATGCACGTCCAAAGCACAAGCAGAAGCAACATGTCCGCTCAAGTTCCCTGTTAAAGAAGTTGTGCTTATTGCCAAGTATGGGCTGTAGCTGTCTAGGAACCCCTTCCGGCATGCCTTCAGACAGACAAAACATCTCCTAAAGCATTTCTTATCTACCTGCTTATACCTGACGCCCCTTGAGACCTTTTCTCTTCCTTTGGCAACCTCGTAATTGATGTCAACAACACTACCAAGTGATGTTTTCTCTACCTCAGCTTTGAAACTATACAACATGTGAAAACTGTCCTTCCACTTGCCTTGAATGAAGTCTAGAGCCATCTCCTTCCCATAAAAGACTCTGTGGTAAGGTATCAGAATGTTAAACTTTTTGCTAATCTTTGCTCTGAGTTCAGCAGGTCCATGTTATGATCCTGCCTCACCTAGTCAAGTACAGTAGCAGCAATCCACTTAGTAGTCGCCAGTCTAATTTTATCACTTAAAGGAGTATTAGGGAAGTTGTGTTTCTTCTTGTTTACTTTGATCTGCATTCAATAAGAATCCAAATAAATCAGAGCTCATTATCAGCAGAATAAATATGAGAAAGACTGAAACTAAATGTAGCTATTGGAACCTGAAACGGGTGTCCACCCTGCATTGGAGATGTATGTAATCTCCATTTACACACATTACTTTCCCTGCAATGCACCCTAAATCTCTTTTGGTAGCTCTTTTCAATGATAAATTCTAACCCAACTCTAATTGCATAGGTTGCAACTGCATATATGCAGTCCTCCACATTCTCAAAGACAGTCCTCTCATTAATTGTACGATTGTCCCTGTGAAAGTGTATCACTGGCCTGTCCTCGTATTTGTCGTCGTATCTACATCCCATTTCCACATATTCACATTCCTCTTCCTCATAAGTCCCATAGTCAGGATCAAAGTTTGAATCAACCAAATATTCCCTACTCTCCATCCTATAAGGGTCAGTAGCCACATCTAGATGTGCTTTCTCATCATCATCCGCACCGCCACACATTTCAGTGTCTTCATGATCGCTTGACAAAGCATCATGCTCAAGGACAAGCTATACAGACATCCTGTGGTTACCAACACATATCCTTGCCATCATCACGGGACTAGAAACGCTAATTGGGGGTATGCAGAAAAGGAATCACAGTTCTTACCCTTCAATGGGGATGTACGACACCTTCTCTGGGCTCCATACCTCCAAAGCTCTACACCCCGCTTTCTCTTCCCCTATTTCGTTCTCCTCTGTGCTCTCTAGACTGGAAGTAGATTACGTGCTCTCTAGCCGCGCAGGACCCATCTCTGTGTTCTTAAGCCGCATAGGATCCATCTCCAAGCGGGATCCGGCTCAACAGCGTCATTGGGCACCTAACCCAACTGCCGACTCTCGGTTTTCATTTCTAGACGTGACTGGGCGATGGACGGTGGTAAGGACTCATGGCAGGGAGGGGAGGGGAGGGGACGTGAGGGGATGGCAGGGAGGGGAGGGCGAGAGGACGACAACCCAAGGGGAGGACGAGAGCGGGGCACGACTGAACATAGTGGCGGCAACAGGAGTAGAGGAGCAGAGCGGAGCTGGTTGTGATAAAACATGGAAAATTGCACAATAATGTGTTGGTGGGCGGCACTAGTCCTCGAACCTGGGATGTGCGCCGTCGAAGGTGGAGCAGGTGGGCCCGCCAGTCAGAAAACATGCCATGTTGTCATCCCCTATTTCTGATGCACTTTAAAAAAAGCATGCCATGTCGTCATCCCCTGTTTCTGATGGTGTTGCTACAATTTGACGGTACATAGTGGCATAGAAATAATATCGTATAAACATAAGGGCATAGTCGTAAACATTTCTAAAATGGAACCCGGTCTCCTACCTGTCCTGGTACATTGCCCGATGAGGTGGATAGCCATGACCGATCTTTTTAATACATTGGCACTCTTATGCTGAGAAGGGAAATAGAGATTGAGCGTTTATTGCAACGAGTGTCAAATTATTTCCCTCTCAGGAAATGGGAGATGATTATTTTCATGCATGCCCGAAGTCGAAACCTACTGTCAGTTTGTCACTCCCCTTCTCCGACAAACCACAATTCACCTTGCGCAGCTCCGCCACACTGCACCACCTAGGGTAACATGGCCCCGCCTAAGTAGCCACCGCCGCCACCGCGACAGCCGCCGAAACTAGGATCTTTAGCCCCTCTAAGGCAGGCCATGAGGCTCTACTTCAAGGCCGGTCTCCCATTGCCCTTCCAGGTGGATGACTTCGCCAAATCTGCCGAATCGCTGTGGTGGCTGTGCCGGCGTCGGCGACGCCGGATGCGGCGAGCAGGGCCAAGAGAGCGCTATGGAGAAATCGTGCGGCGGCATTACAGCGTGCTCTAGGCACGGGGAACAAGGTACGTATCAAATCGTTCATGAAAGCATGCCGCCGAGGGTACAAACCCTCGAATAGGGCAGCGCCAAGGTCTAGGAACTCTCACGTCCATGCTTTGGCGCGGGCTACCTTACCGCAGTGGGGGAGGCTAGGAACATGCCGTCTGTGGCAAAGACGCTCCGTCCAACGCACCGTAGGAGGCCGGACTGTAGCAGCGACCAAGCATCTACACTCCGAATGTTGGATTCTTTGACAGCTGGAGCCGGCGGCGGGCATCAGCTTAGCGCCGGAATTCTGGTTTCGGTTCACACCGACCTACGATCCCAAAAATAAGATGCCGAATTTCAGTTTCAAAGAAATCGTTGCGGCGGCACAGATGGTCCTACTGAACCGGGACTGGCGCACGCAAAGCGGTCGTGTATGAACGATGCAGATTTCTTGTAGTTTGGCAGGAAGGCAATAGATCAGTTTGGTTAAACGATCAAAGAACTTATGTCCTCTCAAGATAATTGGCCAGCCAACTTTTCTTGTGGAGATCTGCAGTTTCTTCAGTGTAGAATAGTTAAATTCAGACTGAAGAATGGCTTTTGTAGATGAAATGCTGACGCATTGTTCTATAAACTAGTAGGAAGTTTAGCCCACGTTTGTGTAGATATAAGACCCTTTTGTATGGAAGTACTACTGTTGTAAACAAATACTATCAAGTATCTATTTCCTTCAATTACTACTTGTGGTTAAATCCAGTTAACTGCCATTTTTTATCCTAGATAGATAAAATTTAGACGACAGTTTATGTACAAATTTTGTGTCTACTATCTGTGCTATAAACCATTTTTCATTTGTCTTGTGTTGTCTTCAAAATGGTCCTGTAGTTCAGCGTGTTACAAAACCAGCAGATAGTGTTATAAGGATCATCAGGTAATTTTCGTTTGAAACAAGAATCATTTATTGTCTTCCGGATCTCTCATCATTTGGCACAATAATCTAGCTACCTTGTACTTGAAGAGGAGATGGACTACATTTTCATGGCATCCACAGAATTGATATTGCTCATTGCCAGTCCACCCTCGTTTCATGAGGTTGTCCTTGGTTATTCACACATACTTCAAATTCATTACCCACACATAATACATCGATTCAAACTATTACATATTTTTAGTCAATGCTAACTTCCTGCTTTGCTCTCCATACTACAAATTCATTAGCCACACATACTACAACAATTCACTAGAGCTTTGTCTTCACTCGAGGGAAATCAAAACCACCAGCTTGTCCAAGCCTAGTTTTCCCACCGAAAGTGTGTGCGCGATCATGAAATGGTGGTGGTCCTGTGCCATCAATCCTTCCAGGCCAACACTGCAGGCGACGAGGATGCTTTCTGGCTGCCTCTTCGGGGTCCTGAATGCCATGTACCGATTCCAGAACCTCGTCCAGGTGGATGATGACCGGGTGCTTCCAGCAAAGTTGTCGCCCTGCCCTACTTGGAATCTGCACCTCGTACATCTTAGGAACGGCGTCAGGATCTTTCAGCAACGCCTTTACCTCGATCACCCATCTATCGCTTGGTGGCATGATCTCCGCCAACTTGCTGCCAAGGCTACTGACGACCTCCTTGAGGGCCTCCGGCTCCCAAGCATCCAATGGGAGGCCGTCAAAGCCGAGTTTGGAGAAGAAACAAAGCTACCCCAAGCGATCTCCCACCCACAGGCGTGATGCCACCGCATGAAGCTCATTTTCTCCCTTCAACACTCGAAAGAATGGGAAGAATGTAGAACGCGCTCGGTGTCTGAGCTGTGCTCGAACCGGACGAAAAACTCGAACGACGGCGTGCATACCTCAATCTTGACCTCATTTTGTCTGATCCCAAAATGAGACCTGAAAGCCGACAGCAACTCTGCCGGCCACACGAAGGGACGGACACCCAACACTGTGGCCATGAGAGCATCTCTCGTCGAACAGCTGTGCTAGAGCCACCATCCCTGGGGTCCACGACAGCACGCAATTGCCCGAGGCGGGTCACCAGCCAGGATCGCCCGACAGGACGCGCTCTGCTGTGCGAGAAGGACTAGCGACATGCGAGATATTATTCCGGGGACGCGAAGCTCCGATACGGCAGATGATGCAACAACAACGGCTACGAGCTTCAATTAGGGGCGTGGGAGGTTGACCGGACATGGCAGGGATGCAAATTAGAGCAAGTGCGAGCTCCATTCTGAGATGAGAAGCTGAAGCTGAGCAAAGGTTATGGGGAGGGGAGTAGGGGAGAAGAGCAGAGTAGAGCAAAGAAATAGATATGGTCCATGCAGGGGTAAACTAGTCTACTACCACAAAAGGTAACGGGGAATACTGACTGGGCGGGCCAAGAAGAGTTAACCTAACGACGGTATTTGAGTTCAACCGTTTTTCGTCTGGATCAAACAACCGTTTGGCTGTTAGATTTGTATTCACCCCATTTGGCCCCTCTAGACAATTAGCGAGTCTACTACGGCCTCTCCGCGAGATTTCAGCCAACTCTGGTACCGGGATGCACTCGCCTAGGAACTTTCGGGCCGCAAACCAACAAGCCCCACGTGGTGGCCTCTAGTCCCAGTCCGTAGAAAACCAGGACTAGAGATAGGGGTCTCTAGTCACGATTTGGCAGTCCTAAGTGCGAAACGGGGACTAGTGCTAGTTACGGACCGGGACTAGAGCCCCGTTTTCCACTAGTTCCTCTTACACGTATTACTCGCCATCAAAAAATCAAAAATAAGTGTTTAACTTCTTTTCAAAAGAAAAATTGCTCTGTTTCTTCACAATATCAATATATACCACTATATAGTGCACGAATAACTTCAAACATCAGTAGTTGGATTTAAATTGGAAAATCCCCAAAAAATTTACCATTGGATCTCTTTTAGTACATTATATTATGTCAAGTCTAGTATCTAGAAGATTCCGTCGTTGGCCTTTAGCACCATGAATACTATGCATGGAAAGTACGAAGAATATGGTTCTGAATGCCACAAGCCAAGTTTCCAGATATAGTGGACCATGTTTTACATACGAAGGTGCTTGGCATGGTGGTGTTCCCGTATTTGGTAGGAGTACACATGTCCTTCCTCGCATGATGAACAATATTGCCACTAGGAGTTTCCCTTTGTTGGAAAAAAATCTAGGGGAGAGAAGAGACCGAGAGCATGCAAGAGGCAGCACGGAGCAGTGAAGAGGGGAATTGGAAGGCGGTGTGATGTCAGAGCAAAGATGCGATGGGTTCCTGACACGAGGTATAGGGTATAGTTAGTATTACTCCTACTCATCACCATCCACATACCCCGTCCAGCTGATATCTCCCTCGTCCACAACGTGGAGCTGCCCACGTGTGTCGACATGCCTTGTCATTCCATTTCACACCCTGTAAAGAGGAAGCACCAAGCACACGAGTAATGCTACACTTACAAAGGAATTTTACAGAATCAAACTTACGGGATTACATGGAGTCATAGGGTTGGGTGCAGTTTTTTCCACACCCCCAACACACTGGTTCGAAAGTGTGAGGAGTTTTTTTGTGTATGAAGCTAGTACAGTAGTACGAAGGGTATGGCTTAGTTGCTCGCTCGAGAAGGACCGAAATGCTTTTCCTTGATTAACTTTAGGGCCCTTTGTGCTAAATTTATTGACCTCTATGTAATTTTCTCTTTTTGAGGTGTTTGATGTAAACCGTACTCCCTCCCACCGATCGTGTCAAATTTTAAATACAAGTAAGTGCGATAGATAGACTCCTCTTAAAATTTTCCAAAAAACTTTTGAAGCTAACCAGGAATTCAGTACATCAAAAACCACCAAAATTTTTTTTTGTAAAACTTCCAAACCAACCTACAATTTACTTGTAGTTCAAATTTGACCTAATTTTGATAAATTGGCATAGAGTCTCATTCAAGTCAGCAGAGTTAGCTAGGAAGTTTTAAAATTCACAAAACAAGGGAAAATAGAGAATGTTCTTTCCTGATAGTTGGAAACTCACACTTACGGCATCGTTTACTAAAAGAAGATGCACCCATCTACCTTCGAAAATACAATTAATCCAATAGCAATCTATCACGCTAACTTGTAGATCAAGTTTGACATAATTTCGTTAAGTTGTCAAGATGCAGATTCTTAGCAAGAAGTTGAACATGTTGTCAAAATTTCAGGACCTTTACTATATATATATGAAAACAAAACAAATTATGTTTTCTCTCTCCTTCACTACCTCATCACATCCAAGCACACCCCGGTCGGCTGATCTATCCCTTGTACACAACATGGCCCTGCCCACACGTGCGTCGACTTGCCTTGTCGTTCCATTTCACACCCTGCCAAGAGGAAGCACCAAGCACACCCCTAGCACATTGGTTCGAAAGTGTGAGGATTTTTTGTGTGAAGAGGGTATAGTAGTACGAAGGGTATGGCTTAGTTTCTCACCTCAGAAGGACCTGGCTGCTTTTCTTTGCTTAACTTTATGGCCATTTGTGCTAAATTTATGGATCTCTATGTAATTTTCACTTTTTTGAGGTCTTCGATGTAAACCGTACTCGCTCCTACCAACTATGTCAAATTCTAACTACAAGTAAGTGCGGTAGATAGACTCCTCTTAAAATTTTCCAAAAAACTTTTGAATCTAACCAAGAATTCAGTACATGGAAAGCACCAAAAAGCTTTTTCCTAAAACTTCCAAAGCAACCTACAATTTAGTTATAGTCAAAATTTGACCTAATTATAAATTCGCATAGAGTCTCATTCAAGTCGATAGAGTTAGCTAGGAAGTTTTAAAATTCGCAAAACATGGGAAAATCAAGAATGTTATTTCCTGATAGTTGGAAACTCACACCGACGACATCGTTTACTAAAAGAAGATGCACCATCTACCTTTGCAAAGACAATTAATCCAAGAGGTATCTATCATGCTTACTTGTAGCTAAAGTTTGACCTAATTTCATTAGGTTGTCAAGATGCAGAGTCTTAGCAAGAAGTTAAACCTATTGTCAATATTTGAGGACCTTTACTATATATATGCATGCAATACAAATTGTGTTTTATCTCTCCTTCACACTGCCTCATCACCATCCACACACACCCCAACCGGCTGATCTCTCCATCGTCCACAATGTGGTGCTGCCCACGTGCGTCGACTTCCCTTGTCGTTCCATTTCACACCCTCCAAAGAGGACGCACCAAGCACACCCCCATCACGCTTATTCGAAAGTGTAGGAGCATTTTTTGTGTGAGTGTGTGAAGCAAGTACACTAGTACGAAGGGTATATGGTTGAGTTGCTCGCTCTAGAAGGACCCGACAGCTTTTCCTTGCTTAACTTTAGGGCCCTTTGTGCTAAATTTATTGACCTCTATGTAATTTTCTTATTTTTGATATCTTCAATGTATACCGTACTTGCTCCCACCGATCGTGTAAAAATTTAACTACAAGTAAGCGCGATAGGTTCCTATTAAAATTTTCCAAAAAACTTTTGAAGCTAACTAGGAATTCAATACATCGAAAACCACTGAAAAGCTTTTTCGTAAAACTTCCAATGCAACATAGAATTTACTTGCAGATAAAATTTAACCTAATTTGATCAATTGGCACAGATTCTCATTCACTTCGACAGAGTTAGCTAGGAAGTTTTAATATTCGCGAAACATGGGAAAATCAAGAATGTTCTTTCCTGATAGTTGGAAACTCACACCAACGACATCATTTACTAAAAGAAGATGCACCCATCTACCTTCGAAAAGAAAATTAATCCAAGAGCAATCTATCACGCTTACTTGTAGCTAAAGTTTTACCTAATTTCGTTAAGTTTTCAAGATGCATAATCTTAGCAAGAAGTTGAACCTATTGTAAATATTTCAGGACCTTTACTATATATATGCACACAAAACAAATTAGGTTTTCTTTCTCCTTCACTACCTCATCACCATCCACACACACCCCGGCTAGCTGATCTCTCCCTCGTCCACAACGTGGTGCTTCCCACATGCATCGACCTGCCTTATCGTTCCATTTCACACCCTATGAAGAGGAAGCACCAAGCACACCCCCAACACGCTGGTTCGAAACTTTGAGGACCGTTTTTTTCCTTGTGAAGGGAGTGCAGTAGTACAGAGTGTATGGCTTAGTTGCTCGCTCGAGAAGGACCCGACTACTTTTCCTTGCTTAACTTTAGGGCCCTTTGTGATAAGTTTATGGATCTATATGTAATTTTCTATTTTTAAGGTATTCGATGTAAACAGTAGTCGCTCCCACCGACCGTGTCAAATTTTAACTACAAGTAAGCGTGATAGATAAATTCCTCTTAAAATTTCCAAAAAACTTTTGAAGTTATCAGGAATTCAGTACATCGAAAATCACCGAAAAGCTCTTTTCTAAACTTCCAAAGAAACCTACAATTTACTTGTAGTTCAAATTTGACCTAATTACGATAAATTGGCACAAAGTCTCATTCAAGTCGGCAAAGTTAGCTAGGAAGTTTTAAAATTTGCAAAACATGGGGAAATCAAGAATGTCCTTTTCTGATAGTTGGAAACTCACACCGACGACATCGTTTACTAAAAAAGATGCACCCATCTACCTTTGAAAAGAAAATTAATCCAAGAGCAATCTATCACGCTAAATTTTAGCTCAAGTTTGACCTAATTTTATTAAGTTGTCAAGATGCATATTCTTAGCAAGAAGTAGAACTAGTTATCAAAATTTCAGGACCTTTACTATATATATGCATGCACAACAAATTATATTTTCTCTCTCCTTCATTTCCTCATCACCATCCACGCACACCCTGGCCGGCTAATATATCCCTAGTCCGAAACATGGCGCTACCCACATGTGCGTGGACCTGCCTTGTCGTTCCATTTTACACCTAGTGAAGAGAAAGCACCAAGCACACCCCTAGCATGTTGGTTCGAAGGTGTGAGGAGTGTTTTTTGTGTGAAGCGAGTATAGTAGTACGAATGGTATGGCTCAGTTTCTCGCCCGAAAAGGACCCGACTGCTTCTCCTTGCTTAACTTTAGGGCACTTTGTGCTAAATTTATGGACCTCTGTGTAATTTTCTGTTTTTTGAGGTCTTCGATGTAAACCATACTCGCTCGCAACAACCGTGTCAAATTTTAGCTACAAGTACGTGCGATAGATAGACTCCTCTTAATATTTTCCAAAAAATTCTGAATCTAACTAGGAATTCAATACATCGAAAACCACCGAAAAGCTTTTTCATAAAACATCCAATGCAACCTAGAATTTACTTGTAGTTCAAATTTAACCTAATTTTGATAAATTGGAATAGAGTCTCATTCAAGTCGACAGAGTTATATAGGAAGTTTTAATATTCGCAAAACACAGGAAAATCCAGAATGTTCTTTCCTGATAGTTGGAAACTCACATCGACGACATTATTTACTAAAAGAAGATGCACCCATCTACCTTCAAAAAGACAATTAATCCAAGAGCAATCTATCACGCTTACTTGTAGCTAAAGTTTGACCTAATTTCGTTAAGTTGTCAAGATGCATAATTTTAGCAAGAAGTTGAACCTGTTGTAAAAAATTTCAGGACCTCTACTATATATATCCATGCAAAACAAATTAGGTTTTCTCTCTCCTTCACTACCTCATGACCATCCACACACACCCCGTCTGGCTGATCTCTCCCTCGTTCACAACGTGGTGCTTCCCACATGCGTCGACCTGCCTTATCGTTCCATTTCACACCCTTCAAAGAGGAAGCACCAAGCACATCCCCAACACGCTGGTTCAAAAGTGTGAGGAGCATTTTTTTTTGTGTGAAGGGAGTATAGTAGTACAGAGGGTATCGCTTAGTTGCTCGCTCAAGAAGGACCCGACTGCTTTTCCTTGCTTAACTTTTGCGCCCTTTGTGATAAATTTATGGACCTATATGTAATTTTCTAATTTTTGAGGTCTTCGATGTAAACAGTACTCGCTCCCACCGATCGTGTCAAATTTTAACTACAAGTAAGCGCGATAGATAAATTCCACTTAAATTTTCCAAAAAACTTTTGAAGCTAACCAGGAATTCAGTACATCCAAAACAACCGAAAAGCTCTTTCGTAAAACTTCCAAAGAAACCTGCAATTTACTTGTAGTTCAAATTTGACCTAATTACGATAAGTTGGCACAAAGTCTCATTCAAGTCTGCAGAGTTAGCTAGGAAGTTTTAAAATTTGCAAAACATAGGAAAATCGAGAATGTTCTTTCCTGATAGTTGGAAACTCACACCGATGGCATCGTTTACTTAAAGAAGATGCACCCATCTTCCTTTGAAAAGAGAATTAATCCAAGAGCAATCTATCACACTGACTTGTAGCTCAAGTTTGACTAAATTTTGTTAAGTTGTCAAGATGCATATTCTTAGCAAGAAGTGGAACTTGCTGTCAAAATTTCAAGACCTTTACTATATATATGCACACACAACAAATTATGTTTTCTATCTCCTTCACTTCCTCATCACCAGCCACGCACACCCCGGCCAGCTAATCTCTCCTTAGTCTGAAACATGGCGCTACCCACACGTATGTCGACCTGCCTTGTCGTTCCATTTTACACCTAGTGAAGAGAAAGCACCAAGCACACCCCTAGCATGTTGGTTCGAAGGTGTGAGGAGTGTTTTTTTGTGTGAAGCGAGTACAGTAGTACGAAGGGTATGGCTCAGTTTCTCGCTCGAGAAGGACATGACTGCTTTTCGTTGCTTAACTTTAGGGCCCTTTGTGCTAAATTTATGGACCTCTATGTAATTTTCTCTTTTTTGAGGTCTTCGATGTAAACCATGCTCGTTCGCAACGACCATGCCAAATTTTAACTACAAGTACGTGCGATAGATAGGCTTCTCTTAAAATTTTCCAAAAAACTTTTGAATCTAACAAGGAATTCACTACATCGAAAACCACCGAAAAGCTTTTTCATAAAACATCCAAAGAAACCTAGAATTTACTTGTAGTTCAAATTTAACCTAATTTTGATAAATTGGCACAGAGTCTCATTCAAGTCGACAGAGTTAGCTAGGAAGTTTTAATATTCGTAAAACACGGAAAGATCAAGAATGTTCTCACCGACGACATCGTTTACTAAAAGAAGATGCATCCATCTAGCTTCGAAAAGACAATTAATCCAAGAGTTGTCTATCATGCTTACTTGTAGCTAAAGTTTGACCTAATTTCATTAAGTTGTCAAGATGTAGAGTCTTAGCAAGAAGTTGAACCTGTTGTCAAATTTTCAGGACCTTTACTATATATATGCACGCAATACAAATCGTGTTTTCTCTCTCCTTCACACTGCCTCATCACCATCCACACACACCTAGGCCGGCTAATCTCTCCATCGTCCACAACATGGTGTTGCCCTCGTGCGTCGACCTGCCTTGTTATTCCATTTCACACCCTGCAAAGAGGAAGCACCAAGCACACCCCCAGCATGTTGATCCGAAAGTGTAGGAGCATTTTTTTGTGTGAGTGTGTCAAGCAAGTACAATAGTACGAAGGGTATATGGGTGAGTTGCTTGCTCGAGAAGGACCCGACTGCTTTTCACTGCTTAACTTTAGGGCCCTTTGTGCTAAATTTATGGACCTCGATGTAATTTTGTCTTTTCTGAGGTCTTTGATGTAAACTGTAATTTTAACTACAAGTAAGCATGATACGTCCATTTTCCATCACTATTCTATATCATAATTTACTAAGAGATGAGAATTATGTAATTTCATCTGTTTTTGCATGGTTGATAACTTTTGGAGCATGGACCGCTGTAGTCAGGATTCTGATAGAAAAGGTGCTGTTTAGAGGCGAAATTCGCGAAGATCAGAAAATCCAGGAAAATACATGGAAAATTCTATTTTTCCAGAAGACGAAGATTGCTAGAAGGGGGAGTGGCCGCCCTGGCCACAGGGGGCCCACACCACCCCCTGGCGCGGGCAGCCCTAGGCCGTGCCAGCAGGTGGTGTGGCCGCCCTGGCCCATTCCAGGCTCTCCGCTTTGGCATATATTATCCCCACGGAACCCTAATACCGGTGGAGCGACCACATAAAGATTCTGCCGCCTCTGTGGGGCGGAAAACACCGAGAGAGAAAGATCTCACCGACAGACAAAATTTTGCTAGGGGAATTCCTTCACGGAGAGGGGAGATCGTCGCCATCAACACCACCATCAAGCTGGACTTCATCGGGATCATCATCATCACCACCACCACCATCACCACCACCATCATCTCCACCTGCACCACTTCATACCGCTGTAACAATTGGGTTGAATCTTGCATAATTCTTAGGGGAAACTTTCCCAGTGTTGATTACTCCTTGTAGTTGATGCTATTGAGTGAACCAATGAATTATCGTTTATGTTCAGATTGTAACATAACATTATATCATCTCTGATCTTGATCCATATGATGTCTTGTGAGTAGTTCGTTTAGTTCTTGAGGACATGGGAGAAGTCATGTTGTTAGTACTGGAATTGTGTTGAGAAAGATTCAATGGTTTGATATTTAAGTTGTGGTGTATTTCTTCTAGTGGTGTCATGTGAACGTCGACTACCTGACACTTCACCTATATGGGCCTAGGGGACTGAATTGTGTATTTGGCTACTAATCGTAGGGTTGCCGGAGTGAAAGAAACCTGAACCCCCGTTAGGAAACCTTTGCACAAGGGATGTCAGGGTCTTAGAGTTTAAAGCTGTGGTTAGGTTTCTACCTTAATTACTTTCTTATACTTGCGGATGCTTGCAAGGGGTATAATCACAAGTATGTATTAGTCCTAGGAAGGTCGGTACATTAGCACAGGTTCACCCACACAACACTTAGGAAACTAAAGAAGATTAATCAACTAGATGAAGAGAAAGCACTTGACAATATTCCCGCGTGTCCTCGAGAATGTTTAGTCATCTTAAGTAATACAACCGGCTTGTCCTTTTCTAAGGAAAGGATTGGGCCACTCGCTGCATTTATTATTATTGTCCTTTATTTACTCGTACTTTATTTATCTGCATTATCAAAAACCCCTAAAAATCCATTTGCTAAGTATTTACAGGGAATTCCTGCTCCACGCCACTCATCAACACCTTCTACTCCTCGTTGGGTTCGACACTCTTACTTATCGAAAATACTGCGATACACCCACTATACTTGTGGGTCATCAAAGCACGATAGATAGATTCCTCTTAGAAAAATTCAAAAAACTTTTGAAGCTAACCAGGAATTCAGTACATCGAAAACTAACAAAAAGCTTTTTCTTAAAACTTCCTAGCTTATAGATAAATTCTGCCACATACATAGGTGATTCCCTAATAATAGTAGGAAAATAGAAGATATAAATAGTAAATAATATGTCTTGTCAAACTGACATGAAGAGACTGTACTACGCTAGGAAGTGACATGTTTAATTTATTGCACATGTTCACGTTAGTCTATCAAGCATTCATGCTAGCCGGCATGCTCGATGCAGCCGCTTCTTACAATAGAAGAAACGAAAAAACCTCTTTCAAAGAGCCGTCCCATCTTCCCCATCCCTATTTAGTTTATCCCCACTTGCCGACACTGCCTTGCCGCATCTCTGGCGCATGCTTCACACATTTTACTCGCCACCTTTCCCACCGCATCACTCCCTCCAGGCCACCGACCCTCTCCTCCAAAAACCACCAACAACTCTACATAGATCCACCCTCGCCCCCAATCCGCTCGGACAGGATGGCAGATTCGATGTGCAACCCGTGGCACTACGGCTAGAGCAAGGTCAACGACAACGTCTTCAACGAAATCACTATGCATCTGGAAACTACCAACACCGTTAGGCTGGCCATGATCCAAGGAGTTGTACCGCTAGGTCACCGATGGAAAAGGTAGCAGATGCCCCAACAACTGATGTTGTTCATTGGTCTCCTAAAATGACGTCTACGAGCACAAGATCTAGTGCTACTATGCCCTGTGCACAGCTTGCATGGAGCGTGGATGCGAGTTCATCACCTGGCCATTGACTGTGCATGAGCTCTTTGACCACTTGAAACTTACCCACAAGATGTATTTGCCCGAAGTGACCTACTCCAACAAGCACTGGTACCCGACTGACACGGTGCCTACACCAGAGATCATCGACATGAGGAAAGAGGGCATGGAGTTTGCCACCCTAATTGAAGGGTACACCACGCACATCTTCCTATCTGTCAGGTACGTCAGGTCGACAACATGCAAATTGTCGCGGTACAAGGTGATGTTATGGTCGCTGTCATCATGGATAAGCTCCATTCAGTCAAAATGGCGGCGACATCTGAGCAGACGAGCAGGCCTTCTTCAGGTGAAGTCGCATTAAAAGGGATCATGTCGTAATTGTCGAAACCGTGGAGTTACCTTCGAGCTTCTCAAAATGTCGACAGAATTCCCCCTGGATTACAAGAATATCAACCAATAGAGATTTAACACATATATATCTTCTTGTGATGATCCTAATATGAATATATGTAATCTCGTACTAATTAATTACTTTATGTTGGTGACAGACCCAAATGGTATGGGCTATCCAGCCAAATATGTCTTCATTTTCAATGCTCGCTAGAGTCCCGTGGAACTGCGTGGTGCTTGGCTACGAGTTCGCTGCAATGTTGTTTGTACTCCACTCCCACATCAGAGAAGCCCACCCCATGAGTCTGTGCATTTTCCACTACAATAGGAAAGGTAGGTACATCTCTAAGCCGGTGTCGGCACCAGGATCGCAGAATGTAGATATCAGGGTAACCGTGGATGATGACACGGTGTTCTGCATGCTATTTGACGGGCGCGGCGAATTCATCTTGATATTCGTCATGTGCATCAAGCTGGCATGCCACTTCTCGCCACAGTGCGGGGTGAAGTTGAGCTCTACACATTCAAATGGCTTGTGTGAGAAGGTATTCTATGCAAATCCTAAAGCCACCTGCTGTTTGTCGGTTTGTCGGTCTAATCTGGTCGCTCATCGTCGGAATCGACCTTCGGAGTTCACTGTGGAATACAAGCTGCGTATCTTAATCTTCTTGTGATGATCCTAACTTAAACACATGTGCTCCTCAATAGGATTTTTCTTATCATTTCGGGACATGTGGTTCCTAACTTAAGTTAGTTCTAAGTATTTTGTATGGAGTTCTGCTACTTCTAATCTATTTTGTAGTAGGAGTAATACGTATGTACTGGCACTTGTTCAGACCGACGAATCTGGTCTCTCTTTCCTTTTGAATCATGGCCTTTCTACATCTATCGAATTTCAATGTCTGCATTGCTGAATCTATCAATTCCTTTGGTCATTATTTCTACTGCTAAATTGGTCACTTTGAAATGATGCTAAATCTGTCAAGTGCCGCTTATTATGAACTAGGAATCTGTTGATATTTTTCTATGTTATTTAGTACTCTTGGATCTTCAGAATGCTAGTGAATCTGTGAAATGTTTTGTTGTTGCTATTACTAAAGTATTTTAGGAACTAATAGTGATGTATTGGTACTTGTTTAGATCAAGACCATTAGATGGTCTTGCTCTTAGTTTGGAAAATGGCCAGAATATGGTCTCACTGTCCTTTGAATTATGGCGTTGCTACATCTATTGAATTTCAGTGTCTTCATTATTAAATCTGTCAATTCTTTTGGTCATTATCTGTACTGCTAAATCGGTCATTTCGAAATGTTGTTGAATCTATCAAGTGTCGTTGATTATGTATTTGGAATCTATTGATCTTTTTATGTTTTATTCAGTGCTGCTGAATCTTTCAAATGCTAGTGAATCTGTCAAATGTTCTATCATTTTTATTATAGTACTAAAGTATTTTGTAGAACTAATACTAAAGTACTGGTACTTGTTTAGATCAAGGGAAGTAGATGGCCTTGCTATTGTTTTGAAACATGGCCTTGTCACAATATAGATGAGGCTTGGGGCATTTTGGTTTGCATACGTGGGTTACACAGTCATTGATGTGAGTAGAAGGTATGCACAGTAAAGCAGGCTCGATCATCAGTTTTGCTTGCTTTGATGATCGAGTGTGTTCGGATAAAAAAACTGATCACGCGCCAATGTTTGCAGTGCTGAAACAAGAATTGATTCTTGTTGTCCTGCTATTGAATTTTAGCGTCTGTATTACTAAATCGGTAACTTTGAAATTCTACTGAATATGAACTAGGAGCCTGTCATTATTTCACCAAGTATGATGCAATTTAGGCTGTGGGTTCTTGTCTTTCTAGAAGTTTCAGCAATTTTGGCAGGCTTGCCAAACTTTAAAAAGTGGTACCTTTCTAGAAAGTTGATATGAGGTTCAACATCTTGGTATTTTGGTATGAAGTACCGAAAAATGTAAGTGACTCAACTTACAACTACTCTGTCTAACTGATATGAATCTAGACAAAGTTGAGGCCATTAGAATACAAACTGGAGGGAGTAGTATAAAAATGGAAGTAGTAAATAAATCACCTCTTAGTTCTAATAACTAAAATGTGATGAGAGAACACTCCATGGCAGCATGCCAGTCTAGAGTAGCTATAGTACTCCCTACTCCATAACTCTAGTCGGCATGCTCGATGTAGTACGCCCGGCAAAAGACAGCCAAAGGAGCATGACAAAACCTGCTCCTTCGAAGAGCCATCCCCAACTCTGCGAGACCGCATTTGGATCTTATCGAGCACGCACTTCACACATTTTTCTCGCCATCGCACCCACATCATCGATCCTTCCAGGACGCCACCCCTCTCCTCCAAATAAGCCCAACAGTGATACATAGATCCATCCTTGCCCCGAATCCATCCGGGGGTGATGACTATAGATTTGAGGCACAACCGGCTGAACAACGTGTGGACGAAGGTCGGCGATGACGTATTCAACAAAATAGCTATGCGTTTGGACACTACTAGTGTCGTACAGCTGGCCGCAAGCTCCAAGGAGCTGTACCACCATGTCGCTGGCGGAAACGGTAGTAGATGCCCCAACGACATCTGCTAGACTTTGGTCTCCTACAAGGACATCTACGACCACAAGATCACATGCAACTACCACTGGTGTGTCTGCACGGAGCGATTATGCGAGTTCACCGGCGTCAAGAAAGTGTTCGTCGAGCACCTCATATCTTCCCACTCGATCATAGTGCCTAGATACAACCCAAAAAATGGGACCCGTCTGTGCTGGTTTGTGCACGGGGCTCACTGAGAGCTGAGGTCATCGACATCAGGAAGGAGGGCAAGTTGTTCGTCACCCAAATTTATGGGCATAGCACGGACTTGCTCCTGTCCGTCAGGCCAGTCAGGTCGGCGGCGTGCGAATCGCTATGGTACAAGGTGAGGTTTTGGTCGTGGGTCTTGTTCGCTAGTTTCAATCAGGTTATAGAAACGAGGTTATCCGAGACAATGGTTAGGCCGTTGCCGGCCAACACCACGCAGGAAGTGTTGACGTATTTTCTATCGCTTTATTGGCATACTACTAAACTATCTTCGGACAAGATTCACCGGTCAGATATCACATCTTAATACTCTTGTGATGATCTACTGTGAGTGTATGTAATGTTATACTAATTAGCTAGTTTATGTTGGTGGCAGATTCCCTTCATAATTGGAATTGCCGAAATTAAGGATCCCGAATTTCCTGGTTTGTCGTATGAATTTTACATGTATGTTGCTGACATAGAGGCCGACAGGCGACAATGAAATGAGAGACATGTCCCAGGCAGGAAATCAAGCGTGCATCCGGGCCAGCACTTTGACACGCTGAAGCATTCTCTTTTCTTTGAGTACGTATGTTGGGACATGTAGTGGTTCCTAGCTTAGTGTAAGCTTGTAGTTCTACACTTCTACTAAGTATTTTGTATGGAGTTCAGCTACTACTAATGTATTTTGTAGTAATACCTATGTACTAGGACTTGTTTAGATCGAGTGGAGAATATGCATGGTCTCACTTTCCTTCTGAAAGTTGGCCTTTCCGCATTGTTGTGCATCTATTGAAATTCAATGTCGGCATCGCTGAATCTATCAATTCTTTTGGTCATTTTCTGCTACTGTTGAATCGGCCACTTTAAATTGCTATTGAATCTGTCAAGTGCTACTGAATGTGAACTGGGAACCTGTAAGATACTTTTCTAGTCTTATTCTGTACTGCTAAATCTTTCAAATGCTACTGAATCTGTCAAATATTCTATCATTGCTTTTACTAAAGTATTTTGTAGAGCTATTATTGATGTACTGGTACTTGTTTAGATCAAGGGCAGTAGATGACCGGTCTTGATTTTGTTTTGAAAAATGGCCTTGTCACAATCTAGATGAGGCTTGGGCATTATGGGTTGCATATATGTTGGTCACACAGGCATTTATCTAGGAACGTGGTGTGCATACAAATGCAGACTTGATCGTTAGTTTTACAGTCTCCAATGATGCAGTATGTATGGAGAAAAGGAGCAAACTCATCTTGCGCCACAGTTTTTAGAGCTGAAAGAAGAACTGGTTATCTCTGTACTACTATTGAATTTTAGTGTCTGTATTGCTAAATCGGACACTTTGAAATGCTGCTGAATCTATCATGTGCGGCTGATTACAAACTAGGAATTTGTCGATATTTTTATCTTATCCTCTACTTATGAATCTTTTAAATGCTAGTACAAAATTTGTAAAAAGTTTTGTCGTTGTAATTGGCTATTTGCACTAGAGATTTTGCCTTTCTCTCATTGGAACCGTTGGATGTGTGTTTTGGACAGATATGAGAGGGCTAAAGATACAACATCATTTCACCAAGTGAAGTCATAGGGTATCAGTCCAGTTTTGACATGGGCGAAGGGCGTGTCCATGGTTCTTTTGACTTTTCAGATGAATATCTGTCAAAATAATTATCTCTTTTTCCACCTCCCTCTGTCAGGTTTTTTTCGAATCTAGCCCATTCCACCACTCTTTAGCCCATATCATTTTAATTCGGCCTTTTTTGGGTTCAGGGGAGTGCTGACCACAACCCACTGAAATTTTAGAAAGGACATCGTGGAGCATAGCCTAGAGGACTGTTGAGCACAACATAGTGAAATTTGAGAAAGGAGCCCATGGAGTATAGGCCATGGCGTATAGCCCAAAGTATTTTTAATTAGGCCTTTTGGGCATTGCCCCCACCCTTCAAAAAAAACTCCGCCTTCCCATGGTTTTAAGAATCTACTCTATTATGTGGAATTTTACAAATTGAGATGCTAGGAGCGTTGCCGTTTTATATTTTAAAAGAGATAACATGTACCCAAAATATTTATAAAAAGACTAATACATAAGCTATAGTACTAATAAACGTTTAATGATATATTTTCTATAGATATCTTTGGTGTAGTTGTAACGCACTCAGTTTACGTCT
This sequence comes from Avena sativa, assembly GCA_916181665.1. Lineage (NCBI taxonomy): Eukaryota > Viridiplantae > Streptophyta > Magnoliopsida > Poales > Poaceae > Avena > Avena sativa. Next base: position 283,374,070 of record OV702289.1, on the reverse strand, counting down.
ATTTAATTAAAATGGCTTGAGTTCAAATCCCCTATGTGCACATATATATCTTGGGTATATATATATATATATATATATCTTGGATTTAACTTTTTTTCTTCTATCAATATTGCATTAGGGACAGGCTAACATCCCAGACCCCCAGCCTGCAGCATGCCACTGAAATTTGAGAAAGGATGCCATGGAGCACAACCCAGGACATTATATTTCGGCCTTTTTAGGGTAACGGGACTGCTGAACACAACACAGTGAAATTTGAGAAAGGAGCCCTTGGAGTATAGCCCAAAATATTTTTAATTAGACCTTTTGGGCATTGCCCCCCACCCTTTCAAAAGAAACTCCACCTACCCATGTTTTTAAGAAACTACTCTATTATGTGGCATTTTATAAATTAAGATACTAGGAGCGCTGCCATTTTATATTTTAAAAGTGATAAACATGGACACAAAATATTTATAAAAAGACTAATGCATAAGTTGTAGTACTAATAAACGTTTAATGATATCTTTCCTATAGATATCTTTGGTGTAGTTGTAATGCACTTAGTTTACGTCTATTAATTCAAAGGTCTTGATTTCGAATCCCCTGTATGCACATATATCTTGGGTTTATATTTTTTATTCTAGCAATATCGCATTATGGACAGGCTGACATCCCGGACCCACCAGCCTGCAGCATCCGTTGAGTTTAATGGTCGGGTTTGAAAACAAGATAAATACTTGTATAGGAGGCTGGCATCAGGGACCCACCCGCTAGAACATACAAGGCTGCATCAGGACCCACAAGCTAGAACATACTAGAGAGCCTAACATGGGGGCCCCAGCAGAAAGACCATACACGGTTGCTGCATCGAGCAACGTTGCAAAGGTCAAAACAGCGGACGCGACCAAACAAAAGTCCATCATACGTAGGTTTCATTTATAGAGATACCGACATGTGGGACCTAGTAGCACGACCTTATACAGGTGTTGCCTCGAGAAACGTTGCCAAGTTCGAAATAAGGAGGCGCGAGGGAGAAAAAAGTCCAGCATGCACATGTTTCGTCTGATGAGAGGCTCACATGGGGGACCCAGCAGCCTGGAAAAACGGCTGATGCATCAAGCAACACTATCAAGTTCGAAACACGGAGGCACGGCCGAGGGCAAAATTTCAATCATACTCACGTTTCTTCTAATGAGTGGATGACATGTTGAGCCCAGCAACATGATTAAATGGTAGATGCAGCGAGCAACGCTATCAAGTTCGGAACACGGAGGCGCGACCAAGGGAAAAAATTCTATCATATATACTTTTATTCTAATGAGAGGATGACATGTGGGGTTCAAGAGTTTGATTAAATGGTAGATGTATCAAGCAGCGCTATCAAGTTTGAAACAGGATAGCGCGAGCAAAGAAAAACTCCATCATACACACGATTCTTGTAATGTGAGGCTGGCATGGAGGACCTAGCATCGTGACTAAATGGCAGATAGATCGAGCAACATTATCGAGTTTAAATTAGGGTGGCAATAGCCAAGGAAAAAAATTACAGCATGCACACATCTCTTCTAATGAGAAGATGACACGTGGGACCCAACAACGTGATTAAACGGCAGATGCATCGAGAAACGCTATCAAGTTCGAAATAGGGTAGCACGAGCGAAGGAAAAAAATTGCATCATACATACGATTCTTCTAATGAGAGGCTGACATGTGGGACCCAGCAGCCTGACTAAATAGCAAATGCATCGAGCAACGTTATCGAGTTCAAATCAGAGAGGCGCGATCGAAAAGTATGGTCTGCTAGAGACACTGACGTCCAGGACCCACACGTCTCAAAAGACTTCGGCGAGTCAACATCGCGTGAGGAATCGAAAATCTTGCTTCTGCCACGCGCCGGCCGAGCTTTCTCTATGTTTTAACTGTTCCATCATAGTAGAGGGCTGTGAAACCGGAAAAAAAGTTTTCCATCAGCCACAGTCTAGCCGAGAATTTTGTCGCAGAAGACGCACCTTCTATGATGACCGTCGGGCCGAGTCATTGCGGAAGGAAATATTTTCTCCGAAACCTATCTCCATTGGATGGACTTACAAAATTATTCTTTCGCTTGTAGTGATAGTAGTGAATTAATCATTAGCTATTTTCGCGCGCGCAAAATCCAAAACATTAAGCGGCAAATCGTGGGACGTGGCGAAATTACCGCGGACGTTCACCCAAACATTTTCGATGATGTAGCTATTAGATCCTCCATGCATGAATCTTGATGCTCAGGTCTATAAATATTTACTGCAGGCAGAGTATTTTATTTTACTCGCATTCTCCCCTATGTCTTATTCTTCCTCTCGCCGCACGACCGTTTGAGCTCTCCTGCAGAAAACCCTAACCAGATTCATCTTTTCCTCCCAACCCTCCTCTATTCAAGCAATGGCCTCCAGGAGCAGCGCTCCCTCGACGATGGCTACTCCCGAGGCTACGGTCGAGCCATCGCATGGAGTTTCCATCCCGCTGGAAGGAGTGGTGATCCCTGTCTCCTCCATGGTGGAATCCACTGGCGGCGACCAGAAATGGGCAGTGCCTGACACTATGGAGGAGGATGCTGACTCCCACAAGGGAGTGTGGAGGGGTTCTGACCTCTCCACCGAGCAGCTTTAAGAACTCATCACAGAAGGGTATCTCCCTGTGATAGAGGGCTTGGTATGGCGGCTGGTGCCGGATAGTAAGGTGCTCCCTTCTCCGCAAGCCAGAGAGAAAGTCTATCTCAAGTCCCAGCTGTGCGTGGCGTTAGCCTGCTAGTCTCCGACATCTTCCTCGAGATCCTACGACACTTCTGGATACTTCCCCACAACCTCTCTCCCAATAGCATTCTCCTACTTAGCAACTTCATAGCTTTGTGCGAAGGATACCTAGGTATTAAGCCTAGGTTAGATCTATTCATCTACTTTTTCACCATCAAGAGAGAGTCCGTAGAATCCAAGGAGGAATTGCGGATTTGCGGAACCACTAGTTTTAAGATCCATCCTCACCAACGATTCCCCGACGTCGTTGGTCATGAGTCTTGCAAGAACTGGCAACGATCGTATTTTTGTGGCCTTGATATCCCTCTGGTTGGCCGCCAAGACTCATACTGTGACGTCGTTGACGGAGCCGCCACCAAGGCCACCACCTAGAGATCCCAAGGCCCCCTCCTGTCCGACGATAAATCCTCTTGCACCATAAGGCGGATCGAGTGGCTAGTAGACGAAGGACTGACCGGCTTGGACCTAGCTATGTGCTGGTTCACGAGGCGGATCCAACCCCTGCAGCACCACACCGAGATGATGCATAAGTACTCCAAAGATAGAAAATATCCCATGCGGATATCCGAGGACAACTTCTCTAACAACTAAATCAAGCTCTGGCTAAAATACATCGTCAAAGTGAAGGACAGGAATTGTGGCTTCAAGATCATCTTTGACATGTTTGAATGTGACAACTGCCCAGAGGTAACTATGTTTCCTTTGTTGCTTGTTATATATACTCTAAGGCTTTCTATCTTGAATGCATTACTCATTCAACTCGCCGTTTGATCCATCAGCTGGCAAACTTAGATGTTCTCCAAAGTCCATGATCCAAAGCTGAAGGATGTCCATGTCGTGTCTAGTGATGATGATCCCAATGATCACCCAGCTTAGGCAGCACGAAAGCAGAAGAGCTCCACCTTTGATGCTGCTAGAGAGGGCAAGAAGAAGAAAATGGAGAGTGGAGTCTCCAAAAAATCCACTATTGTCCTAGAGTCCGAGAATAAGAAATCCACCGGCATCCCCTTAGCTAAGCTATCTGCCATAGTGTAAGTATTTTCATTCTCTGGCTTTATTTTGCTTTGCACCTATTCAATTCCTGTACTTATATTGTTTACGTTTCAGGATGAAATCCGGTGTTGGTTTGAGGCGTACCTCCAAATATGTTGGAGTTTCAAAATATTCGGGACATGTTATGCAAGTCGTCCCCTACTGCTGCTCCCTCGACTCCTGCTGCCAAGCCTGCAATAGGCTTCGCTAGAGCCTTGTCCCCCGTCATCCATGAGACCTCCTCAATGGAGATAGACATCAATCTGACTCCCGATGTCTCAGGATCTACCGGTATGGACCTTGTTCCTAGAGGCCAGGTGACGCAAGAGAGTACTTCCTCCAAAGTGGCTGAAGCTCTAGCTAAGGATGCCACCGAGAAAGGGAAACAGCTGGCGGAGGGAGTGGAAGCAGTAGCAACGATCAAGCCAGGAGCCACTGCGTCTTCAACTGCTATTATTACGCAAGAGGCAACCAGGGCTTCATCCATGCCTCCGGCTTCCTCAACTCCTCTACCTTCGACTCCTCCGACTTTGAGCCTAGATGACCTCATTAAACATGCAAACATTATTTATAAGAATGCCCGGACCTTCCACGATGCATATGCCAACTTGGCCAACAATCTGAGGCTTATTGCCCTTTTAAATCTTTGAACTTTACTCTTTTACTTTGCAATATATCCCACTGTAGCCCCCGAGCTCTTAGGCGGAAAACAAAAAGGTTTTGGCATGAGTGCTCTAGAGAACTAAGTGTAGAACTTGATAGTGTAGCCCTCGAGTCTCTAGTTAGAATGAATATTTCCGAATAGATACTCTAAGACAAAACACACCTTATTTAAAATTTGGTACTATAGCCCCTGAGCGTTTAGTTGGAACTGAGAAGTTCCGACTAGATGCTCTAGAGAAACTAAGCGCTTTATCTCTTTGCAGAATGAGAATGCCTGGAGACAGGCTGCCAACAAGAAATATGCCAAGCTGCAGGAAGTGCTGGACATTCAAAAGGGTAAAACAACCTTTCCAAAGGAATAGAACACAAATAGAAGCATCTGTTTTCCTCCGACATCTCCCAATGTTTCGTTTGGAACCATTTCATCTGAATTCTCACAATGTTATATTTGTTCCGTCTTACATAGACCATCGCCAAGGCCGAGAGCATCGTCGAGCAATCCAAGAATATCCAAGAGCTCAATGATGAGAACAAAATTTTGAAGAAAGACCTAGATGATGCTGTCAAGGGCCATGAGGAGGCTATGAAGGTGATGTAAGAATCTGCCGACACCAAGATTTAGTGCCTGAAGAGCAAAATTGAACAAATCAAGGTGCAAAACCAAGCTGCCAAAGAGAAGAATCCTCAGAATCTTGAGATGTACAAGAAGCTTCATAAGGAGCATGATGTCTTGGCGGAGACCTGCAATCAAGCTAAGACGAGCATCTTTGGTAACTTTACTCCGGCTTTTGTCAATTTTGTAAGTCGGTTACATGTATCATTATACTGATGACGCTTGTCTCTAATGAAAACATAGCTCCCATTGGTTTAACCAATATGGGTGAAGGTGCTTCGGATCCAAAGGAATGAATGATTCTTGCTGGCAACTTCATAAACACCGCCATCACCCAGGCCAAGGAGATAGCTTAGCCTCTGGACATCACCATCAAGGCTGTAGATTTTGTGGCCAAGTCTCGGAGATCCTGCGCTGAGCTCCAGAGAAAGTCAATAGCTAGAAATCATCTTGCGTCCGGGCTGGTGCAAGGATGGCCCTGTCCTTAGTCAAACCATACTATGATGATGCCGACATGGACCTGGTGACTTCTGGCATGCCGAAGCTAGATGAGGAAGGGGATGAAATTGATAGAGATTCTATATGGAATTTCCTCGCCAGCTATGACACCAAGGTTGCCAAGATGGTCAAGTCGGACGTCTATGTGTCTATAGAGGAGATGGACGATGATCCATCATGTGTAGAGTCTAGCCCGTGATCCTCTGAGTTTGATGATCTTTCCAGGCCTGTTTCTCCTCATGTTGATGATGTAGTTGCGAAGTCCCCTATGGTAGAGCCATAAAAAACATTGTTGTATTAAATGTATCTCTGCAGTGTATATGCGGAAAACTTATGTAGAAGTAAGGCAGAAAATTTGACTCCAAGCCTCCTGCTACTTATCTAGATCCAGCATGTATATATTTTTTAAGTAAGTATTGTATTATCCATTATTCTAGTTCATATACTTGACCTTTCGTGAGATGGAAGACTCGCAGGACAGAACTATGCTCTCAAGGGATGATGCTTAATTGCACCATCGAGAACCTAAGAACAAAATCACTGGCTTTGAGTGCCGAAAATTCACTACTCCAGAATCCACATAAAAACATCAGAAAACATGTAGACCATAAAACTTAAGATAACGCCCGTAGGCCGAATTTTCATAAGTGCAAAAGCAAACTTGTGCATAAAGGGTTTATATGATCCAAAAATGAACAACTAAAAGAGGTAAAAGACTGAGAAAATATGAGTGAACCAAATTCTTTATTTCATCAATCAAATAAGGTACTTATTACATAATATAAAATATGCTAAGTGTAAAAAGGACGTAGCTATGCTATGTTCCATAGCCAATCTATCTCTGGAAATCATCATTAGAGTCACGTTGCTTATGCTTTTGCTTTTCTGGAATATCTTTCAACTCGCGAATATCAACGAGGTAGTAGGACCATCAAGCAATGCTTTGCCTATGACGAATGGTCCTTCCAAGAGAGGGATAGTTTGTGTGAGTTTTGCTACTTGAGTCAAAGCGCCAAATCCCCTTCTTTAAATGAGCGATGCCTAACACGGCGACTATGGGATTATTGTAGCTTCTGCTGGTAAATGGTGGACTCTGGCATGCCAGCACATGTTCCTCTTCGAGCAGGTCCACAGATAAGTGTCTAGATTCTTTAGCATCATCTTCGTCTTAGGCAGCAACTCTTGGTGCATCGTGGAGGAAGTCAGATGGCAGGATAGCTTATGCTCGATAAACCATGAAAAAGGGGTCAAGCCGGTATATCTGTTGGGCGTTGTTCATAAACTCCACAAAACAGATGGTAATTCCTCCACCCAGGCTCCATATGCTCTATGTAGTGGCACCTCTAAGTGTGGTTTGATTCCTTGTAGAATTAGTCCATTGGCTCGCTCAACTTGCCCATTTGACTGTGGATGTCCCACAGATGCTAGGTCAAGGCGGATGCCTTTTTGATGACAATACTCCTCAACGTCTCTAAGAGACAAATTGCTGCTATTGTTGGTTATGATGCTATGTGGGAGACCAAATCTCACCACTAGATCCTGGACAAACTTCAGGGTTATTACCCTATCGAGATTTCTAATGGGCTTAGCTTCAATCCATTTAGTGATCTTATCCACTGCTACTAGCAGATGCATAAATCCACAAGGTGTTGTTTGCAAAGGCCCAACCATGTCAAGCCCCCAGACTACAAACAACCAAGTAATTGGTATTGTTCATAATTCATCAGATGGTACATGTGGTTGCCATCCATTAAACTGTCACACAATACAGGTATGCCCTAGCTTGTCAGTGTCTGTCTAAGCGGTCAGCCAGTAGAATCCTTGCCAAAAGGATTTTGCCACCAGTGATCGAGGAGAGGCGTGATGCCCGCAATCTTCGAGAAGTATTTCTCTAAGTATATCCATACCTTGTTGCTAGGAGACACACCATAGGAAAACTCATGTGGTACTTATTTTGTATTGCTGGATGCCAATGATGATGTAGCCTTTTGATCTGCATACTATCTATCAGCTTTTGACATTGTCATCGGGTAATCTTCCGTCTTGAAGGTAATCCATGAATAGTTGTGTCCAAGCTAGAGAGGTCACTATTACTTCATTAACAAATGAATCCATTCTATCCGGGTTGTCGGGGTCCGCTCCTTTCATGGATGGGGTCCGCAAATGCTCCAGGAAGACGCCTGACGAAATTGGTCGGCGAGATGATCCAAGTTTAAACAACAGATCTGCCGCTCTCATTGTCCTTCCTTTTGATGTACTTGACTTTGTAGCCATCGAAGCACTTGGCTATCTCATCTACTTCGTCTCGATATGCCGCCATCATTGTGTTCCACGCATTTCAAGTGCCAGCCTCCTGTTTTGCAACCAAGTCGGAATCTCCACAACAAACTATGTGATTGATGCCAATATCCTTGGCTACATGAAGTTCGTGAATGAGGGCCTCATACTCCACCATGTTGTTGGTAGTGTTGAAGTGGATCTGCAGGACGTACTGCAACTTGTCTCATGTTGGTGATTTTAGTAATACACCAGCCCCGATCCATTGAGCAGGTTAGGTCCATCAAAGTGAATGACCCAAAACTCTGGCTCTGGCACAGGAGTGTTCTCTGGCAGTTCTGTCCAATCTTGTAGGTGATTTCAAGGGGGCAAGCTCAATGCCCCACTTTGCCACCCTTCCTGTAGCGTCACGTTGTTGATGATGTCGGACAGTGGAGCTTTGCTCACCACTATGATAGGGTGCTCCTAGAAATAATGCCTTAGCTTCCATGAAGCACAGAAAACTTCATAAGCTACCTTCTGGTAGTGCGGGTAATGCTGCTTGGATTCTATCAAGACCTCGCTTACATAGTAAACTGGACGCTGAAATCCGTTCTCATGCGTTGGCTCCTTACGCTCCACCACGACGATGATGCTGATGACCCGGTTGGTTGCCTCCGTGTATACTAACATGGGCTCCATTGACTCTGGTGCTGCAAGTATTGGTGCGGAGGAGAGTATTCTCTTCAACTACTGAAGTGATGCATATTCTTTGTCCATCCATATGAATTTGGCCGCCTTCTTGAGCAACTTGTAGAGTGGCATAGCCTTTTCTCCAAGAATGTTGATGAATCGGCTTACTGATGTAATGCAGCCTATGTGCATATGTATGTCCTTCAGGCACGTCCGGCATTTGATGTCCAGGATGGCCTTGATCTTCTCCAGGTTGACCTTAATTCCGTGCTGTGAAACGATGAAGCCCAACAATTTGCCGGATGGTACCCCGAAGACACACTTCTTAGGGTTAAGCATCATGTTGTACTTTCAAAGATTATCAAAGGTTTCGTACAAGTCGGTGATGAGATCATTTGATTTCTTTGACATTACCGCGATGTCATCTATGTAAGTGCGTATGTTACGACCTATTTGGTCATGCAGGTAACACTGCATCGTCAGGTGGTAGGTAGCACCAGCGTTTTTTAACCCAAAGGGCATCGAGACATAGAAGTATGTGCCATAAGGTGTGATGAACGAAGTGGCCAATTGGTCCAACTTTCGCATCTTGATTTGGCGGTACCCTGAGTATGCATCGAGAAAATGCTGAAGTTTCGAGCTAGCCATCGAGTAAATGACTTGGTCAATGTGAGGCAAGGCAACTGGATCCTTCGGGCTCGCTTTGTTCAAGCCGGTGTAATCAACACACATTCTTAATTCGTTGGTTCCTTTTTTGGGACAAGTACAGGATTTTCCACCCACTAGGTGTGAATAACTTCTTGGATAAAACTAGCCTTAAGTAACCTAGCTAGCTCTTTTCCTATAGCCCGTCGTTTTTCATCACCGAAGTGTCATAGAGCTTGTTTCACCGGTTTTGTTTTAGGGTCGATGTTTAAGCTGTGCTCGGTAAGCTCCCTAGGTACACGTTTCATGTCGGTAGGTTGCCAGGAGAACATGTCCCTATTCTCACGGAAGAACTTGACAAGCGCACCTTCCTATTTGGGACCCATGTCCATACCAATGGAGGTGGTCTTGGAGCAATCTCCTTCAACAAGTTCCACCTGCTTGGTCTTGATGGCTTCCTTGAATGTGGGTTCAGAGTCAGAAATCTGCTTCTTTCGAGCCGGCATCTCCGAGGCATCGACCTGGCGCTAGATCTCTTGGAACTCTGCACTATAGAGGACCGCTTCAGTGAAGTCGGCTTCGCTCAGCTTGCACTCACTTTCCTTTGTGAAGCTTTCGACAACAGTGATGATGCCTTTTGGACCAGGTATCTTAAGCTTGTTGTAGATGAAGCATGGCCTAGCAAGGAAGGAGTGGAAGTTATCGCATCCAAATATGACGTGGGACACGCTCTTGAAGGGCAGCACTTCAAAGGTCATGCGCTCTTGGCGGTAGTTAGTAACATCACCAAAGGCGACCGAAAGGGTGATGCAGCCAAGGGAATTAGCTTGCCGGCCAGGAACGAGGCCATGAAACACAGTGTTGCTCTTCCTTAGCTAGGTCTCCGTCAAGTTCATCTTGTGAAGTGTATCCAGATACATGATGTTGATGCAGCTTCCACTGTCCGCGAGGCACTTGGTTAACTCACTTTCGTTAATCAAAGGGTTGATGACCATGGAATACTTGTTCTCTGTTGGGATGAGCTCTGGGTGATCTTCTCTGTCCCAACTGATTGGAATCTCTGACCACCTGACGTACTGGGAACTGGGGGGAGGGCAGCCATCAGTATCCTTAGTGAAGTTTTCTGGGCCCGGACAGTGGGAGTACAAAGGAAGGTGTGGAAAACTGGAGCCTTCTTTTCAAAGGGGTTCTTGCCCTTGCTATCGCCATTGTCGGCAGGTTTAGGTTATGCATCCTTGTCCATATCATCTGAATCCTTGGACTCTTCCTCCTTCTTATTCCCTTTGCCTTTTCTGCAAGGTCTGTTCTTTTGACTTTGCTTGTAGCCAGATTCAGGGTCTTCGTTGAGTTCATTGACAAATTTACGTTGGAGTTTGGTGTGGGTGGCTTTGTCGTTTGTGTTGAGGTGGAAGAAACAGGGCATATCGCGGTACTCCTCGTACATCTAGGGAATGCGGGGCACTGTGGGTGTAGAGTCACTCCGCTGGTGCCCACGACTAGCCCCTGGCCACGACCATGTTGTCTGCCATCACCTCTTCCTGCGAACGTCGTGGCGACCTTGTCGGCTGTATGCTTTGTCGGAGATTTGTCCTGCGAAGGAACTAGGGTCTAATGATCCCTTGGTTCATGAGGGTGCTGAAAACGCGATTCTAAAGGAGCTCAGCGATGGCTACAACGGCGAAGCAGACACACGACAGAGAGTTGACATCGGGGTTTTTTACCTAGGTTCAGGACCCTCATGAGGAGGTAAATCCCCTACTCCTACTTTGTTGTATTGCTCGTGTGCCTCGCAAGGTTATAGTGAAGGATGAAAGTTTAGGGTTTCAGATCTCTAGGATCCATCCCCGGCAAGATAGGAGAAAGGCTCCTTATATAGGGAGGGCGGCATCGGGCCCCTTCCCCCGATCCATGGGCGGGAAGGGTCACCACAGTGCCGCCCCCGAGGCGCTAGTCGAGAAGACTAATTTTTGGTAGACCAGGTCCTTGGCGCTGAGGCTTCCCCATCCACTCCTAAAGTGATCTCCTTTTTCACATTTTGTGCTGCCATGGCGTGGCTCACTACCTCTTTCGTGTCAAAGTGGCATTGTGCCACGCTGCTTTTGCTAAGGCCTCCTGCTCCGCGGGCTAGAGTTTTGTTGGCTTCACCTTTGACCAAGACCCAGTCCCTGGGGCCATTGGGACGGGGGCATCCAATGTGATGGTCGTGCTTGTCATTTCTGTCGAGAGGAGGCCGTGTCCGCTTCCCCCTCTAGGGGTCTCCAGAGGACGGGTCCTGGCGCGCCTCCTGAGGGGAGGATCCCCTCCCTCGCGAGGTTTACTCGAGCCCGTAGGGGCAGCCAGATATAGACGGATCACGGTACCCCCTGTACCAGCTACTCGACAGTAGCCCCCGGCCATTCGGGTCGTGTGCCATTCCAGGCTGTAGAGGTCCAGGACGGCCACCCTAAAGTTTGGTGCCACACAAGACGCGTGTCGTTCCAGGTTCTCCAGGCGCTTCCCTGAAAGGGGTGCACCCGACCGGAAGCACCTCCGGCCCAAAAAAAGGGGAGTACCCTGATTGAGCCGAGATCTATTCTTCCCGACCTGCTCTGCTTCGCTTGCTTCCCTTGGTAAACTGCCCCCACACACTGCGCGCGATGTCTCGCCATGAGTCCTGGCAGCGGCAAAGGGGAAGCGTCCTCCGCCCATCCCTCCTCGAGAAGAAGAGGAGGAGGAGGAGATGGGAGAGGTGCCGCTGCTCTCCACCCTCAAGACGGATGTCGGCCTCGTCCAGTGTCGCCTACAGCTAGCCATCAACCAGAATGAGTGGGGAAGGACCCGAGTAAGGCCTGGATCGGTGGATCCGGCGGGCCTCTCTAGCCTGGTGCACCTGTTCTTCTACCACACCGTCATTGCGGGGTTGGTCCTGCCGTTCTTCCCCTTCTTAATTGCGGCTCTGGAGCACTACCAGATCTGTGCTCTCCACTTGCATCCCAACTTCGTCACCACCCTAGCTATCTTCGCCTGCTGGTGCGAGATGTTTGTGGGGTGAAGCCTTTTGTGGCGCTACTGTGCAAAATGTATGCTCTCCGCATCACCTCCCCCAAGCGCGCCGCCAGTTGCGCCTCCTTCGTGAGGGAAGGGTCATTTGGGCCCAAAACAGGCTAGACGAAGAGCGTGGACAACTTCTAGAAGGGGTGGGTTCTGATGGACGTGGTGGAGGACAGTCCCTGCCTTTCGCCCCCCACTGCATTGGCCGAGAAAGTCATCAGTCGATGGTCCACGGCCACCCTGGAGGATGACAAGGTGGACGCCCTCATCCCCCGTGTTGAGCTACTCAACTCCTCATGTCTGACGGGGTCTCTCGCTGCTATGGAGTTCATTCGCCTCAGGATCCCTCCGCTGTAGAAGCACAACAAAGACCCGTGGGACTTCACCGTGGGGGACCACCTGGCCCTAGGGGACGGTGTTACCGATGATTCCATCATGGTGGGCTTCATCCATGAGCTTCTACACACCCCTTCCTCCTTCGAGCTTCCCGAGGTGGTCCTGCCCCTTTACCTCGATCCCCATGGAGCGGAGATTCAGGCCACCCTACCTCAGTTCAACGAGTGGGGTATTGTCCCTCCTGGTCACATGGGTGAGTGCCCGAATCCTCTATACGTGGCTTCTCCCATTGTTGCCTCATCCGAGGGCTCTCCCGGGACCGCGGCTAGGAAGGTCGCTTAGGCAAGAGTCCCTACTACTGGGGTTAGCCCTCAGGAGGCATATCGACAGAAGAGGGACCGTGAGGATGGTCACCTCCGGAGGGGGCCGTGTAGGGGAGCGGTGAGCCCCATCCTAGCGGGGCCTTCGTCCCTCTTGGCACGAAACAGGGTTGCTAGGGCGTGCAATCCTCGACTGGGGGCAGTAGCAGGTACCCACCGGTAGGCCCCATCTCTTTCTCATGCCATTTGGCCTTAGCTCACTCGGAGGATTCTTTGCAGTGAAGTCCGCCCACAGAAGCAGTCGCGGGTGAAGAGGACCACCTCCCGGAAGGTCCGACCGGTAATACGCCCCTAGGCTTGTCGAGTGAGGTCCAGACCACGCAGGCGGCGCCTGAAGAGGAGGCGGTCATCTCCCATCCACAGGCGACTCCTGCCCCTGTCATCCTAGGGCTCTCGGCCGCGGCGGCGGTCGAGATGGGCAAGGAGTGTCCGCCGGGCTCCCCTCTTGAAGCCACTCCCCTGAATGTGGACAAGGCCGCGGACGTTGCCGGGTCGGCTGATGTGGCTGCTGAGCAAGGGTCGCTAAGGGGTGAGACTTCCGAAGGCTGCACATCCCCTAGGCTAGCCCCCTTGACTCCTACGCACCCGTCGGGCGCTCCAGAAGCGGATCCTTTTGGCGCACATCCTAGTGAGTCCCGGGACCTAGTCGCGGTCGAGCCGGGATACTCCCCCCGCACCTAGATCTTAGGGAAGCTCATTTCCGGCCTCCACATCAAGGTGGAACTAGTTATGGGAGCAGCTTTTGGAGGCTCAGAAAGCTGTGGATTCCGAGAGGAAGCGTGCCTGTGTCGACATGGAGGGCATACACGGGGATGCATCGGCCTGGGCGGTGAAATTCCTCACTGAAGCCAAGGCCCAGGCCTCTTGAGTCGTGGACGCCTTGTCGGCCCCTAGAGAAAGATGTTTCCTCTTAGTAGGCGGCGGCGATTCAGCGCTAGCGGGAGCTCAAGGCTTAGTCACTGGAGACTGACGCCAAGCTGTCGGAAGCCCAGGGGGCCCTTCCCTAGGAGTGCGAGGAGAGATCCAAGATCCGGGCCACCCTTGCAGAGGGGGAGAACCTCCGGAGGAGTTTGCTTCAGGAGGCCTAGGAGCTACGAGATGAAAATAGAGCCCTGGAAGAGTCCCTTGCTGCTGCCGTGCGGGCTGAGGAAGGGCACGAGCGATCCGCTCATGAGACATTGGAGGCCCTTCGCACATCCTTCCAGTCCCTTGCCAAGCAGGGCGCTGAAGTCCTACTTCCCTTGGGGTGAAAGGCTTCGTCATGCCAGAGCTTCAAGATGGCCGCAAGATCGAGGCGCTTCTAGAGCTTTCGCCCAGGGTCCTGAGCTCCCTAAGCCCGGCGGTGCAGGTCCTGGATGGCTTCATCTCCTCGGAGTGCGAGGCGATGCTGACCGCGGTGGGGAAGTCCCTCTTCACTAACCTCTTGCAGCTGTGGCCCACCTCGACTACTCTCTGGTCGTGCGACAGTCAGCCGCTGTTCCGGATCTCGAGGCGAGGGCCACCCTGCTCATCAATCTACTGGTCGAGGCATTCCCACACGTGGTGGACGATGAGGGGGACGTCGAAGCCGATGACTCGGGTGACTCCGCTGAGCCGAAAGTGGAAGAAAATCTCTGCCAGGCGAGCACCGAGGGTGCCGCTGGGGGGTATAATTCTTTTTTATGTAATTCTCGCAGAGAATCTCTAGACTTTGTCGTCTCTTTGCTAGGACTTGCAAGGGCACCCTTCCTATGATCATGGGCCTTAACTATCTATTGTTGCTTTTTCCAGCCTCCAGGGCATGGTGCGTGGTTCTCCTGTGGGGCTCTCGAGAGTACTATCCCAGTGGCCTCTTGTGTAGATGACCGTAGGTTCGTGCACCTCTTGAGGGGTAGTCTGAAGGGTCACCCTGCTAGCCCCCTTCCAAGGAGGTCGTGGGGCTTTTACCTATACTGTATGTCCCTCGAGGAGGAGGCCGTAGGCTCTATACGTTTAGTTCTGCCCCGTAAGTCCCTCGAGGAGGTGACCGTAGGGCGCATACTTTCCTTGTATAGTTCTTCGGAGAGGTAACCGTAGGTTCCGTACGCCTCTTGAGGGGTAGTCTCAAGGGTCGCCCCGCTAGCCCCCCTTCTGAGGAGGTCGCGGGGCTTGTATCTATCCCATAGGTCCCTTGAGGAAGAGGTCATAGGCTCTATACGTTCAATTCTGCTCCGTAAGACCCTCGAGGAGGCGACTGTAGGGCGTGTACTTTCCCTATATAGTTCCTCAGAGAGGTAACCGTAGGTTCCGCATGGTGTATGCTCTCCTTTTGTGCATCGTGTTAGGATCATCAAGCACCGGGAACCGTGGTTGAGGTGACTTATTGCTGGAGCAAGTCCGTAAGTTCAGATCTCGGTAGTTTAGGCTCCTTTGCTGACCGAGGGTGGCAGCGGCGGTAGGCACCATGACTAGCCCCCGTTCACGTGGTGTGGAAAAAACGAGAAGCACCACAAAAAAGGCGAAGATGCAAACAAGGAAACCTACAGGCAAAACAGAAACGAAAATGAGCCATCATTCGAGAATCTTAACACCACCCGGGGGGCGGGTTGCTTGTTACCGATATCGCCATGAGGCCAACTCACGGGTAGAACTTGCAAAGGTGCTGGATGTTCCAAGCGTTGGGGATCGGGACACCCTCCTCCGTTTCTAGCCGTGTCACGCATGGCCTTGCATCATGTGCGACCCTGAAAGGGTCCTCCCACATTGAAGAGATCTTGTTGAGGCCCTCACAAGAGCAGATGCAATGAAGGACCAGGTCCCCTACTTGCAAGGTGTGCGCTCATATGTTGCGGCAGTGGTATTAGCGCAGTGCCTGCTAGTATCTGGCTGCTCGTATGCTGACATTGTGGCGAGCCTCCTCGATGAGGTTGAGGTCGTCATGACGTAGATCCTCTTGTGCCATTTCATTGAAGGCGAGCACCCAGGGGAGCCATGCTTGAGCTCTGCAGGGATGATAGCTTCAGCACCATATACTAGTAAGAAAGGGATCTCACCCGTTGTCTTGGTTGCGGTGGTTCAGATGGACCATAGCACTCCTGGGAGGGCTTCCAGCCAACCTCGCTCACACTCTTTGAGCTTGCGAAGAAAACTCTTGGTCTTGAGCCCCTTCAAGACCTCCGTGTTTTCTCGCTCCGCTTGTTCGTTGCTACGAGGGTGGGAAACTAACGTGTAGAAGATCTTGGTGCCAATGTCCTTGCAGTAGGACTGGAACAGCTGGCTGGTGAACAAGTTGCCTTTGTCGGTGATGATGTGATTGGGCATACCGAAGCGGCACACTAGGCCTTGGATGAATTTTACCGCTGACTGTGCCAGGATGGTTCTGAACGGTTCTACCTCGGCCCATTTGGTGAATTTGTCGATGGCGACGTAGAGGTATCGGTAGCCTCCGGCGCCTACAGAAAAGGCCCCAAGATATCTATCCCCTAGACCACAAACAACCATGAGAGCGGGATGGTCTACAGCTGCTGAGCCAGTTGATGTATTTATTTGGCATGGAACTAGCATGCCTCGCACGACTTTACTAACTCTACGGCGTCGGAGAGCGCGGTGAGCCAGTAGAAGCCACTGCGGGAGGCCTTCCCTGTCATGGTGCGCGCCAAAGCATGGTGGCCGCATTCCCCTATGTGGATGTCGTTGAGCAGTTCACGCCCTTCGTCGCTGGGGATAAATCGGAGGGCAGACCCATTGGGGCGGTGGTAGTAGAGGTCCCCGTCCAAGATGCAATACTTCTTGGCTTGACATATTAGGATTTCCGCCGTGTCCTCACTATCTGGGAGGATGCCGTACTGGAGGTAACTTTTAAGTTTTGTGATCTAGCTCAGCTCTGGGCTGTGGCCACCAAGACGAGTCTTCTTCCTGAGGGCAGGCCACAGTCAGGCGCACCTGTGGAGGGTGCGGGCGGGAGCTTCTCAGGTTGGTATGTTTCCTTTCCATGGTGGCTGAGGATTTGAAAAGTCTTTCCTTGAAGACTCTCGGCCGCTAGGGCTCCCATCTAGATGCACGCTTGGCGATTTTATATGCCTCGTAATTGTCTCCATGAGGGATGTGAAGCAGGTCCATGCCCAGGAAGTACTTCTCGAGCCTTCGCACTTCCTCCAGGTACGTCGCCATGTGCTCGTCCTTGGGACGGTAGCTTTTTTTTGGAGAAGTTGACCAGGAGCAGGGAGTCCTCCTGGATCTTGACGCGCTTTATGCCAATAGCGATGACTGCCTTGAGGCCAGCAATCAGGCCTTCATACTCTGCGATGTTGTTGGAGCGCTTGTCTCCATCCTTGAGGCGCAACTGCATGGCATAGGATTGTTTTTCGCCCGTGGGGGACGTGAGCCCTGTCCATGTTGAATGCCCCGTCGAAGTTCACGGTCCAACACCCTGGGCTAGCTTTCCGAAAAGTGAGTTATTTCCTCCTGAGGCTCGTTTTCCCCAAGGTGAGTCCATTCTGCCGCAAACTCCGCCAGGACCCTTGCGCGGGTGGTGGGCATGGTGTGGAATGTCAGCTCGAAGGTCTATAGTTCGATGGCCCACTCAACCGCACGGCCGGTGGATTGGGGTTGCGCAGGATTACCTCTAGAGGGAACTTGGTGACCACCCTGATGGGGTGACCCTGGAAGTAGTGGCTTAGCTTGTGCGACGCTACAAGGAGTGCGTAGAGGAACTTCTCCTACATGGGGTACATTTCCCTTGCGTCTCTGAGCACCGTGCTGATGAAGTAAACTGGGCGTTGCACGAGTGATAACCCACAAGTATAGGGGATCGTGTGTAGCCTTTTCTATAAGTAAGAGTGTTGAACCCAACGAGGAGCTAAACATAGGATAACTGTTCTCTCAAGTTCTATCAATCACTGATACAACTCTACGCACACTAAACATTTGCATTATCTAGGGAATAAAACTAGAGCAACAATACGAGTACTAGAGATAGCTTTACATCATAATAAATAACAAGAAAGTAAACTTAGTTGCTACAGCAATAAAATACACTAAACAAACAGAACCATGAGTGTGGAATAGTGGTGGTAATTGTGGTGGCTTTGTCCAAGTTTAAGTAGTGAATAAATCGGGTTCATTGTCTTCGATGCAGTTTTCTATGTGGGAGAGGCTAAATATACATACGCTTCACTACTTGGAATTACATGTACTATATTATTGCATTGTTAGCAAACATTCATAACTACTCACAATGCATTAAGGTTTTCCCAACCATAGCCTTAAGTTTAATGGTCCTCTTACTCCCATACGTGCAACGTTCCGGTTTGCGTTCTCAGGTTTCTGTCACTCCGGCAGAACTCCCCCTTCCTATTACACATACTATAAACTCTATGATGTTTAATCCATGCGCTCACAAATATAATGTACACCAAAGGACTGTACCATATCAACCTACAACTCTAATGAACCAAAGATGTTCAACCATTCAATCCAAGAACAAAGAAACTACACAAACATGACATAGATCATATAATTATAACTTATAGCATCAAACACCATGTTTAGATAGGATGGTACAGAGGTGTGTGGGAGGATGAACCACTGCATACTTGGAGGATTAGGTTATGGAGATGGCAGTGAAGATGGTGAAGAGGGCGGCGGCGGAGGCCGGCGGCAGCGCGGGGGACTCCTTCCCCGCCGCCGGTATCATGGGGGAGCACCACCCCTTAGCCCCTTCCTTCATGGCTTCTTGGGATCTCTCCCCCATGGAGATGGGATCCATGGGGGAGGCAAAAACGTGGAATTGGTGGATGCAAATTCGTGGGTGGAGATGCCCTGGGCGAATTAGGTTTCCTCCCTTTATATAGCTTCTCGGATTCCTGTCACCCCATCTCGGGCTGCAGTAAATCGGGCCTAGCGGGCCCGTCCGGACTCGGAATCAGCAAAATTTTATGTCTAGAACGTTTGACACGAAATTTGCAACAACTTTGTAGTTGAAGGATTTTCCGTTTGATGCCGTGTTCAACCTGAAATGTGACCATCTTCAAAAACAGTTCAGAGACAGATTTCTGAAAAATCCCAATTTGACTCCAACAAGGTTTCCCCTTGTATTCTTGGTAATTCCTACACATAAAAGTGTAAAACAAGAACATTATGCACTTTTTCAACTATTAGTAGGTTAGTCCAAATAAATCATAAACTTTATACAAAAAGGAGTGTCAAAAGCATATTATTAGCATAAAACCATCAAATATTATAGATATGTTATGGACGTATCAACATCCCCAAGCTTAGTTCCTGCTTGTCCTCGAGTAGGTAAACGATAAAAATAATATAATTTTTGAGGTGACATGTAGACAACACAATCTTGATCATCATTATTGTAAAAGCATTGATAGCTGGGATCAAGGTACTCTAAACATGAATCATGAAAGATAAAGTTCTAACAATAAGACATAGCAACTATGTTCTAACATGAAAAGATACAAAGAAAAGATCATAAATGATAATGCATTGAAAGACGTTTAAGAATGATCATAAATAACATGAAAGCATATTATTAGCATAAAAACATAATAAGAGTGGTATTCAGCTTGTCCCTCATGGTATAGAAAAACATAAATGCATAAGACACCTTGAAAGTTCATACGGCTGACTAGATACAAATAATTTAAGAACCAGCAATATCAAAGTTATGAATCAATCAACAAGTTTTGGGACAATGCACATTAAACTAAGAATGACCACTATGCTCTCTCAATTCGTGCATAAAGATAGAAGATGGAGACTCAACATAAAAGTAAAAAAAGAAAGGCCCTTCATAGAGGGAAGCAGGGATTTAAAGTATCATAAAGAGCTTCCAAAAATTATGGTACTTATTAGCTTTTAGCTCTCATTGCCCCTATCATAAGCATCTTGAGGTGATTAAGGTTTTAGTTACACAAATATGAAGATATGCTTGACAAGTTATAAGTTGAAAATCTCATTCCCCTTACTTACGAGTACCGAACCTCATGCTACTCAACTTTAGTCAGTAGTAAGTTCTTGTCATTGTAAATACATGTGTATCATAGAGAACCGCCAATGGGGTACCCCTTGCCCCATGATACAGGAGATATCCCGTATAAAAATGACAAGGCAACAGACAATGAGCATCTCAGCGATCTTTTTATTTGCTATTTGCATAGGTTTTTATTGAGGATGCTTCATAGAATGCTCACTATGGTTATGCTGCAAGTTTCCACTATGATTAGGCATGGCTTAGTCTAGCCGCACAGGCGTTTCTCTAACACACATACAAACTCCATGAGCTTACAAGCTCCCCTTTTATTTCACACCGCCGGGATCCATAAGCAAAAGAACATGATATCAACTGAGTAATAAGTGCAATGCTGAAAGCGTTCCCCATGACAACATGGTTCTGCTAATTCACAACTTATAAAGTGCAAGCATATAGGCAACATAGATGGACACAATGGTTCAAGTTTATTAATTGCAAGAAAGTAAAGTGTGCCATCAAGTTTGTAAGAGCTTTAATCACTAATTTTCACATAACAAGTTTAATTTCGAAGGTAGATAAAAGCATGAATATACTTGGAATGGCATAACACACCATGGATAGGAATTAATAGTGGACTCTTTGGAATAACTTGGTTTTCTTGGAGGTTGGATGCATGAGTGGAACTCACACTTGGTGCATGTGGAGGCTAGCAAAATATTGGAAGCGACCAACTAAGAGAGCAATAATGGTCATAATCATGCAAAACAACAAAACATTATTAATTAAAGCATAAAATGATATTACAAGTCCAAAACTAAATGATCATAGAGGCTAAGGTGACTGGTTCATAGTCTTAACATGGTGTAAGCATGTGCCAAGTCAACCCAAATAAAGCATCAAAGGAGAATACCACAATATTATGCTTTTGTATGCTAAAACAACGCATGATTCTTCCAAGGCACATTAAGAAATCTCAATTGTTTATAACTGGTCATGCTACAACAATAATCACTAAGCTTAAAGTCAAAGCAACATCCAACATGACATGATGAAGTCTAGGCCAGAGTCAAGACAAGCTCCTTTTGTACCACTTATAAGCATGAAGTTTCCTACTCTTTTGCAACCAATCAACTTATTTGAAACAACATATGAATGCAGGGGTCCAACCAATTTATTTAAACAAACCAAACAAAAGAAAACTAAAAAAAATGAAGACTCTCCAAGAACAATGCAATTGTGCATGAAACAATAATAATGAAGTGTTTGGAAGAAAACCTGAGATTTTTATTGATGAAGAAGGGGATGCCTTGGGCATCCCCAAGCTTTGACGCTTGTACTTGTTGAATATTTATCTTGGGGTGACACGGGTGGCATCCCCAATCTTGAGCTTTTATCCATACTTCATCTCATCACATTGTTCTTCCCTAACTTGAAAGTTTCCTTCATACAAAACTTCACACAATCTTCATTAGCAACATTAGTGTATTCAAGATAATAAGTCTTCGGTTTTAGTATCAACACAAGTAAAACTTCCATTAAAACACAAGCTACTATAACAATTCCTTCTAAAATCTCAAGTGATTGGCGAGAACTCAAGGAGAAAAAGATTTTAAGAGGCAAATACAAATAACGACAGAAATCTGTCAAAACCGACCAGCAGGTAAAAACCAATTTTTTGGAAGACCTTCTGTTGCTCAAATAGAAAAGTGATAATCTAACAGAAGTTAGTAAAATTACAGCTCAATCCGACGTACAGGGATTTTTCACGATTTTTTATAGTGAAGCACAAAAATCTGTTTCAGGACAACAACTTTCCCAAGTCTTACTTCTCTCTCATTAGAGGTTATTCTTGGCACAAAACCACAGAAAAAGGATAAGGAGAGGTTACTACTGAAGCAATAACTTCCAAGACTCAACAAAAGAAAAAGTTACTGAAAATAAAAATAATTTGTGTTATCTCCCAATAGTGCTTTTATTTAACGCCTTTTAGCTAGGCATAGGAGCAAGATTCAAGTATTTTTGAATGAATAAGCATTAAGATCAATACCAGAAATATCTTTTTTTCCAAGGCTTCATGCATGCCTACAAGTTTTTAACTTAAAACCTTCCATGGGAAGATTTGTTTTGGTTTCATAGGCATGAACCCAAGTGTTCAAGGTCGACCCCACTTAACCATTACTCATCTTTCCAAACACTTTCCTTTTTGAAAACATTTTTAGGTAACAAGTACAACTATTTTTTTTGTAATTCGCATTCCCTATCCATACTAAGATAGAGAACAACTTAGAACTGGAAGTAAAAACTACTTAGAGATAAAGCAAACAAGTGCACACAAGAATATTCACCCACGCGCTATTGCTCCCCAGCAACGGTGCCAGAAAAGGTCTTGATAAACCACAAGTATAGGGGATCGTGTGTAGCCTTTTCGATAAGTAAGAGTGTCGAACCCAACGAGGAGCTAAAGGTAGGATAAATGTTCTCTCAAGTTCTATCAACCACTGATACAACTCTACGCACACTAAACGTTTGCATTATCTAGGGAATAAAACTAGAGCAACAATACGAGTACTATAGATAACTTTGCATGATAATAAATAACAAGAAAGTAAAGTTAGTTGCTGCAACAATAAAATACACTAAACAAACAGAACCATGAGTGTGGAATAGTGGTGATAATTGTGGTGGCTTTGTCCAAGTTTAATTAGTGAATAAATCGGGTTCATTATCTTCGATGCAGTTTTCTATGTGAGAGAGGCTAAATATACATGCGCTTCACTACTTGGAATTACATGTACTGTATGATTGGATTTTTAGCAAACATCCGTAAATACCAACAATGTATTAAGGTTTCCCCAACCATAACCTTAAGTTTAATGGTCCTCTTACTCCCATACGTGCAACGTTCCGGTTCACGTTCTCAGGTTTTTGTCACTCCCGCAGAACTGCCCCTTCATCTTACACATACTACAAACCCTATAATGTTTAATCCATGCGTGCACAAATATATGGACACCAAAGGACTATACCATATCAACATACAACTCTAATGAACCAAAGACATTCAACCATTCAATCTAAGAACAAAGAAACTACACAAACATGACATAGATCATAGGATTATGACTTATAGCATCAAACACCATGTTTACATAGGACGGTACAGAAGTGTGTGGGAGGATGAACCACTACATACTAGGAGGATTAGGTTATGGAGATGGCGGTGAAGATGGTGAAGAGGGCACCGGCGGCGCTAGGAGCGGCGCGGGGGACTCCTTCCCTACCGCCGTATCATGGGGGAGCACCGCCCCTTAGCTCGCTTCCTTCATGGCTTCTTGGGAGCTCTCCCCCATGGAGATGGGATCCATGGGGGAGGCAAAAACATGGCTTTGGTGGCTGCAAATTCTTGGGTGGAGATGCCCTGGGCGAATTAGGTTTCCTCCCTTTATATAGCTTCTAGGATTCTCGTCACCCCATCTCAGGGTGTAGTAAATCGGGCCTAGCGGGCCCGTCCGGACTCGGAATCAGCTATTTTATGTCCAGAACGTTTGACACGAAATTTCCAACAACTTTTAGTTGAAGAGTTTTTCGTTTGACGCCGTCTTCAACCCGAGACGTGACCATCTTCAAAAAGAGTTCTGAGACTGATTTCTGAAAAATCCCAATTTGACTCCAACAAGGTTTTCACTTGTATTGTTTGTAATTCCTACACATCAAAGTGTAAAACAAGAGCATTGTGCACTTTTGAAATTATTAGTAGGTTAGTCCAAATAAATCATAAACTTTATACAAAAAGGAGAGTCAAAAGCATATTATTAGCATAAAACCATCTAAAATTATAGATACGTTATGGACGTATCAACGAGCTCCATAGTCTTGTCCATGGCTCGGTCGGTGGTCCTATCATCAGCTCCCTTTGGGCGCCGCCGCCCTCGGGCATAGCCCTCGGGCCCTTGGGAGGGTTCGCAACTTGGGGCCTCCGCTTCTTTTCTACCACCTCTTCACGCTCGGCGACCAGGACGGCACTCGTTCTTTGTGGCGTGGTAGCTAGGTACAACAGTAGTGGCTCACGCTCCCTGGGGTTAGCCTCGATCCTCCAATGCGACACCAGGATCCCAAGGAGCTTGCCCAACGGGACGCCAAATACACACTTGGCGGGGTTGAGCTTGATGTTCACCCAACGAAAGTTAGTGAAGGTCTCCGTCAGGTCCTCCACCAAGGTGTCCCTCTTGCGGGTTTTGACCACGACATCGTCGATGTAGGACTCCATGTTCCTCCCCATCTACCCACCTAGCGCGATGCGCATGAGCCTTTGGAAGGTGGCGCCGGTGTTCTTGAGGCTGAACAACATGCAGTTGTAACAGCATACGCCACACAGGGTGATGAAGGCATTCTTCTCCTCATCCTCCTTGGACATCTTGATCTGATGGTACCCCGAGAAGGCATCCAGGAAACATAGTAGGTCGCAGCCTGCCGTGGAGTCGATGATTTTTTCTATCCGTGGCAGGGGGAAAGGATCCTTGGGGCATGCCTTTTTGAGGTCAGTGAAGTCGACGCAGAGCCTCCCACCCCCGGTGGCCTTGGGGACCACCACGGGCTTCGCGTGCCACTCGGCGTGCAAGACTTCCTTGACGAGGTGTGCCATGGCAAGCTTTTCCATCTCAGCAATGATGAACTGCTGCTTCTCCACTGATTACTTCCACGGCTTCTGTTTCACCAGACACGCGATGGGACACACCTCCAGGTGGTGCTGGATCACCTCACGAGGAACCCCCGTCATGTCTGATCGGGATCAGGCAAACATGTCCGTGTTGGACCGAAGGAAATCGACGAGCGCCTCCTCCCTCTCGAGAGAGAGGCCGGTTCCAATGGTGATTGTAGCCCCCAGCACCTCCGGGTCGAGGGAGACCTTCTTGGTTTTGGCCCTCTCTTGGGAGAACACCGGCTTCCTCTTGCTAGTGATCTCGGCGATGCACTCAGTGTCCTCGTTGGGAGGCGCCGCCAACTCGGCGTCTTCTTTTCCCTAGGGTGGGGAGAGCTGAGGGAGGTTGTCCGTGGGGTCCTACCGTGCTGGCATGGCCTCCTTACAGGCTTTCCTCAGGGAGCGCATGGCTTCGACCTCGTCACAGTGCACCGTGATGGTGGTGCCAGGGCTGCCCGACATCTTGACCAGGTTGTAGGCGTTATGCCTGACTTCCATGAACTTGGCCAGGGCCGGGTAACCTAGGATGGCGTTGTAAGGCATGGACATCCGGGCGACATCAAAGTCTATGAGCTCCGTGCGGTAGTTTTCGCTTGTCCCAAAGGTTACGGGGAGATGGACCCGGCCGAGGGGCACGGTGGTACCCGCCGTGACCCCCATGAACAGTAGGGCAGGGAGGAGGCGAGTGTTGGGCACCCGCAGCTTCCAAATGCTTCTTTGGAGAGTATGTTCGGGCCCGCCCCGCCATCGATGATATGAGGGTCTTGGACACCGCGACCCCGCCTATGGTGGGGGTGCAGACCATGGCACAATGCCCACCACGAGAGTGGAGTCGGGGTGGTCCGAGGCAACGAAAGAAGACCAGCTACCACGACCATTGGAGAGGGCACTAGTAGCGTTAGGCCTTGCCACCGCCAGCCCCCAGGTGAACTGCCTGATGTGTGGTCCATGGGCAGAGGCCTGGAGGCCGCCCAAGATACAGGCGACCATTCCAGCTGGCCCTATAGGTGAGGAACCCCCCGGGGTGGCCTCTATACTAGAACTCCTCGCCCTAGCATCGTTCGTCTGAAGGTCCTGGGAGACGCCCCTCATCCCCCTACCTAGCGTGCCAAATGTTGGAGATTTGTCCAGCGAAGGAACTAGGGTCCAACGATCCCTTGGTTCATGACGGGGCTGAACACGTGATTCCGAAGGAGCTCGGCGACGACGAAGATGGCAGAGCAGACACACGATAGAGAGTTGACACCGGGGGTTTTTACCTAGGTTCGAGACCCTCATGAGGAGGTAAAGCCCCTACTCCTGCTTTGTTGTATTGCTTGCATGCCTCATGAGGTTACAATGGAGGATGAAAGTCTAGGGTTGTAGATCTCTAGGATCCGTCCCCAGCAAGGTAGGAGAAAGGCTCTTTATATAGGGTGGCGGCAGGCCTCTTCCCCCAATCCATGGGCGGGAAGGGTCACCACATTACTACCCCCTGAGGGGCCGGTCTGCAAGACTACTTTTTGGTAGAACGGGTCCTTAGCATCGAGGCTTCCCCATCCACTCCTAAAGTGATACCCTTTTCACCTTTTGTGATGGCATGGCGCGGCTTACTGCCTCTTTCCTGTCAAAGTGAAATTGTGTCACGCTTCTCTTGTTGAGGCCTCCTGCTCCGCGGGCCAGAGTTTTGTCGACTTCAGTTTTGACCAAGACCTAGTCCCTGGGGCTATGGGGACAGGGGCATCCAATGCGATGGCAATGCTTGTCATTTCTCTCGGGAGGAGGTCGTGTCGGCTTCCCCCCTCCAGGGTCTCTAGAGGACGGGTCCTGGTGCACCTCCTTAGGGGAGGATCCCCTCCCTCGTGAGGTTTACCCGAGCCCATAGGGGCAGCCAGACATACATGGATTGCGGTACCCCCTGTACCAGCTATACGACATGCTTTTCTTCTAGCGGATTCTTTCGCTTATTGTTAATGTTCTTCTTGGCCTGGGTAGGGAGGGCTAGGGCCAGCAACGAACCGGGAGCATCATCATCAGCGGTAGCAAATTTGATAGCCATGGCAATCATTGAGTTGAGGTCAAGCTTGACGTTGTCCTGGTGGAACTTCACCATATGTCGGAGCAATATTCCCTTCTCCAGGATGTCGATGATGGCGGCCATAGCAATTTGATCGTGTACTCCCACGCATGAATTTTTCATGTCAAGTCAACATGAGAGGTAGGCACGATAAGACTCGTCCTTTTCTTGCACACACCATTGTAGGTCACCGATGATATGGGGACGCTTGTACATACCCTCGAAGTTCTTCATGAACGCTTCATGCATGTCCAACCAATTGCAGATTGATTTCTCTAGCAAGACGAGGGTACGTCGGGTTGTGTCAGTGAGCATGAGTAGGAGGTACTTGACAACAACATTGGGGTTTCCCCCTATTATTTCGATCACTTCATGATAGTTCTGCAACCACTAGAACTGGCCTGGCAGTGCCGTCATTGGGCTTGATAGTCTTGTCAACCTAGAGGCCCTTAGGGTTAGTTGTGGCACGGATGACCGGTCCAAAAAACGTGGCCCCAAGTATGGATATTCATTGGCTTCTTGGATCTTGTCAAGCCACGATCATGCACCGTACGGCTCCGGTTTCTTCCCTTTTTTGCCATGGGGAGGATAATTGCGGTGCGATCCATGGGACCCGCCATGGTGGCTACTGGGGGGCGATGGTGGTGGTGGCGGTGCTGGATTAGCCGTCTTGCTACTCCCTCCATGTGAATCCTCACGCCTGTCGCGATTGCTTGTCATACATGGTGCTTCCTTGTGGGATCTTCTCATGTGTCCTTTGTTGCTGCTGCGCTCTCCGCCATGTTGGGGTTGTTCCCCTGGTCACGTATAACGATACCAACCTAGGGGCGTCTGGGAGGTGGCATGCTTGTATGGTGGTGTGGCTGTGATTCCTCGTGATGTCGGGACCGTAGGGGTGGTGGCGAGCGACGAGGTTGAGCCTTGTCTCTATTGCCAGAGGATACTGGGATGGCATCAGACCTGTTGCACGCATCCCTCCGCCTTCGTTCCATGGAGCCCGTCTAGGATTCTTCATCACGGGGAGATCTTGGACTTCGTCGGTTGTTCATGCTTGACTAGAAAAACTACGGATTGGACTTGAGTTTTGCGAGGTGGCCTTCTCTTGTTCCTTGCAATCCTTGTCTACAAGGTCATAGACCTGAGCCACCTCTTCTAGCGACCTATCCTGTTCGAGGAGGGTTTTGGTGATGACATTGTTGAGGGCGGGAGTTGGCATTACTTGCCTCCCCTCTGAACCGATGTATCGGGTGGCTTTTACCTATTTGGATGCTTCCCACCCTCACTTGCGTCAAACATCGGGATCACCGATGACATGAGCTGGTGCCTTCTTTGCCTTGTGCTTTGGTAGAAACTGCTTGTATTTAGCCTCCATTGCTCTTGCCACCTTGATCGATTGTTGTGCCTTGGCCAAGTCCCTGTCCAGCTAGGCGCCCTGCTCTGCGATGCACTTTTCCTTCGCTAGGATCTCTGCACGCTTGTCATCAAGTTTCGTGACGCTCCGGATATGGGCGACAGTTATTGGCTCGATGAGGAGTGGGTCGTACATCACCTTGTCGGCTGGAGTGACCAAGGGGTTGCCAGCTACTGATGTGGACAGCGGTGGCGTTAGATTTGTTGTGTTCGCAACACTGGGTCCGTTAGTGAGTTCCTGCAGCTACTCTGGGGGAAGATCCGAAGGCGGCATAGCCTTATCCTGACCCAGAGGATCGGCAGCCTTCTTGTCCTTAGCTGCTGCGGCTCCTGCTTCAGCCGTTGCTGGTAGAGCTTTTCCGGCCACCTAGTTCTCCTAGTCTTCTTCTATTACGTTCATGATGGCAACCAATACCTGGAGGGAAGTGACAGTATTCTTAGCACGCTCCTCCCTCTCGATCTCCCTCATAGCAGCATCGTATTCCTCCAAGTTGGTGTTAGAGGCACCACCATCCATGTTGATGTCGGTGTAAAGTGCGTCAAGCATTGAGTTGGAGTTGGCTTTGGTGTTTTCGATGGCGGATCTTGAGGGGGACGGAGAAGTGCCATTGTTGTTATTGCCTCCTCCAGTTGCAGAGGCAATGTCGGACTTAGCTTCCGTGTGGGCTTCAGTGAAACTGTTAACAGTTGCGATCATCTCACTTAGGATAAGCAAGCCGGTAGCCTGTCTCCTCCGAAGCGTATGCCAGAGGATTGTTCTGGGCGTGAGCCCTTCCACGAAGTGGTACACAAGTTCATCAGTGCGGTCACCATTTAGGGTTTCTCTCACCCTTAACCATCTGGCGAGGTATTCATGAGGGGATTCTCCGTAACTCTGAACACATCTGGCTAGATCAGAAATGGTGATGACGCTGACAAAGTGTGACCTCCATTTCTTGAAAGATACGGGTAGCCAAGCGGATCTGCCGGGTCCTTCCATCGTTATATCCTGCACAAGGGTGATTTGGGTGGGCCTTGAATTTTTATGATCTGAGCCAGCTCTGAAGAGAGATCTAGGCCAGATCCTTCTGCGAACGTATCATTCCTGGAGGCCATCCGTGCGGGCCTTGACAAGTTTTCGACTTCCTGGGATCTAGGACCCGAGTCAGTTTTGCCGATGAAGATGTGGATGTCCCTGAATGGGACAACAGAGCAGCGGGTGGGGTTCGTCTTCACTGGGATCCATAACTCATCCTGAGGGACGATCAGAACGTTTCCGGAGAAGAGAACATGCCCAATGGCTAAGGTGTCACCGATTCCTGTGAAGAGATTGGACCCTGCCCGGTGTAGAGCTCGAAGCGCCTCTTGCCCCACGGTGGGCGCTAACTATCGTGGTATTGTCATCTGGAGGGGTCCTCATAGAGCGTGTTTAGAGAGGTGGGGAAGGCGGCGAGTTGGCGGGTATGAGGTAACAAAGCTTACTCAGGTTCAAGTCCTACAACGGCGGCGGAACTCTACTCCTGCTATAAATCACTATAATGGCAATACGCCAAGTTGCAGTGATTGGTTTGCTATGCGAGGTGTTATGAACCGTGCCCTAAAGGCTCCCATAGGCCTGGCTTATAAAGGCAACAAGATAGGTTAAAGAGTCCTACACTAATACTAACTAGTCTTCGTGTCTTGTACTCCAAGGCTCCGTGTAGGTCGGTGATTGCGACATAGCCTTCCTTTATCCAACATGGGCCTCCCTTCTGGATCCGTCTAACTGGGCCACTCTACCAACTGTGGGCCACCCGGGTTAGCCGAATTAGAGACATGCAATGGTGATACCCATTTAGCATATCCCCAATAGTTGATTTATCAAAATAATGTCAAATTTTAACTACTACAGGTAAATTGTAGGTTGCTCTAGAAGTTTTGTGAAAAAGCTTTGGAGGTACCCATCAGGGGTTCACAATTAATCTATCAGAAACCACCGAGAGTTATGATGATAGGTTGAACTTCTTGCTAAGATTTTGCATCTTGACAATTTAACGAAATTAGGACAAACTTGAGCTACAAGTAAGCGCGATAAATTGCTCTTGAATTAAATGCCTTTTCGAAGGTAGATAAGTGTATCTTGTTGTAGTAAACAATTCCATCAGTATGAGTTTCCAACTATCTCACGAAAGAACACTCTCAATTTTCCGAGTGATGACGAGATTGTTCTTTCCCGTAGAGCAAGTCCGAAGAATATGGATCTGAATGACACACGAGCCAAGTTTTCAGACATATATAGTGGACCAACATGTTGTACTTATGATTTCCCATGTTTTATGAGTTCTCAAACAACCTAGCTAACTTCACCCACTTGAATGAATTTACACCGATTTATCGAAATTATTAGGTAAAAACTGAATTACCACAAGTAAATTGTAGGTTGCTTTGAAAGTTTGATGAAAGATCTCTTGGAGGTACTCAACGGAGGGAGGAGGTCAATTAATATATCAGAAACCACCGAGAGTTTTGATGATAGGTACGGCTCAACTTCTTGCTAAGATTTTACATCTTGACAGTTTAACAAAATTAAGTCAGACTTGAGCTACAAGTAAGCGCGATAGATTTCTCTAGAATTAAATGTATTTTCAGAGGTACATGGGTGCATCTTCTTGTAGTAAACAATGTCGTCGATGTGAGTTTCCAACTATCAGGAAAGAACATTCTCAATATTCCGAGTAATGAAGATATTACTCTCTCCCGTAAAGGAAGTCCGAAGAATACTGATCTAAATGCCACAAGACAAGTTTTCACACCTATATATAGTGGACCATCATATTTTACTTATGATTTCCCATGTTTTATGTGTTCTCAAACTCCCTAGGTAACTCCGCCCACTTGCATGACTTTATGTCGATTTATCGAACTTAGGTCAAATTTGAACTACTACAAGTAAATTGTAGGTTGTTGTGAAAGTTTTACGAAAAAAGATTTTGGAGGTACCCATCAGGAGGTCACAATGATAAACCATCCAACGAGAGTTTTGACGACAAGTTCAACTTCTTCTTAAGATTTTGCATCTTATCAGATTAACAAAATTATGTCAAACTTTAGCTACAAATAAGAACTGTAGATTGCTCTTTAATTATATGTCTTTTCCTAGGTAGATATAGGTGCATCTTCTTGTAGTAAAAATTCCGCCAGTGTGAGTTTCCAACTATCTCAGGAAATAACATTCTCAATTGTCCGAGTGATGACGAGATTGTTCTTTCCCATAAAGAAATTCCGAAGAATATGATGCACTTACGATTTCCCATGTTTGATGAGTTCTCAAATTTCCTAGCTAACTTCACCCACTTGAATGACATTATAATGATTTATTGAAATTAGGTAAAATTTGGACTACTTCAAGTAAAATGTAGGTTGCTTTGAAAGTTTTACAAAAAAGCTCTTGGAGGTAGCCATCGGGGGGTCAATTAATATATACCAGTAACCACAGAGAGTTTTGATGACAGTTTCATCTTCTTGATAAGATTTTATATCCTGTTAGTTTAATAAAATTAGGTCAAACTTGAGATACAAGTAAGCTCGATAGATTGCTCTTGAATTAAATGTCATTTCAGAGGTAGATGGGTGCATCTTCTTGTAGTAAGAAGTGTCGTCGGTGTGAGCGTCCAACTACCAGGAAAGAACATTCTCAATTTTCTGAGTGATGACGAGGTCATTCTTTTCCATAAATAAAGTACGAAGAACATTGGATCTGAATGCCACAAGACAAGGTTTTAGATATATATAGTGGATCAACAACATTTTGTACTTGTGGTTCCCATGTTTTATGAGTTTTCAAGCTTCCTAGCTAACCCCACGCACTTGTTGAATGACTTTATGTCGATGTATCGAAATAAGTTCAAATGTGAACTACAAGTAATAAATTGTAGGTTGCTTCAAAAGTTTATAAAAAAGCTTTTGGAGGTACCCATCGAGTGGTAAATTAATATATTAGAAACCACATAGAGTTTTGATGACTGGTTCGACTTCTAGCTAAGATTTTGCATCTTGAAAATTTTGAACCCCTTTTGGAAACGATCACATGAAATAAGGCTAGAGGGGAAATGATTTTTCTATTCTCTATGGGCAAACCAAAAGTTTGAGGTGCACCTTAGGCTTAAAGATAACTTTATTTTTTCCACAATGTATAAGGTGAACCTTAGCAGATGCCACATACTAGGCCTTATTAAGGTGTGCTTGTTTACACATTGCGGGAGTAGTATATTTCTTTTCTTAGACATATGCTCACCCTTTTTCCACGTGTTGTACATGCTGAGAAAATAAAACGTTGGCAGGGGAAGAGGGTAGCATCAAAGAGGAGTTGAAGGTGGTTCCATGTCAGAGCAAAGTTATGATGGGTTCCTAACACAATGAACTCCTGTGTCCTTACAGTGTACACTCTACTAGTAGTAAATATTAGGACCTATGTGTGGGGCCCCCGGATTAATCCTCCGAGAATCCCTGTTATGCATACAACCACGATCCTGTGATCTGTTAGTCGTG
This sequence comes from Avena sativa, assembly GCA_916181665.1. NCBI lineage: Eukaryota > Viridiplantae > Streptophyta > Magnoliopsida > Poales > Poaceae > Avena > Avena sativa. The sequence continues at coordinate 283,341,536 of OV702289.1, read as the reverse complement.
GCACATAACCGACAAGTATCAAAGTAAACATCCATTAATTACTCGGATACAAGTCATACCTTAATTTTCCATTACGGCTACAACAGCAATCATCAAAGGAAAATCCTTAAGCGCACTTCCCGAGCTGTGCCTTAACCTACAGGCAACTGACTAGGAGAACGTCCTAGGTCGCATAGTCATCATCGTCACCTTCTTCTTTCTATCTGACCAAGTTAATAGCCAGGGACAATGCTAGTGAGTACTTTGAATGTACTCACAAACCACCTTAAGATAATAATAATAACAATAGGATATGCAATATGGCTATGGTAGTAGGAGGGCTCCAAGAGAGGTTCTTTTCTAACATAGTTTCTCTTATAGATATAACATCTCCATATCTTTGTTAATTTTTTTGTAAAGCCTTTATGGAAACCTTTTTGAAAAGTTTATAAAACACTAGGACTGGGTCACCCATTTGTTTCTTTCTTCCGGTCGTCCCACGACCAAACTCCTTTCTTTCCCTTTTCGACCATCCCATGGTCAAAACCTTTCTCCTTTCCGACCAGCCCATGGTCAAAACATTTCCAAAGCCTTTGCTTTTCCGAAATCCTTTTTGAAATCAAAACCAGCATCGCTCTATAGAAGTTTGTCCAACCCGTCCATAACCGCGGACACAACTATTCGAATAGATTTTACACTCTGTAGAGGTTGCACACTTTACCCACACCATCCGGGTATACTACCCTGATCTACACCGATCGTGGGTCGAGTAACCGATCAAGACTCTCCGGATGCCCACTCCAATATAAGTGCCTACCCTATGAGTGTTGTTCCGCTCAACACAGGGACGCCCTATATAGTTCCCAAGCCAACCGAAGCGCTTTTTTCCACTTCCCAAGTGTGCGCTTTCAGTGAGGGGCTCATAGTAATGCGTGGAGGCCGTAGACCCTTTTTTCCTTCTCCAGGTCGATGTCTCACATGGACCCTTACAGGAGAAGGCCCACCCTCTAGGGACTTTTATCCCCTTTAGTCGTTGCGAGAAAGCTTATACCAGAGTAAACAAACATCAAATCCAGCCCTGTCCCATTCCAAAGTAATGTGGTTGCACGGGTTAAGTTGTTATAGCTAAACTGCAAAGAACCGGGTGCGTTTTTATAAACCTTTTTCCTCCAGCTTTCCTTCAGCATTTTGTAAAACAAAACCTTTTTCTTTCTCAACATCTCTTGGGAGGTCCCACCTCACCAAGGTTTTATCATAAAACATTTGGTAAAACTTTTCCAGGGTCTTCCCATCCTATAGCTTTGCTTCGGCTAAATCGGGGTCTCCAAAGGGGCATGGTGTGTTACACCATCTACCATACTAGGGACAAGTAGGTATCATCGAGAGGCTTGTACTCAGTTGTACCATTGTGTAATGGTTTGGAGGAGCCAAGCCACTACCAGAGATAACTCATCATATAGTAAAACAATGCAGTTTCATAAACAGTAGATAAAACATGCATAAGTAAAACAGTAGGACGAGGCTTATGAGCAAGAAAGTGGCTTGCCTGAGATCAGTAATATGGCATAATTGTCCCTGGACTTCTTCTTAGAATACCCATAATACCAATAATAATAAGGACCTATTCTATAAGATACCATTGTGTAAAAGTGATACCAATAGATATGTGTTGATAAAATGAAACCAACAAAAGTGGTTTCACTAGTTTATCACTTTTCTTTAAATACTTATGAATTTCCTAGTGATAAAACCTCTATTTTTAGGAAATAATTTACCAGAAAAGTTCTGGAGCTCCAAAAATTATTTCTTTGGATTATTAAGTAGGGTTTGATGCAGTGGATCAGTGAGAGTTGGAAACATGTCAATATAATTACCAGAATGCCCTCAGGAATTTCACAAAAGCAATTATGTAGCTATTTTGACTTTATCACCAGATTTAATCTACGGAGGCTTTTGATTTGATTCCAAGGACACATGGTAGGTGTTTAGAATACCTTTCTGTATAAATTGGAATCAACCTTTTTGGATATCAAGAACTACTGGAGTGGTTTATTTAGTGAAATGAGTCTACATAGAATAGTTTAATTCATTAAAATTGAACCAGAGCTCAATGAAATTTGAGTTGCTGGGGTTTGATAGATGTTGATATGGAGTTTTACTGGGAGTTGGAATTGGGCCAATACCTTTGTTGGTTTGACCTAGAGAAATTACCTAAGGCACATATGTCCTGTTTTTGTTATTTTCGCTACGGGTGGACCTTAGTTCACCTTGGCATGTGATAAATGCCTGATGGTAGTTATATAAACATGCAATTAGTGGAACTTTGTTTCATCCATTTTGGAGGTGTATATCTCCCTCAGGAATTTATTTAGTGATAAGGATACCTTTTTGTAGATTAAATTGCCAGTAAATAATAAAAATCATGTTTGGCAGGAGATTGGTTCTGCATGTTTAAGGAAACATGTCGGGACTCAAAGAAATTTAGACCATGGCAGTTTGTGCTGATTTACATTTTCAAAACAATTTAAAGTAACAGCTAAGTTTCTGGATGTAATAAGGAATTTAAAAGAAAAGAGGGGAGAGGGCTAGTGGGTCCGATCTAGGGCAGCTGGGCCTCGCATAGTCGATTCAGCCCAACCCCGGGCAGGCTGCGCCTGCGGGAGGCGGGATATCAAACCCATGGGGCAGAGCCCGCTGTCAGCCGGAGGTCAGTCGGAGGCGGCGGCGAAGGGGTATGGGACGCCCCCGGCCGTCGTACTAGAGGGGAGATCGACGGCGCAGTGTCGTCTACTTGCTCCCGATGCGACGGTGGGGACAGAACCCTAGCACAGGTCGGGGAGGTGCGGGGGAGTCTCACCGGGGTCGTCTCCAGCGAAGAGGAGGACGCAGGGAAACGCAGTCGACGACGGCGAACCGGGAGAGGGGCGGCACGGACGGCTGTCGCGACTAGTTCTTGCTCTCGCGATGACGACCAAGGCGAGCTCGTCGGTGCAGCTCGAGGAGACGGTCCTGGGCCAAAAAGAGGGCATGGTTAGATAGAGGAGGAGGAGGGGATCTCAATGCGTGTGACATGCAGCGAGGGAGGACCAGAGGAGAGGGAGCTTAGCTCGATTTGAGGAGAAGGCCGAACCTCTGCTCTCTCTCTCGACTTACACAGGGTAGGGGAGAGGGAGAGGGTGCTCTGGGAGGTAAGTGAGTGGGATAGGAGGCAAATGAGGGCCAGAGAGGCTCGGGGGTGGTCTTGGCCTATTTAATTGAGACGGGCAAGGTATATGGTGGACTATGCTCATGTGAGAGCTTGTGACAAGGAGGTGGCCAGGGATTGGCTCTCAGGGGCGGTGGAGGGGTCGCGTGGGACATCTGGTCGGCAGGGACAGAGAGGAAGAGGGGTCTTGCTGCTGTGGTGAGGGCTTGGCCACAAGGGCTTGTATTTTCTCCCTCATTACTCTCACTTTCAAGCATAAGAGGACAAGGTGAACAATGATGCTACAGTGCTGGTCGACCAGGAGAGGGATAAGGTGGTGGAGGCTTACTGGGGAAGACTTGAGGAGGGTTTGGTTTGATGTTGATCAAGTTCTTTAGAAATAGACAAGATTTGCTATGTTGGTGATTTCCAAGCAAGTCTCAAAATTTGGTCTTGGGAAGATGGGGTGAAGATGCTGATAGTTAGATGTGGTTAAGAGCAACCTCCAAGAATTATTTGGGATTTAATAGATCCTTTTAGATCCTTTTTATATCTATTTTTCAAATAGTGCTAAAACTATTTTTAGGATTTGATTGGATATTTTTGAATTGGACAAGGTGAGTTTTTGGTGTGAGATGGTCCCAAAGGTGAATACAAACTTAAGGGAATTTTCCCAAGAGTTATTGAGGCTTAAAAGTATTTAAAACTATTATTATTCCATTTCTACCATTTAAGAGAATAAGAAAAAAGGAATGTGATCTGAGGTTACCCATGGCTCGCCTGCGGAAGCTCTAGGTTGGCAGGGACTAGTTGTGGCTGGTAGACTAGGGTTTATGGCCATGGCCTTGCTTGATGGAGGAGAAGGAGGAAGGGGAGGGATGATGGTTCTGGGATCTTGATCTGGTGTTGGTCTTGCCTCTGGTTGGGTAGAAAAGGAGGGGAAGGTTCACATGGGGTGGTCTTGCTTTTGCAAAAAGAAGAAGGGAGGGTCTTGGATAGATGGCTAGGGCTCCCATGCTCTCTCTCTTTTTTGGTTAGCTAGGTAGGGTAGAGGGGACAAGGGTAGAGGGCAAGAGGGTGAGGGCTGGGTGTTGATCAGAGAGAGGATAGAGGTTTGGAGTGGTGGTGGGAATAATCCAAACCACAAAGGGTTGGGTGGTTTGGTTTATGGTTTTGGGTAGGGTAGATAGCTTAGATTATTTCCTTCTTCTTTTATTCATTTATTTTAATATCTCCAAAAGAATAAGTATCGTTAAATAAAGTGAGCTTGAGGGCATGGTTCAATTTGCTCCAAAGGTTTGAATTCGACCCAAGTGAGCTTCTCTCGAAAATTCAACTGGCAAACCAATAAAGAGAAGAAGGCAAGCTTGCATGGGCCATTCACATGTAGTAAATGCCACCCCTATAATTGTGAAAACAACTATAATCCCATAAGGTCATATATTCCACACATGCAAACAAATTTGAATAATGGCCAAACTAGAATGAGATGAGCTTTCTTCTTATAAGGAACAAATGAAATTCAGCCATAGGTGAATATAAATGGGCAATGATAGTGTGTGTGATCCACTAGATGCTTATATAGCCTCATATATATATTCAAACATGATCATTTATTCAAATCCAAACCATATGGAAGCTTGAGAAGGAATTGTACCCACATAGCATGCAAAGGTGGCCATGTGGCTCTCCACATATCAATATTGTGAAAACAACATGATTCATATATGGGAGCATGTAGAATTATAAGTGGATCAATCCAAACACATACGAGCTAGAGGTAATAACCAAAGAAATGCAATTGCTCATATATAGCTCAGATGGTGGAATCATAAGGTGGTGACAAGGAAAGGTGGTGGAATCAAGAAAAGATATGCCCACAACTCAACTTCGGTATGAAGAAATTTATCAAGAAACAAATACAATATATCAAGAGGAAAATACAAGTGATACAATATATAAATCATATGGGATAAGAACCAAATAGAGGGGTTTTATATGATGCTCAAATGCAAGGTGGCATGGTGACATGAGCATGATATAATGATGATGCAATGAATGACATGTAGGAAGTAGCATTATCTATAATAGGAAAGTAGCATTGCAATTGTTAGACAATTGGGATGCTACAACTCTCCCCCACTAAACAAGAATCTCGCCCCGAGATTCCTAGGAAAAAAGGCACAAGGGCATGCGATTGTTTAGAACAAAGGTGATCCTCGCATTCCCATGTTGATAAACAACGAAATGGTGGGACCATTACACCTTGCAAAACTTGCTTAACTTGTTGCTAGTCTTGCATTTTGCTTCTTAAAAACAAAGGACTTGAAGAACCTGGAGAATTGTTGTGAGATGAGAAATATAGGATGAACATAGCTCCAGTGCTCTTGAGAAACACGATAAAAGAATAGAACCACTTCTTGAAGGAATTTTGAAAAGATGATGTATCGAGGAGAGAAAAGAAAGACACATCGTTAGGATTAAAGATGCACGTGAATATGATTGTTTGTTTCCCCAGAACAAAAGAGATGCTTTGGAGAAGTTATCAACCACTATGAAAATAGCATTGTTTATTCCCTTAGATTTAAGAAATGAAGTTTGGAGAAACAATATTGCCTTCAAACAATAGGGTTCCTTGATATCAAGGGAAAGCTTATAATTGAGGACTTCTCGGGTTAGCTTCTTCTTGCGCCTATAAGAACCAAGAATCATGCAATGGAGGTGTGTATATTTATCTTCAAGAGAAGGAGGTGACGCTATCTTATGGTGGAATTCTAGGAAGAATTGAATGTTGGATATCAGGAGTTGTTTTAGGGATGCCCATTGCTTTCCTTAACTATGAGGCTATTTTAATAGATTTGCGATTGATGGCATCGACCTTAATTAGCTTTACTAAGAGGAAAAGAATTAACAAACTGAAGTTAGAGATATCTTCCATCAATCTTATATGACAATGTCGATCTCTGGTAGAATGAAAACTATCATGGGAAGATTTTGCATTTTTTCCTCCAGATTGTTGACGATTTTGCTCCATCTTGAAATAAACGAGACCACCAACAAGAGATTACTGATTATGTTCTTCGAGAGAAACCTCCGGAAAAACAAGGACGAAAGTAAAAGTCTCAAGAGATAATGGCCACTTCTAACTTCCTTGGAATGAGTGAAATCGCATTAATCCAGCAATTCAATGTATAAGAGCGAATGATAAGAGTAGTCGGATGGGGATCAGTACATCGCTCACCCAAAGAATTAGTCGGTACATGAATAGGAAAATCGTGCATTCCAACTCCCACAAATTTAGAATGAAGATCTTGACAAGCACAATTCATGATGCTTCGTTAGAAAACAACGAGGTGATGGCAACACTTTATCGGGACCAAAGTAGATAAAGATGATGATGTTGTAATCATTTTGGAAGTCCCAGACCATCAGAAATATATGAATGAAGATCACGGAGACATATAAAAGGTTCGACATATAGATTAAGGATAGCACCCAAAACTTTAATAGAAGAATTATGAAAGATCTGGAAAGTCTTCGTGGCATCTGGTGGATTGAAGATAGAATATGAAGCGAGAGAGCTTCAAAAGGTTTCTTTGATGAGCGGAAAACCAAGGAATTTCTCGTCCTTCTTAAGAAGATCTGAGAGAGATTTAGTAGTCTTGAGGAAACTTTAGAGGAACAACAATGATAACTTGCCAAACAAGGAAAAGCTCCTGATTTTATTGAAGGTGGAGGATGGAATTAACAATGGGCTTGTTGATTCTAGAATTGAAGCAATGTCTTTAGTAGAAGGACGTGGCCGAGATAGGCGACTTTGTAAAGTCGGAACTCATACTTTGAGAACTTTGCACATAGGCGGCGTTCACGAAGCTTGAGATAAAGAGAAGAAGATGATCTTCCATATTCTTCCATTGATATATAATAGGCAAGCATATCATCAAGATATACCACCATGAATTTAATGGGATATTCCAAGAATACCAAGTTTTTGAGGCGGGAGAAGTGACCAAATGCTCGAAACACTTTCTAGCTCAACGCTCTTTGAAAGATCAACATTAAGAGCAAGGATTTGTGTTGGAAGAGATGCATAGGACGAATAGATTATCTAGACCTTCAGATGATAAAAAGACATGTTGACTTGTTCACATAGTCGATTGGATCATCGGTTGAAAAGACAAGTGGATCTTGAATAAAGAATCGATGATAACTCGTACATTTAAGCAAGCCATTGGAGATTAAAGGATGAGATTCTCCTGTATCAAAGAGAACCTTTGCAGATATGGAGTTCAAAAAGATGTGAAGCATGATAAACGGAAGATAATCCACCATAGTGCCTTAAGAATTCTTTAGATTGCCAAAGATACTTGAATATGATATAGATATGATCACGGCATAACTCAAAATCACAAGACATAACTGCCATCTTTTGGAGGATTAAATTGATAGAATTAACCATATTCCACTCATTATAGGTGTCATATAGCTATACCGAGAACCAAATTACAATCGCAAGCATTGGATCGATGCAAGTTATGCATTTAGCCCAAAAGAATTGAAGATGAAGTGAAAACTCCAGATTGAAGCGCTGGTAGGAAAAGATCGAGTTAGCATGGACATGCCGACAAAAGAAGGTGAATAGTGTATCACACATGACTGAAAAGGAGTGTGGAAACACAAAATAAAAAATTCCACATTTTCAGCATTAGAATACCAACTAGATGCACAAAACCACTTAACAGATAGAGATTAGCAACTCCACGTTCTTTGAAAGAGTGTGGGAAGGAAGAACACCCTTAAGAAGATTGTGTCGATTAACAAAGAGTCGGATAGATTACGTCGATTTACACATAAGCATGTCGGTATGGAATGTACCAACAGTTGATAACCAAAGGCATATTGCGAAGCAAGGTTGGATGCAACAGATAAACAAGGGATTAACAAACATCCTGTGGTACTGCAGATACCCCAAACACGTGAATCATAGTTTTAATTTTTAGAAGAGGATGGAGAAATGTTACACTTCCTTACTAGAAAAGGGTGGGTAAGAAGAAAAATGGAAGTTGTCCTACTCTCATGTTTAGTTTTTCCCTAATATACATAACTACCAAAAATATTATCTAGACTAACAACGACCATTTTGGCTGAAACTCGGAAGGGCAAAATGGCTCTGATACCAATTGTAATACCTCGGACCCTATGCTCTAAACAACAAGCCAGGATGAACCCAAAAGTGGATAAGGGATTCTACCGCGGAGGCCCAAGGCCACCCACATGTAGGCCCATGGAAGCGGAGCAGGGAACAGTATTGGCCAACCACCTTACCCACATCCAAGAACATCGTGACAAGACCGAGCGGCATAGTCAACATGTATCCGAACAAAACATACACAAGTGTGTATGACAATAACATAGAACAGTACATCAGAGACAGACCATCTAAAACAACAGAAACATAAATATTTAACGTCATATGGCAAAATCCAAATATCCTAGATAGAGATAATAGTTTAGGATACATCCTCATACATCACACATCAGAGTATCAAGCGAAAGCGGAAAACAAGATCCGAGTACGGACAAGAAGCAAATTGTCATAAGATGCCCTAAAAATAAGCACATCCCGCCAACAGATCTCACAGATCTCCATCCCCGGAATATCGACACCAAATGGTCGTCGCTGCCATCATCGGTCTCCTCGACCCAGTAACCTTCCTTACAGTAAACCTGTCCATATGAACCAAAACATATATCGTGTGAGACCCTAGGGGTACTCAGAAAGTCTTTATGCATCTAAAGGGAACAACCTAGGGTGACGCAATTGGAGCGCAAAATAATAACTAATAGTTCTATAGAGAAATGCTACAACATCCGCCCAGCCAGATATGGCCAGATGCTTGTTAATTAGTAACAATAGTGATGTAAGCAATATTAATAAACATGGCTCTCCCACCTTGTCGTTTACTGACGAGAAGGCAGAAGAACATTCCATCTGTTGGCAATTTCATTAACCATTCCATGCATATTGCACTATTTACTAGTCATGTCTTACTCATATTAAACACGGTACATTAGTTATACTTGTCTATGATCTAGAAACTATGCTCCAAGTTGTCCATAACCGCGGACACAACTTTAGAAATACTTACCCTACAGGGGTGCACAAATAGCAACACACGCATGATCAACCTCGGGAAGAACCAAATAAAAAGCAACGAGGTCTCACGACAATGCATTCACAAGATTCATAAATGATTTAGGGTACACCCCAATAAGCTACCCGCAACGAAGTTGGCCGGCTCCGAGACGGATCAAGGGTTTTCGCGAATGGTTGTAGACGACTGGGAACCCAAAAGTGTGATTGGGCTTGTCGATACCACGAAATCATGCCGTGATCCTAAACAGTACAGGAGCTCCACACACAATAGTAAATAAATCAGTAAAGTATGGCATAAGTACATGATTGTAATAATGCCCCAAACTAGTTTGTGGCCCCAAGAAATAAAATGTGAATCATGATCAGGCGAAGGGGATTCATGGTACCACATGCGGATAGTGCGATAGTCAAGGAACGGGAATCAAGTACTCAGGGTCCTACGGGACACAAGTGAGCATGGAAGAACAAAATAACAGCTAATTCCCACCTGTGGCTCTTTCTTTAGTTATCCCATTACTACACAGTTTAAGTTGTTCAGGTACCTCGTTATCCAAAGACTCGCACAAACCCTACACATGCAATTCTACGACTCACATGGCTCAAACAACTCCTATGGTAATGGCTCATAGGATTGAGGATACAAGCTTCGGTGGTGTTTAAAAGTATAGGCCATGCAATACTTGGGATTCCAGTTTAGTGCAGTCATGACTCGATGATGCAAGAATAAGATAGAGGCATAGGTGCTATATGTATGCAAGCATGGGGAATTGCTTGCATGTCGGATTAGCAGTAGGGTAACCAGGATCTGGGTAGTACTCTTGGTTCTCCTAATAGTTCCCTTGCTCGGTGTTTGTCCGGAATAAAATCCAAACACACAAAGGGCCATAATAAATAAAGTGCGCAATCATATCAATATATGCAACAAGCTAACGAATTATTCCATCATGGAATTATGCACAATTGCATGGTATAAGATAGCATGGCATGGTGAGGTGTGGAAACAAGAAATTAGCATTTTTAGTATTTATTTAGTTTCATTTTAGTTACATAAACCTTGCTGTTTTTATATTATTTATTTGATGCATGGTTCAATTCATACCATGGAATGCATATTTAGAATGGGCTCGTTGCGCTCATCAATTTAGACATATTATTTGTCTAATTTGGAGTTACACAATTAAAGTTATGGATTTATTAAGAAATAGGCATTTAATAGTATTTAAATGATTTCGGAATTTTGAATTTCTCAAATAATATTTTAAATGGAATATTCGTAATCCTTATGTTTTTTTATTCATAAACATATATTACTTGTATTATTTGAAAATATGCATTTCAAGCAATATTAAATCAATTTAAATCAAATTAGGGTCATAGTCAAAGGTTTCACTAGTTAGGTTTGACACAGGAAAATTTTGATTAGATACTTGAATTCATATTTGAAAACTAAACATATTTAGTTTTGGAAATTTATTCAAATTCAAATTTATTTGGATGTGAAAAAGGTTTTTGTATTTAAACAAATTAGAATTTAGTTTGAATTTGAATTTTGTAAAAGGGCCAGGCTTTTCTCAATCAGGGTTATACTACCCACAGGCATTGGCAGGTGGGGACATGGTCAAGGCGGGTCCACCTCGTGTGCCCCTAGCGAGTGGCTGGCACGTGTGCACGTAGGGGAGTGCGGGTTGATTTTCGAAAAGGCTAGGTCCCTTTTTTAAAAAGCTCTGGCCAGGCCCTATGGGGAAGCTGACGGGTAGGGCCTCTGCATGGACCATAGGTTACTTTGCAGGAAGCACGGGGTATTTTTTACCAAACTTCTGACTTCTATCTCTAAACTCAGATGAAACAGAGCTTGCATCGACCTGCAGCTGTGCGAGCTTCGATCGATGAAACCGAAGAATTCGTCAAGATTTTGGCCAAGACCCAAAAACTAAAACTGAGCAAGGAACATCGGGCTACCAATTTCATTCAGCAAGTTTGTCCGGAGGAGGCTAGGGTTAGCCAGAAATCCGCGAGGAACAGGGTTTTGGTGAGCTGTGTTGCTTCTACTACTGGTTCGACAGACACAACGCGCGATGGCGCGGCGGCCGTCTACATAGTAATGCAGCGAGAGAGGCGGTGGGGAGGGGTGTCAGGGAGATGAGTGGAGCCTACCAGGGTGTGTTTGCATGGCCCGATGTGGAGAGGTGGTAGGCGGCCGATGGTGAAGCGCGTGTCCGGCCTGTGTGTAGCAGGTCGGGTGTCGTCTGCTCCGGTGAGATTCTAGGGATCCACCGGTTCTACATGAAGTAGAGGAGGAATGTGATCTGAGGTTACCCATGGCTCGCCTGCGGAAGCTCTAGGTTGGCAGGGACTAGTTGTGGCTGGTTGACTAGGGTTTATGGCCATGGCCTTGCTTGATGGAGGAGAAGGAGGAAGGGGAGGGATGATGGTTCTAGGAACTTGATCTGGTGCTGGTCTTGCCTCTAGTTGGGTAGAAAAGGAGGGGAAGGTGCACATGGGGTGGTCTTCCTTTTGCAAAAAGAAGAAGGGAGGGGCTCGGGTAGATGGCTAGGGCTTTCACTCTCTCTCTATCTATCTCTTGCTCTCTCTCTCTTTCTTCTTAGCTAGGGAGGCGAGAGGGGACCAGGGTAGAGGGAAGGCGGGTGAGGGCTGGGAGTTGATCAGAGAGAGGGGAGAGGTTTGGAGTGGTGGTGGGAATAATCCAAACCATAAAGGGTTGGGTGGTTTGGTTTAGGGTTTTGGGTAGGGTAGGTAGATTAGATTAGTTCCTTCTTTTTTATTCATTTATTTTAAACACAAGATCCATGATCAAAATAACTCTGAAAGAATAAGTATGGTTAAATAAAATGAGCGTGAGGGCATGGTTTAATTGCTCCCATGGTTTGAATTCGACCCAAGTAAGATTCTCTCAAAAATTCAAATGGCAAACCAATAAAGAGAAGATGGCAAGCTTGCATGGGCCATGCACATGTAGTAAATGCGTCCCCTATAATTGTAAAAACAAATATAATCCCATAAGGTCATATATTCAACACATGCAAACAAATTTGAATAATGGCCAAACTAGAATGAGACGAGCATGCTTATCATATGGAACAAATGAAATTCATCCATCGGTGAATATAATGGGCAATGCTAGGGTGTGTGATCCACTAGATCCTTATATAGCCTCATATATATATTTAAACATGATCATTTATTCAAATTCAAACCATGTGGAAGCTTGAGAAGGAATTCTACCCTCATAGCATGAAAAGGTGCCATGTGGCTCTCCACCTATTAATATTGTGAAAACAGCATGATTCATATATGGGAGCATGAAGAATTAGAAGCAGATCCATCCAAACACATATGATCTAGAGGTAATAACCAAAGAAATGCAATTGCTCATATATAGCTAGGATGGTGGACTATAAGGTGGTGACAATGAAAGGTAGTGGAATGAAGAAAATATATTCCCGCAACTCAACTTGGGCATGAAGGAATTTATCAAGAAGCAAATACAATATATCAAGAGGCAAATACAAGTGATACAATATATAATGCATATGGGCTAAGAACCAAATAGAGGGGTTTTAGATGATGCTCAAATGCAAGGTGGCATGGTGACATGAGCATGATATAATGATGATGCCATGAACGACATGTAGGATGTAGCATTATCTAGAATAGGCAAGTAGCATTGCAATTGTTAGACAATTATGATGCATCCTATGAGACCTGCCATTAGATTGGTCATTCGTAGTACTTCTTATCTTATCTTTATCTTGTCTTATCCCTTACAATACCCTAACACTGTATAGTGTACGGATTAACATTGAACATTGACCATTGCATCAAGACTGGCAAATCCAAACATTGCTAACCGTTGGATCTTCTTTTCCATTCTTGGCATCTAGAAAGATTTTATTGATAGTCTTTAGCACGATGAAAGCTAGGATGCGCAAACCTCAAAACACACACTTCATTGCTAAGTTTCAAGGTCCTTGTGCTAAATGCATGGACTTGGATGCAATTTTCATTTTTATGAGGTCCTTGATATAACTTGTACTTCCACCGACCATGTTAACTCTCAAGAACCTCACTCCTACGATACCTACCAGAGTTAAAAGAAAATGCAATCGCCCCAATTATCACACAAAATGGACCATGGTTTCTTATACGTAATACCCAAGTTTTTAGTACTAGGATTTTTTAAGCTTCTAGCTAACTTCACACACTTCAGTGACTTCTTGTCGATTTAACAAAATTAAGTCAAACTTTATTTACAAGTAAGTGTGGTAGATTTCTCTTGAATTAAATGTCTTCTCGGAAGTAGATGGGTGCATCTTCTTGTAGTAAACTATGTTGTCGATGTGAGTCTCCAACTATCAAGAAAGAAACTTCTCAGTTTTCCGAGTGATGATGAGATGATTCTTTTCTATAAAGAATGTCTAAAGAATATGGATCTCAATGCCATAAGACAAGCTTCTAGACATATTAGGTGGACCAATGTGTTTTACTTACGATTCCCATGTTTTATGAGTTTTCAGACTCCCTAGCTAATTAACTCTGCCCACTTGAATGACTTCATGCCGATTTATCAAAATTAGGTCAAACTTGAACTACAACTAAATTGTAGGTTGCTTCTAAAGATTTAAAAAAAACTTTTGGAGGTACCCATCACAGGGTCAATTAATATATCAGAAACCACCGACAGTTTTGTCAACCTGTTTAACTTCTTGCTAAGATTTTGCATCATGACTATTTAACGAAATTAGGTCAAACTTGAGCTACAAGTAAGCGTGGTAGATTTCTCTTGAATTAAATTTATTTTCAGAGGTAGATGGCTGCATTTTCTTGTATTAAACAATGTCGCTGGTGTGATTCCAACTATCAGTAAACAACATTCAATTCTAAATTTTCTGAGTGATAACAAGCAAGGTTGTGCTTTTCCGCAAAGAAAAGTCTAAAAAATATTGGATTTGAATGCCACAAGCCAAGTTTATAGACATATATATATATATATATATGGTTGACCAACATGTTGTACCAATGATTCCCATGTTTTATGAGTTTTCAAACTTCCTAGCTAACTGTGCCCATTTGAATGACTTTATGTCGATTTATCTAAATTCGGTCAAATTTGAAATTACAAATAAATTGTAGGTTTAGCTTTGAAATTTTTAAGAAAAAACTTTTGGAGGTACCCATCGAGGGGTGATAATCAATATATCAGAAACCAGCAAGAGTTTTATGATAGATTCAACTTCTTGCTAAGATTTTGCATCTTGACAATTTAACGAAATTAGGTCAAACTTGAGCTACATGTAAGCGCGATAGATTGCTCTTGAATTATATGTCTTTTTAGAGGTAGATCGGTGCATCTTCTTTTAGTAAAAAATTTCTTCAGTGTGAGTTTCCAACTATCAGGAAAGAACATTCAATTCTACATTTTCTGACTGAAGACGAGCGAGGTTGTTCTTTTCCGTAAAGAATAGTTCGAAGAATATTGGATATGAATGCCACAAGCCAAGTATACGGACATATATAGTAGACCAACATGTTGTACCAATGATTCCCATGTTTTATGAGTTTTCAAACTTCCTAGCTAACTCTACCCATTTGAATGACTTTATGTCGATTTATCGAAATTAGATCAAATTTGAAACTATAAGTAAATTGTAGGTTTCTTTGAAAGTTCTATGTTGGGGATATGCTAAATGGGTATCACCATAGCACGTCATTAATCCTGCTGACCCGGGTGGCCCACAGTTGGTAGCAAGGCATATGGCCAGCTGGGTGGCCTAATTAGACGGATCTAGAAGGGAGGCCCATGTCGGATAAAGGAAGGCTACGCAGGAGTCACCGACATACTCGGAGCCTTGGAGTGCAAGACACGAAAGACTAGTTCGAATTAGTGTAGGACTCTTTACGTTGTCTGGCAAGGTCTTTTCCCTATAACCCTAGGTTCTGGTTCCTTTATAAACCGGACATGTGGGAGCCTTTAGGGCACAACCTTCTAGATTGCTACGTACAACATGCAACACCTCGTGCAGCGAACCTATCTCTGTAACTCGGCGTATTTCCATTATAGTGATTTATAGCAGGAGTAGAGTTCTACCACAGTTGTGGGACTTGAACCTGGGTAAGCTATGTTACCTCGTACCCGCCAACTCTCTACCTTACCCCACATCTCTAAACATACACTGTGAGGACCCCTCCATGGCGTACTCGTCGGCGATACCACAATAGTTGGCGCCCACCATGGGGCAAGAGGTGCTTCAAGCTCTACACCGGGCGAGGTCCAATCTCTTCATGGGAATCGGCAACACCATAGCCATCAGACGCATTCTCTTCTCCGGTAAAGTCCTGATCGTCCCTCGAGATGAATTCTGGGTGCCGTGTGGCACCCCGCTAAAACCACTACTAGAAAATCGCTGTGTTTTTGTGCATTGCATCATCATGACCGCATGCTCATGTCATCATGCCACGTTGGATTTGAGCATCGTCATCATCATGCATGGTTTTGTCTAAAACTATTTTCGAAAAGTCTATTTTTGTTTTCTAAACGCCCCGTCTTTTATTCAAACTATAAAACACTGGTCTTCCGGATTATTTTGTTTTGTCCAAAAATGGTATTACAAAAGCCCCGTTTTAAATAAATAAAAAATTTAAGTTGTTTTTAGGAGGCAGCCTGCCAGGCCCGAAAGCCTGGCCGGCCACCTCGAAGCCCTAAACTAAAATCCTATCCTAACCCTAAACCGACCCACACCCTATCTCCCCACGCCCCCTACCACCAGCCATCCCACCACCCCGATGAGACCGACACGCACTCGTACCCTAGCACGCTCGCAAGCGACGCGACGCGCACCCCCGTGTTTCCCTGCACCAACGCGCCCTCTCTCCCTAGCCCAACCACGTCACTCCCTCAACCACCCATAGGCCCCACCCCTTGCTCCTGTCACGATCCCGACCCCCACCTTGCTCACAACCCTTTCTCCCTCCTCGCTCGTCTCTCCCCTCATCACCACCAACCACCGCCGCCTCGCGACTCCCTCTCCTGTGGCCCCGGCCCTCCTTCTGCTCTGTCGCCTCCTCCTCGGCTGCGGCTGCGCCGCCCCGTCCGTGAACCGAGCCAAGGCCACTGCCCCGAGCGCCGCTCCCGTGTGCTCTCACCTCACCGACCCCACCACCGTCATCTCCGACCGCCGCTGCAAGCCTAGCACCCTCGATAGGCCCTGCTCCGCCTTCCCGCGCGTCCTCACCCCTCCGGCCCGAGCCCTCTGACCCGCGCCGCCGTGCATGTCTCGAGCTCGTCGGCCACTGTTGCCTCAAGCCCCTGCACCGCCTCCTCTGATCCATGGTCTCCGCCCGCTGCTCCTCCCTGCCGGCAGCACGGCCCTGCAGGCTCTCCTCGTGTCGCTCCCCGCTCGCGCCTCCGCTGGCCACCAGGTGCTCTGCCGCTGGCCTCCTTCCATCAGCGAGCCGCAGCCGCGTCACCCTTCCTCTGTGTGTGGCACCACCGAACGTCGTCGTCCCAGCATCCCTCTCGCGAGGCCTCTGCTACGTTCGTTTTTCTTCAGAGATTAACTGTGTAGGTGGCCATCTTCTGGCGTGTATCTCGCCTTCAGTTCCGTGTAGATTCTCGTGGTGTAAAATACTTTGCTGATCCGCATTGATGTTTGGTTGCGAGGAGTGGAGCATAGATGATGCAGCAATGGTATGTGGTAGTGTGCTATAGATGATGTGAAGAGGTATGTGCAAACCCGAAGGCCATGTTGTTGTGGTGATGATAAGACAATGACCGTGAAGAGATGTTGTGTGTGTTTGCTGGAACCCAATGTTGTCTACTCAAGTTTGCCATCCGATGGACAAGAACGACATATGTTGACACGTGAAGTCCTCGAACCTTGAAGACCCCGATATCGGAGTCCGAAGGCCGACCCCTCCGGACCGCCAAGTTCTTCTTCCCGGATCCGAAGACCCGATCCCGCCGAGACCGAACCCGAACCACATCGAACCCCAAGACCGCCAACGGCAATGTGTGATCTCGATCCGAACCCCTATTTTATAAATGCCATCTATATAAATTGATCATGCTAGCATACATGTTTGTGGTTTGGGGGCATTATGCCGATTCACCTCATAATTAAATATGGAGTGTTTATGCGGGATATCTTTGTCTTATTTCGGACTCCATTTAAATTGGTGTAGCGAACCGATGTCATGTTTCGCCCTATTAATACAACTTTTAAATTGTGGGGTTTCTAAACAACTTAAACCTAATGATTAATTGTCGGGACCCCGGTTCCGCTTAATATTGGCTAATTGCACCGCATCTGCCTCATATCATAATCATGCTGGATCTTCTGCCGTGGTATTAAATATTGCATCCGGTGTTTCTTCTAGTGTTTGCTTCTTCGGGGATTAGGCCAATGAGTGGATGCGAGTACCGACAAGTTCTCCGGATATGATCAGTCTGCAGTGTTTTCCCAGGCGAGCATCTCTCCCCCTTCTACCTATTTTGCATTTATAGTCTTTATTTTCTCATGTTGATCTATTGCTATCCGTGTTGCGATGCTTTCATTTCCGTACACCAGTTATATGCCGTGCAGCCTCTATATTGCCTTGGACACCTCCTATTACCTGTGTTTGGTAGATAGCTGTCCTTGCGAGTCGTAGTTGCGTGCTCAGGTGCGATATCGTGTTGTCAAGTACCACAGTTGTTGGAATGCTGGCAAATGTTTATGGTGGAGATGATCATGACTTTAAATACAACTATTAAATTGTTGGGATAACTAATGAAAGAGGCACCGGTGGGCAATATATGCTATTTGGTTTTATGTCCACTTGTGTCCCGTAGGCCCCGAGTACTTGATAGATGTTCCTTGACTATTCACACTATCCACATCCGGGAGAGTATGAATCCCCCTTAGCCAGAGCTTGATTCATTTCTTATTTCATGGGGCCACAAAGTAGTTTGGGGCTTTATTACTATCCTGTACTTATGCCATGCTTACTGCTTTATTTACGATTCTGCATGGAGCACCTATACTATTTTGGAACATGGAATCTTTTCGCGTTATCGACAAGCCCAGTCACACTTTCGGGTTCCCAGTCATTTACAGCCATTGTCAAAAACCCTGGGTCCGTCTAAGAGCCGGCCAACTTCGTTGCGGGTAGCTTAGTGGGGTGGCCCCCTGAAATATTTTATGAATCCTGTGATTGCTTTGTCGTGAAAGCATCATTGGGTTTTGATTTGGTTTTTTCCGAGGTTGATCGTGTGTGTGTTGCTATTTGTGCACCCCTGTAGGGTAAATCTTTCTGAAAACCATGTCCGTGGTTATGGACGACTTGGAGCACAGTATCTCAATCATAGACAAGCATAACTAAAGTAGTGTTATGAATTTGACTTAATATGTGACTAGTAATCAGCTTTACTACAATGAATTGATAATAAAAGTGCCAACAACTGGTGGAACTGGGATGTGTCGTGTCATGTTATACCTGCCTAGTAAGTATCGCAACTCCAATGGAATGAAATAAAAGTGCCAATAATTGCTGGGTTTGGGATGTCACACGCTAATCGTATCTGACTAGTAAGTACTGCAACTACAACTGAATGGTTAACTAAAACTGCCCACTACTTATGCTATCAGGATGACTCATGCTATCTATATCGGACTACTAAGTGCTGCAACTATAATGGAATGAATAAAACTGCCAACTGTGTGAGTTCCTCGGTTTGACTTCCTCGTTTGGTCTCGAGGGGGAATACCAGCATGGGCATGTTTGGTGTTAGTATCAGGACGGATCCGAATAGGTCTTTCTTATCCCTCTCTAATAGCCGCCAGTTTTACTGAGTCTCTATAGGTTTTTTAGTGCTGCTATGCTGCCGCTTCAGTCCACCATACCTATGTAGGCGAGGACCGCCAAATTCTAGCCTCGTCGTGTACTGGCCTCAGTACTGACGCTCCTATTTTTCCTTTGCCCTTTGTCGGAACCCCTTTTGTTTAGCAGGTTTGAGATCAACGTCGTTAGCAGGGTTACCCTTCCGGCTTGGCCTGGGCAGGGTTATGGACGCCATTGGTTATTCTTCAGGGCTCTTAGCCCCATTTGCATCTTGTCCGTAGTCGGATGCTCTATCATTTTCAAGGTGATATGGATCTTTGTATAGTATATCTGTATTCTTGACTCATGGAGTCGTTGTTGTATATATATGTTTTGTGGGTTCTGTCGTGGACTAATGTGCAATGGCATTACTTCGTTTTCCACCTGCACGAAAGTGCCTGGTGGGCGTCCTTGAATCGTTTCTATGCGGGTTTGGCGGGAAGCGCTGAAACTTGCATAGGGCCGATTCGAGGGTGTTACAGAGTGGTATTAGAGCTCAGCAGTTGCGATACCCCACAAGTCCAGCCTATAGTATAACCTAGCTAACGGCCGAAGTAGAGTGTCAAAACTATTTTTGAAAAATCGGTTGGATAGATCTGATTAGGTCTGATTTTACTCCTTACCCCTCTGCTGTTCTCCTCTTATCTCTGCGTGTTTTGAATCTGCTCTCTTATCTTTTCTTCGAGTCCAGGAATTCTCGTGGTTGGGTTTCCGTCGTACCTTCAGGGTTTCGCTTCCTCCTTTCGTAACGGTGCTTCTACATCTGGTCTTCGTGCTATCTGAGGAATCCTTCATCTGTTGGACTTCTCTCTATTCCTTGTTGTTCCTTCTGGTGTTTTCCGACGCGACGACATCATCTATGCCAGATCTGATGCAGAGTCTGCATCACTCCTTTGTTTCCAAACCTCGCTTGTCGAGATCTCTAGTCTGATTCCGAGAATGGTTCCACTCTTTTCAACTGATTGTGCGGAGTAATAGTTTGGGTGGGTGATGGATTGTCCCCCATGCTGACTACTCACTCTATTCGCTCTTGTACATTGCAGTGTATTAGAATGCATCGTCTCTCTCCTTCTATCGAAGTTAGAGGTGGCTTTATTTGTTGATACCTCTACCTTCGCCCTTTGTTCCCGGAGTGTTCTCTCGACGATCACGGACAACGACCTCTTGTTAGTGGTGTCGCGAGGACCTACACGAAGCGAGAAGATTCAGATCGCCGGCCTTCTTCCCGGTACCACGAGGCGGATCTCGAGGGCAAGATCCCTTGTTAGTGGTGTCGAATTGTGGCACCCCGCTAAAACCACTACTAGAAAATCGTTGTGTTTTTGTGCATTGAATCATCATGACCGCATGCTCATGTCATCATGCCACATTGCATTTGAGCATCGTCATCATCATGCATGGTTTTGTCTAAGACTATTTTCGAAAGGTCTATTTTTGTTTTCTAAACGCCCCGTCTTTTATTCAAACTATAAAACACTGGTCTTCCAGATTATTTTTTTGGTCTAAAAACGGTATACAAAAGCCCTATTTTAAATAAATAAAAAATTTAAGTTGTTTTTAGGAGGCAGCCTGCCAGGCCCGAAAGCCCGGCCGGCCACCTCCAAGCCCTAAACTAAAATCCTATCCTAACCCTAAAACGACCCACACCCTATCTTCCCACACTCCCTGCCGCCAGCCATCCCACCACCTCGATGAGACCGACACGCACCCGCACCGTAGCACGCTCGCAAGCGACATGACGCGCACCCCCGCGTTTCCCTGCAGCAACACGCCCTCTCTCCCTAGCCCAACCACGTCGCTCCCTCAACCACCCCTGGGCCCCACCCCTTGCTCATGTCGCGATCCCAACCCCCACCTCGCTCGCAACCCTTTCTCCCTCCTCGCTCGTCTCTCCCCTCATCACCACCAACCGCTGCCGCCTCGCGACTCCCTCTCCTGTGGCCCCGACCCCCCTTCTATTCTGTCGCCTCCTCCTCGGCTACGGCCGCGCCGCCCCGTTCGCAAACCGAGCCAAGGCCACTGCCCCGAGCGCCGCTCCCGCGCGCTCTCACCTCACCGACCCCACCGCCGTCATCTCCAACCGCCACGGCAAGCCCAGCAGCCTCGACAGGACCTGCTCCGCCTACCTGCGCGTCCTCACCCCTCCGGCCCGAGCCCTCCGACCCGCGCCGCCGCGCACGTCTCAAGATCATCGGCCGTTGTTGCCTCAAGCCCCTTCGCCGCGTCCTCTGATCCATGGTCTCCGCCCGCTGCTCCTCCCTGCCGGTAGCACGGCCCTGCAGGCTCTCTTCGTGTCGCCGCCCGCTCGCGCCTCTGCTGGCCACCAGGTGCTCTGCCGCTGGCCTCCTTCCGTCAGCGAGCCGCAGCCGTGTCGCCCCTTCCTCTGTGCGTGGTGCTGCCAAACGTCGTCGTCCCAGCGTCCCTCTCGGAGGCCGCTGCTACGTTCGTTTTTCTTCAGAGATTAACTGTGTAGGTGGCCATCTTCTGGCGTGTATCTCGCCTTCGGTTCCGTGTGGATTCTCGTGGTGTAAAATACTTTGCTGATCCGCGTTGATGTTTGGTTGTGAGGAGTGGAGTACAGATGATGTGGCAATGGTATGTGGTAGTTTGCTACAGATGATGTGAAGAGATGTGTGCAAACCCGAAGGCCATGTTGTTGTGGTGATGATAAGACAATGACCGTGAAGAGATGTTGTGTGTGTTACCTGGAACCCAATGTTGTCTATTCAAGTTCGCCATCCGATGGACAAGAACGACATATGTTGACACGCGAAGGACTCGAACCCCGCAGACCCTGATATCGGAGTCCGAAGGTCGATCCCTCCGGACCGCCAAGTTCTTCTTCCCATATCCGAAGACCCGATCCCGCCGAGACTGAACCCGAACCACATCGAACCCCAAGACCGCCAACGGCAATGTGTGATCTCGATCCGAACCCCTATTTTATAAATGCCATCTATATAAACTGTTCCATATAAATTGATCATGCTAGCATACATGTTTGTGGTTTGGGGCATTATGCCGATTCACCTCATAATTAAATATGGAGTGTTTATGCGGGATATCTTTGTCTTATTCCGGACTCCATTTAAATTGGTGTAGTGAACCGATGCCATGTTTCGCCCTGTTAATACAACATTTAAATTGTGGGGTTTCTAAACAACTTAAACCTAATGATTAATTGTCGGGACCCCGGTTCCACTTAATATTGCCTAATTGCACCGCATCTGCATCATATCATAATCATGCTAGATCTTCTGTCGTGGTATTAAATATTGCATCTGGTGTTTCTTCTAGTGTTTGCTTCTTTGCGGATTAGGCCGATGAGTGGGTGCGAGTACCGACAAGTTCTCCGGATATGATCCATCGGCAGTGTTTTCCCAGGCGAGCATCTCTCCCCCTTCTACCTATTTTGCATTTATAGTCTTTATTTCCTCCTGTTGATCTATTGCTATCCGTGTCATGATGCTTTCGTTTCCGTGCACCAGTTATATGCCGTGCAGCCTCTATATTGCCTTGGACACCTCCTATTACCTGTGTTTGGTAGATAGCTGGCCTTGCGAGTCGTAGTTGCGTGCTCAGGTGCGATATCGTGTTGTCAAGTACCACAGTTGTTGGAATGCTGCCAGATGTTTATGGTGGAGATGATCATGACTTTAAATACAACTATTAAATTGTTGGGATAACTAATGAAAGAGGCACCGGTGGGCAATATATGCTATTTGGTTTTTATGTCCACTTGTGTCCCGTAGGCCCCGAGTACTTGATACCTGTTCCCTGACTATTCGCACTATTCACATCCGGGAGAGTCCATGAACCCCCCTTAGCCAGAGCTTGATTCATTTCTTATTTCGTGGGGCCACAAAGTAGTTTGGGGCTTTATTACTATCATGTACTTATGCCATGCTTACTGCTTTATTTATGATTGTGCGTGGAGCACCTGTACTGCTTTGCAACGTTGAATATTTTCACGGTATTGACAAGCCAGTCACACTTTCGGGTTCCCAGTCGTTTACAGCCATTGTCACAAACCCTGGGTCCGTCTCGGAGCCGGCCAACTTCGTTGCGGGTAGCTTAGTGGGGTGGCCCCCTGAAATATTTTATGAATCTAGTGATTGCTTTGTCGTGAATGCCTCGTTGGGTTTTGATTTGGTTTTTTCCGAGGTTTATCGTGTGTGTGTTGCTATTTGTGCAGGCCTGCAGGGTAAATCATTCTGAAAGCCGTGTCCGCGGTTATGGGCGACTTGGAGCACAGTATCTCGATCATAGACAAGCATAACTAAAGTAGTGCTATGAATTTGACTTAATATATGACTAGTAATCAACTTTACTACAATGAATGGATAATAAAAGTGCCAACAACTGGTGGAACTGGGATGTGTCGTG
Organism: Avena sativa; assembly: GCA_916181665.1. Classification (NCBI taxonomy): domain Eukaryota; kingdom Viridiplantae; phylum Streptophyta; class Magnoliopsida; order Poales; family Poaceae; genus Avena; species Avena sativa. The sequence goes on along the minus strand of OV702289.1, from coordinate 283,317,954 downwards.
TCATGTTATACCTGCCTAGTAAGTATCGCAGCTCCAATGGAATGAAATAAAAGTGCCAACAATTGCTGGGTTTGGGATGTCACACGCTAATCGTATCTGACTAGTAAGTACTGCAACTACAACTGAAGGGTTAACTAAAACTGCCCACTACTTATGCTATCAGGATGACTCATGCTATCTATATCGGACTACTAAGTGTTGCTATCTAGTAAGTATCGCAGCTCCAATGGAATGAATAAAACTGCCAACTGTGTGAGTTCCTCGGTGTGACTTCCTCGTTTGGTCTCGAGGGGGAATACCAGGATGGGTAGGTTTGGTGTTAGTATCAGGACGGATCCGAATAGGTCTTTCTTATCCCTCTCTAATAGCCGCCAGTTTTACTGAGTCTCTATAGGTTGTTTAGTGCTGCTGTGCTGCCGCTTCAGTCCACCATACCTATGTAGGCGAGGACCGCTGAATTCTAGCCTCGCCGTGTACTGGCCTCAGTACTGATGCTCCTCTTTTTCCTTTGTCCTTTGTCAGAACCCCTTTTGTTTAGCAGGTTTGAGATCGACATCATTAGCAGGGTTACCCTTCCGGCTTGGCCTGGGCAGGGTTATGGACGCCATTGGTTATAATTCATGGCTCTTAGACCCATTTGCATCTTGTCCGTAGTCCGACGCTCTATCGTTCTTAAGGTGATTTGGATCTTTGTATAGTATATCTGTATTCTTGACTCATGGAATCGTTGTTGTATATATATGTTTTGTGGGTTCCATCGTGGACTAATTTGTAATGGCATTACATCGTTTTCCACCCGCACGAATGTGCCTGGTGGGTGTCCTTGAATCGTTTCTATGCGGGTTTGGCGGGAAGCGCTCAAACTTGCATAGGGCCGATTCGAGGGTGTTACATGCCGCCAAAGACGAACCCTACGCGCCTGACCTTCATCCCCTTCGGAGATATCCACATCTTCATTGGCGAAACTGACTCGGGTCCTAACACCCAGGAAGTCGGAAACTCGTCAAGGCCCACACGAACCTCCTACCGGCAGGACACATTCACGGAAGAATCTGGGTCGTACCTCTCTCTGGAGTATGGTGGATCAGATCAGCAAAATTCAAGGCCCACCCAAACCGCCCCTTTGCAGGATATAAAGGTGGAAGGACCCCGCAAATCTGCCTGGCTTCCCCGAGCATTAGAGATGCGCATGTCACACTTTGTCGGCGTCGTCACCATCTTCAATCTGGCCACATGCATTCAAAGGGAAGGAGAACCTCCCAGTGAATACCTTGCTGATGGATGAGGGTGAGGGAAACCCTAGAGGGTGACCGCGCCAACGAGCTCGTGTACCACTTCGTGGAAGGGCTCACACCCGGAACACTCCTCCGGTATACCCTACGAAGGCAGCAGGGCATGGGTCCTCTCACCCTTGGTGAGATGGTCGCAATCGTCAACAAATACACGATGCCAATGAGGAGGCTGAAGCCATGATCTCCATCGTAGCCGGAGGTGGAAACAACAACAACAACAAGAACAATATCCCGCCTCCATCACCCTCCACATCCGCCGTCAACAACAGTGAAGCCAACTCCGACTCCATCCTTGACACCCTATACGCCGACATCAATATGGATGGCGGCAGTTCGGACACTAACTTAAAGGAATACGATGATGTTATGAGGGAGATCGAGAAGGAGGAGCGTGCCGAGAAGGCCAACACATCCCACCATGTGCTAGTTGCCATTGGGAGCATGATGGAAGAAGACGGACAGGAACCAGAGCATGAAAGAGCTCCGCCCACGCCATCGGTTACTAGAGCGGTAGTGGCCAAGAAAGCTGCCGAGTCCCTAGCTCCGGCCAAGGCCATGCCCCCTCCGGTTATCCGCCCACAACCAGCACAGGAACTCACCACGGCCTCCAGTACTGCCAAGCAGTCAAACCAGCCGCCAATGCCACCATCAATGTCTACAGCTGGCAATCCATTGGTTACTCCCGCCAACAAGGCAATCTACGGTGCACTCCTTGTTGAGCCCATTATCGTCACCCATATCCGGAGCGTTACAGAGCTTGATGAAAAGAGTTGTCTAAGACCCCAGCATTCGATGCAAGTTGGGATATGAGGGATCCAAGCCGGCAAAAGCCACCCTGTACATTGATTCAGAGGGGAGGCTAGTAATGCCAACTCCCACCCTCAACATTGCCGTCGCCAAGACCCTCCTAGAGCAGGACAGGTCGCTAGAAGCAGTTGCTTAGGTGTATGACCCCGTCGTGAAGGCATGCAAGCAACAGGAAAAGGCTACCTCGCAGAGGCTTGAGTCCAACCCAGAGCTTTGCTAGTCAACCTTGAACAGCCGCAGAAGGCTAAGATCTCCCCATGACGAGGGAACCCATACATGCTCCATAGAGCAAAGACGGAGTGATGCATGCAACAGGGTGGATGTCATACCCATATCTTCGGATCATGGTGAAAAGGCTCGCCCTCGTCGGTCGCCGCCTCCACCACGATCTCAGCGTCACGAGCAACCATGATACATTCCAAATCTTTCTACAATTTTTGATGTTCCATGCTTGGTTTTATCTACTTTCTTATGTTTTGTCCATGCTTTGGAGTACTTTTCATGTGATTTCTTAGACTAACCTATTAACAAGAGCCAAAGTGCCAGCTGCCTGCTTTCTGCTGTTTTTGGTTCTAGGAAAGTCAGAAAATGAATATTCTCGGAATTGGACGGGACAAAAGCCAAAGTCATTATTTTACCGGGGGACACCTAGAGCCAAAGTACGAGAGGGAGAGGGCTAGGGCCCGTCCACACCACCTGGCCGTGTGGCCAGGCCTGGCCCGCGCCAGGGGGTTGTCTAGCTGCCCCAGGCACCCCCTCGGCCTCTCCTTCCACCTATATATTGCCTCAGATATGGAAACCCTAAGTACCCGATAAAAAATCCACGAAAGAGTCTATAACCGCCGTCATCTCCATCCCTAGATCGGGAGGGATCTGAAGCTCTTCCCGACACCGTGCCGGAGAGGGGAATTCACCCTGGAGGCCTTCTTCATCATCATGCAAGCCTCCGGTGTGATGCATGAGTAGTTCATCTCTGGACTACGGGTCCATGTATTATCTAGATGGCTGGTTCTCTTCCTTTGTGCTTTCATGTATAGATCTTGTGAGCTCCGTTCATGATCAAGATCATCTATTTGTAATTCTGCAGGTTGTGTTTGCAGGGATCCGATGGATATTGAGATGCTATTTCAGATTGATTATTGATTCTATCATGTCTTTGTTATTTCTGATCTTGCATACTTTCCGTTGTTAGTAGCTATCTTGGCCAAGTAGATGCTAGCAACTCCAAGAGTTAGTATTTATGCTCGATAGTGGGTTCATGCCTCTGGTAATCTGGGTAAGTGACAGAAATCTCAAAGGTACTAGATGTGTTGTTTCTAGTATGGAGAAAACAACAATCCTTTGTTCATAGAACAATCGTATTGTTTACTTTATACGCAATTCGTAATGCAATTATCCGTTGCTTGCAACTTAATACTAGAAGGGTTTCGGATGATAACCAGAAGGTGGATTATTAGTCATAGATGCAGTTGGATGGCGGTCTATGTATAATGTTGTAATGCCCAATCAAGTCTCAAAGGACTCGATATGAGTAGTATATGCTTTCTCGATGTTTGTTAATTGCCCCGTTGTAATTTGTTCATCCAACATGTTATCTATCTTAAGGAGAGCCACCTCTAGTGAACTATGGACCCCGGTCCTTTCTTTTACATTCAATCTACAATCAACTATTTACTGCTTTGTGTTTACTTTCTGCAAACTATTACTTCCTTCCATTCGATATGTTTAATCCTTTGTTTTCAGCAAAACCGGTGAGATTGAAAACCTCATCGCAAGTTGGGGGCAAAGTTCTATGGTTGTGTTGTGCAGGTCTCCACATTGCTACTAGCACCGGTAGTGCGCCCTGCCAATGCTCAGCTAGCAACACCTTTGGGGTGTTTCCTTCCTCCTACTGGATTGATAACCTTGGTTTCGTACTGAGGGAAAACTTGCTGCTGTGCTCATCATACCTTCCCTTTGGGGTTCACAAACAAGCTCGATATATTTTGGGCCATCAAGCATATTTTCTGGCGCCGTTGCCCAGGAGTCAAGGACATCTTCACAAGGGGAGTCCCTCATAACCAGTATCTTTACTTTGTTATTTTTGTTTTGCTTAGTTTGCTTTTGTTTTGTTTGCTTGTTTCTTTATCAAAACCACAAAAAAATTAGTTTTACAAGTTTTCTTTCTTTATTAAAAACACAGAAAATGACTACTCTTGAAAACACTAAGTTGTGTGACTTCACTAGCACCAACAACAATGATTTCATGAGCACACCTATTGCTCCACATGTTCCTGAAGCTACTTTCTTTGAGATTAAACCTTCTTTACTCAATCTTGTTATGAGAGAACAATTTTCTAGTATTGGTAATGAAGATGTTGTTGCCCATCTAAATAACTTTGTTGAACTTTGTGAGATGCAAAAGCATAGGGATATAGATGGAGATATTATTAAGCTGAAATTGTTTCCTTTCTCTTTGAGAGGAAAAGCTAAAGAGTGGTTGAATTCCTTAACTAGGAATAGTATTGATTCTTAGACTAAGTGCAAAGATGCTTTCATTGGAAAATACTATCCTCCTGCTAAGATTATATCTATGAGAAGTGAAATAATGAAGTTTAAACAATCTGATAATGAACATGTTGCTCAAGCTTGGGAAAGAATGAAATCTTTGGTAAAGAATTGTCCCACTCATGGACTGACTGCTTGGATGATCATCCAAACTTTTTATGCAGGATTGAACTATTCCTCAAGGAACCTATTGGATTCTGCTGCTAGAGGTACCTTTATGACCATTACTTTGGGTGCTGCAACAAAGCTTCTGGATAATATGATGGTTAACTACTCTGAATGGCATACTGAAAGAGCTCCACAAGGTAAGAAGGTAAATTCTGTTGAGGAAACCTCCTCCTTGAGTGATAAGATTGATATTATTATGTCTATACTTGTTAATGGGAAAGCCCATATTGATCCAAATAATGTTCCTTTAGCCTCTTTGGTTGCTCAAAAAGAGCAAGTTGATGTGAACTTTATAAAAAATAATAATTTTGGCAACAATTCTTATGGTAATAACAATTATAGGCCCTATCCTCCTAATAATACTTATGGTTATAATGGCAAACATGGAGCACCTAGTGAGGGAAGAATTTTAGAAGTTGAAAGAGCCACTAAAAACTTCATGCAAATGCAATATGAGCAAAATAAACTATTCACTAAAACTATGGAGGAACAATCTACCATCTTAAAGAACATTAGCCATCAATTTGAGAGTCTAAATAGGGAAATTCCTAGTTTACAATTGAAACTTTCTAATGCTGAAAGAAATATATCATCTTTGTCTGAAGCTCAATCCTCTTTGATTAATAAAATGGCTCCTAAACCTGAAACTAATGAGAATCCCTTTGCAGCTACTAATGCTATACAAGTAAGAATTGATGAAAATGTTAGACTATTAGCTGAATTACATGCTAAGTGGGAAAGAGAAGATGAAATTGCTAGAAACATTAGTGTTTCTACTATCACCACCACTAGTGTTGAGGCTAGTAATAGTTCTACTACTTTAGATGATAATTTTGATTTTGATCTTGATGGTTTCAATATCTCTGAAGTTATTAAGTTCCTACAAAAGCTTGCTAAAAGTCCTAATGCTAGCGCTATGAATATGGCCTTTACAAAACACATTACTAATGTTGTCATAAAAACTAAAGAAGAAATGATGAAACATAAAGCTTCTATTCCTATAAAACAAGAAGATGGTCGGGAACCCATCATTAATATGAAAGTGAATGAATTTTATTTCAAAGCTGTATGTGATCTTGATAGTAGTGTTTCTATTATGCCTAGAAGGATTTATGATATGCTTTATTTTCCTCCACTTGAAGATTGTTATTTGAATATCCCACTTGATGATAATACTAAAAAGAAACTCATGGGGAGTATTAATGATGTTCTTATTATGGTTAGCAATGCCTATGTCCCTGTTGATTTCTATGTTTTGGATGTTGAATGCAATGCTTCTTGTCCTATTAATTTGGGAAGACCTTTTCTTAGAATTGTTGGTTCCATTATTGATATGAAGGAAGGCACCAATAAATATCAATTTCCACTCAAGATAGGTATGGAACACTTCCTTAAGAAGAGAGAGAAGATTTCTTTTGCCTATCCTATGAAAACAAAATTTGCTCTTAATGCTTCTTCATTTGAGAACACATGATTATTTTTCTTGCTTCTTATGCCTAACTTAAAGGCGTTAAAGAAAAGTACTTATTGGGAGATAACCCAAAAGTTTTATGTGAGTCTTGGAAGTTATCAGTAATAACCGCTCCTTATCCATTTTATTTTCTTTTTGTGCCAAGAGTAACCTCTAATGAGAGAGAAGTAATGATTGGGAAAGTTGTTGTCCCGAAACAGATTCCTGTGATTCACCATAAAAATTCGTCTAAAATCTATATACGTCCTTTTGAGGCGTGAATTTTCGTGCTTCTTCCCCAGGTTGTTATATAACTTTCGTTAGTTCAACACTTTTTGATTTGAGCAACAGAAGGTCTTCGAAAAAATTCGTCTTTACCTTCTGGTCTGTTTTGACAGATTTCTGTCATTCTCTGCATTTGCTTCTTGTTGATTCCTTTTTGAGTTCTTTTGGCGAATTGAGCTTTTTGAGGGAACTGCTACAGTAGCTTGTGTTTTAATGGAAGTTTTATTGGTGTTAGAACTGAACCTAAAGACTTATTATCTTGAGTGCACTAATATTGCTAATAAAGATTGTGTGAAGTTTTGTATGAAGGAAAAATTTCAGGTGTATGGAAGGAATGAGTAATGAGATGAAGGATGGACTAAAGCTCAAGCTTGGGGATGACACTCGTGTCACCCCAATAAATATCCAAGAAGTACAAGCGTCAAAGCTTGGGGATGCCCAAGGCATCCCCTTCTTCATCAATAAAAATCCAGGTTTCTTCCAAACGCTTCATTTTTATTGTTTCATGCACAGTTGTGTTGTTCGTGGAGCGTCTTTGTTTTCTTTTTCATTTTAGTTTTTCGTTTGATTGGCTTGCTAAGTTTGCTGAATAAATTGGTTGGACCCCCTCTTTCATACATTGGTTTTCAAATAGTTTGGTTTGGTTTGGAAAAGAGTAGGAAAGTTCATGCTTAAGTGTTAAATAGAGCTTGTTTTTTACTGTGGCCTATGCTTTGCCATACCATGCTTGACATTTTTTTGGATTTATGCTTAGTATTATTTTCTGTAGCATGACTTGTTATAAACAATTGAGATTTCTTAATGTGCCTTGGATGAAACATGCGTTGTTTTAGCATATTAAAGCATAGTATTGTGGTATTCTCCTTTGATGCTTTATTTGGGTTGACTTGGCACATGCTCACACCATGTTATGACTATCCCAAGTCACCATAAGCCTTTATGATCCTTTAGTTTCAACTTGTAGTATCACTTTATGCTTTGATCAATGATGTTTTGTCACTCTGCATGATTATGTCCATTATTGCTCTCTTAGTTTGTCGCTCCCAGTCTTTTGCTAGCCTCCACAACCAAGTATGAGTTCCAGTCATGCATCCAACTCCCTAAACCAAGTTATTCCAAAGAGTCCACCATACCTACCTACTAGCATATGCTATTCCAAGTACATTCATGTTTTTTTACCTCCCAAATTAAACTTGTTATGAGAAAACTAGTGATTAAAGCTCTCACGAACTTGATGGCACACTTTACTTTTCTTGCCCTTAATAAGCTTGAACAATTGTGTCGTCTATGTTGTATATGCTTGCAATTATTTGTTGGGGATCAGTAGAACCATGTTTTCATGGGGAACGCTTTCAACATTGCACGGGTACTTTGTACCTAGTTGATATCATGCTCTTTTGTCTATGGATGTCGTCGGTATGAAATGAAAGGGGAGCTTGTAAGTCCATGGAGTTATGTATATGTGTTAGAGAAACGCCTGGGCTGCTGGTCTAATCCATGCTAACATGGTGGAAACCTGCAGCGGAACCATAATGAGCTGTCTATAGCATTCTACTTATAAAAAAAGAGTCCTATATTGAGAAACAAAGAGAAAAAGAAAAAAAGATTATGAAAAGAAGAAAGAGAGAAAAAAGCACCATATTCCCATGGAAAATAAGAAGATTGCTGAGATGCTTGTTGTATGCTTGCCTTGTCATTTTGATATGGGGATTCTTCCGTATCATCGGGCAAGGGGTACCCATTTTACGGTTCTCTATGATACACATGTACTTACGATGACAAGAACTTACCAGTGACTAAACTTGAGTAGCATGAGGAGCGGCCCTCGTATTCAAGGGACATGAGATTTCTAACTTATACCTCGCCAAGCATGTACACCATAGTTTGTTCACTTTAACCTTAATCACTTCAAGATGCTTATGATAGGGGAAATGAGAGCTGAAACCTATTAAGTACCATAATTTTTGGAAGCTCTTTATGAGACTTGAATCCCTACTTCCTTCTATGAAGGCCTTTCTTCCACTTATATATTGAGTCTCCACCTTCTATCTTTATGCACTTACTTTGAGAGCATAGTGGCCAATCTTAGTTCTATGTGCATTGTCCCAAGACTTGTTGATTGATGCATAACTTTGATATTGCTTATATTAAACTATTTGTATCTAGTCACTCTTATAAACTTTGAAGGTGTCCTATGCATTTATGTTTGCTACTCCATGAGGGACAAGCTAAATACCACTATGCTATGTTTTCTTTATGTGAAACAAACAAACGTCTTGCAAAGCATTGTTATTCATGAATCTTTTGTTTGTGCCTTTTCATGTTGCAACATAGTTTCTTTGTCTAATTGCTAGAACTTTATCTTTCATGTTATGATTGAAGTACTATGATCCCAGCTTTGGATGTTTTACAAATACTTTGATCAAGTTTATGATGGTGCATGTCGCCTCAAAAATTATTCTTTCTTTTTATCACTTACCTACTCGAGGACGAGGAGGAGTTGAGCTTGGGGATGTTGATACATTGCAAATGTATCTATAATTTTTGATCTTCCATGCTTGGTTTTATCTACTTTCTTATGTTTTGTCCACACTTTGGAGTACTTTTCATATGATTTCTTGGACTAACCTATTAACAAGAGCCACAGTGCTAGCTGCCTGTTTTCTGCTGTTTTTGGTTCTAGGAAAGTCAGAAAATGAATATTCTTAGAATTGAACGGGACAAAAGCCAAAGTCATTATTTTACCGGGCGACACCTAGAGCCAGAATACGAGACGGAGAGGGGCTGGGGCCCGGCCACACCACCTGGACGTGTGGCCAGGCCTGGCCCACACCAGGGGTGTTCTGGCCGCCCCAGGCACCCCTCGGCCTCTACTTCCGCCTATATATTGCCTCTGATACGGAAACCCTAAATACCCGATCAAAAATACACGAAAGTGTTTGTATCCGCTGTCATCTCCATCCCTAGATCGGGAGGGATCTGAAGCTCTTCCCGGCACCCTGTCGGAGAGGGGAATTCACCCCGGAGGCCTTCTTCATCATCATGCAAGCCTCTGGTGTGGTGCGTGAGTAGTTCATCTCTGGACTATGGGTCCATGTAGTAGCTAGATGGCTGGTTCTCCTCCTTTGTGCATTCATGTTTAGATCTTGTGAGCTCCGTTCATGATCAAGATCATCTATTTGTAATTATGCATGTTGTGTTTGCGGGGATCTGATGGATATTGAGATGCTATTTCAGATTGATTATTGATTCTATCATGTCTTTGTTATTTGTGATCTTGCATGCTTTCCGTTGTTAGTAGCTATCTTGGCCAAGTAGATGCTAGCAACTCCAAGAGTTAGTATTTGTGCTCGATAGTGGGTTCATGCCTCTGGTAATATGGGGAAGTGACAGAAATCTCTAAGGTACTAGATGTGTTGTTGCTAGTATGGAGAAAACAACAATCCTTTGTTCATAGAACAATCATATTGTTTACTTTATACGCAATTCGTAATGCAATTATCCGTTGCTTGCAACTTAATACTAGAAGGGTTTCGGATGATAACCAGAAGGTGGATTATTAGTCATAGATGCAGTTGGATGGCGGTCTATGTATAATGTTGTAATGCCCAATCAAGTCTCAAAGGAGTCAAGATGAGTAGTATATGCTTGTATGCTTTCTTGATGTTTGTCAATTGCCCCGCTGTAATTTGTTCACCCAACATGTTATCTATCTTAAAGAGAGCCACCTCTAGTGAACTATGGACCTCGGTCCTTTCTTTTACATTCAATCTACAATCAACTATTTACTGCTTTGTGTTTACTTTCTTCAAACTATTACTTCCTTCCATTCGATACGTTTAATCCTTTGTTTTCAGCAAAACCGGTGAGATTGACAACCTCATCGCAAGTTGGGGGCAAAGTTCTGTGGTTGTGTTGTGCAGGTCTCCGCGTTGCTACTAGCACCGGTAGTGCGCCCTGCCAAGGCTCAGCTAGCAACACCTTTGGGGTGTTTCCTTGCTCCTACGGGATTGATAACCTTGGTTTCGTATTGAGGGAAAACTTGCTGCTGTGCTCATCATACCTTCCTCTTGGGGTTCCCCAACAAGCTCGATATATTTTGGGCCATCAAACCACAGCCACGCCACCGTACAAGCATGCCACCGCCTAGGTGCCCCTAGGTTGGCATCTTTATACGCGACTAGGGCGAGCAGCCCCGACATACTGGAGAGCGCAGCGGCGTTGAAGGACATAGGAGCAGGTCCCACAAGGAACCGCCACGTCTGACAAGCAACCGCGACAGGCGTGAGGAGTCCCGGGAGGGTAACAGCAAGAAGGCTAACCCACCGCCTCCACTGCCATGGTCGCCACCTAGCAGCCATCATGGCGAAGGACATGGTGGACCTCATAGATCGCACCGCAATTCCCCTCCCCATGATTGAAAAGGGAAGCAACCAGAGCCGTACGATGCATGTTCACGGATGGATAAGATCCAAGAACCTCGGGAGCTCCCATACCTTGGGCCATGTCGTTTGGACGAGTAATACGGGCCACAAATTACCCCAATGGTCTCTCCAGATAGACAAGACCATCAAGCCCTATGACGGCACCGCCAGGCCAGCGACGTGGTTGCAGGATTACAGCAAAGCGATTTACATCGTAGGGGAAACCCCAATGTCGCCGTCCAATACATCCCACTCATCCTAACCGATAATGCCCAACAATGGATTGACAGCTTGCCAGAGAAATCAATATGCAATTGGTTGGACATGCATGAAGCGTTCACTAAGAACTCCGAGGGTACGTACAAGCGTCCCTGCACTGTCGGAGACCAACAATAGTGCGTACAATAAAAGGATGAAACCTCTCATGCCTACCTCTCTCGTTGGATGGATATGAAAAATTCATGCGCAAGGGTGCACGAATAAACCGCTATGGCCGCCTTCATCGACGGTCTAGAGAAGGGAACTTTGCTCAGGCATACGTTGAAGCGCGAGGAAGACAACAATGAGCTCATCCTCAATGCAATGATCGCCATGGCTAGCAAGTTCGCTGCTGCTGATGACGACGCGCATGGATCCTTGTCGGCAATAGCTATCCCTACCCAGGCCAGAAAGATCAACAATAATAAGCGAAAGACTCCACCTGAAGAAAAGCAAATAGCCGACATGGTCGCTACAACGTCCACTGGCAGAGGCAGAGGCGGACAGCATGGACGTGGCCGGGGGGCTAGTCATGGCCAGCAGAGGAGTGATTCTACACCCTCAGCACCCTGCGTTCCTCAAACGTACGAAGAATACCGCGATATGCCATGTTTCATCCACCTCGAAGTCGAAAGAACAGACCCCGTGGAAAGGGCAAAGGGAAGTAGAAGGAGGAGGAATCCAAGGAATCAAGCGATATGGATGAAGACGTGGAACCCAAATCTTCCGACAAGGGAGAGGGTAAAGGGGAAAACCCCTTCGAAAAGAAGGCTCCGTGTTACCATACCTTCCTTGGTACCCTCACTGTCCGGGCCTAGGAAACCTCACTGAGGATACTGATGGTTGATGGCTGTGAAATATAGTCATCTACGTCCACATTTAAACTAGATATTATTCACATTTTTTGATGAAATATCTCTCTAAACCCTGCCACTAATACCTAATATTCAAAGGGGTATGCAATCCTTTCTTTCTATTTTTTCCAGCGCAGATAATGACGTTTTATGAGGGGAATCACTACATTAAAGTCAAAGATACGAGATTTTCAACAACCAGAAGAAACCAGGAGTCGTGGATCAGAGGCAAACGCTTTAACGACCAACTATACGACCAGAATAAAATTTCGGCTGTATAGTTGCCATCGACACTGCTATGTCAAACAGAACAACTTTCATGAAGGAACCCCTATATAAAGAGGCCTAGGGCGACGAGAAATAGGCGCTCGCAGAAACCATCAACCACCCCCCCAGATCACCATCCACAACACCGACGAGCCGCCAGAGGAATAGACTTAGATCTAATCTCTCCACCACCATATCCATATTCCACCACTTGTAATAGTAGATCTTTTCTTTGATTGGCGACATTGTAAGACTATTTGCTACCAATCTCATGATTTCTACTACAATGTTTATGATCTTTGATCTCATCTCTATGTGTAAGTAATTAACCTTGGGCTAAGGGCTTCGGCCTAGCCATGTAGCTTTTTGTAAATGTTATTTATCATACATGGGATCATATATTAGTTTGTATGACATGATGATTATTGTATCCTCTCTTTCCTCAATCTAAGGACTTTTCAGGTACCCAAGACCCCGAGGATTCCACGCACAAGTGTTGTTGTATTTCCTCTATAAATGGTGATTACAAGTGCTCCACAAGCTGTCTGTGAGAAGGAGACTAGGTCTCTTACCCCCCACGACCTAGCTCTAGAGTTCTATCTTAGACAGAGAAAATGATCGATCCCTCTCTACACTACTGGGAAACAGCTTATAGGTAGACAAGATATTCCGTGGCGCATATGTAAAACCATGCGCCACATATATGTATTAGTGGCACACTAGTAAATATGCGCCACAGAAGTTTGGCAGTTCTGTGGCGCACGAAACCAATATGTGCCACAGAAGACCAAACTTCTATGGCGCATATTTTCGTGTGCGCCATAGAAAGTGATCATTCTGTGGCGCATATAGATATATGCGCCACAGAAAGTTGATGGGACCTAGCACCAAAAAAAGGGGGGAGAAACTTCTGTGACGCATATGCCCATATGCGCCACAAAAAGTTATGTTTCTGTGGTGCATATAGGTGTATGCGCCACAGAACATGCAAAAACAGATCCAACCCCCCCCCCCTTGGATCGCCTTCTAAGTTTCGTAAAAAATAAACAAAAATGATAGAAACTTCAAAAAAATAATTACTTTGAGTTGTAGTTAGAATTTAGGGTATAGATCTAGAAAAAATTGAAAAACATGAATTTCGATGTATTTTGCAAAAATAGGTCATGACACGGTAAATGGCTATAACTTTTGCATACGATGTCGAAAAAAATCTTTAACCTATCAAAATGATCGTCTCGAAATCTTTACAGTACAAGCAGGTGCTGCTGTAGCACAAGGCAAAGAAAGCACCAGCGCACATTGTCTAAGACCCCAGCATTCGATGCAAGTTGGGATATGAGGGATCCAAGCCGGCAAAAGCCACCCCGTACATTGATTCAGAGGAGAGGCAAGTAATGCCAACTCCCGCCCTCAACGTTGCCGTTGCCAAGACCCTCTTAGAGCAGGACAGGTCGCCAGAAGCAGTTACTTAGGTGTGTGACCTCGTCACCAAGGCATGCAAGCAACAGGAAAAGGCTACCTCACAGAGGCTTGAGTCCAACCAAGAGCTTTGCTAGTCAACCCTGAACAGCCGCAGAAGGCCAAGATCTCCCTGTGACGAGGGATGCCATACATGCTCCACAGAGCGAAGATGGAGTGATGCATGCAACAGGGTGGATGCCATACCCATATCTTCAGATCATGGTGAAAAGGCTCGCCCTCGTCGGTCGCCGCCTCCACCACGATCTGAGCGTCACAAGGAACCATAGCCACGCCACCGTACAAGCATGCCACCGCCTAGGTGCCCCCAGGTTGGCATCATTATACGTGACCAGGGCGAGCAACCCTGACATACTAGAGAGCGCAGCGGTGTTGAAGGACATAGGAGCAGGTCCCACAAGGAACCGCCACGTCCGACAAGCAACTACGACATGCGTGAGGAGTCGCAGGAGGGTAACAGCAAGAAGGCTAACCCACCGCCTCCACCGCCATCATCGCCACCTAGCAGCCATCATGGCAGAGGACACGGTGGATCTCATAGATCGCACCACAATTCCCCTCCCCATGACGGAAAAGGGAAGCAACCAGAGCCGTACGATGCACATTCACGGATGGATAAGATCCAAGAAGATCGGAGCTCCATCCCTTGGGCCATGTTGTTTTGGACTAGTAATGCGGGCCACAACTTACCCCAATGGTCTCTAGATAGACAAGACCATCAAGCCCTATAACGGCACCGCCAGGCCAGGACAATGGTGAAAAACATGAATTTCGATGTATTTTGCAAAAATAGGTCATGGCACGGTAAAACGGCTATAACTTTTGCATAAAATATCGAAAAAAATCTTTAACCTATCAAAATGATCGTCTCGAAATTCGAAAAGAGTCCCAAAATCTTTAACCTATGGCCATTCTGGATTTTACAGAATCTCTAAATTCGAAAAGAGTAAAAAGTTATTTAGGGTAGAAGATTTTTTACGTCCATATGCGCCACTAAAGTTTGAGATTTCTGTGGCGCATTTCAATATGCGCCACAGAAGATAGTTATTAGTGGCGAGGTAACAGTGGCGACTAAGATATGCGCCACGGAGAGTGAAAAAAGGTGCGCCACTGATAAGCTGTTTCCTAGTAGTGCTATGGAGGCCATGGTGCTCCTTATATTGGGGAGCCCGGTTACAAAGTTAGGGCAAATGTGGCAGCATATTCCTTGAATATTCCCCTTGGTTAATGCTAGATGCTTCTTTATTCACTTTAACGGTTCATCCAGACTATGGACGTAACTCTCTGCGTAATCCATGCCTTTAAGCGTCACCAGACACGGGCTACATCAACCGACACGGCTCGCGTCATCTTGGTTGGCTCTGCCCCTTGGTCCTTCCCTCTACTTGCTTCGCTCACGCTACAGCTAGCAAAGGCCACCTTTTGACCAGCGGGAGATTTGTTCCTTCTCTTGGAAGCCAAGTGGTAGTCCGGCTAGCGCTTGGCTAACTCAGCTACAAGGGTACCTGCACAATTTAGTAAGTGAACATGGCCGACATATGTTTCTTGCCGGCAGGATTAATGTTAGGCGAATGCCCCACGGGCCGGGTTACCCCGTAAGTCAGCTTTCCTTGAGGTGACTCGGCTAGCACTTGGTTTGACCGTGCTGTACCTCGGCTAACTCGGCCTTTATACCCCGGCGTGACCCTACCTGGGGGTATCCCCCCAACATTAGTCCCCGAAGCTAGTGCGATCTTAGCAACTTCAGCTCCTAAGGCCATAGCAGGTTCCCCTATCCAAATCTGCGCTTCTTCAGCCGAGTTATCATGCAATCCAGACCCTTCACTTTGATATTCCCTTGGCTCGTTCCTAGTTATTTCTTGTTGGCCTGGTTTTTGCTCACATATCTGGGTTACCTTTCCTTCTCTTATACGCTTCCCCACGTCCAACTTGGAGGGTAATCATCACCTTGCCTCATTTTAAAGGCCGCGCCTGTTTACTGCGCCTGTTACTATTCTAATGTCAGGAATAACTGCTACGCACGTCCCGTCGCGGCAGCGCCTCGTTAACCATAACACCACATCACGTCACGGGATCTTTTGTTCCCTGTGCCTATTGATGTGGCTTGGGCCTGACTGGTCGATTATGCTGCGTACACGGACACTGCATGAAGTTGGGTTGCCGCAAAGGATCCCAGTACGCGCCCCGTAACACGCGGTTAAATAGGGGGCATGGTCCATCTTGGGGAAATTCCCCACACTTCGCGCGCTCCCCTGCCTCTCTTCTTCTCCGCTACGACGCCTCCGCCACCACCGCTTCTGCACCAGTGCCGCGCTGCCACAACTGATCCCAGCCGCACCTAGCGACCACGTCACCACGTCCGCTCGAGCCACTCACCACGGGGACATGCGCTTCTAGGTTTCCCGTGGCCAGTGATGGCTCAGTGCACGGCGCCTAGAAAAGTGCTGGTGCGGTGTTGATGTAGAGTTCGTTGGGAACGCCAAGAGGAAGGTATGATGAGCACAGTAGCAAGTTTCCCTTAGTATGAAACCAAGGTTTAATCGAACCAGTAGGAGCAAGGAAACACCCCAAAGGTGTTGCTAGCTGAGCCTTGGCAGGGCGCACTACCGGTGCTAGTAGCAACGTGGAGACCTGCACAACACAACCACAGAACTCTGTCCCCAACTTACGATGAGGTTGTCAATCTCACCGTGTTTTCAGGAAAACAAATGATTAAACATACTGAATGGAAAGAAGTAAAAGTTTGCAGAAAGTAAACACAAAACAGTAAAAGATTGTAGATTGTATGTAAAAGACAAGGACCGGGATCCATAGTTCACTAGAGGTGGCTCTCCTTAAGATAGATAACATGCTGGGTGAACAAATTACAGCGGGGCAATTGACAAACATCGAGAAAGCAATACATGCATATACTAATCATCTTGACTCCTTTGAGACTTGATTGGGCATTACAACATTATACATAGTCCGCCATCCAACTGCATCTATGACTAATAATCCACCTTCAGGTTATCATTCGAACCCCCTCCAGTATTAAGTTGCAAGCAACAGATTATTGCTTTACGAATTGCGTGTAAAGTAAACAATACGATTGTTCTATGAACAAAGGATTGTTGTTTTCTCCCTAGTAGCAACAACATATCTAGTACCTTAGAGATTTCTGTCACTTCCCCAGATTACCAGAGGCATGAACCCACTATCAAGCATAAATACTAACTCTTGGAGTTGCTAGCATCTACTTGGCCAAGATAGCTACTAACAACGTAAAGCATGCAGGATCACAAATAACAAAGACATGATAGAATCAATAATCAATCTGAAATAGCATCTCAATATCCATCGGATCCCCTCAAACACAACATATATGATTACAAATAGATGACCTTGATTATGAACAGAGCTCACGAGATCTAAACATGAAAGCACGAAGGAGGAGAACCAGCCATCTAGCTACTACATGGATCTGTAGTCCAAGGATGAATTACTCACGCATCACACCGGAGGCTTGCATGGTGATGAAGAAGGCCTCCTGGGTGAATTCCCCTCTCCGGCAGGGTGCCGGGAAGAGCTTCAGATCCCTCCCGATCTAGGGATGGAGATGACGGCGGCTACAGACTCTTTCGTGAATTTTTGATCGGGCACTTAGAGTTTTCGTCCCGAGGGCAATATATAGGCAGAAGGGGAGGCAGAGGGGGTGCCAGGGGCCACCACACCACCCCTGGCGTGGTCCAAGCCTAGCCGCGCGGCCAGGTGGTGTGGCTGGCCTCTGGCCCCTCTCCGTCTCGTATTCTGGCATCTGATGACTTCCGGAAAAATAGGCACTTTGGCTTTTGTCCCGTCCAATTACGAGAATATTCATTTTCTAACTTTCCTGGAACCAAAAACAGCAGAAAACAGGCAGCTGGCACTATGGCTCTTGTTAATAGGTTAGTCCAAGAAATCATATGAAAAGTACTCCAAAGTTGGAATAAAACAGAAGAAAGTGGATAAAACCAAGCATGGAACATCAAAAATTATAGATACATTTGCAGTGTATCAGCTAGCTATCTTTTCTCTGATTTCGTTCTTGAGGAGCTCGACCTCACCATGAGTGAAGAGGAGGTCACCGTCATCGCCCAGCAAGAGGAAGAAGACGAAGCTCATGAGCGTGGTGGCTGGTACGATGCCTTTGGCTTTCAAGATAATATCGATTGGTTGTACGCGACACACCGCATCCCCGCGGGTGTCGCCTGCCGCCTCGCCACAGAAGAAATTACTCCTTCTCCTAATCCAGGGGAGTTCGTCATTTTTCTTTCTCACTTCTAACGCGGCTTTAGGCTTCCCGTTTCTGATATCTTCCATGAGTTCATCTCCACCTATCAACTGCAACCGCACCATCTCCCCGCCAATGCAGTTACCTCTCTTTCCTCTTTTGCCTCCAGCATAGAGTGGTAATTCGGCCTCTGGCCCTCCAAGGAGATGTGGATCAAGTTCTTTGGTCTACGGAAGAATGTTGTCCCAGACAAGCACCTTACTCCGGCTAGAAACACCTGACCCAATACGGTGGAGCCTCCATTTCTCCCTGCAAGAACTCCACGTTTCCCCTGGTCACCAGGCTCGAGTCTTGCAAAGGCTGGGCCTAGACCTTCTTCTACGTCCGGAATACCACAGATGAGGACTTCATCCGGCTCCTCCCCTTCAAGCTTGGAGTTCCAAACACCTCTCTATGGGATAACATCCCTAAGTGGCCTATGGCCCTGGCGAACTTGTTCGACCGCCGGATCAAGGAGAAGTTGCGGGGCGAGGATATCATGATCACATTCGTCCACAGCCGGCTCTCCCCCTGCAGAAGCATGGCCACAAGATCTGCTACTTGAGAGGGCCCCTCGACCCCCACCGAACTTCCTCTTTCGAGCTCAACAACTCGGTGGTATTCCGCCGGGTCAAGGCCATCTTTAACATGGAGAAGGAGTTCTTCGAGGCTTGAGAATGGGGGCTTGCACCCTATACCCGGGCCAACCAGCCTCCAAAGGTAAACCTCTCTCTTGCTATTTTTCCAGGTTTTCACGGTATGCCAGGCAACTTCTCTAACTCAACCACTAATACTTTTGTTCTCAGCGATTTATCCAGTAACCATTTGAGGATGGCCAGGTGCTGGCGAGCAAGTGGGTGGCGGATCGTGCTGAGCAGGACGAGGTGGAGCCTGATCCGCAGAGTTTCTTGCCTACCCCGGACACCACCAAGCGCACCTCTGGTAAGGCCTCTTCTTTAAAGGATTGGCCAGATGACAATGACTCGGATGTTGAGGTTCTGGAGGTACTTGACCCGGTGCCCATCTCTTACGCATTTCCGGTTATGTCCGAATCTTCAGCTAACCCGGACGGTCAGGTCCTCGAGGTTCCCCCTCTCGCCACGAGTGATATGGCTCCTGCCCCTTCCAAGAAGTGCGCGGCTACCTCGGCCGCAGCTTCCGAGGCGCCACCGCCCAAGAAGAGGCAGAAGAAGTCCGGGGTGAAAGCTTCGGCCAAGCTAGCAGCAAAGAGCATGGTCTGAAGGGCACCCAAACCTCGGGCTCCGCCAACCTCGGACGAGTAAGTGATTTTCCGTTTGCCTTTGGGTCTTTCTAGTTCTGCCTTTGCCTTCGCCTTTTATCTGTCTTTCTTTCTTTTTGACTTGCTGCTCTTTTATTTTTCTAGAGATCCTAGCATCATTCCCTAGAGTGGTTCCAGCATTTCTTCTCCGATCCAGAGAAGTCCTTCTCCCCTTGGAACAACGAAGTTTGCCCGCTGAGTCCTATTCACGAGGACTTCGTGGCTGCGCCTGATTAGAGCCCATCTTGTCATGAGGAGGGCAAGGTCGATGTGGGGGGTAGCGGAGCAGCCCAGGATACGGCAATGCTAGATTTTCCCAGCTCCTCTTCTTCGGTGCCACCGCCCAACTCTGAGGTGCCAGTTTCGTCGGCACCGTCCCAACCAATTTCTTCGTCAACCCTAGTTTCCTCTGTATCAACAATACCAGTACCTACAGTACCAGCTCTAGCACCACCGACCCCAGCAACAGCAACACCAGCAGCAGCACCAAAGCTAGCAGTAGCACCAGCAGCACCAACCAGAGCATCGGCCCTAGCGCCAAAGACAGCAACAACAGCCGTAGCCAAACCGCCGAAGAGAAAACCTCAATCCACTGCCTCCGGATCAATGGTGTCCATTGCGGACATATTTCAGCTAGCCTCCACCGCTCAATCCGGCTCTACAGCTTCGGCTCCTCTCTAGCGTCTGGCTTCATCTGGCAAGCTCAAGAAAGCTGTCGAGCCAGCCAAGGACTCTGTTTCCGGGTCTCCTGCTGCCAGATCAGAGGGTAGTAAGCAACTGGTCCTGCATACTAGTCCCGCTGATGCTTAGTCCGCGAGGCGAGAGGCCCACGCCAAAGGAAAAATATACAGCCCATTGCTCATAGAATATGTAAACAACTGGAATAACACCGAATTTATTGATCTGAAGGATGATCTGCCGGAGAAGTTCGGCCCAGCGGAATTCAGCTCTCCGATGAACTCCGCCACCAAGGCTATCTCTTTTGTTGGTTGTATGATGGAGGTAATCCTTTTCTTCTGCTATGCTGCTCTATGTACATGAATGCTTATAGATATACCCCTAGTCCTCGAGCCTCCGATGGAGTAATTTATTACTCGGTTGGATGCTCCTAGAGAATCTTAGTGTAAGTCCTTAGCATTTTCAGATAGTGATAATTTTAGAGCCGGGTTATGTTCCACTTGGCCCGTATCTTGAAAACTTCGAATATCCAAACTCCTAGAGCCGGGTTAAGTTCCATTTGGCCCAGATCTTGAATACTTCGAATATCCACACTCCTAGAGTCGGGTTAAGTTCCACTTGGCCCGGATCTTGAATACTTCGAATATCCACACTCCTAGAGCCGGGTTAAGTTCCGCTTGGCCCAAATCTTGAATACTTAGAATATCCACACTTCTAGAGCCGGGTTAAGTTCCACTTGGCCCGGATCTTGAATACTTCGAATATCCACACTCCTAGAGCGGGGTTAAGTTCCACTTGGCCTGGATCTTGAATACTTCGAATTATCTTCTCTTTGCCTGTGAACTAACATTGTCTTGTTTTCTTAGATCACCACTAACCGTCTACTGCTGAGTTTTAGCGCTTGCTGGACTCATACAAAGATGTCCGCGCCCGATACGGCAAGCTGTTGGCTGATCACCATCAAAAGGGTAACTTTATTTGCTCAAGACCTTTCCTTCTTGTCGCTTGTTATCCTTATTGATTATTAATTTGTAATCCGACTTATGCAGCCGAGGTTAAGGCTAAAAACATTATCATGCGCAAAAATCTGGCTAAAATCCAAGGTAATTTATCTTGTTCTCTTGACCATTGTGCGCTCTTTCCTTGACTCAGTAGATATTTATACTTTGGCTCTGCCAGATTAATACACTATTGCAGATGCCCTTGAAGACAGCGTACCCATTCCTGATATGAAGACACATTTTCTCAAACAAGTAGGAAAGCATCAAGCTGAATTGAAGAAGAAGGATGATGAGATAGCTCAGCTTCGCCTCTGAGATTTGGAGATGA
This sequence comes from Avena sativa, assembly GCA_916181665.1. Classification (NCBI taxonomy): domain Eukaryota; kingdom Viridiplantae; phylum Streptophyta; class Magnoliopsida; order Poales; family Poaceae; genus Avena; species Avena sativa. Next base: position 283,296,546 of record OV702289.1, on the reverse strand, counting down.
CTCGGCTGAACGCCGAAATCCAAAGGCTCAAGGATCTCCATAAATCTGAGCTGGATAAGGCGGATCAGGATTTCGCCGAGGAGAAGGAGCGCCTGACTACTCAGATTTCCAAGGAGAAGGACCTGCTGCAGGAAGACGACATAAAACATACGTCGGTGACCTTGGAATATGAGAAGCTCTAGGCCAGCAGCGCCAATGTTCATGCCGAGATCCAACGTCTCTTCTTCCAGATCTCCCGTGAGTTCCTCTCCCTTGCTCAATTTTCATCTCTCCGGATTTAGTGCTTTTGCTCACTGTTTTCTGTGGCTCTGTTCTCAGGAAAGTTCCCAGAAGGTGACTCCATTGCTACCAATGCCGTCGCCAGATCTCGCCAGCAACGTGGTATTCCCACAGGTCATGCCGCCGGGTCAATCCCTTACGAGACGGAGCATCTGCTGGTGAGCCTCGTTGCTCGCATGGAGCTGGTGAAGAATTATGGTGCAGATATCATGCCGGCGGTGATGTGGATGCTTAACTCTCTCTGGCCCACTGAGCATACTCCCAAGGGAAATGCTGCTCTTATAGCCAAATTGATGGAGTGCGAAACTCAGTTGCACCTGTGGCGAGAGTCTGCTGCACGAGTCGGGGCTGATACAACACTGCAGTTCGTCCTCTCATGGTATGAAGATATAGACTTGGAGCTACTTGAGCGTATGCGCACCGGATCAAGGTGGTCCAATAATCTGGAGTGCATTGCTCAATGCCAAGCTTACACCAACAAGCTCATCCAGTATTCTTTCTTCCACGCCTGGAATGATGGTCTGAGCTATCTTGACGCATTCAATAATGTCGGTGCTTCTGACAGCGAGGAGGACGATGGAAGTGAGGGCGAGGCTTCCGAACTTGGTGATGATGTTGAAGATCCGGAAGATGAGGAGGCCAACCCTGAAAATAAGGCTGAGGCTAGCGCCCCGCCCACAAATGCCAAAGTACCTCCTCCATCAGCCGATGATTCGGCTTCTGCTCCTGCTCCTTGAGTGTAAAAACACTTAACCATATTTGTCAGATCCCCGAGATGCCGGGTGAAGTTGTACTGAAGCACTTTGGTGTTATTTTGCTACACTATGTTGTTTGCTACTAAGTTCCTAACATCAGATTACCGTCGGCAAAGTCCCCAAGTTTCCTTTTCTTGTTCCTCTAATTTTTGACTCGGCTCGCGTCTACCTTGATTCGGTTTTTTGACTTACGAGTCTGAGGTGCAAAAATTGACCTAACAATACTTGAAACTTTGAGATTAGCTCAAAATAACCCGGCATGAGACGAATAAAGTAAAGAAGGGGTTAGTCTGAATAATAAATGTCGGCTCGATTAGTTCCCTTTCCTTAGTCGTTGTTCATGTGCTTTGCCATTCCAAACTTGTTCTCTTGATTGCCATGAAGCCAATTCTTGTTGGACAACAGCAAAGTTGAAGGGTTGGGTTTTTGGTGCTCACACACTACTAATCCGGCTAAGGTGTAAGTAATGTAAGCCATCTGACATATAAAATCATGAAAGCAAGAAAAATGATTATTATGGCAGTCCCCGAGTTTTTGCTTTGGGTGCCGAAGATTCATTAATAAACCCATTGCCGACATACATACCAACATATGAGTATCAATAAGATAGCAAGAATCATTGTGCAAAGCTTTGCTTACATTGAAAGGTCCTTCCCATGGGGGGACAATTTATGCATGCCAGTAGTGCGCTGCACTAGCCGGAGTACCAGATCACCTTCCCGGAATACTCGGGGGTTTACTTTCCGGCTATGGTAGCGTCGGAGATTTTGTTCATATATGGCGGATCTGGACAAAGCCAGTTCTCTCGCTTCTTCCAGCAGATCAACATCATTTTGCCGGGCTTCTCGCACTTCGGCTTCTATGGATTGGGTGACCCTTGGCAAATCATGCTCTATGTCGGCTGGTAGTACAGCTTCTGCCCCATATACTAGAAAAAATGGCATATAGCCTGTTGATCGATTCGGAGTTGTTCTTAAACACCACAGTACCGCTGGTAGTCCTTTTATGTAGCACCCCGCTGATCTTTGTAGCGGCTATATGAGCCGGGGTTTTATCCCAGACAACACCAATCCGTTGGATCTTTCCACTTGCTCGTTCGATGCAGGGTGGGCCACAGAGGCAATATCTAGCCGGATCTTCTTCTCTTGGAAAAACCTCGCAAATGCTCCTTCGGCAAAATTAGTGTCATTATCAGTTAGGATACTGTGGGGGTAGCCGTATCTCAAGATTGTATCCTTGAGGAACTTTACTACTGTTGCCCCATCACATTTCTTGATTGGTTTCACTTCGATCCACTTAGTGAACTTGTCCACCATAACTAAGATATGAGTCATTCCTCCCTTAGCCGGCTTAAATGGTCCTACCATGTCTAAGCACCATACAGCAAATGCCATGTAATAAGGATGATCTTCAGATCCTCTGCTTGTTCTAACACATTTGGCCAATAAAATCCATGTCGGAAAGCCTTTGACACTAATGCTCTTGAAGATGTGTGGTGACCACATTCTCCTTGGTGGATATCCTGGAGTATTTCAAGTCCTTCTTCCGAGTCAACGCACCGTTGCAATACAGTGGTTACACCTCTTTTGTATAGTTCGGCATTGATAATGGTATAGGCCTTTGCTCTTCTCTAGATTTTCCTTGAGAGTACCTCATCATCCGGCAAGATTCCCTCTTTCAGGAAATCAAATATTGGCTTGCCCCAAGCGGGTATAGCTCAGATAGGAAAAATTCCCTCATCGATTTCCATCGCATCTACCGACATAACTCCAGCTGGGTTTAGCTGAACAGTCCTCGGGTTTGCTGAGGCAGCCCTCGGGTTTGCTGGAGCAGTCCTCGGGTTTGCTGAAGTGCTTCCCGAGTCTATTTCCATAGGTGTAGCTTCTGATCCGGAGAGAGTCGGGATATAGATTGACTCGGACTCCAGTGATGGGGTAATAGATGGCTTTCGTAAGTTCTCCAAAGAAACATTTGGTGGGATTGGTTGCCGGAATGAGCCCAACTTGGACAGTGTGTTGGCTGCCTCATTTTCAATCCGAGGTACGTGGTGGAATTCGCATCCCTAGAAGAATCCGCGTATCTTTTGAACATGGAATCTATAAAGGGCCATGTTGGCATCCAAGGCATCCCCGTTGTCGGATACTTGCTGCACCACCAAATCCGAGTCTCCAAAGCACTGTATCCGATGTATCCCTACTTCTTTTGCCACTTTGAGGCCATGCACCAGTGCCTCATACTCCGCGACATTATTCGAGGCGCTGAAGTGGATTTGGAGGACATATCTTAATTTATATTTCTTGGGCGAGGTAAGCACTACTCCGGCGCCCAGTCCTTCCTTCAGCTTCGACCTGTCAAAGTGCATTCGCCAATAGTTGGAGTCCAGCAAAGGTGGTTCGTATTGCGTCTCGGCCCAACCCACGAAGAAATCCGCCATAGCCTGCGATTTGATCGCATCTCTTCTATCAAACTGTGGTGCATATGGGGCCAGCTCAATTGCCTACTTTGCTATTCGACCGCTAGCATCCTTCTTACTCAAAATCTCTGATATGCGTGCCTCACATATCACTTTGATGGGGTGTTCCTCAAAGTAGTGTTTGAGTTTCTTGGCCAACATATACACGCCATACGCCATCTTTTGATAATGAGGGTAGTTCTATTTTGAAGCCGATAATACCTCACTCAAGTAATACACCGGCCTTTGCACCGATTTTCCTTCCTCTTCATGCTCCACCACAATTACTATATTTACAACTCGGCTGGTCGCAGCTACATAGAGAAACATTGGCTCCTTGGGTAGTGGTGCGGCTAAGATTGGTGCGATGGAGAACATCTTTTTTAATTCTCGAAATGTGTTATCCGCTTGTGGTGTCCATGTAAATTTGTCTACCTTTTTCATTAACTGGTAGAGGGGCAAGGCCTTCTCTCCCAGCCGCCATACGAACCGGCTTAACGATGCCAGGCAACCAGTGAACTTCTGCACATCGTTAAGTCATTTTGGTAGTTCCATTCTCTCTATAGCCAGGATTTTCATCGGGTTAGCTTCAATACCTCGGCTAGACACCAGAAAACCGAGTAATTCCCTGCGGGCACACCAAAAGTGCATTTTTCCGGGTTAAGCTTCATTCGGAATCGTCTTAAGTTCGCGAACATCTACCGGATATCATCAAGGAGCGTATTGCTTTCCTTGGTTTTTATCACCACATCATCCACATAGACTTGCACATTCCGACCTATCTGGTCATGTAAACATTTTTGCATGGATCACTGGTACGTTGCTCCTGCATTACGTAATTCAAACGGCATAGTGCGGTAGCAATAAGCCCTGTATGGGGTAAGAAATGCAGTTTTTATTTGATCATCTGGATTCAGGGGTATCTGGTGGAAACCAGAATATGCATCTATGAATGACAATAACTCACACCCCACAGTTGAATCTATGACCTGATCTATACTTGGCAATGGGAATGGATCCTTTGGACACGCCTTATTCAGGTTCATGTAATCAATGCACATACGCCTTAACACTGCAACATTCGGATCATCCTTCTTCTTTTCCACCAGCACCGGATTAGAGAGCCAACCTGGGTAGAGTACTCCCATGATAAATCTGGCTACAAGGAGCCCAGTTATCTCATCTCCAATAACTTTTCTCCTATCCTTGGCGAAGCGGCGGAGAGGTTGCTTTACCGGCTTAGCTCCGGGTCTCACATTCAAAGAGTGCTCGGCCAACTCCCTCGGCACAACTTGCAGATCCTGTGTGGACCAAGCAAAGATATCCCGGTTCTCACAGAGGAAGTTGATGAGATCGCTTTCCTATTTGTCACCTAACCCGGTACCAACAGTTACGGTGCGCTCTGGGAACTGACCATCAATTGGCACTTTCTTAGTGTCCTTGGTTGCTTGAAATGACACACTACCATGTGGATTAGTTAGGGACAGCATATGTTGTTGCACAGACTGATCCAGTGCAGCCACTTCCATTATTTTCCTCTTCTCTTGCACGATCACGAGTGACTCGGCCAGATTAGACCCAGCAGAAGCACATTCAATAGAGTGCCTAAAGTCCCCGGCTATGGTTATTACTCCCCTTGGTCCGGGTAGTTTCATCTTTAAATAACTGATGTGAGTGCTTGCCATGAACTTGTTCAGTGCGGGTCTGCCGAGTAATGCGTGATAGGAACTTTCCAAGTTTACCACCTTGAACTCCAAATTTTCAGTCCAGGAATTGTCCCTCCTACCAAACAGCACATCAACCCGGACCTTTCCAATTGGCTCACAGGATATACCAAGCACGATGCCATGGAAAATGGTCCTTGTAGCTTGGAGCATATTCTCTGATATTCCCAACTTGTGCATGGTACCTTGTACATGATATTGATGCTACTGCCATTATCTATCATCACCTTGGAAAACCTCACATTGAGATTCAGCCTGATGAAAGTCGGATCCAGGACCAGTGCATAGGTACCTAGACTTGGCATAATCTTCGGGTGATCCTTGATACTCTCCGTAATTTCCTGATCCGACCAAGGCATATACCTCACCACCACCGGCATTACCGCATTTACCTCCATATGTCGGTGCTGCAAACTCTTCCGGTCAGTTTCTTCCGTGGTAAAGAGAAAGTAGATTTGGTGATGCTCCCTATACTCATTTTGTCCCTCGTTAGCGTGATAACCTTGGTCTTATTGCTAGTTGTTATACACCTGATGCACTGCATCCCTTCTCTCTTAATTTTCGTACCTCGGTGGAAGCGGAGGAAACATTAGTTGTTATCTGTTTCCCCTGTGAGCAATGGCTGCCGAGGTGCTTCGTTCCGAGGTGCCTGAGCATTCCCCAAACTACCTTGTTCTAGCTTCCCCATCCACTCACATTGTCGGGTCGTATGATTCGCCGGACTATTCGGACTTGGCATATGAAATTTGCAAGGCTGATCCAGCATAGAGTCAAGCGTATACCCTAGACGGTCCTTTCTCTCTTGCGATTGCTTCTTCTGCTCCGGGGTCCAGGGCTTCTTCCCTTCACTCCTTTGCTGTCAGTTCTGTCCTCCAGTTTTCTGGCGCTGGCTAGCTCCGGCATTTGGCTGATCTCGGTCTACCGCTGCCACTTGATACGAGTTATACCTGTAATCCAGATGGTCATCCCTTCTCTTTCCTCGGAAATCGTTTCTCCTTGATGAACCGGAGACATCTCGGTTGTGATATTCCTCATTCACCTCTCTTGTCATTAGAAGGGGTTGACTTGGGTCTCCTAGAGCATATGAATTCGCGATCTGGATCGTCTCAGCCAAAGTGGTTGCCATAAATCGCTGTAACCTTTGCCACAACATACTTCCATATCTACAGCCCTGGGCGAACCATGCAATTGCTTGTGATTCAATTACCCCTTCACTTGAGTTGCGCACGTTGCACCATCGAGTCAGAAAATCTCGGTCAGGCTCATTCGGCCTCTGACGGCATAACGCCAAAGTTTGTGGCCTATTGGGCCTCTTGTAGGGGCTTGAGAAGTTGCTAACGAATAACTCCTCGAAATCCAACCAACCGTTGACACTTCCTGGTGGCAAGTTGTTCAGCCAAACTCTTGCAGGTCCTTCCAACATCTAGGGCACATATCTCATAGCCCATCTCAAATTTCCTGTTGCGATCTTGACCGCAGTTGCATAATCAATGAGCCAATCCTCTAGTTTGGTGCTTCCATCATAGGTCTTTATTCCTCCCACCAATTGGAAGTTCGACACTAGTGGTTATCTCATGATTCGGGGCCCAAAACACGTCGAGCCCGGAGGTCCCTGTACCTCGATCATCTTCGATCTATAAATCCGGTCAAGCTTCCGCCTTGCATCATCTGGCTTTAAGTTTCTACTCCCTAGCCTTGACCCAATCACATGGTGCTCTAGTCTTGGGTACCCATCATTGACCATCGTTGAATAAAAATCATTGTATCTCCCTTGATCTGGATGAGCATTTTGCTGTTGTATCACTTGGCCAGCACTTCTGTCTTGCCGAGGTGAGTATGGCTGCTGTTGCTGCCGAGGTACATTTTGCCCTGCTCCGGCCGGATCACGCTGTCTGGCATTGCCGATGGCAATGTTCCTTTGACCGGCATTGCCTTGGTCACGGTTACCTCGGCTGGTACTGTGGCGATCTTCATCAACTTGCACTTCTTTGCCTTTTCCAGCTCTCATCAGGTCATACAGGACCATCTGTTTCTCTCTTCTCCCGGAGTTTACCACTTCTTCCCTCCTTGGGTTATGACCCGGAGATGATGCAACTCTAGTAGATGTTGCTTGGTTATTTCTGGCCAAATGAACCACGTGCGATGCTCCTGGTGGTACCGGGTTTGCCTTGTTCAGTTCTTCTTTTTGTTGGCAAGCCACCCTCAGCAAGTGATTCACCCTATCCTTTTGCCTTTCCAGGGCCTCTCCGGTTAAACCCTCTAACTCAGATGCAGCTGCATTGCCGCCCTGAGGTTCTTTGCCGGGTACTGTACCTCTCCAGCCCTCCAATTACGATCGTAGATGTCTGACCCGACCTAGGTTCATATTCCTTGTCAATCTTAGTGATCAGGTTTCTACCTTGGATTTTCACCCCATCTATGTGGTTTGCCTTTGCATATTCCCTCAAAGTGATGTTCAAGGACTGCTGTAACTCCGCTACCTTTTTCGCGCCAGCTAGCATTTTCTTCCTAGTCTCCTCCAACTCTGCTTGCGCCTGAGCCGGATCTACCACAGGAGCTATTGGCGTTGCTAGGCTATCTATTGCTTGCTGGAGCACATTCTATAGCCTCTATAACGGTGGGAACCTAGACCTTGCCTGTTTTAGCATGACTTCTGGATCTAGCGCCGGGTCCTTGCTTTCTCCCGCGTCAGGTGCGGCCATCATGACCTCAATGCTGCTAGCGGAGCGAGCGATACGCACACCGCGAGCTGCGCTGAGAGGTGGTTCGCCTCCCTCGACAACGTGCCACGGATGGACGCAGGACTCGTCCATGCCGACGTAGATCTTGTGCATGCCAAGCTTGACGAAGAGGCCGTTGCACGGAGTAGGACACCTTCTGAAACTCCCTGCGTTGTCGCTCACGTAGTCCAGCGCTCCGAAGCGCTGAACCAGGCCATAAACGACGCGCTCGCCGGTGCCAGAAATGCTTCCCGTCCGGATTTTCACCCCTGCTAGCACTGTTTGCCCCACAGTGGGCGCCAACTGTCGTGGTGGTTGCACGGCAGATGCCATGGATAGGCTAAAGATGGGGCCAATGAGCGCTAGGGGAATCCAGGGAGGGATAGCATGGTGATTCCACGCACAAGTGTTGTTATATTTCCTCTATCAATGGTGATTACATGTGCTCCACAAGCTGTTCATGAGAAGGAGACTAGGTCTCTTACCCCCCACAACCTAGCTCTAGAGTTCTATCTTAGACAGAGAAAATGATCGATCCCTCTCTATGGAGGCCCTGGTGCTCCTTATATAGGGGAGCCCGGGTTACAAAGTTAGGGCACACGTGGCAGCATATTCCCCGAATATGCCCCTTGGTTAAAGCTAGATGCTTCTTTATTCACATTAATGGCTCGTCTGAACTATGGACGTAACCCTCTGCGTAATCCATGCCTTTAAGCATCACCAGACATGGGCTACATCAGCCGACACTACTCGCGTCATCTTGGTTGGCTCTGCTCCGCTGGTCCTTCCCTCTACTTGCTTCGCTCACGCTACAGCTAGCAAAGGCCACCTTTTGACCAGCGGGAGATTCATTCCTTCTCTTGGAAGCCAAGTGGTAGTCCGGCTGGTTCTTGGCTAACCCGGCTACAAGGGTACCTGCACAATTTAGTAAGTGAACATGGCCGAAATATGTTTAATGCCAGCTGAATTAATGTTAGGCGAATGACCCACGGGTCGTGTTACTCCATAAGTCGGCTTGCCTTGAGGTGAACCGGCTAGCACTTGCTTTAACCGTGCCGTACCTCAGCTAACTCGGCCTTTATACCCCGGCGTGACCCTACCCGGGGGTATCCCCCAACAGGTAGTACGGCTGTATGTGAGGGATTTACTTGGGATTAACTGTGACATCACTATGCATATCATTAGTTATCTTTCTTCTATGGATGAGACTAGAAGGTTATTGCTATAAGCGATTGTGGAGGCAATAGCAATTATGGATGCACTGCGCACATATAATTTATCTTGCTCTAACAATTACATGCATACTTTATTTCTAGCTTTTATTCCCATCAGATGTTTTGCACGGCTACAGGTGAAACCGAACACCCTAGGCCCTCTCTCTCCATCATCGACAACAACAAAAAGACGCAAACTCTTGGTCTGGTACAAACACAAAAGGAATTCTAAAACTCCCGAAGGTCCATTAAAGTAACTTCACTATGCTTCTTCTTCCCAAGGATTTGATAAACCTAGGTCTACTAGGGAAATGAGCTATACTACATCCGTAATCCGGATCGAAGGTATCAACCCTTTTTTTGGCACCATTGCCGGGGAAGCAGTAGCTATCCTGATGAGGTTAGTAGGAACCTTGCTAGTTTTAATTCTTGTTTTTTAGTTTGCTTTCAGTCTTTATTTGAAAAACCAAAAAAACTAGTTAGTCTTTAAATTCTTGTTTTTATTATCATAAGTTTCTGTTTAAGAAAACCCAAAAACATAGGAAATATGGCTGAAAAGAAGCTTGGTGAATTTGCCACTCCCAATAATGATTATTTGCGTACTCCTATTACTCAGCCAGCAGTTACTGGTGATGACTATGAAATTAAGCCCCATTATTTAAGTTTGGTTCAACAGAATCAATTTGGAGGCCCTGCTGTCGAGGACACAGGTATGCACTTGAATACTTTCACTTAAATATGTGATATGATGGGCATAAAAGATGTTGACCCCGATGCGGTCAAATTGTGCTTATTTCCTTTCTCTCTTAGAGGAAGAGCAAAAGAATGGTTGCTAGCTTTGCCTAAAAATACTATTACATCATGGGTGGGATGTACTTCTTTATTTATGACTAAATTTTTCCCACCTGCAAAGACTATGCAACTAAGACCTAATATTACAAGTTCACTAGCACTTGCATGGGAGAGGATGAAAGAATGCTTAAGAAACTGTCCCAGCCATGGGATGGAAGATTGGTTAATCCTCCATTTATTTTATAATACTCTTAATCCTGTATCTAAGTCTATGCTTGATACTGCTGCTGGAGGAACATTCATGGGTAAACATATTACTGAAGCAAAGCAGGAGCTAGACAATATGCAAGACAACCATGCCCAATGGCATGTGGAAAGATAAAACACAAAGAAGGTGAACTCTGTGTCACCACAAGAAAATGAAGAACTCAATGCTAAGTTGTATGAGCTCATATTAGCCGTAAAAGGTAAGGAAACCCAGGTAAGAGCTATTCCCGAAATTAATATAGATGAAATAGACTTCATAGCTCGTAATGATTATAACCCTGCTTGGAAGAAAAATTATAATCCTAATTTTCAGAGACATTATTCTAATCCTGCAGGTAACTCTAATAATAATATGGGAACTAGTAATGGTAGTCTCCAAGAAAAACTTAAGTGTTTTGTAGACTCACAAAATGAACAAAACAATATTCTTGTTAAAATAACGGAGAACCATGATGCTATGCTTGGTAAATTATCTAACCAATCTGTAAGTTTGAGGAATGATTTATAGGGCCTCCAAATAATGGATGAGGATTGTTGAGGCACAGCTAGGTAAGATAACCGAGAGTCAAAATCTCATTCTAGCTAAATTTGTAGGTAAAGCTGAGCGCAATCCTGTTGAAGAACTCAAAATGATGAGGATCCAAAGAGAGGATCCTGAAGAGCTTGATTATAGTAATGCCCCTTCAATGTTAAGTTTCTGGTAAGTGAAGGTAACGATGAAGCCATGTATCAACACTTTGTTGATGAGGTAGCAATTAAGGTACACGATCTTGAAGATGAATACAAGAAAATCGCAGAAAAATTACCTTTTGAACTAGATGATATATTTGAGTCCACGATTAAAATTAAGATTGGGACTAATGAGATAGCTGCACTTTGTGATCTAGGTGCAAGTGTCTCAACAATCCCAAAGAGTCTTTTTAACAAGTCAAATCTTGGCTCTTTCGAAATCACTGAACTAAAACTACAACTTGCATGTTCTACCTATAAACAAGCTGTAGGAATTAAGGAGAACACTTTAGTTTACATTAAAGGTTGTCTTGCTTTAATTGACTTTGTTATTGTTAACATGCCTGAAGATGCTACTGCTCCTATTATACTAGGCCATCCTTTCTTAAGAACAATAAAGGCTTTAATTAATCTCCATGAAGGCAATGTGAAGCTTCAATTGCCTTCCTAGGATCCTTTTGTTATCCATTTCCCAAGGAAAAAGAAAGCCAAACATGATGAGAAGGGGGCCATCACTTTGAAGGACAACTACTTTGGAGTGGGTGTTCCACTCATCTGGCCCAAGTGAGTAACATCAAGGTCAAGCTATTGACCATAAAAGAGCGCTCCATGGGAGGCAACCCATGTGAAATAAAGGTACAGATGGTTTAACGACCAACTATATGGCAGGAACATATTGTTTCGGTCGTATAGTTCCGGCCGTATAGCTGTGCCGCTAGGTGGAAACCCTAAAAAATTTACAATGCGTTCCTGCCGTATAGTTGCGCATGTATAGTTGCGCCAACCACAAAATCGCATGGCAAGGTACCTCCAACTCCAAAACTTCAATCCTTTTTCTTTCTTATACCTCCAAAATCTCTCAAAACCTCAAGAGATCTTCACCTCTACTCAATTTCGTTCGATTTCCTCACACACAAGTGATCTACGGTATGTTTATGCTCCAATCCTCCAATTACTTTTTTGCAAATTCATTTTCGATCTATTGTCACTATCAATCTAGGGTGAGACATACTATGAACTAATTGCCATGATTATCTTGCCTAGATTATTATTTAGAGAGGATTCTTTAGTGTGCTATGATGAGGAATATGTTATACTTATTATTGTTGGATCAAAAAGTTTTACTTTTTTCTTCCTTTATTATTTTAGATGATGAACACATGGAGCCAAACTCGTTCTCATGCCGCTGCTAGTGCTTCTCGGGCTGTCACTCAAGAACGCATGGGGATATGGTTCAGCAATGAGCTCCAACGCGAATGCTTCAACAAGATCAAGAACCGCGAAGTGAAGGCCACCAAGTGGGCTTGCCCCATTATATTGAACCAACTCAGTATTTCTGATGACTTCAATTTACTTTGCAATAGAGCTGGCCTGCAAAACTTCATGGACAATGATGTGCCTACTTATCGCCAGTTAACCATTGAATTTCTAAGTTCGTTGCAAAGCACTGTTAAACTATGGAAAGGAGAGGACACGATTTCTTTCCGGCTTATGAACAACAACTACACTTTAACACTATATGAATGGTGCACATGTTTTAATTTCCCAAACAATGATGTTAATGCCTTACGTGCATCCTTTATTGGCTTAAAGCCTTCCCATGAACAACATTATAATGGAATGAGTTTCACTACTAGAGTGAGCAAGGGGAACAATATTGAACATCCTGCAATTCGTTGTTTGTTCTATGTTATTTCTAACACCTTGTAGGCACATAAAGAGTTCAAAAGACTCAATGAGGAGGACATCTTAGTCCTTGCAAAGGCTGCTTACATCAACTGCAAGTTGTCACTCCACTTGGGCACCATCCTTGTGCGCTACCTGGAGCACCAATCCTCCCAAAGCCAAGGACCAATCACAGGTGGAGGCGTCTTCACTGTGCTTTCCAATGACCTAGGCATCGACCTGAGTTGCAACCTGAGCTAGGTGAGCGACGTGTTGGTTTCTCTACTTTGAAAGCTTGTGGAATGCTCACTAGGAGAGGTGGTGTTTATTACCTGCATATTGCTGGAGCTGGGCGTATCTACCCCACTCCTATGCCTAATGGTCTTTTCTCTATCGAGGAAGGACATTTTCTATATGACTTCCAGGTTGAGAAACACCAACCTAAGGAGGAGATTCTGGATGAGGATGAGGACCAAGAAGAGGAGCAAAGAAGTTCCTCATGAAGAGGAGCAGCCATCAACCCAGTTCGCTACATACCAAGACATCCAAGAACTTGGAGGCACTCTGGAGAGGATGCATAGCCTCTCTATTAACCTCTGAGAATCTACTAGTAGCCTCTCAACTCAATTTGCGAACTGGAGTTCCGACTTTTTCCTGCCACCACAATGATTTGAAGGGCTTGCAAAAGCCTAAGCTTGAGGAAGTTTCCTCATGCATTTTAGTTGGCGTTCATTTGCTTTTATTTATTTCGAGGTTGTGTTTTTAATTCGAGTTTATAAGCACTCGTGTTGGTTTCCCCAACTCTTTATCTTTAGTTATTTCTATTTTCTATCGATATTTTCTAGCCGAGGTTTGCCGCCAATTTTCTATTCTTTAAATTCCCTCTCTTAAAAACAACAAAAAGATTTCTCTATTTTTCTTTATTTTCCCTCTTTCTTTTCTTTTCGCCTCAAGGTTCTCATGTATTTGTAGGAGAGTGATCGACTTCGAGTTTCCAAGAAACAAATAAAAAAGGAAGAGAGAAGTGGAACCAAACATGAGGATTTGTTCACCACTGAAAATGCTGATTGACTTAATAGCTCTCTTTAAAAGGATTTGTTCAATTGAATTAATGTTTAGCGGTTTCTGTGAGCTTGCAAAAGTTTGACTTGTTAATCATCAGAATGATATTGCTTTACGCATGTCAAACTTCATGGGATGCCAACAACTCCACTGGCCTATGAACGATCTTCATGGAGGAAACTCCTAGATTTCGGCTATGAGTTGATTAAACACATGTAGCAGCAATGCAATAGTGGGTAAGATTCTTGGCACTCCCGGGTAGCTGTGTTCATGATGGAATCACTCCTCTGGCTATTATGCGTAACCATTATGCAAAAGGAACAAAAATCTTAGTGATGCCACGAGTGTCCATCACAGCCTGATAAACTAAAACAATTTTTTTGGCATGCTCTCAATTACTCAAAACTGAAATTCTTGAAGGACAATGAATATAAAAGTAGTGCTTGAAAAGTCTTGATTTATTGATTTGGGAGAATCGAGATACTCTTGTGTATATGATTTTCACAACAACTCTCACACTCTCAATTTACATGATTATACTTTATTGTTCAAAGGCAAGCCTATGAGTTGATTACATGACATGGAATAAAGTTTACTCATTTGAATCATCCATGTTAACAATAACTTTGCTGCGCTAGAAGGATGCATAAAACCCGTATGATATGCTTGCCATTACTCTATCTATGCTGAAGTTTTTCAGATTTATGAAGTGGAGGAAACATGAGACTATCAATTATGAGTAAGATCATCATCTTGTTATTTTAGTTTAAATGCTGAGTTCCTTTTTGATTTTGGTTTTCTTGCTCGGGGACGATCAAGTTTAATCTTGGGGAGGTTGATGGATCTGAAATATAGCCATCTACATCCACATTTAAACTAGATATTATTCACATTTTTGATATATCTCTCTAAACCCTACCACTAATACCTAATATTCAAAGGGGTATGGAATCCTTTCTTTCTATTTTTTCCTGCACAGATAATGTCGTTTTATGATGGGAATCACTACATTAAAGTCAAAGATACGAGATTTCCAACAACCAGAAGAAACCAGGAGTCATGGATCAGAGGCGGACGCTTTAAAGACCAACTATATGACCAGAATAAAATTCCGCCAGTATAGTTCCGACCGTATTGTTGCCATCGATGCCGCTAGGTCAAATAGAACAACTTTCGTGAAGGTACCCCTATATAAAGAGGCAGCAGGCAATGAGAAACAAGCGCTCGCAGAAACCATCAGCCACCCCCAGATCTCCATCCACAACATCGACGAGCCGCTGGAGGAATAGACTTAGGTATAATCTCTCCACCACCATAGCCATATTCCACCACTTGTAATAGTAGATCTCTTCTTTGATTGGCGACATTGTAAGACTATTTGATATCAATCTCAGGATTTCTACTACAATGTTTATGATCTTTGATCTCATCTCTATGTGTGAGTAATTGTCCTTGGCCTAAGGGCTTCGACCTAGCCATGTAGCTTTTTGTGCATGTTATTTATCATAGATGGGATCATGTATTAGTTTGTATGACATGATGATTATTATATCCTGTCTTGCCTCAATCTAAGGACTTGTCAGGTACCCAAGACCCTGAGGATTGAGCCAGGTATAGGGAGTATGAGTAATGACTAATCTGCAGGTTGGGAACCCAGTGACAGAAGGGGTAGTACGGCTGTATGTGAGGGATTTACTTTGGATTAACTGTGACATCACTATGCATATCATTAGTTCTCTTTCTTCTATGGATGAGACTAGTAGGTTATTGCTATAAGATGTTGCGGAGGCAATAGAAATTATGGATACTTTATTTCTATCTTTTATTCCCATCAGAGGTTTTGCACAGCTACAGGTGAAACCAAACACCCTAGGCCCTATCTCTCCATCATCGACAACAACAAAAAGATGCAAACTCTTGGTCCGGTAAAAACACAAAAGGAATTCTAAAACTCCCTAAGGTCTGTTAAAGTAACTTCACTACGCTTCTGCTTCCCGAGGATTCGATAAACCTAGGTCTACTAGGGAAAATGAGCTATACTACATCCATAATATGGATCGAAGGTATCAATGGCTACACTCCCTCCAGTTCCCTAGTACGTTAGGTGGCCGGAGATTCCAATTACTTCGGATAGGAAGGATCACCTAGATCTTATCACAACGGAGAACCAGTATGCCGTGGTCATCAACCCTTTGATTGACGGCATAGAGTTCACCAAATGCCTCGTGTATAGTGGAAGCAGTATCAACATCATGTACCTAGATACACTGCACAAGATGAACTTGACGGATACCTAGCTAAGGAAAAGCAACACCATGTTCCATGGGGTTGTCCCTGGCTAACAAGAAAATTTCCTGGGCTGCATCACCCTTCCGGTCGCTTTTGGCGATGTCAACAATTACTGCCAAGAGAGCATGAACTTTGAAGTGGTGCCTTTCAAGAGCATGTACCATGTCATCTTTGGCCGCAACATCTTCCACTCCTTCCTTGCAAGGCCATTCTTTGTCTACAACAAGCTCAAGATACCTGGACCTTACGACATCATCACCGTTGACGGAAGCTTCACCAAGGCATGGGAGTGCGAGCTTAGTGAAGTCGCCTTTGCCGAAGAAGTTCTCTACTGTGAGGAGTTCAAGGAGATCCAGAACCAGGTCGATCCCTCGGAGATGCCAACTTCGAAGAAGCAGATCACTGCTTCCGGACCCGCATTCAAGGCCGCCATCAGGACAAAGCAGGTGGAGCTTGTTGAAGGAGATTCCTCCAAGACCACTGCCATTGGAATAGACCTGGATCCCAAATAGGAAAGCGTGCTCGTCAAGTTCCTCCATGAGAATAGGGACATCTTTGCCAGGCAACCTACCGACTTGAAAGGTGTACCTAGGGAACTTGCCCAACACATCTTGAATATTGATCCTAATGCTAAACCGGTGCATCAACCTCTATGACGCTTTGGTGACAAAAGATGAAGGGGTATAGGCAAAGAAATAGCTAGGTTAGTTAAGGCTGGCTTTATCCAAGAAGTTATTCACATCCGATGGGTGGCAAATCATGTACTTGTCCCCAAAAAGGGAACCAATGAATTAAGAATGTGTGTTGATTACACCAGCTTGAACAAAGCATGTCCGAAGGATCCATTTGCTTTGCCTCGCATTGACTAGTTCATTGACTCGATGGCTGGCTCGAAACTTCTGTGTTTTCTTGATGCCTACTCAGGTTACCACCAAATACGGATGCGAAAGTCGGACCAATTGACCACTTTGTGCATCACACCTTACCACACGTACTGCTATGTCACGATGCCCTTTGGGCTGAAAAATGTTGGTGCCATTTACTAGCGGACAATGCAATGCTGCCTACATGACCAAGTAGGTCGCAACGTACACGCTTATATGGACGATATCACAGTAATGTCACAGAAATCAAATGATCTTATCTCCGACTTGCAGAAAACCTTCGATAATCTCCGAAAATACAACATGATGTTGAACCCCAAGAAGTGCATCTTCGGGGTACTTCCGGCAAGCTATTGGGCTTCATCGGTTCGCACCGTGGAATCAAGGTGAACCTATAGAAAATCAAGGCCATCCTTGAAATCAAGCATCTGACATGCCTGAAGGACATACAAAGGCTCACATGCTGCGTAGCAGCAGTAAGCTGGTTCATCAGCCGACTTGGCGAGAAGGCTATGACACTCTACAAGTTGCTCAAGAAGGCGTACAAATTCATATGGACAGACGAGGCTGATGCAGCACTTCAGGAGTTGAAGAGAATACTCTCCTCCCAACCAATACTTGCGGCACCAGTGTCAAGGGAGCCTATGTTAGTCTACATGGAGGAAACTGATGCGCTCGACGATCGACGTAGAGCTTGTTGGGAACCCCAAGAGGAAGGTATGATGAGCACAGCAGCAAGTTTTCCCTCAGTTATGAAACCAAGGTTTAATCGAACCAGTAGGAGCAAGGAAACACCCCAAAGGTGTTACTAGCTGAGCTTTGGCAGGGCGCACTACCGGTGCTAGTAGCAACGTGGAGACCTGCACAACACAACCACAGAACTTTGTCCCCAACTTGCGATGAGGTTGTCAATCTCACCGTGTTTTGCAGAAAACAAAGGATTAAATGTATCAAATGGAAAGAAGTAAAAGTTTACAAAAAGTAAACACAAAGCAGAAACAGTTTATAGATTGTATGTAAAAGACATGGACCGGGATCCATAGTTCACTAGAGGTGGCTCTCCTTAGATAGATAACATCCTGGGTGAACAAATTACAGCGGGGCAATTGACAAACACCGAGAAAGCAATACATGCATATACTAATCATCTTCACTCCTTTGAGACTTGATTGGGCAATACAACATAATACATAGACCGCCATCCGACTGCATCTATGACTAATAATCCACCTTCAGGTTATCATCCGAACCCCCTCGAGTATTAAGTTGCAAGCAACAGATTATTGCTTTACGAACTGCGTGTAAGGTAAACAATACGATTGTTCTATGAACAAAGGATTGTTGTTTTCTCCCTAGTAGCAACAACACATCTAGTACCTTAGAGATTTATGTCACTTCCCTAGATTACCAGAGGCATGAACCCACTATCGAGCATAAATACTAACTCTTGGAGTTGCTAGCATCTACTTGGCCAAGATAGCTACTAACAACGGAAAGCATACAAGATCTCAAATAACAAAGACATGATAGAATCAATAATCAATATGAAATAGTATCTCAATATCCATCGGATCCCCGCAAACACAACATGTATGGATTACAAAAAGATGATCTTGATCATGAACGGAGCTCACAAGATCTAAACATGAAAGCACAAAGGAGGAGAAACCAGCCATCTAGCTACTACATGGATCCGTAGTCCAAGGATGAACTACTAACGCATCACACCGGAGGCTTGCATGGTGATGAAGAAGGCCTCCAAGGTGAATTCCCCTCTCCGGCAGGGTGCCGGGAAGAGCTTCAGATCCCTCCCGATCTAGGGATGGATATGACGGTGGCTACAGACTCTTTCGTGGATTTTTGATCGGGCCCTTAGGGTTTCGTACCAAGGGTAACTTATAGGCGGAAGGAGAGGCCGAGGGGGTGCCGGGAGCTATCACACCACCCCCTAGCGCGGGTCAGGCCTGGCCGCGCGACCAGGTGGTGTGGCCGGCCCCTGGCCCTTCTCCGTCTCGTATTCTGGCACTTGATCCCTTCCGGAAAAATAGGCACTTTGGCTTTTGTCCTGTCCAATTCCGAGAATATTCATTTTCTGACTTTCCTAGAACCAAAAACAGCAGAAAACAGGCAGCTGGCACTGTGGCTCTTGTTAATAGGTTAGTCCAAGCAATCATATGAAAAGTACTCCAAAGTTGGAACAAAACACAAGAAAGTGGATAAAACCAAGCATGGAACATCAAAAATTATAGATACATTTGCAATGTATCAACATCCCCAAGCTTAACTCCTGCTCGTCCTCGAGTAGGTAAGTGATAAAAACAAATAATTTTTGAGGTGACATGCACCATCAAAGACTTGATCAAAGTATTTGCAAAACATTCAAGGCTGGGATCATAGTACTTCAATCATAACATGAAAGACAAAATTCTAGCAATAGGCAAAGAGACTATGATGCAACATGAAAAGGCACAAACAAAAGATTCATGAATAACATGCTTTGCAAGACGTTTGTTTGTTTCACATAAAGAAAACATAGCATAATAGTATTCAGCTTGTCCTTCAATAGAGTAGCAAATATAAATGCAAAGGACACCTTCAAAGTTCATAAGAGTGACTAGATACTATAGTTTCAAACAAGCAAAAACAAGTTATGCATCAATCAACTAGTCTTGGGACAATGCACATAGAACTAAGAATGGCTACTATGCTCTCAAAGTAGTGCATAAAGATAGAAGGTGGAGACTCAATATAATGGTGGAAGAAAGGCCTTTTGTAAAAGGAAGTAGGGATTCAAGTCTCATAAAGAGCTTCCAAAAATTATGGTACTTATAGCTTTCAGCTCTCATTGCCCCTATCATAAGCATCTTGAAGGTGATTAAGTTTAAAGTGACACAACTAAGAGGATATTCTTGACAAGTTATAAACCGAAATCTCATGCCCCTTACTTACGAAGACCGATCCTCATGCTACTCAACTTCAGTCACGAGTAAGCTCTTGTCATTGTAAGTATATGTGTATCATTAAGAACCGCCAACGGGGTACCCGTTGCACATGATACGGGAGCTTTCCCATAATCAAAATGACAAGGCAAGCAAACAATGAGCATCTTAGTGATCTTTTTATTTTCTATTTGCATAGATTTTTGTTGAGGATGCTTCATAGAGTGCTCATTATGGTGATGCTGCAAGTTTCCACCATGATTAGGCATGGCTTAGGCTAGCGGCCCAGGCGTTTCTCTAACACACATACAAACTCCATGATCTTACAAGTTCCACTTTTATTTCACACCGTCGGGATCCGTAAGCAAAAGAACATGATATCAACGGGGTACAAAGTACAAGTGCAATGTTGAAAGCGTTCCCCATGAAACATGGTTCTGCTAATTTCAACTTATATAGTGCAAGCATATACACAACAAAGAAGGACCCAATGGTTCAAGTTTATTAGAGGCAATAATGTAAAGTGTGCCATCAAGTTCGTGAGAGCTTTAATCACTAGTTTTCTCATAACAAGTGAACGGTAGACAAAAGCATGAATATACTTGGAATAGAATAAGCTAGTAGGTAGGTATGGTGGACTCTTCGGAAAAAACTTGGTTTAGGGAGTTGGATGCATGAGTGGAACTCATACTTGGTGGTGGAGGCTAGCAAAAGACTGGGAGCGACAAACTAAGAGAGCAATAATGGCCATAATCATGCAGAGAGACAAAACATGATTGATCAAAGCATAAAGTGATACTACAAGTTGAAAACTAAAGGATCATAAAGGCTATGGTGACTTGTGACAGTCATGACATGGTGTAAGCATGTGCCAAGTCAACCCAAATAAAGCATCAAAGGAGAATACCACTATACTATGCTTTAATATGCTAAAACAACGCATGATTCATCCAAGGCACGTTAGGAAATCTCAATTGTATATAACAAGTCATGCTACAGAAAATAATACTAAGCATAAATCCAAAACAATATCAAGCACGGCATGACAAAGCATAGCCATAGTCAAAAACGAGCTCTTTTTACCACATAAGCATGAGCTTTCCTACTCTTTTCCAATCCAAACCAAACTAATTACAAACCAATGTATGAAAGAGGGGGTACAACAAACTTATTCAGAAAACTAAGCAACCAAGCAAACTAAAAACCAAAACTAAAATGAAAAGGAAGACGCTCCAAGAAAAACACAACTGTGCATGAAACAATAAAAATGAAGCGTTTGGAAGAAACCTGGGATTTTTATTGATGAAGAAGGGGATGCCTTGGGCATCCCCAAGCTTTGACGCTTTTACTTCTTGGATATATCTTGGGGTGACACGCGTGGTATCCCCAAGCTTGATCTTTACTCCATCCTTCATCTCATTACTCATTCCTTCCATACACCTAAAAATTTTCCTTTATACAAAACTTCACACAATCTTTATTAGCAACATTAGTGCACTCAAGATAAATAAGTCTTAAGGTTCAGTTCTAACATAAAATAAACTTCCATTAGAACACTATATACTGTAGAACTTCCCTCAAAAAGCTCAATTCCCCAAAAGAACTCAAGAAGGAACCAACAAGAAGCAAATGCAGAAAATGGCAGAAATCTGTCAAAACAGACCAGCAGGTAAAGACTAATTTTTTCGAAGAACTTCTGTTGCTCAAATCAAAAAGAGTTGAACTAACGAAAGTTAGATAACAACCTAGGGCAGAAGCAAAAAACATTGCAGCTCAATCCGACGTACAGAGCTCCCTCAGGAATTTTTACGGTGAAGCACAAAAATCTGTTTCGGGACAGCAACTTTCCCAATCATTACTTCCCTCTCATTAGAGGTTACTCTTGGCACAAAAAGAAAATAAAAAGGATAAGGAGCGGTTATTACAGAGGTAATAACTTCCAAGACTCATCTAAAACTCTTGGGTTATCTCCCAACAAGTACATTTCTTTAACGCGTTTAAGTTAGGCATAAGAACCAAAGAAAGAATCAAGTGTTCTCAAATGAAGAAGCATTAAGACTAAATTTTGTTTTCATAGGAGAAGCAAAAGAAATCTTTTCTCTCTTTTTAGGTAAGTGTTCTATACCTTTCTTGAGTGGGAGTTGATATTTAATGGTGCCTTCTTTCATATCAATGATGGCACCAACAGTTCTAAGAAAAGGTTTTTCCAAAGTAATAGGACAAGAAGCATTGTATTCAACATCCAAAACATAGAAATCAACGGGGACATAGGAATCGTTAGACATAATAAGAACATCATTAAGACTCCCCATGAGTTTATTTTTAGAATTATCATTAAGTGGGACATTTAAATAACAATCTTCAAGAGGAGGCAAATCAAGCATATCATAAATCCTTCTAGGCATAATAGAAACACTACTATCAAGATCACACAAAGCTTTGAAATCAAAGGCATTCACTTTCATATTAATGATGGGTTCCCAACCATCTTCTTTCTTAATAGGAATAGAAGCTTTATGTTTCATCTTTTCTTCTTTAGTTTTTATGAGAGCATCAGTAATGTGTTTTGCAAAAGCCATGTTCATAGCACTAGCATTAGGACCTTTAGCAAGCTTTTGTAGGAACTTAATAACTTCAGAGATGTTGCAACCATCAAGATCAAAATAAACGTTATCATCTAAAGTAATATAACTATTACTAGCCTCAACACTAGTGGTGGTAATATTAGAAACACTAATGTTTCGAGCAATTTCATCTTCTCTCTCCCACTTAGCATGTAATTCAGCTAATAGTCTAACATTTTCATCAATTCTTACTTGTATAGCATTAGTAGCTGCAAAGGGATTCTCATTAGTTTCAGGTTTAGCAGCCATTTTATTCAAAGAAGATTGAGCTTCAGCCAAAGATGTTATATTTCTTTCAGCATTAGAGAGTTTTTCCTCAATAGTTTTATTGAAAGCAGTTTGTTTACTAATAAACTCTTTAAGCATAACTTCAAGTTCAGAGGGAGCACTCTTATTATTGTTGTAAGAATTTCCATAAGCATTACCATTGTTGGGAGGATATGGCTTATAATTGTTGTTACCAAAATTGTTTCTATAAGCATTATTACCATAAGCATTGTTGCCAAAATTGTTATTTCTTATGAAGTTCACATCAACTTGCTCTTCTTGGGTAACCAAAGAAGCTAAAGGAACATTATTTGGATCAATATGGGCTTTCCTAAGCTTGAGCAACATGCTCATTATCAAGTTGTTTAAACTTCATTATTTCACTTCTCATAGATATAATCTTAGCAGCAGGATAGTATTTTCCAATAAAAGCATCTTTGCATTTAGTCCAAGAATCAGTACTATTCCTAGTTAAGGAATTCAACCATTCTTTAGCTTTTCCTCTCAAAGATAAAGGAAACAATTTCAGCTTAATAATATCACCATCTATATCCCTATGCTTTTGCATCTCACAAAGTTCAACGAAGTTATTTAGATGGGAAGCAACATCTTCATTACCAATACTAGAAAATTGTTCTCTCATAAAAAGATTGAGCAAAGCAAGTTTTATCTCAAAGAAAGTATTTTCAGCCACAGGTGGAGCAATAGGTGTGCTCATAAAATCATTGTTGTTGGTACTAGTGAAGTCACACAACTTAGTGTTTTCAAGGGTAGTCATTTTTTGGGTTTTCAAATAAGAAAGAAAACAAGTAAAACTAATTCTTTTTGTGTTTTTGAAGAACTAAACAAGCAAACAAAGCAAAAAGAAACTAGGCAAAACAAAAACAACAAAGTAAAGAGATTGGTTATGAGGGACTCCCCTTGTAAAGATGTCCTTGAGTCCCTGGCAACGGCGCCAGAAAACGTCTTGATGCGCTCGACGATCAACGTAGAGCTCGTTGGGAACCCCAAGAGGAAGGTATGATGAGCACAACAGCATGTTTTCCCTCAGTTATGAAACCAAGGTTTAATCGAACCAGTAGTAGCAAGGAAACACCCCAAAGGTGTTTCTAGCTGAGCTTTGGCAGGGCGCACTACCGGTGCTAGTAGCAACATGGGGACCTGCACAACACAACCACAGAACTTTGTCCCCAACTTGCGATGAGGTTGTCAATCTCACCGTGTTTTGCGGAAAACAAAGGATTAAACGTATCGAATGGAAAGAAGTAAAAGTTTGCAGAAAGTAAACACAAAGAAAAAACAGTTTATAGATTGTATGTAAAAGACAAGGACCGGGATCCATAGTTCACTAGAGGTGGCTCTCCTTAGATAGATAACATCCTGGGTGAACAAGTTACAGCGGGGCAATTGACAAACACCGAGAAAGCAATACATGCATATACTAATCATCTTGACTCCTTTGAGACTTGATTGGGAAATACAACATAATACATAAACCGCCATCCAACTGCATCTATGACTAATAATCCACCTTCATATAATCATCCGAACCCCCTCCAGTATTAAGTTGCAAGCAACAGATTATTGCTTTATGAATTGCGTGTAAGGTAAACAATATGATTGTTCTATGAACAAAGGATTGTTGTTTTCTCCCTAGTAGCAATAGCACATCTAGTACCTTAGAGATTTCTGTCACTTCCCCAGATTACCAGAGGCATGAACCCACTATCGAGCATAAATACTAACTCTTGGAGTTGCTAGCATCTACTTGGCCAAGATAGCTACTAACAACAGAAAGCATGCAAGATCTCAAATAACACAGACATGATAGAATCAATAATCAATCTAAAATAGTATCTCAATATCCATCGGATCCCCGCAAACACAACATGTATGGATTACAAAAAGATGATCTTGATCATGAACGGAGCTCACAAGATCTAAACATGAAAGCACAAAGGAGGAGAAACCAGCCATCTAGCTACTACATGGATCCGTAGTCCAAGGATGAACTACTCACGCATCACACCTGAGGCTTGCATGGTGATGAAGAAGGCCTCCAGGGTGAATTCCCCTCTCTGGCAGGGTGCCGGGAAGAGCTTCAGATCCCTCCCAATCTAGGGATGGAGATGACGGTGGCTACAGACTCTTTCATGGATTTTTGATCGGGCCCTTAGTGTTTTCGTCCCGAGGGAAACTTATAGGCGGAAGGAGAGGCCGAGGGGGTGCCGGGAGCTATCACACCACCCCCTAGCACGGGCCAGGCCTGGCCGCATGACCAGGTGGTGTGGCCGGCCCCTGGCCCTTCTCCGTCTCGTATTCTGGCACTTGATCCCTTCCGGAAAAATAGGCACTTTGGCTTTTGTCCTGTCCAATTCCGAGAATATTCATTTTCTGACTTTCCTGGAACCAAAAACATCAAAAAACAGGCAGCTGGCACTGTGGCTCTTGTTAATAGGTTAATCCAAGAAATCATATGAAAAGTAGTCCAAAGTTGGAACAAAACACAAGAAAGTGGATAAAACCAAACATGGAACATCAAAAATTATAGATACATTTGCAGTATATCAGAAACCAATCGAGTCATCAGCATCGTCATCATGGTGGAGCACAAGGAACCAACGCACAAATACAGAGTAGAGCGACCCGTTTACTACGTAAGTGAGGTCTTGATGGAATCCAAGCAGCATTACCTACACTACCAGAAGATTGCTTATGGAGTTTTCCTTGCTTCACGTAAGCTAAGGCATTATTTCCAGGAGCACCCTATCACAGTGGTGAGCAAAGCTCCACTGTCTGACATTATCAATAACAACCACACTACAGGGAGAGTGGCAAACTAGGGCATTGAACTTGCTGCCTTTGAAATCACCTATAAGAGACGCGACGCTATCAAATCATAGGCATTGGCGAATTTTATTGCAGAGCCAGGATATTGGGTCATCCACTTTGACGGATCAAAGCTACTCAATGGCTCGGGGGCTGATGTATTACTACAATCACCAACAAGGGAGAAGTTGCAATACGTCCTACAGATCCACTTCAACGCTACCAACAACATGGTGGAATATGAGGCACTCATTCATGGACTACGAGTAGCCAAGGATATTAGCATCAAGCGCATAGTTTGCTGTGGAGATTCCGACTTGGTTGCCGAGCAAGTAGCTAGCACCTAGAACACGCGGAACCCTATGATGGAGGCATATCAAGACAAAGTAGACGAGATCACCAAGTGCTTCGAGGGCTACAAAGTCAAGTACGTCAAAAGGGAGGAAAATGCGGCGGCAGATCTGCTGTCAAAGCTTGGATAAGCTCGCCGACCAATTCTGCTAGGCGTTTTCCTGGAAATTTATGGACCCATCCATGAAGGGAGAAGACCCTTACAACCCGGATAGAGTGGACTCATTCGTTAACACAGTAACAATGGCCTCTCTGGCTTGGACGAAACCGTTCATGGACTATCTACATGACGGAACTTTGCCCGCCGATGAAGTCAAAAGCCGGCAAATAGTACGCAGAGCAAAAGGCTACATCATCATTGTCGACCAGCTATACAAAAGAAGTATTACAGGAGTTTTCCTTCGATGCGTCTCCCGGCAGCAAGGTATTGAAATCCTTAGAGAGATACATCTTGGAGATTGCGGGCATCACGGCACTCCACAATTGTTGCTAGCTAAGGCTTTCCGACAAGGATTCTACTGGTTAACTGCCAAGGCGGATGCCGACAAGTTGGTACAAGCATGCCTTGGGTGTCAGTTCTATGCAAGACAACCAAGTGTTCAAGCTGAAGAACTGCAAACCATACCAATAACTTGGCCGTTTGCAGTATGGGGGCTGGACATGGTGGGACCTTTGCAGACAACACCCTGTGGATTTACACACTTGCTAGTAGGAGTGGATAAGTTCAGAAAATGGATTGAAGCTAAACCCATTAGAAAGCTTGATGGAGCAACAGTCCTAAAATTTGTCCGGGATCTAGTTGTGATATTTGGTCTCCCACACAGCATCATCACTGACAACGTAAAAAAATTGTCTCTCAGAGAAGTTGAGCAGTACTTTCATGAAAAAGGTATCCGCCTTGGTCTAGCATATGTGGCACATCCATAGTCTAATGGACAAGTTGACCGGGCGAATGGACTAATTCTGCACGGAATCTAGCAAGGCTTAGAGGCATCGCTACACAGAGCAGTTGGAGCCTGGGCGGAGAAATTACCATCTGTCTTGTGCAGTTTATGAACAACACCCAACAGATCCACCGGCTTGACTCCTTTCTTCATGGTTTATGGAGCAGAAGTCGTCCTACCATCCGACATCCTCCACGATGCACCAAGAGTTGCCGCCTACAAAGAGGATGACGCTGAAGAATCCAGACGCCTATTTGTGGACCTACTTGAGGAAGAGCACGTGTTGGCATGCCAGAGATCCGTCATCTACTAGCAGAAGCTACGTGGCTACCATAGTCGCCGTGTTAAGCATCGCTCGTTTAAAGAAGGGGATCTGGTGCTCAAACTTAAGTAGGAGAAATCACACAAACTATCCCCACCTTGGGAAGGACCGTTCGTCATAAGCAAAGCATTGCTCAATGGTTCCTATTACCTTGCAAGTTGAAAGATAGGCCAAAACATTGCAAGCGCAAGCAACGTGACTCCGATGATGACTATACGGAGACAGATCGTCCATGGAACATAGCATAGCTACGTCCCTTTTACACTTAGCACATTTATATTATGTAATAAGTTTCTTATATGATCAATGAAATAAAGCATTTGGTTCACTCATATTCTCTGAGTAATTTACCTCCTTTAGTTGTTCATTTTTGGATCTTATAAACCCTTTATGCGAAAGTTTGCATTTGCACTTGTGAAAATTCCGCCTACGGGCGTTAGCTTAAGTTTTCTGGTCTACACGTTTTCTGAAGTTTTTATGTGGATTCCGGAGTAGTGAGTTCTCGGCACTCAAAGCCGGCGATTTTGCTCTTAGGTTCTTGACGGTGCTATTAAGCATCATCGCCTGGGAGCATCGTTCTGTGCTGCGAGTCTTCCGTCTCACGAAAGGTCAAGCATACAAACCAGAATAATGGATAAGCCAGCACTTGCTTAAAAATATATACATGGTGGAAACAGATAAGTAGAAGGAAACTTGAGTACAAGTTTTTCCGCCATACAAAACACATTAGTTTTTCCGCATACATATGGCAAAGATACATTTAATACAAATATTCTTTTTATGGCTTTGCTGCAGGGGACTTCGTGGTGGCATCATCAGCAATAGGAGAGCCAGGCCGGGATAGCCCATCAAACTTGGAAGGAGATGGGATAGAATTAGAGGAAGCCACGTCTTCATCAAGAATCTCGGCAGGCACGAAGACGTCTGCCTTCACCATCTTGGCAATTCTGGTGTCGGAGCCGGTGAGGGAATTCGAAATAGCATCGCTATCAATTTCTTTCCCTTCCTCCTTCATCTTGGGCATGCCACAGGTCACCAGATCAATGTCGGTGTTATCGTAGTGTGCCTTGACCAAGGACAAGGTCATCCTTGCGCCATCTCGGACGCAAGAGGCTTTCTAGTCCTTGACTTTCTCGGGGGCTCAGTGCAGGATCTCCGAGTACTTGGACGTTGAGTCTGCCTCCTTGATGTTTATTCCTAGTGGCTGGGCTATCTCCTTGGCCTAGGCAATAGCGGTGCTGACGAAGTTGCTGGCAAGAATCATGCACTCCTTGGGATCCGGAGCACCTTCACCCAAGTTAGCCAAGCCAATGGGAGCTGTGGTTTGCATAAGATACAAGGATCATGAGTATAAAGCACATCAAACATTTGTCCAAATTACAGAATTGACAAAGTTGGAGGAAAGTTACCGAAGATGCTCGTCTCAGCTTGGTTGCAAGTATCCACCAAGATGTCCAGCTCCTTATGAACTATCTTGTACATCTCAAGGTTCCTCTCATTCTTCTCTTTGGCAGCTTGGTTCTGTTCCTTGAGTTGTGCAATTTCGTTCTTCAGGCGCTGCATCTCGGCATCAGCAGACTCTTGCAGCACCTTCATCACCTCCTCATGGCCCTTGACAACATCAGCCATGTATTTCTTTAAGATTTTATTCTCATCGTCAAGCTCTTGAATATGATTGGATTTTTGGACGATGCTCTTGGCTTTGGCAATGGAATCTGTAAGATGAAAATGGAAAGCATTATGAGAAGACAGCAAAAATGAACCCATGAGAAAAAGTAAGGAGCTGTTAAAAGAAATAGACTCTGGCTATTTTTGATCTGTTGCTTCAGGAAGGTTGTTTTACCCTATTCAAGGTCCAGTTCCTTCTGCAAGGCAGCAAACCTCTCATTGACGGTTATCCTCCATCTATGCTCATCTATACCTAATAATAAAGAACGCAGCGTTTCTGTCCTTCGTCCGTTGGAAAAAGACGATTTTGCCCTCGACAGTTCGGAGAAATTGCATCTACTGCCACCGCTTAGTAAATAGCCCCGTTGGCTTCGCTTCCACCGCACGAGTAACTTCCGCTGCGCGAGATAGGGCCGACAGAGCCGCCCAGCTCCTATCTCACAACTCGCCATCACCATCCCCGCCTAAGCTCGGGCGCGAGCTGGGGCGGCTGGACCTCGCCATCGCCATCCCTCTGTCTGGCCAGACCTTGCCAGGACCCCACCACCGCCATCCCACCGCCAGGCCGGACCTCGCCATTGACATCCCCTTCGGCCGCGCGAGAAAGATGATGGGGATTAATTCCCGTAGATGTCGCTGCCTCAGGGATTGGAGGGCGTGCCCGAGCGGCTGCAACGGTGGGCTCGCACAGGAGCAGCGACTGCGGAATCGGAGGAGAGGAGGCGCGACGGAGAGCCTCTGGGCAGGCTTGCTGGCGAGGCTCGCGCGGCCAGCAGGGCGCAGAGGTGCGGTTGCGACCGGAGTCGACGGAGGGAGGACGGGCGATGGCGAACAAGGTCGGGCGAGGCGGCTGCGCGAGGTAGGCGGAGGGTTGAGGCGGGGAAGACGCGGCCTCGGCAGGAGCTCGGGAACGCGACGAGCGGCGAGGGGAGCTCACAAGGCGGCGGGGCCCTGGCTGTAGCAGCGATGCGGCCGAGCTAGGGACGGGGCTCATGGAGATGCAGCCTGGTGGGCGGCCGCAGCACTCGAGGTGGAGCGAGGCGGCTCAAGCGGAAGGGTGGATCCCGCAGGGGCCAGCGGTGCAGCGGCTCGTCGTGGCGGCACCTGATGCGGGACATATTGGAGGGAAATGCCGCAGCGTTGGGGATTGGAAGGGGGTCAGCTCGGGTGGCATTGGGGATTGGAGGGAGGTCAGCTCGGGCTCAAGCTCTGGCGGCCACATCCCCATTCCCGGAGGTGTCGCTGTTCACCTACTGTCCGAACGGCCGGCGAGATGGCAACTGATGCAGACTGAAGCTACAATCAGCGTCACGGTCCAACACAGACTCTGCTCCTACACGGACTGTGATGCCCTCACGTATGACGAACTACAACTCTGCTCCGACACGGGCCGTGCTTGACGACACGACCATGGGTGCCCTCATAAAAAGCACTGCAGTCCACCGATCAAAATCAAAGCCACCTCGATCAAAATCGAAATCGAAAACCCAGCAAAATTTCATCAATTCCAGTTTGAAGTCCCGTCTCGATGCCTCGGTCGAGATCCAAAACCCAGCAATCCCAGGTCGAGGTCCCGCCTCGATCAGGATCGAAGAAAACCCAGCTCGAAGTAACGGCAGAAGATTCGCCTCAGCTCGACATTGCCGCTGTCACCCAGCTTGAAGTCATGTCGGAAGTTCCGCACAAGATGTACATTACAATGAAAGAAGATCCGCTTCATCTCGACATTGCCACCAGCTCGCCACTCCGTCAACTACCAGATACGGTAATCCTTTCTACTGATGTGTGATGGTCTGAATTGCTTCAGATTCTCTGTTTTTCAGCCATAGTTATCCTACAAAATTATTAGTCAAAGATCCTAATAAGCACAGGAATAGACAAACTCCAAAGTTAGGTGTGGCCTCTTTACGGCCTGCAGCGATATAGTATCAGTAGGCACCGTGCAATCAAGTAGAACAGTACATGTGGCTGAGCTTAAGATTGTAGTTTCAGTAGACACTAGCAAGTAGAACA